>CM051030.1:28478426-29678426 GCA_027627225.1 Congeria kusceri | reverse complement strand
AAATATTAAACGAAAATATTCATAAAACTTCATTTAGTTGAATGCTACATTATAAATATAGAATGGAGACATTGCTTGGCTGTTAAAAAATCTTCAAAATGCGACGTTAGAATAGGTATTGCCACGTAATAAAATCAGATTTTAAAATATATATCGCCACTGTTTAGTTAGGTTAGTTTTTGTCTCTTAATAATGCAGTTTGGAATTGTATCTGTTGTCAGATGTTCAGCTGATGAATTATTGAGATCCATTGTAAAACATACCCCACTAATTAAAACATTAACAGATGTGAAAACTAGACAGCCACTTACAGCAGCTAACAATACTATGTACGCATAAAATATATAAGGCCTGTTAAAACCACTTACAATTAGAAATGAAAAATATTGTTGCACAGGAAACCTGATGAGCCAACTTCTGTGTAAACTCAATTTAAACCCTTAAACCAAACACTATGCTAAATATTTAAAAAATTTAACATTATTATGAATGAAATGACTGTGATACAAGCTTTTCAACCGTTTAGCAAAGGTGTTGTGCGATAATGTTCGGTAATGTTTAAAAATGTTTAAAGGAAGTTACTCACAGAATATTATATTTTAGAAATGTCCTTTTTCAATTAATAAAGCATCTGGAGTAGCAAACATTTATATTATGTGAAACAAAAATAAAATAAATAAAAATCAGAACAAAAAAATCTGTCTCTCATGGGATCGAACCACCAGCGGCGTGGGAGTCTTAATGTGTTAACCACTAGGCCATAGAGTCTATTCCCAATTCCAGTGTAATTTTTGGATAAGCTTAATGGAGTGTAACCACCCGCTTTTGTTTTTAGCTCACCTGAGCACAAAGTGCTCATGGTGAGCTTTTGTGATCGCCCATTGTCTGTCTTCCATGCATGCATGCGTTGGTTGTCAACTTTTCATTCAAATGACATCTCCTCCTAAACCAAACCAAACTTCACAGGAATGATCATTAGGAATCTTCTGCTCTGAAACCACAAGGTTTCATATTTGGTATGTAACATCCTATAGTGGTCCTCTACAAAGATTGTTCAAATGATGCCCCTGGGGTCAAAACTGTCCATGCCCGGGGGGTGACATGGTTATATAGAATATATATTATATTAAAATTACTTTAAAAATCTTCTCCTCTGAAACCACATGGCCCAGAGGTTTCATATTTGGCTTGTAACATCCTATAGAGGTCATCTACAAAGATCGTTCAAATAATACCCCTGGGGTCAAAACGGGCCACGCATGGGGGTCACATGGTTTACATAGAATATATAGCAAAATGACCTTAAAACATCTTCACCTCTGAAACCTCAAAGCCCAGAGGTTCAATATTTGGTGTGTAACATAGATAGTGGTCCTCTACAAAGATTGCTAAAATTATGCCCCTGGGGACAAACTGGCTACGCCCCGGGGGTCACATAGTTTATATAGACTTAAATAGCAAAATGTCTTTAAAAGTCTTCTCTGAAACCACAAGACCCAGGGGTTTTATATTTGGTATGTAACATCCTTTAGTGGTCCTCTACAAATATTATTCAATTAATGCCCCTAGGGTCAAATCTGGCCATTCCACGGGGGTCACATGGTTTATAAGGAATATATAGCAAAATGACTATAAAAATCTTCTCCTCTGAAACCACAAGGCCCAGAGGTTTCATATTTGGTATGTAATATCCTATAGTGGTCGTCTACAAAGATTGTTCAAATTATGCCCCTGGGGTCAAAACTGGCCATGCCCCAGGCGTCACATGGTTTATATAAACATAAATAGCAAAATGTCTTTAAATATCTTCTCCTGGAGCTGCAAGGCCCAGAGGTTTCGTATTTGGTATGTAGCATCCTATAGTGGTCCTCTACAAAGATTATTCAAATTATGCCCCATGGGTCAAAACTGACCACACCCCAGGGGTCACATGGTTTATATAAACTTATATAGCAAAATTACTTTAAAATTGTAATCCTCTGCAACCGCAAGGGCTCGATGTTGCATATTTGGTATGTATATGTGGTCCTCTACAAATATTGTTCAAATTATGCCCCTGGGGTCAAAACTGGTCACGCCTAGGGGGTCACATGGTTTATATATACTTAAATAGCAAAATGACTTTAAAAATCCTCTCCTGTGAAACGTCAAGGCCCACAGCGTTCCTATATGTAGTAAGTAACATTGCATAGTGGTCCTCTCTAAAGATTGTTCAAATATGCCCATGGGGTCAAATCTGGCCACACCCCAAGGGGTCACATGGTTTATATAGACTTTAATATCAGAATTACTTATAAAAGCTTTACCTGAAATCGCAACGCCCAGAGGTTTGTTTTAGATTGTTCAAATTATGTCCCTCTTGTTTAAGGACATTTCTTGTTATTTATTTCAAATATAGAAACTATTCATACTACTGTTTTAGGAGCTAACCACATGAAAATATGACTTAGCTATTTGATAATGAAAATGTACTTATATATTTTATTTTAAATGATATCGAAAAATAATATTAAATGCGTGTAGAATAAACAATCTATAAAAACATGAGACTTTTCATTTATAAACCAAATCAACATATGCATCAGTTTTAAATATTAATGGTGGATATCCAATTTACATTCTTTACAAAAATTTACAACTTATGCCAAATAGTGCTTATGGTGAGCTTTTGTGTTCGCCCATTGTCCATCGTGCATGCTTGTGTGCATCCACAACTTTTCATTCAAACAATATCTCCTCCTAAACCATTTGGCAGATGTTCACCAATCTTCACAGGAATGATCATTAGGTGACCCTCTTTCAAAGTTGTTCAAATCGTTATGGTCCGCTGCATATGTAGGTAACCAGAGCTTAAAATTGATTGAATAAGTGTAAACTTTAAAGTCTTCTCTGAAAATGCATGGCCCAGAGGTTTCATCTTTAGTATGTAACATCCTATAGTGGTCCTCTACAAAGATTGTTCAAACTATGCCCCTGGGGTGAAAATGGGCCACGCCCAGGGGCTCACATGGTTTATATAGAATATATAGCAAATGACTTTAAAAATCTTCTCCTCTGAAACCACAAGGCCCAGAGGTTTCATATTTGGTATGTAACATCCAATAGTGATCCAATACAAATATGTTTCAAATTATGTCCCTGGGGTCAAAATTGGCCACGCCCTGGGGGTCATATGGTTTATAGAGAATAAATAGCAAAATGACTTGAATAATCTCCTCTGAAACCTCAAGGCCCAGAGTTTTCATATCTAGTATGTAACAACCTTTAATGGTCCTTTACAAAGTTATTCAAATTATGCCCCTGGGGTCAAAGCAGGCCACGCCTCGGGGGTCACATGGTTTAAATAGAATATATAGCAAAATGATTTTAAAGATTTTCTTCTGAAACCACAAGGCCCAGAGGTTTCATATTAGGTATGTAACATCCTATAGTGGTCCTTTACAAAGATTGTTCAAATTATGCCCCTGGGGACAAAACTGGCCATGCCCTGGGGATCATATGTTTTATAAAGAATATATAGCAAA
This sequence comes from Congeria kusceri, assembly GCA_027627225.1. Classification (NCBI taxonomy): domain Eukaryota; kingdom Metazoa; phylum Mollusca; class Bivalvia; order Myida; family Dreissenidae; genus Congeria; species Congeria kusceri. The sequence continues at coordinate 29,674,902 of CM051030.1, read as the reverse complement.
ATGACAATAAATATATTGTCCTCTGAAACCTTTTAAAATGATGCCCCTGGGGCCAAAACTGGCCACGCCCCAGGGGTCACATGATATTGACATCACTAGTTTAATGACTTTTAAAATCTTCTCCTCAGAAAAGGCATGGTGCAGAGGTTTTTTATTTGGTATGTAACATCATATACAAGTTCTCTACAAAGATTGTTCAAATTATGCCCCTGGGGTAAAAACTGGTCACGCCCCGGGGGTCACATGGTTTAGATCAACTTTAATAGCAAAAAATCTTACTCTCTGAAACCACACTCACCACACCCCGAGGGTCACATGGTTTATATAGACTTAAATAGCAAAATGACTTTTAAAATCTTCTCCTTGGAAACTACAAGGCCCAGAGGTTTTGTATTTGGTATGTAACATTATTTAGTGGTCCTTTACTAAGATTGTTCAAATTATACGCCTGGGGTCAACACTGGCAATGCCCCAGGGGTCACATGGTTGATAAAGACTTAAATAGCAAAATGACTTTAACAATCTTCTTAGAAACTGCAAAGCCCACAGGTTTCCAATTTGGTATGCAACATTCTGTTGTGGTACTCTACAAAGATTGTTCAAGTTATACCCCTGGGGTAAAATTTGCCATGCCCTGGGGATCATGTGGTTTCAATAGACATATATGGTGTGATTTAAAAGTCTTCTCTGAAAACACAAGGCCCAGAGTTTTCATATTTGGTGTTAAAGATTGTCTAGTGGTCCTCTACAAAAATTGTTCAATTTATGCTCCTGGGGTGAAAAAAACACCCCCCAGGGTCACATGTTTTCTGTAGACTTATATGGCAAGTGGACTTTAAAAATCTCCTCTGAAACTGCAAGGCCCAGATGTTTCGTATTTGGTATTTAACATTGTATAGTGGTCCTCTACAAAGATTTGTCACACGGGCGGTTGGGGTGTTCTTAAATTAGTTATTGGTTGTTTTGTCGTTGTTGTCTCTTTTGGTGCACCCGTGTGTGCGTTGAATAACGACTGCAAGTCAGAGCGGCAGTGTAACTGGTTTATTAAGAAAGCAGCATGGCAAGTGGGTACAGGTCCCATTTTTCTCCTGGTTTATATACCAGTGGGTTGCTGCTTGCTGCCTAGACCCGCTCTGACCCGCACGGCAGGGTTATTGCAATTTGACACAATGAAGTTATGTAACAATAGCTTATGTAAGCACAACCTTACATAAGATTGGGTTAAGTTGAATTAGCTTATAAAGGCTATAAAGATGTCAAACAAGTAACGTGTATTGAAATTCTTGATAACGACTGTTAATAGTATTGGAAATATCTTTGCATAAGATAAATTGTGTAATCTTAACAAGCAAAGTTGATAATACTAGCATTCTTTATCAACAGTTTAATTTGCATACTAGTGTATTATTGACAAATGTTATAGACTGCCAATATTGGCAAGTTCTGTTCATGTTTCAGATTGTATAACAAGATTGTATAACATCAATACACCATTTAAAGATTGACAATTATACAACAACAATAAATGCAATGTCAACATTGTGAAAGATTGTTCAAGTTATGCCACTTGAGTAAAAAGTGGCTACACCCCAGGGGTCACATGGTTTATATAGACTTTAATAGCAGAATGACTTTAAATATGTTCAACTTTGAAGCCGCATATCATGTTATTTATGAAAAAAACGTGAGCATACTATAATTGTTAGGTTGGATAAACTCTTTTGGAACAAATTGTTTGTTTTCCTTTTCAAAAGTTGAGTTATTTTGTTCAATATAGATGGTTAGTTGTTTGTTTTCTTTTACAAAAGTTTAGTTATTTTGTTCAATATAGATGGTTAGTTGTTTGTTTTCTTTTACAAAAGTTTAGTTATTTTGTTCAATATAGATGGTTAGTTGTTTGTTTTCTTTTACAAAAGTTTAGTTATTTTGTTCAATAAAGGTGGTTTAAAAAAACAACTTAATTATATTTTGCTTAAACATACAGAAGTTTTATTTACATTGCATATTGTCAAAAATTTACATTACCTTTAACCTAGTGTGCAACATTCAGATATCGTTAACAATATACGGTTATGTTGAAAGCAGAACTTTACCTGATCTGTAACTACCTTATGCTTAGTATTGAACTTCTCTTATTACTGCAAAGTAACATACATCAGTACTTATTGAATATAACAAGAATGATTTTTTCATATCTGTCAGTAACATACATATTTTTATTTACTACCATATCAATATTATTTGCAAATTCCTATTACAAGATCTCAGGTGAGTGTCCTAGAGCCCTCAGGGCCCTTTTGTTGCCAGTGGATAGTCAGAAGTCAATAAATGTTCCCAGTGTGTATCCAATGTTTTGTACACCTACTGTCAGAAGCTGACAACACACTAGTAATAGTTCCAGTCTGTTGCCAGATTTGAACAAGAAATATCATTTAAAAAGATATATGGCCTATGTTGTAATTGTTTGTAAAGAGTGTAAATGGAAGATCCTACTTGAATATTTAAAACTGATGCATAGGTTAGATACACTACGTCTAGCGTGATTTCTGCCTTCTGCGACGCACCACCGTGATTCAGCCCAGCGTGACACACTACTATAGTCACCGCGATACACCGTGGAACACTTTGGAACGCGGTGATGTCGCCGTGGCGAATCGCGGTGACCGCGGTGACAGTCTCAATCAAAAATGTTGATAAGAAATCGCCGTGGATCGCGGTGATTTCAGAGAGTCATAATTTCACATTGAGCTTTTTAAAAAATATTTTACGTTTTATTTCAGGTACGACCAAGAACATGGTTTTCGGAAAATACGGAACATTATGACAAAACGGGAAAATGAAAATATGCGTCAGTCAAATCACAAAGACCTCATCAAATTCGTTGTCCGATTCTATGACAAATCTTTGCATTTTTAATATGACTATCAAAACAATTGATTAACATGTCGGTAAAAAACGTGATTTTATACCAATGATTGACATAACCAACACCTTTGTTCTCTGTAAAAGTTCGAAAGGCGGAGCTATGCACGTGCTCTTTCATAATAGGACGATTGCCACTGAGTAACAAACACGCGATTGGTTAAGCATGTCGCTTCTCTAAACAAAAGAAGCCAATTTTATCGCCGAGAAAGGTGTTATTTTATGGTTTCTTGTCGGCTTTACTTTGAAGACGTCAAACTGTCAATTCACGCAGATTGCGAATTTTCGCGAGACTTGTATTAATGCCCTTGACTCTTTGTTTACGATTTCACAACACAACTGCGAACATGGAACTTCGGAATAAATTATCAAAATAAAAGAGATCAAAATAAAAAAGATTAAAGTTGCAAACTGTGATTATATTAATTGGTAAGTATCGGTTAATAGAAGACGATTTGTACTTTGCGAATAGTATACGGTCTGAAATATCGAACTGTACTTGTTCATTCACATGTACCTGTATTTCACCGCGACCCACCGCGACCGCAGTGGTCCACCGTGAGATTGATTTCCCGATAACGCCCGCGGTGCTCACCCACTATCACCGCGATTCTATCGCGATGGAACCACCTTTTAATCGCGGTGATTTTCCACGCTGATGAAAAATTGTCCACGGTGGGTCTGTGTTTTAGGCAGAAATCACGCTAGACGTAGTGTACCAGTAAATCATTGTATATCCCTCCGTGGTCCATTGGAAAGTAGTGCCTATTACTAAAGAGTTCCTCTTCTCTTCTGGCATGAAAGCTAGTTAGGAATCTCAGACATGCCTTTTGTGGTTATTTCTTGTATCCTATGCGTGTCTGCAACATTTTGGTGCATTTCATTGGAGGCTAACTTGAACTTTTGGGGTGTGTTTATTGTGGTATGGGGCTTTTGTCGAAATATGACTGCCGAAACCTTGTTTTCTACGGGTGCCTGCATTCAAGTGAGATGCATTTTCTTAGAAGTAACATGACGTATCTTTTTTATTGCACATTTTGGAAGAGGACATATTGATCTTTTAGTTGATACCAGGCTTCCACATTCTGAAATAAAGTAAATGCTAAAAAAATGCTTGGAAATTTTGCCGTTTTATAATGGGACCCTATGGGAATTGGAATTACTGGTATCTAACCCATATGGTGATTTGGTTAATAAACAAACAGCCTCATTTCTTCATCGATCAGTATTTTACACAAATTCATTATTATTTTTCGAAAATACAATAAATATATAAATTTTCATTATCAAATAGCAAACTCATATTTTCATGTGGCTAGTTCCTGAAACAGTAGTATCAGGGGTGATAAAATTCCGGTTTATGCCGGATTTCCGGTTTTCTTGTTCCAAAAATTCGATTTTTAGATCGATATAAATCCGGGGTTTTATTTAATAGGGTGGGTTGGGGTGGTATGAAAACACTTGGGTACGAATCAAAATCGGAAACGAAACTGCCGGAATTTTCCGGAGTTCAACGAATTGAACCTGTCTTTTGTGTTATTGAATGTTATTGGTCGATATTCGTCCGTATATGTTTCGGGAAATGCCGGAAAATAACGATTTCATTTAGTTATTTGCAGGTACATAAGCGACCGGAAGTGATCTTTGTTACCAGCGGAAAATTTGTATAAATAGGCGTCTGTCAAGAACGTAGATATTTTTTAACAGTTTGACATCACGATTGGTAAGTTCCAATAGCGTAGGTCTACCTCTACGGAAGAGGTTTAGTTACTGTAGTTAAAATAGTATCCATGCCGAACGTGCCATAATTTGATAAAGTTAGGACATGGCAATATTGAAATTTAGAATTATCAAAATTCTAGCAGATTGTCTTTTGACTTTTAATTTTTTTTTAACGATTGTGAGTGGCAATAATGGTATGGCTGCGGTCCGCATCCTCTTCTGTATTCTCCCTTTATTAATCATAACACTGTTGCTGGTACGGACAGGTCTGTTTTAATTATTTTTATATGCCCCTAAAATATGAGCCGAACAGCAACATGTGTTTTACATTGATAAAAAATTCTCATGGGTAACCTGTCAAAATTTTCAAAAGCATGGGCAGGTAGAGCAACCCATAGTAAATTTTTGAAAATGTGAATTTGTACATAACATTTTTTTAAAGCGTTTAAATATTAATACAGGCTATATACATGCAGGGGGACATGCAGGGAGGACTCGTGCTGATTTTTTTTAAACATCTTTATATTTAGTTGGTATGACTACAATTTGTTTTCATGAAAACAAATTACAATTCCAGGGACAGAAAACTTTCAATATATCGGTAAATTCAAAATACTGAAAGCCATTCATGATAGGACTACAAGTCACAAACAGAAATTATTTTTTGTTCAACAGAAGTCTTTGTGTGTCTCAAAAGCAACAGTATATGATATTGAAAACAACTGTTAATATATGTCTTATATGAATAAAAAAAGTACTCAAACAATTTAGTTCAATATAACGTATGCAGTAAAAAATGCCCTATGCTTTGGCGGAAAATGTATATAATACGAATGTTTTGATTTGTAGGTATTCAGCATGCCTCTTGACTTTGCCACAGACAAGGACGATGTGCGGGCTAGTTTACAGTACCAGAGCGATTTACGTCTCATCGTTTCCTGTCAGGTCATAACCTTGCCTTGGAAACTTCAAGACTGTTTGAATCTTACACAGTGTTCTATATCAATTCCTGTCAAAAAAGGAACGAGAGAGACTGGCACCAATCATTGATAGCCTTCTTCAAAGAAATCATGTTTCAGATGAGAGTCAGGAGGAGGTCAAAGCCATCGGACGGCGTCTTCGGTAGAAGAAAATGGCCAAGGACGGGGAAACTCGGAAGGAGAGAGTTATCAACAAGATGTTTGACCAACGCAAGAAGACTAGGATGCTGTTAGGACTTTACATCTCTGTGCTGAAATGCCTGAAGCAGTATTCTGTGTTGTTTCAGTCCAAAGAGCCCATGTTGCATATCCTTCATGATCAGCATCAAAAAGTGTAACTGCCTGACTACTGATGAGAAATTACACCAATCAGTGTGTCTGGTGTGTGCATAATAACTACGTTGCAATAAAGCAAAATGTGCTTATATAATTTTTGTGACTGTTCTGTGACACTTTCACTAGCTGTTTACAAAAATAATTAAAACTCACTGACACTAGTCATGTACAGGTGTATTCATTTTGAAATGTTAAAGTTTTGAACTTCATTTGAATAGATGCTTGAAGTTTGATGTAGTTAGATTGTTGAATTTTCCTAAAGAATACAAAAATATAATTTAAACTGGCTCTAGTCATGTACAGGTGTATTTATTTTGAAATGTTAAAAGTTTTGAACTTCATTAAGATAGTTGCTTGAAGTTTGTTGTAGTTAGATTTCATGTACAGGTGTATTTATTTTGAAATGTTGGAAGTTTTGAACTGCTTCAGAATAGTTGCTTGAAATTTGTTGTAGTAAGATTTCCTAAAGAATAAAAATATTAATATAATAGATTGTCTATGTTCCTTCTTAAATAATTGTTTAATAGGAGCTTGGTGTTGGGTTTGTCATATATAACCCCATTAAATGACCAACTAAAAAGTTAAATATGCAGGTAATGATCACTGAAGAAGTGAATTTCACAATTCAAATGAGACAGAACAGAATACCAGCTGCCCGAGCATAATTTTAAGCTAATCTAAGTCACTTAAAATACGCAAGTGCCAGGAGCTTCAGGGGGCTTCGCCCCCTATGACCCCCACCAGGGCCTACAAGGGGGGCTATTGCGCCCCCCTGGACCCCCAGCGAAAAACTTCAGGTTTTTTTTTTTTTACACAGTATCACCCCTGAGTAGTATGCAATGTTTCTATATTCGAAATAAATAAAAAGAATAGCATTATTTCATGCTAAAGCAATGAACTGAAGAACTGTCCCATGTTTTAGATCAATGCTACTTGAATAACCCAAATAAGTTAGACTCATCTGCGCAACGTCATTATGTGTATCTATACAAAGTAAAAATAAGCAATTTAGATATCTTAACGAAATATGTATATTTGAAGCGTTTTTATTAGCTCACCTAAGCACAACGTGCTCATGGTGAGCTTTTGTGATCGCCTTTTGTCCGTCGACATTTCATATAATCGACATCTCCTCCTAAACCGCTTGGAAGATTTTTATGAAACTTCACAGGAATGATCCGTGGGTGACCCTCTTTCAAAGTTGTTCCAATTGTTTCGGTCCGCTGCATATGTAGGTCACCAGAACTAAAAATAGATTTCAAAACTGAAAACTTTAAAAATCTTCTCTGAAACCACAAGGCTTGGAGCTTTCATATTTGATATGTGACATCCTGTAGTGGTCCTCTACAAAGATTGTTCGAATGATGCCCTGGGGTCAAAACTGGCCACGCCTCGGGGTTCACATGGTTTATATAGATTTGTATAGGAAAATGACTTTAAAAATCTTCTCTGAAACTGCAAGGCCTAGAGGTTTCATATTTGGTATGTAACATTGTATACTGGTCGTCTACACAGTTTGTATAAATGATGCCCTTGGGGTCAAAACTGGTCACGTCCCAGGGGTCACATGGTTTATATAGACTTGTATAGCACAATGACTTTAAAAATCTTCTTGGAAACTGTAGGGCCTAGAGGATTCATATTTGGTATGTAATATTGTATAGTGGTCCTCTACAAAGATTGTTCAAATGATGCCCCTGGGATCAAAACTGGCCACACCCCGGGGCTCACATGGTTTATGTAGACTTAAATAGCAAAATGACTTTAAAAATCTCCGCTGAAACTGCAAGGCCCAGAGGTTTCTTCTTTGCATAGGTAACAGTTTAACCGGCATATGCCAGAAATTCCATTTTTTCAAGTTTCCAAGGGTCATTTTTCTAAATCATACAAATCCGTTGAGTTTTTGAAGAGGGGGTTAGGGGGTCTAGACATCATTCCAGAAACGTATTTCTTATTATAACCATCCTTTAAGTCGATTTAGAATTGTCATTAAATACCATCTGAAAATTGGTCAGTGTATTTCGGAATAAGTGGGTATATACGGTACTGTCGGCAGTAAATGCGTTAAAGTGTGAAATCACTCTCTGACAGTTGTTGATGTGGTCAAACACCGGTTCCAGCCAGTTTAATAAGCAATATGCTGTACACGAACATCATGGTTTTGGCTGAAGGTGTATTGTTTTTTAGTACACCATTAGAGTAAATAGTTTAATTCACAGTTAGCATCTTATTTAATAATGAAACAGTTTTGCAAATTGTCTTAATTGTCAACAGTTAGTAGAAAGAACAAACTGTGATAATTATAGATGGATTATAATGCGTGCATTAGCCAATATGCAGGTACGAATTCAAATGCTTTTGACAAATATTTCAATGTAATATGCTACGATTTTTTTTGGTGAACTGCCTCACAAGCTATGAACATTATTTTAGAGGCTTAAAATCTCAACTTATGACTGAGATGTTACGGTATATATCTTAAATGATAATAATATAAAACTAATGTTGTAATTAAATAGGTAAATGTGTTCGTGGACATTTATGCCTAGCCATTGACATACTTATTTGCATGAGCAGATAACTTGATATATACAAATACAATCATTAATTGAGAAAACATATACAAAAATCACACATGCTACATGTATGTGAATGAGAGTAGTTTACAAACTGTTTACATGATCATTATCTTAACTAAAAAGTTACAAGTAGAAAGTCTAAGATTTAATATGAGATATGTGATGCATTTTGGCCCTCTAAGCTCTTGTTATAAGCCATTAAGATGCCTTAAACTCAGGTGAGCGACCTAGGGCCATCATAGCCCTCTTGTTAAATTATTTAAGTATACAATGCATCTATTCAGTCTATATAAAAACAATGTCTATTTTGTAGATTAAATAGCCTCAACACAAGCATTTGGTAGACACATCAGTAATTTACAAAACCAACAATGATTCAGATCATGATAAGGTGCCGTGAAACTATGAAATGTCCATACACATGTATGTTTAAGATATCTTCGTTCTGTAATGTCCGTATAAGTTTTATCAGTGAATCTTTTTTAATCTAAACAATTTATATAGTATTTCTAAGGCAAATCAGGCAAATCAAAATTTACTAGAAGTTACATTGTTTCCAAGGAAACAATTACGAGAATGAATATCAGCCTTTATCATATTTGCAATGGAATAAGCATTTATACTATGTGTGCCAAATAAAAACAAACATCAGGAGACTTTCATCGCTATTAAAAATAACGTTTGATTTAATTTTGTGAGGACATAAACATAAAGTTTCATAAAATAATGGCCAATTAGATTTAGATTCCTTTGGGAAAATATGTCTTGAGCATTTTTGTGTACAACTATTATAGTTTATAATGTATTCATAAAACGCACGTAAAGTAAAAATACCATTTAAATCAAATTAATTTACAACCCAGTGTCTATTTATAGGAAGATGCAAAATCTTTTTATACATTGAATAGCCTCTACATGAGAACGTAAGATAAAATGCAATTCTAAATAATTCTTAATAAATAGATCTACCAGCCTTTATTCAAATTAACATGCACGGTAAGTTTATAAATATAAGTAATTCTCCATTCATTATTAATCTTATCGTCTTTAATTATCTGGATGCTTGTTAGAACGACTCAGTGTTATTGATGTGTATACTAGTTGGACTATTAATAGGCGCAGGTTAGTCAGCGAGTGTATTCTATGGAATGTTGCCTATGGAATATGCAATGTTAACAGCGGATTTTCCCAAGGTCATAAATGTATTACACGGCATGTAAACACTGAATGTATATTGAAAATAAAAATTGAGCCAATGCAGCTTCCTAGGTGGAGCTCAGAACTGGAAATCAGTCAAAAAGTCTGGATTTGGCCTCATTGGCAAATTTTTCCATTCACCTCCAAAAAGAAACGGAGCCATTTTTTTACAGGCCGTGGTGGGGATTTCTTTTAAACTAGCCGATGCAATGTTAGCATTTATTCGTTCGGGACTACTGGCTGGTGTTTTCACAACATTTGATTGGATGTTGAGAAAGGTCAAAAGTTGGATTAAACAGCAATGTCGAAAACTGTAGCCAGTTTGAAACTAGTATATTGTTAGTACATTCATTGTAAGACAGACTTTTCTGTTACCAGTCTTTTGCCAGTGTGTTGTCAGAAACACCATTTTGTAACGGTAGACTGGTGTATTGCAGGGCTTATTGTTAAGTAATTACTTCATGCCACTGGGCATGAGCTATCATTTACATACTTAGTAACTCCATATGATTTCGTGGTGGGCATCAGCCAGTCTTTCACCCCAGATACATGTTGTAGATTCCCAGAATAATTAAGCTAATCAATAATTCTGACTTAGTGGGGGTAAGTTAAATATTTGTATTGCTTGAGCTGTACTGTATATATACATGTTAAAGCTGATTGCTTATAATTTATGTTCAAAAATTTTATTTCAGCAAACTTTGGGGAACCATGTGGTGCATTTGGCGTGTGCACTGGAGTACTGATATGTAATAATGATTCAAGATGCGAATGTCCGTCAGGTCAAGAGCATAACAGTGGAAAATGTGGTAAGGAACAGTTAACAAAAATAAAAGTTTCATTTCTTTATATTTAGCTTTCTCAAGCACAAAATCTTCCATTAATTCCTGGTAAAGGTCTTTCATCCCACTGCAGTTTTGCTGTTTGTGGGATAGACATCATTTTGAATCCAATCTTCCAGAAATGAGCACCGCTAGTTTATGACAATAACAAATAATATGCATGATCGTACCAGAAGCAGATTGAGGGGATGGGGGCATATAGAGTTTACCCTGTCCGTGGGTATGTAGGTATGTCCGGACAATAACTTTGTCCAGCTTTGAAAGATTTTCAGATAGTCAGATGTCAGAAATGTAAAGCATAATGAGACGCTGTGTCGCACGCAAGAACCAGGTTCCTTGGTCAAAGGTCAAGTTCACACTTCATTTATAAAAATGTAAGCCATAGATCCTGTCCGGAGCATAATTTTGTCCAGTATGGAAGGAATTTTAAATAATGTGGCACAAGCGTTAAGAATGGTGAGACGGTTGTCACGCACTAGAACCATGTCCATAGTTCCAAGGTGAAGGTCACACTTAACAAAAGGTCAAACATCAAATAAAAGAATTTATGCCATGGACCCTTTCCAGAGCATATTTTTGTCCATCAGGGAAGGAATTTCAAACAACTTGGCAGAAGTGCTAAGCATGGTGAGACAGTATGTCACACGCAAGAACTATGTCCCTAGGCCCAAGGTCACACTTAAAAGGTCATCGGTCTGATATAAGAATTTAAGCCATACACCCTGTCTGAAGCATAATTTTGTCCATAAGGCTTTTTAAGTATCTTGGCAGAAGTGCTAAGTCAGGTGAAATGGTGAGTCGCGCGTAAAAATCAGGTCCCTAGGGCCAAGGTCAAGGTCACACTTAAAGGTCATAATTCAAATATAATAATTTAAGCCATAGATACTGTCCAGAGCATAATTTTGTTCAGCATGGAAGGATTTTCAAGTAACTTGGCACAATTGCTAACAGGTGCTTTGGTCTAAGGTCAAGGTCACACTTAAAGGTCAGTGGTTAAATATAAGAGTTTAAACCATTGACTTTGACCAAAGTATAATTTTGTCCCAGCATGGAAGAATTTTCAAATTACTTCGCAGAAGTGATAAGCTTTATGGGACATTATGTGGCATGCAAGATCCAGGCCTGTAGCTGAAAGTTCTAGGTTCCTAATCAAGGTCAAAGGTCAAATAACTGTTCAGAGTATAATATTGTCCGAAGAGATGTCAACAAATACCAAAATAGGTTTTTGATTATTTGATTGACCTTCAGAACAAATAATGTTTGGAATGAAATCTGATTGTTTTACAAAATACTTAAATGAACTAAGCATAAATAGTATTTAATACGGAACTCTACTTTCACTTTCTAATACAGTAATTTTATCGACTTAATTTGACGTCATCTCAATGCATAGCAGATAGTCTGGGTTAGATGTTATCTAAATTAAAATGCAGTTTAAGGAATAAACAACACAAAGTAAATAATTAAAATATTTAATAACACTAAACGATCAGATACCGATCAAATCACAAAACAAGCATGGCTGAGGTAAAAAACAACTTAATCATATGTACATGTATGCATATCAAATATTTACAGCAATAATAACAAACAATAAATATTCTTAGTGTATCATTCTGAAATTTAACATGGCAGAATAAATATAGCAAATGTTACTAGCATTCATGGCACGTCAACGCAGCTTACGACACTCAGTCATCTAGTTCACTTGGATGGCGAATCTCGTCCTTATTCAGGAAAATAATTCCATTTACCATATCACATGACAGCCGGTTCCTGAGTTTATTTATGACCAAACGCGCAGCTGAGATTACTCGTTGGGAAGGCACGGATGTTGCAGGTGCATGCTAGTAATTTCTTAGCGACCTGTGTCAAGCGAGGATACTTCTGCTGGTTCTGTTTCCACCAAATCAGAGGGTTCACGTCCGGTGTCTCCCGCTTTACAAGGTAGGCATCCAGTTTGTTACTGTCCATCTTCTCCAGGTAGTCAAACACTAGGAAGTCCAGCTTAGGCTGTTTACTGGGTGTGGGCTGCGTGCCGTTTCCCCTTGATGGTAGCTTTAGGGGAACTTCGTCCATGCTTGATTCAAGCCCGATCTGGGTGGTACTGTGTTGTTCTCTTTTGAAGATTGGCAGGAGTTTGTACCTCGAATCAAGCAGCGCTGCAACCACAGGAACAGTCTTTGACGAGGACAACGTATTTGGCTTGAACCTCCTGTCAATTTTTTCCTGCAGCATTTCCTGTTCGCTGCCAGACTGTTTCTTACAAGCCCATATACAATCGGGTAAATGTATGAGCAGGACACATACGACTCTGTAGACATGAATGCCATGACATCTGTGAGCAACAGATAAGGATTCAGTCAGAAATGGGTATTACCACATCATATTTTAAATAATTCAGTACTGAAAAATTATTGAATACTTTAGATTATGTTACCCCATTAGAATAAAAATAATTGAGTATTAGACAAAGTTTATCTCCAAATTTAGTAAAACAATCACAACGTAAGCAAAGGGTGTGAGTTTTTTTTTGCTATAAGACTACCAGAACCATTTCTTTTTTCACAACACTAATCTGCATATTGTTCTCAACACAAAAGTAACTAAACTTTGGATAAAATATGAAAATATTTAATTTTGTTTGGTAAATAATGCTAACAGTTTTCAAAGCGAAGACTTAATAGACCTGAGTTTGACACAATATAAAACATTGCCACATAACATTTACACTGATAAATAGTAATACTCTTGTCAATTTTTGCCTGTGTGTTTTTGTGGCCTAAATGTCCTCGAAAACATCCATTATGCAATTACCCTGGTGTGTCCCAAATTCGGTGTAACCTCAATTTGACAACTGTTTGATACTATTTATAAGATCTAATGCTAATGTGAAAATAAAATCTTACTGAATATTTTCACTGGTGGTTAGCGCGTGGCTATTTTTAGTGAACTCACACAGGGTTGCCACTTAACTTGAAAAGTCAGGGAAAATGGATTTTTGTTCAAGGTCTGTGAATTGTCAGGGAAATATGGAAAATGGTCAGTGAAAAACAAAATTGAAGAGAAGTCAGGGAAAATTGAAATTTTGGGTCGATGTTAAAGATCTTCAGTGGCTATGACAGTTTCCAAGCAGTAGTTTATAAGTATTTCCAAAGTTATTTTGGTGTGATTGTGTATAAACATAATTTAAAATGTTTTTGAATCAATTTTTTCATGTGTTTAAAGATTTAGACTTTTGAAGACTGAAAGACATTGCAACCCTTTACTCCAGAGCAGTCACATGCTTCCTAACTGTACATTGTGTTAGTTAATAAGTTATCAAACAGATGATGAAATGGTTTTATATTTTGTAAATCAAGCATGCATGCTTTTATTTTAACTTAAGGTTACACATACTAATAGATGAATAAAAATAGATTGATAGATATAAGTAAATTTTAGTTTCAAACATTAGTGAACAACCAATATTTAATGATGCTTTGTTGACTGACCCAGAGTTTTCAGCATGGGTAAGAAACGACTCAATAAATGTCAAGAAGCATAGTGCCTTGTGTGTGGTTGAGAATTTTTGCTTGGAAATATGGTGAAGCAGACTCTTGCCAAAGGATAGAAGCACACAGATAAGTTTGCACTAGAATCAAAGGTGAATACAGTGACTAACATTCTTTCTGCCTATGTAAATTTTATAAACCCTAGTAGCACTTATGAAGCAGAGTCAAGTCTCAGTCAGTTATCATCATTATAATATTTACACTGGTATATTTTGGTGTTTGTTAATAGAAGTTTGATATATCTGAAGCAAAATAAATATAAAACAATGGATTGGATGGCTGTATGGAATAAGGAAGCCGAAAGTATATTGTGGTATTGGTCAGTGAAAAGTATAATTTAGTCAGGGAAGTCAGTGAAAAGTCAGGGAATTTCATTTTCTCAACTAAGTGGCAACCCTGGCATAATTTTGAATGACAAATAATCAAGAAGTGACTAAAAACCAACTTTTTTGAAAAAAAATAAAAAAAATAAATATATATATATACACTTGACCCCCGCTTTGCGACCACCTCGATTTTACGACCACCCCGCTAAAGCGGACACTGTTTAAAGACTCAATAGTTTTCCCATATATTTCAATGGTCGCAAACCCCGATTAAACGGGCACGCCGCTATTCCGTATTACGACCAGTAATCCCAGACCGAAAGAACAAAACAATGCTCAAAATAACCCTGTTTTTGCAACCAGTGTCATTTGTTCCTTGACACTTAACATTGTCTATATACAACATATGCAGTGGAGATAACATACTGCTTTGCTGTATAAATGGAATGTGTGAAAAGCAATGTAACAACTGTTTTGATAAGGGATTAGCACATCAACCGTGTCTCAGATTATGTTAACTGACGCTATCTGGCAGTTAGTGGGTAACACAGATGAATGCTGAACCTTAAATGGGCTGGCTTGGTTAATAAAGTTTTAATTACTTTCCTACTTAATGTAAAATTCATATCCATAACTATAAGTTACATAATCTGTATTCATTAAAACATTTTTGAAAACAGATTGGAATTTTTGTTTTCTATTAATTATTCATTATTTTCATTAAAACTTTTAATGACACAGATGTTTCAAAAGTAATGTACTGACTCGGTGATCTGCCGTACCTCGATAATACGACCACCCCGCTATTAAGACCACTTTTGTTAAGACCCCAAGTGGTTGTATTAGCGGGGTTTTACTGTATAACAAGGTATCCAACTCGTACCCCTTCCGCAATCACTTTACGCACCTAGTTTGCAGTTTTTTGCGTATTGGGTATTGTAATTGAGTTTTGTTACTCATAAAATATATAATTAATTGCGTAAAAGGGGCTTCAGAATTGCGTATTTACGCAAATACGCACTTTATCTGTTTCTCTGGATCTCGGAGAACCTTAGATATGTCCAATGTCACAGCCCACTCATGGTCTTTTGGAAGAAGACCAACGTCATGTTTCTTCGTTGCTCGCCCATCCAGCATGAGGTCAGGGATAAGGCAATGTTGCTAATGTTAACACTTGTGCCACTTTATTTAATGTTAAGCACTTGACCAGTACACGCACGTTTTTAATGAGGCATCCGTGGCCTTTTGTAGCAAAACACGCTTTTTACATGGAGATACAGGCCTGCATTTTATGTCGATTAGGAACTGCATATTTAAAAGTATTAAAAACAACGGTGTTTTTTTCGGCTTTTAATTTCCGCATGTAATATAACTGATATTAATTATTGATTTCTTTGCATCTGAAAACAATTAATGAAATAATAAACAGTTTTTGAAAAAAACGAGCGCTCATGACAGAATTTCAAGGCGGAAAAAAGCTAGGCTTTTCAATGAATCTGAATACCATGTATGATTGAAAATTAATACCATAAAAAATGCAGCCTAGTATTTTGATGTACACTGCCTCCAAAGGAGTTAGGTCAACACATTTTTATGCCCCCACTTTAGAGGGGGGGCATATCGATTTGCCCTTGTCTAGCTGTCTGTCCGTCTGTCGGATTTTTGTGTCGCGCATAACTCAAAAAGTATAATTGCTAGAGTGATGAAACTTTATAAGCATATTCATCAGCATTGGGGCTTGTGCACCTGGGTATTTTGGTGCAGTTTTTTGCAACATCAGCGAAGTTATGGCCCTTTTTTAACAAAAATGATATTTTTGGACTTGTTTCTCGCGTTACTTAAAAAGTATTGTTGCCAGAGTGATAAAACTTTACGAACATATTAATCAGCATGTGAACTTGTGCACCTGGGTATTTTGGGGGAAGTTTTTTCAGACATCCGCCCTTTTTTGACTTTTGTCGCGTGTAACTCAAAAAGTGTTATTGCAAGAGTGATGAAACTTTATAAACTTATTAATCAGCATGTCATCTTGTGCACCCGGGTATTTTGGTGCAGTTTTTTTGGACATCAGCAGAGTTATTGCCCTTTTTTGAGCCAAAAATGACATTTTTGGACTTGTGTCGCGTGTAACTCAAAAAGCATTATTGCTAGAGTGATGGAACTTTATAAACATATTAATCAGTATGTGAACTTGTGCACCTCGGTATTTTTTTTTCCTCCATCAGTGGAGTTAGGACATTTTTTTAGCAAAAAATGACATTTTTGAATTTGTGTCATGTGCAACTCAAAAAGTATAACTGCAAGGCTGATGAAACTTTATAAACATATTCATCAGCATGTGAACTTGTGGACCTGGGTATTTTGGTGCATTTTTTCTGACAGAGTTTTGTGACAACCAGCGGAATGCGGGGGGATCTGTGTCCTACGGACACATGTCTAGTTATTCAATTAAGAAAACCGCGGTAGTGGCGATGTTAGTAGGGGAAATATTTGTTATAGTTTCAATTGTATAAAAGTAAGAATTCCCATATTAAAGATACTTCAATGAGGGGTTCATTTTTAGCAATAGGCTAGGAAGTTTAAGTGATAAAGGGCTGTAGATAAAGCGATACTGCTTATTTTGGGGAGGTGGGGCCTATCGTTGAAGCCTATTTCGAGGAGCTGGGGTCCAGCTATGCGTCCGATTTCGAAAACGTGGGAGTCAAACAGAGCAGTCGATTACTTGGGGTTGGGGGGGGGGGTGCGACCAAGGCCATCAGTCTTCGGAAGCCTTCTCCAACTACTGTGCACAATGGTAGATAGTCAATTATAGTCATATCTGCCATTACTTGCGTAATCCTTTTTTACTCTGACACAGACATCTTCTTTGGAGTCACAGTGAACGTGTTCATTGTTGGTTGCGTGGATGGAGTGTCTGGCTTTTTGAGGCTAGGATGCTTATTCCGCAGATGGTTCCACAAATTTACAGTTGTGGTATCATACATAAAAGAGTTTGCATTTTGCTCTCTTTGTAGATTAGTGAAAAACCGACCGGGTGGGGGGGCTGGCGGCCGGGCGTTGCGATGTCGTTAACAATTTGCGTTTCGTATTCCTGTCACATTTTCAAAAGTTCGTGGTCAATCATCATGAAACTTAACAGAAATGTTCCTTGGATGGTCCACTACCAAACCTGTGAAAATGGTTCTGCTTCACTTCACAAGATGGCCGCCAGAGCTAAAAATAGAATTATGTCTCAACTCCATTTTCTTCTAAACCTATTGCTAGATTTTCAAATTATTTTATGCAAATGTTTGTGTAGGCCACAACAAATTGATCAGATGGTCATCGGATTTGCCGCACCTTAAAATCGTAAATCGAAAAAAAAATTTCTTTTTTGCCCGCACATATAATTTTGCCCCGCACCCAATTTCTTTTAATGAAGTTTTCATCAATGAGTCTCATTTTACATTAAACGCCGACTTCGTGGTGTCCCCAAATCATAAGAAGCAATAGGTACTGATATAGACGTGAATAAGGCACTTTACGGCGACTTGTTTTTGTACAGAGCACATAATTTATGACAAACTCCTCGCAGCGGTTACCTCCCCTATCGGTTAACGGTTGATTAGAGCTATACTCGGAACCAGTCAAATCTCTGCGCGGAGGTTGAATTTATGACCCAAACGTTTACTTTCCGATAGCCAGTTTGGCACAGCTGCCATTATGTATTTCGACTCGGCAATTTCTTATCATGTTTTATCAAAGTTGTGAAAACACAACGAGCTGTTTGTCAGCATTCACTGCCTAATTAAAGATGATTGCTAGCAAGTTTTTGTAATATCAGCAGACACAACAGTTAATTAAAGGATTACAGTACAGCTCACGCAAAACCAACAAATCCCTCGATCCGCAGAGTTTAATGACAGCGAGTCTAAGCGTAGTCGACTCGGCATCGACCATTGTAGCCGCGTCTGTTCGCCGAATCACTCCGCATCGGTTCGCCGAGGCACCTTAAAAAAGTGTTTGTTTGCCATTGCCTACCCAAGGTTGCTGGTAACGGGTAGGTAGGTCGGCAGTATATATATAATTTTTTTTTTTGCAAGTTTATGATCCATTTATCGTCAAAATATAGCGTATTAACAGATGTTGCTTTTGATAATATAATCAATTGTCTGTTGATATGATGAGAACTTGCTAGCAATCATCTTGAATGCCGACAAACAGTCGGTAGTTTTCACAAATGTGATAAAACATGATAAGAATTGCATTTTGATATGACATACTGAAATACAAGG
This sequence comes from Congeria kusceri, assembly GCA_027627225.1. Lineage (NCBI taxonomy): Eukaryota > Metazoa > Mollusca > Bivalvia > Myida > Dreissenidae > Congeria > Congeria kusceri. The sequence continues at coordinate 29,656,170 of CM051030.1, read as the reverse complement.
ACCAAGCTGATACAGTTAATTTGTTAACCCAGTAGAAAACGACCAAACTGGAAGAAGAGCAAGCTTTTATTTAACCCAAAGAAAATATAGAATATAAAAAACTGGTTTGATTTAACAAAGAAAAAACTGTTGAGTCGGGACTTTCGTCGGGTAGGTAGGCAATGGCAAACAAAGTAAATTTTAATGTTGGCCTTACATGTATATAAACATATCAAATGAAAAATATATGTAAGATTCTTTCGAAAAAATTGACATGTCTGTATCATGGTATCATAGCTTGACCTGAAAAATGTATGTGCTATTTATATGTATTCATAATTTGTTAGTCCCTTTAGTGGTATTGTGATGGAAAAAATATCATAGCAGTTAAAGTTGTTATTTCAGCCATACTGTAGATTGTCTATTGAGTATACAGATATATTGGTTAAAACAATTATGGTCTCAGTTGTGGAGGAAAAGCAGTGCGTAATAAAATTCTCTGTTTGGTACAGGACTGCAGTTTATTGTTTATATAAGAACTGGAAAGTGTAATTATAGCGTAATTATGTTCCATTTGTCACTTCAAATACTTATTTTTTTTAAAAACTACAGATTATTTGGAAATGAGAGCTTGTCAACATACCGAAAATAATTTGTGTATCCTTAGACTATTAATAGATTATAAATACATTTTGTCTGCATTTAGATACCTGAGATATATGAACAGATCGTCTGTGATTTATGGCCCAATTATAATTATCTCTGAGGGCTACTGTGATTTAGTATAATCATAATTACATACGAAATTGACAATACCTTGAATGCTGTCATTGTGCTTTAGTGCTGGGGTTATTTGCTTTGATTCTACGATGGATGCACAAAGGCAGATATTAATAAGTGGTCGCATAATTGTTTGGTATTTGCTCTGTAATCATAATTGTTGGAAAATAAGTGTCACAATTAGTAGATTCAATCTGTTAACATTAGACATTAAGTAATTTTCATGTCAGGTAGCAATGTTGTCCTTCACTTGCAGCAGATTGAATGTAATTTAGTTAACTTTTCTTCAATTTAGCATTAAAATTGTCATTTAAAAAAACAACGTTTTCCATGTTTTTTTGTGGATAAACAATTCAATTATCTAGGGAATGTACTGTCAAATCAGGGTTTTTGTTACCGCACGGACATAGGTTATAGATATGTTTAGGCACATCCTAACACTTGATGTTGTACATAAATAATAATAATAATAACATCAAAACGGCGCCTGTGTCTGAATTTGGTTAAAGTTTTTATTCAAACGTCTTGTAATTTCAAAACTACACTATTGATTCACTTGAAACTTAGAAAATACCTTTGTCATCAACTTCAGTATCAGGGGCGACATTCCCCATAACTCTGTTCTGTATTGTGACAGTGTTATGTCCCTTTTTCACAAAGATTTTCAGGTTAAAGTTTATGATCAAAAGTTGTGTAACTTCAAAACTACAGAAGTTATTCACTTGAAACTTGGAAAATACTTTTGTCATCAACGCCAGTGTCAAGGGAAACATTCTCTATAACTCTGTTTTGTATTTTAACAGAGTGATGCCCCTTTTTCACATAGATTTTTTGGTTGAAGTTTATATTCAACATTTTTGTAACTTCAGGACTATACAAGTTATTCACATGAAAATTGAACAGTATACCTTTGTTATCAACTCCAATAACAGGGGCAACATTCCCTATGACTCAGTTTTGTATTTGGACAGAAATATGCCCATTTTTCACATATATTTTCTGGTTAAAGATAAATTCAGAAGTTTTTTTAACTGCAGAACTACATAAGTTATTCACTTTAAACCACATTTAATACGTTTGTCTTCAACTTCAACATCCCCTATAGCTTTGCTTAGTATTTTGTCAGAGTAATGCCCCTTTTTCACATACATTTTCAGGTTAAAGTTTCTATTCAAAACTTATTTGTAACTTAGAACTACATAAGTTATTCACTTAAAAATGGGAACATACCTTTGTCATCAACTTCATTATCAGGGGCACCCCCCTATAACTCTGTATAGCATTCAGCCAGAGTTATGCCCCGTTGTCACTTAGATTTTCTTGTTAAAGTTTATATTCAAAACTCTTATTATTTTAAAACTACGCAAGTTATTTAGTTGAAACTTGGACTAATTTGATGAAATAATTTGCCATAAATCAGTTGTGTATTTCAACAAATGTATGCCCCATCCACTTCTCAAGATATGTACCAACTTAAATACTTTTAATAGTGGAGTGTTCTGTCCTCTGACAGCTCTTGTTCAGGGAGTTATTGCCCTGTGATTTGAAATTCAACATTTTCTCAGGAAATGTTTGTTTCCACACAAGACCCTAAGAACCAATAACCCAAATTCAATGAAACTTTATTTGAAACTTCCGTTCCAAGGTGACATGCACATATCGTCAGGTTGTTCTGGTGTGATATTTTTTAGGAAGTTATTGCCCTTTTTATATGAAAAATAAAAAATGTTAATGGAATATTTCCGCAGGAGATCTCGGGAACTTAAAACATGAATCCATTGAAACTTTATACGTAGCATCCCTATCAAGAGGTCATGCGCATATTGTCAGGTCGTTCTGGTCTGATATTTTTTCAGGGAGTAATTGTCCTTTCATAATAAATTGGCAGTTTTTGCTTGTCCATACTATAGGGATGGAGGATCTTAGAATTACTTGAAATAAATGTTTGCTGCAATGAGCTGGTGTTTACCCCTCATAAATCAGGTTACAGGTCAATGTTACACATAGAAGTCAAAGGGCAAAATTGACACTTTGTTTGTCTTTGCTGCAACTTAAGTGGATTTTACAAAATTCCCTGCACAAATGTTAACTTCAGTGAGACAACATGAAGTGCATATAAACAAGATCAATACGTCAAAGGTCATTCTGAGTGGTCAAACGTCAAGATCAGCTTTTGCCTTGTTCTGACTATAACTTTGTCATAGATTGAGCTATTTTGCAATTAAATAACACAAATTTTTGCCTAAATAGTCGACATGTTACTAGCATGAACTAGATCTTATTTTTTATTTCTCCGGACTTTTAACTTTTAAAATGGATTTTAAGGCTTTAAACGAATGTTAACCTTAAAATGACAATAAGTCTCCATATGAATCAGATTCTTAGGTTTAAGATCAAGGCTATATTGAGGGGTCAAAGCGTTATTGGGCACCATGTTTCTACAAATATTCTTGTTGATCTTGATGATATTTGTAGCTTGGTGTATTGAAGGTCAGTACCAAGCCAAATTTTATGGCAAGTTCCAGTTGTATTGTGAGCAAGTTTTATTTATCTGTGTCAGTTCCCTGTAACTTCTTGTTTATTATAATGAAGTGCTTAGTACTTAGCAAGATGCCTTCTTGCACATATAATAGGCATGTTCCAGTCCAGTCCAGATTATTTAGTTACCTGTGGCCCCTGCTCTCCAACCAGACATTTTAAGCAGAAACAATGCCAATCCGATGATGAATTCTTTTGTGCATTTTGTCCATTCTGTGTGCATGTGTCAGTGGGTGTTTTACATTTCAACACTGGGCAGAACTCTGGTCAAACAATTATTTAGTGACTTGTGGCCTCCAGCATTCCCTCCAGACATGCCAAGCCCAATATATATTTTGTGTGTGCTTGCATCAGTTTATACTTAAAACACCTAATTGCACAGAAAACATTCTTGGGTAAAAGAGAAGAAATCCATTCTTATTTGTCAACATTTCTGGTACGTCCTAATACATGATTTAACATCTGTGAAATTATACAATAAAGATTCTGCAGAGTCTGTCAAGTTTTAAAGTTTATAAAAATTCACAAAGTACAAATTTGCTATCGGATACGTATTTGTTTGCCACTTAAAAATCAAACCAACTCCTTTTAGTTTTCAGTTTCACGTCAGTTTTGTGCATATTTTGAGGATTCTTGTTTTACTGTCACCAGTTATGCATGTATTTTCATCAGTAAATGCCATGCGTAAATCGCAACTTACTTATGTGCATGCTTCTTTTTGTAGCGATTAGTTAGGCGGTATACAAACGAAGAAAGAACAACACTAGTATACTACGATGCTTTAATGTTTATTAAGTGCAAGAATACTATAAGGTACTTCGTTGGGAATTGTACAGATAATCACGCAGCAGTAACAATTAAGACGCATTTTCGGAAATTAAATGTATGTTTCTTGAATTTTATAATCTTTAAACTATTCAAATATATGAAAATAGCGCTAGGCAGATGGTACAGTTACACACTATACATGTATATAGTGTACCTCTAAAATTTCTCCTCGGCGTTTCGCCGCGTGAATGGACACGGCGGCATTCCGCGGATCGATGCCGAGTGCCTCGGCGATTCACCGCGGAAAAACACAATGCGGACTCCGAGTAATTTCGCGAACAAAAAGATCTGTCCGCGGCGTAGCCGAGTGATTTGTTGGTTTTGCGTGAGCTGTACTGTATTATTGTGGATAAAGGATGTGTGAAATTGGATGTCCGGAATATGTCAAATGGACTGATAATCGGGTATGTTTACATTTCGGACAGTTTTGACCAGCGGTTTGTCCTTGATTTCTTACTTTTAATATCCACACATATAAGTTGTTTTTGACATATCCATTTTATAAATTGAACGTATTTGTTTGGTGTACATTTTTTTTACATTTACATACAGCTTTTATATATAAAGGTACATTTAACAGGGCAAGCCAATTCATTATGTTAGTTATTAATTTCAGTTTATTTTTGGATATATTTTGTTAACATCTTTTAGATATTTTAAGAGTGTATGTTTAAATAAAAATAATTATCCAAGTTTACTGCAATGAACAATTAACAAACATCAGGGATTATCCTAGAGGGCAACATGGGCAAAATCGTCGCCCTATGGTGTCTGACTTCGCCCTGTGATCTGATCAAAGCGAAATCAAAATCGCCGAAAATGTCCAATACTAAGGCTTATTCCTCTAATCTTATGCCCACAACTGTCATGGTTTATCTGATTGTAGAGATAACGATGCTACAATCATCCATAATCGATCTGTAGACGGCGTGAGAAAGTTTGTTACACATCACTGACCTGGCATTGGGTTAATCAATCAACCAATCGGCTAAGGTTATTCCAATTGCGGTTCCCGACTTTGCTTACTTGCTTTCAAAGTAAATCTGTTATTAGCAAAGGTTGTCGTGAACCAAGAAAGCGAGTGCACACTGGATATGATCAGCCGGTTTACTCTAGAATTTACAGTCATTCAGAGTTATTATTACCGTTTTACGTACTGTCAAAGAACTTATATTCAGGCTATGAATATTTGCTGTTTGCTTAATTGCGATGTTTGATCTTAGAACTGACAATTAATTTAAAATTAAAACAAAAAGATACACTGATCAATTATTTTCCATTTCCGCAATTAACACAATCTTAACAACACCGCGTGTGAAAAGTAACAGATAATTCCCATTTTGTAGTAAATGACGTCATCCAAACAAAAGCATTAAACAACACGTGACACCATTACAAGGTTATTTCATTCCCCTGTGGTTTCAAATTCTGTAGCAGACAAACATCTGGATACCACAGCTGGTGGTCATTGCTTATCAGATTATTTGTAAATTGTAGCATCTCACTTAGGTCAAATCATTCAGTGGAGTATCACTGGTTCTTAAACAGCTGGAACAAGGTCAAGAACTTTCAACTTATACAAATTCCTTAAAGTGTTTTACATGAGACCCTTTGTTTATAAGACATTCAAGTATTTTTAGCTTAAGTGTGTTACGGTACAGTATCATGGAAACCTTTTAAATTGATCAAAGCCTATTCCAATTGGGTTACAACGTCTCAGGTGAGCGTCCTAGGGCCCTCAGGGCCCTTTTGTTTTTTCTTATTTCTATAATTGATTATACAAAATTTGAACTATTAAAATTAATTAAGTAAAACAAAGGGTAGTTTTTATTCATCAAACTATCATGAATCATGTGTCCAAAATCCAAAATCGCTCAATGCTGGGATTTTGCATCTAAATTTAACAAAATTTCCGGGAGAGGGGGAGCTTACCCGGATCTCCTAAATCACTCACACCTTCAACTTTTGAAGCTCTGGCCTACTCAATTGGTAATTGAACCTTCTTGAAAAAATCTTAATGACAACCCCGTATAATATTATCAAGGATTTTGGTGGAGTAATTGCCCTTTTTATGCCCCCAGCATCTTGATGCAGAAGGCATATAGTAATTGTCCTGTCCGTCTAGCACCAACACCACTTGCTACAACACTTGGATACTTACACAGTTAGACCATCCCCAATCCACTCATATCACCCAACCTCAATTTGACCTTGACCTGATTTGGACTTATTATAATTCAAAAGTGCCATTTCTTGGTTAACGAGATTGTACCGTTTCGTCTAGCACCAACACCACTTACTACAACATTTGGATATTTATACAGTTGTTATTTATGACCATTTCAAATCCACCCATATCACCAAACTAAACTTTGACATTGACCTAATTTGCACTTAGAATAATTCAAATGACCTGTGTCTTGGTTAACTAGATTATACTGTTTCGTCTAGAACCAACACCGCTTGCTACAAGACTTGGATACTTACACAGCTGTTGCTTATGACCATCCCCAATCTACCCATATCACCCAACCTCACTTTGACCTTGAGACCTTGACCTAACTTGGACTTAGAATTGGGCTTTCCAGCACCAACCGGGGGCATGTGTGTTTATCAAACACAGAATCTTGTTTTAACTTAGAATTTTTGCTTTAGGTCAAATTTCAATATCTATAAGAGTTATTTACTTGAAATTCAACCCAGTTCATGAAAGTGATGAACCTATTCTATAAACAAAAGCCCAGAGTTCAATCAAATAAGAGAAAGGTGAGCATCCAGCACGCGTAGGCGGTGCTCTTTTGTCCGTCGTTCTTCGTCCGTGCCACAATAATTATTGCAAAATGTGACCTTATTAGCTCACCTAATAATCCGGCATCCGTTGTCTGTCGTCAACATTTTAATTCAAATATTTTCTTCTCCGAAACCTCTAAACGGATTTAAATAAAACATGGCAGGAATGTTCCTGGGATGGTCCTTGACCAAATTCCTTCAATTTATTAAAATGTATTGAAAACTCTGGTTGTCATGGCAACCCAAAGCTTAAAAACAGGGAAAACTCAAAAAATCATCTTGTCAGAAACCACTGGCTGGATTTGAAAATAGTTTTCACAGAAATGCTCCTTGGGTGACCCTCTACCATTTTGATTCGTTAAAAATTGGCCGCCAGGGGAGAGGGCCAGTTTTTCTTATATGGCTATATGGAAAACTTTATCAATCTTCTAGTCTGAAACCACTGGCTGAATTTTAAAATCATTTCACAGAAATGTTCCTTTGGTGACCCTCTACCAAATTCCTTGAAATTATTTTGTTAAAAAACATGGCGGCCAGGGCGGGCCAGTTTTTCTTATATAACTATTTTGAAAATTGTAACATTCTTCTAGACTGAAACCACTGGCTGCATTTCAGACTTATTTCACAGAATTGATCCTTGGGTGACCCTCTACCAAATTCTTTGAAATCATTTTGATTTGTTAAAAAACATGGCCGCCAGAGGACGGGGCAGTTTTCCTTGTATGGTTATATTGAAAACTTTAAAAATCTTCTTGTCTGAAACCACTGGCTGGATTTCAAAATAATTTCACATAAATGTTCCTTGGGTGGCCCTCTATCAAATTTCTTGCAATCATTTTGATTTGTTAAAAAACATGACCGCCAGGGGGCGGGGCAGTTTTCCTTATATGGCTTTATTGAATACTTCAAAAATCTTCTTGTCTGAAACCATTGGCTAAATTTCAAAATAATTTCACATACATGTTCCTTGGGTGACCGTCTACCAAATTCCTGGAAATCATTTCGTTAAAAATAATGGCCGCAAGGGGGCTGGACAATTTTCCTTATATGGCTATATTGAAATCTTAAAGAATATTTTTGTTAAAAGCCATTATGATGCTTTACACTCAGGTGAGCGGCCTAGGGCCATCTTGGCCTTCTTGTTTTGTTGAACAATAGGGAAAAATTGCCATTCTCCCTTGATTAAGACTCCATTTTTCTTCCAATCTTAACCAAACGTCCACAGTTTGTGTGTGACCAAAAGATTTCAGCAGGAGCCAAAAATGGGTACGGTTAGACCTCAGATAATGGAGTTATGGCCCCTTGTATGTGAAAAAGAAGGGAAAAATTGCCTCTTTTATTCATAGAAACTTTATTTTTCTTCCAATCTTGACCAAACTTCTACAGTTTGTATGTGATCATACGACTGCAGCAGAAGCCAACAATGGGTCAGATTGAGCAACAAACATTGGAGTTATGGCCCCTGTGTTAGTGAAAAAAAAAGCAAAAATTTGCCGTTTTTGTGACCAAAAAAATGCAAAAATTGCCTTTTTGTGCATCAAGATTTCATTTTTGATTCAATCTTGATAAAAACTTCGACATGTTTTGTATGGCCATAAGATCTCAAAACAAGCAGCAAATAAGACATGAACACAGCAGTTAAATCCCATTAATTGTGAAAATGAATGCAAAAATGAATTTGTTGCAACACGGGGACTTCCATTTTCAATCAATCTGGACGAAACTTTCACAATTTGTCTATGACCATAAAATCTAAAGCAAATTTGAATATAGGACGGGAAAATTTAAACACACCCTACTCTTTTGAAACAAGCGGGCAAGCATGATATGATCTTTGCGCCGTGGTCACCATTATTTTTCAGATCTGCAGCATTGACACTATTCCTCCGAAATTGCCTGCGAAAAGTTCGATACCAGCGTAGAGAAAATATATCCAGGTCCTTAGTTGTTCTATGAGAGTAAATTATTAAAGGACATTATGGCATACATTCCCACCAGCCTTTCACAACAGTAAGGCTTTCATCTTTGCCAGGACTCAAGTGAGCCCTTTGGGCCATCATGGCCCTCTTGTATGTCAATATTGAAAACTTAAAAAATCTTCTTGTCAGTAACCACTGGAGCGATTTTGAAATGATTTTCACACAAATGTTTCTTGGGTGACCCTCTACTAAAATACTTCAAATTATTTTAATAATGTTAAAAAACATGGCAGCCAGGGGCGGTGCCTTTTTCCTTGTATGGCTAGATTGAAAACTAACAATTTTCTTGTCAGAAACCACGTGTTGGATTTTGAAATAATAGCACACAAATGTTTCTTGGGTGACCCTCTACCAAAATACTTCAAATTATTTTGATGTTAAAAAACATGGCGGCCAGGGGTCCGGATTTTTTTCCTTATTTGGTTGTATTGAAAACTTGAAAAAATCTTCTTGTCAGAAACCACTACAGTAGATTCCACTTAATTGAATATCGGATAATTTAATATTTCGCTTAATTGAATAAAGATTGAAAACACCAAACCGTTTGCATTCATTCCCATTGTAAAAACACCGCCTAATCTGATAGAAAATATCGTGTCCTCCGGTTAATTCAATAGCCAATTATCAGTTGTAGGCATATAGTCCGCTCGCTAATCTCATAATCTCCAAGGATACGTATCATATCGCAAGTTTTGACAGTCACGCTTCTATGACCGCCTTTGTTATCATTTCACACCACGCATGAATGCAGCGTCTGTTGAATGTGACGTGACTAATAGGTGTAATTTGCGGGTCAAGTACAGCGCATACACATCTAGAAAGCAATGTAGCCTGTTAGTGATTATTACAAGTGAATTATTTTTCTAATGCACCATATAATGGATAACAAACATCTATTAACACTTTTCTGCATATTTATTAGCATTCTAAAGTATGAAACATTTTGTTACGTAACAGGTTTGACATTATATCATCAAAATGGATTAAATAAGATGATAACATATCTGATTAACATTGAAATAATTGAAATATGACTGATTCTGCATATATGAATACTCCGGTTATTTGAATATTCGGACGTGACAAATGGGCTATTCAGTTAAGCGGAATCTACTGTACAACACTTGGATATTTACACAGTTTTTATTTATGACCGTCTCCCCTGCACCCATATCACCCAACTTCACCTTGATCTTGACCTAATTAGGACTAAGAAATGTGCTACCCAGCACCAACCGGGGTCATGTGTGTTTATCAAACACAAAATCTTGTTTTTGTTAGAAATAATGCAAAATTTGTTTCTTACACAAAATCATCTTTTATCTGGAGCTCAATCTGTGTATCAAACATAGTTTGAACATATAAACAGTCTACTATTTAGCCATTAAATATATCAAAATATTTTTGACTTCATTTTCCTTCTTTTGTTTTATTGAATAACAATATAGTTATGGATGTAACATCTTGATGTTCTTTGCAAGAACTTCATTGACATCACAACATAGGCATTGGGGCCAGAGCAATCACTTAGCTAGAAATTAGCATCTAAACGTTTCTTACTAATTAGTTGTTTTTGTAGTCAATTCTTGTTACAGCATTAATAAGCGAAACAATGGAGCATCTATTCTTGCATATAATTGACTGTTCAGTGAGAGAATATTAAGTTGTCTTAAGCCATTCAGAAAGCCTGGATTAATTGTTTGATGAAGATGTCTGGAATACATGATTACAAAACAGGAAGCTTTTGGAAGAGTTGATAATGAAAATGTGATGAATCTTGAATGAAAGCAACATAATTTATATTACTTTTTATTTTCTGCTTTTTGCCAAGAAATAATAAAATATTATAAGTGTTAGCCTGTGTAGAGACTGCCATTAGCTGTGCTAGAATGTTATAATCTTTATTATCCCAAAAAATTTCGTTGGAGCATACAGTCACCACCACCGTCCATGCTTCTGTGTCGTTTTCTTCTCAGATTTCTCAGAAACTTCATAGTGTATAATAGGTCCAATATGGGCATAATACAGATTTTCTGGACTGTAGCTTAATCATTCATTTTAAAATAACTTTTCACAAATGTTCACCATGTGGAGGCGACCTCAACGGTCTTACTTACAGGTGAATGAAGAAGATCTGTTTGTTAGCAAATGTGATTTTATAATAATTACAATACAAGTTGCTTTCTTGACAATGGGGCTCTACATGTTGCCAAAAGGCAATTTGCTCTCACAGTTATTGGATTTTGAAATTCTTGTCTGGGATATTTTACCACAACTACTGGCCAGAATATAATGATAGTTATGGAAAGCATCATTACCAAAAGGAAGTATGCACAGTTTGTTCTGTTTCAATGATTTTTCTTGGAATTATGGGACTTTGAAAATTGCTGAAATCAGTATATAATGCACATTCTTCTCTTGGCTGTTTCTCAATAATTACAATCCAAAAGTCAATGAGACTTATGGAAATCTTCATGAGTGCTTCTTGTCCGAGCCGTTCATCAGCAATTCGTGTCAATTCCATTCTCTGGAACTGCTTTATGAAATACTGCGACACTTGATGGACAGTTAAATGACCAAGATGAAATAATCGTGTTACAGTGATGTATTTTGTTGTTTTGGGTGTATGGTATGTTTGTGTTGTGCTCCAATTCAGTTGCAACAGCATTATAATTCATGCAGTTCCAATGTTTTTAAGTTATTTAAATGCTTCTGCCCTCTGCCCTTCTCATTGCATTTCCATTACTTGGCGAAGCATTCGTCAGTTTCACTAAAGTCATTGTGTTTATTCTGACATTATAAATGATTTCAAAATAGTTGATCATTGTATTGGTTGAAAAAGTGCCTTACCTTCTGCAAGATCTTGAAGATTATATTTTTGTATGTTGCTTACTTTAGCATCAAAACGTTTTTATGCATTTCTGGTAAATCTATTGTGGAAAAAGTCAACAACAACACGTGAACTCAGTCAATTCTATTTATCGCTCAACGTTTCTGCGTACGCCTTCATCAGGATGAAATGACAAACAACAAACGTGACGTCATGCAATAATGTTACGTTATTTGGAGCAAAAGCATATAGTAATAAGTATACATGTATAAATTAACAAAAAGTTCAAAACACACAAGACAGTTTTGTACTATACGAATATAAAATACAGATATTTCCTATAGCAATATAATATAAAAAACCAAATATATGAAAAAAAACGTAATAGTACTAAACATATTTTATTTTACATGCACTTTAAGCTGTAAACAGTATTTTGGAAATAAGGCCATCTGGAGCTAGTGTTTTTAACTTGTGTATCCAGAATGTTTCCTGCATAAGCTATTAACGTTGCTATTTAGCACATCAATGGCATAAATAAAAAATCAGCCAAACTATGGTTGCCTTCATTAAAGTGACTAGCAACAAGCGTAGAGAATGCAGGATCAGTAAAATTGGATATATCAAATTTATGACTATTCATACGTCTTGAAACTGGTTGCATAGTTTGTCCAACACACGTTTTACATGATATTAAATAGATAACATTTTTGTACCCCCACATAAAAAGTTTAGGGGGGTTAAAATTTTTGTACCCCCACAAATAAAGTTTAGGGGGGTTATATAGGAATGAACTTGTCGGTCCGTCGGTCTGTTGGTTTTTTGGTTTTGGTTTGTTGGTTTCCCGATGATAACTCCAGAAGAACTTGACATATTCAAATAATTTTTGGTACATTTGTGCAGCATCATAAAATACAGGTCAAGTTCCACTTAGGTTACAGACCGCTAAATTTTGACAGAGTAAATTCCCTAAAATAATGGTTTCCAGACAATAACTCAAGAATGACTTGACATATTCAAATAAATTTCGGTTATTATATTGGGGAATGTCGTTGGGTGTGCGGGCGGGCGGGGTGGTGGTGTAAACTTTTTGTTTTCGATTTCTAACTCTCGAATGGATTGAGCTATTGTAATGAAACTTCATACATATATACCTTATAGCGAAACCTCGCTTGGGATTACATATCAGGTGGGTGGGTCAAGGTCATTGTTACTAATATTCGAAAAACGGTTTCCGCTCAATAACTTGAGAACGCATCGAGATTTAATGAAACTTCATACATAGATACCTTATATCGAGACCTCGCTTGGGATTGCATATGGGGTGGGTGGGGTCAGGGTCACTGTTACTAAAAACAGAAAAACGGTTTTCGCTCAATAACTTGAGAACACTTAATGAAACTTCATACAGTCAAAACGCAATACTACGAATAGTCATGGCAGACAAGAGATTGTTCGTACTATCGCGTTTTTTGTAGTATCGCATCTTTAGGAAATGTCGGTGGTAAAGTAACATTTAGCGTTAATTTATGATTACGTTAATAAATGCACTTTAACTAAATGCATTTGACAATACTGTGTTTATGTATTTGCATTATGAAGCAAATATACAGTATACGGTATAAAATCCGCAAAAAAATCAAATTCGCAAAGACATATTGGTAAGTCCTTTAATAATAATCTCACACTGCACACCATTTAAAGTGGATTAATATTGTAAGTTTACTCGTTAACAACTATGTTTGTCCATGGTGCAAACAAACTGGTTTAGTGTCTCACTTGCCAGAGGTGTGAAATATTCGCCGAGCATGTGTGAAAAGTCTCAGTGACAATCTGATTCGTAGTATAGCATAAACATTTCATTGCAAACGCTACGTTGGGATCACATTTGTTCGCAGTAACGCATCTTTCGTTCAATCGGGAATTCGTAGTATCGAATCTTTTTGGAGTTAAATATATAAGGAAAACGGACGGGACCGGCCGTCTTATTCGTAGTATCCCGTCATTTCGTAGTATCGCGGATCGCAGTATCGCGTTTCGACTGTACATAGATACCTTATATCGAGACCCCACGTGGGATTGCATATGGGGTAGGTGGGGTCAAGGTCACCGTTACTAAAAATGGTTTTTGCTCAATAACTTGAGAATTCACTTAGATATTTTAATGAAACATCGTACGTATATACCTTTTATCGAGACCTCACTTGGGAATGCATTTGGGGTGTATGGGATCAAGGTCAAGGTCATTGTTACTAAAAATAGAAAAACGTTTTCCACTCAATAACTTAAGAATGCATTGACATATTTTAATGGAACTTCATACATATCTATCTTATATCGAGGCCTTGCTTGGGAATTCATATGGGGTGGGTGGGGTCCAGGTCACCGTTACTAAAAATAGAAAAATGGTTTCCACTCAATAACTTTAGAATGCATCGAGATATTTTAATGAAACTTCATACCTAGATACCTTAGATCTAGACCTTGCTTGAGATTGCATATGGGATGGGTGGGGTCAGGGTCAAGGTCACAATTACTAAAAACAGAAAAATGGTTTGCTCAATAAATTTAGAACACATTGAGATATTTTAATGAAACTTAATATGTAGATACCTTACATTTAGACCTTGCTTGTGATTGCATATGGGGTGGGTGGGTCAAGGTCAGCATTACTAAAAATAATCAGTTTCCGCTCAATACCTAGAGAACGAATTGAGATATTTTAATGAACATTTATATGTAGATACCTTATACAGTAGATTCCACTTAATTGAATATCGGATAATTGAATATTTCGCTTAATTGAATAAAGATTGAAAACACCAAACCATTTGCATTCATTCCCATTGCAAAAACACCGCCTAATCTGATAGAAAATATGGTGTCCTCCGGTTAATTGAATAGCCAATTATCAGTTGTAGGCGTATAGTCCACTCGATAATCTCACGCTTTTATGATCGCCTTTGTTATCATTTCACACCACGCATGAATGCAGCGTCTGTTGAATGTGACGTGACTAATAGGTGTAATTTGCGGGTCAAGTACAGCGCATACACATCTAGAAAGCAATGTAGCCTGTTAGTGATTATTACAAAGTGAATTATTTTTCAAATGCACCGTATGATAACATCTATGAACGCTTTTCTGCATATTTATTAGCATTCTAAAGTATGAAACATTTTGTTACATAACTGGTTTGACATTATATCATCAAAATGGATTAAATAAGATCATAACATATCTGATTAACATTGAAGTAATTGAAATATGACTGATTCCGCATATATGAATACTCCGGTTATTTGAATATTCGGACGTGACAAATGGGCTATTCAATTAAGCGGAATCTACTGTATATAGACCTCGCTTGCAATTGCATATGGGGTGGGTAAGGTCAAGGTGACAATTACTAAAAATAAAAAACGGTTTCCACTCAATAACTTGAGAACAAATTTAGATTTTTAATGAAACTTCATATGTAGATATTGAGACCTTGCTTTGGATTGCAAGATCAAGGTCACTAGTTCCTAGGCATAGGTGTATGACCTTCATCTTGCACCCAGAACTTTCTTGCATTATTGTGCTGACTTTCATGCATTTTGTTGAAAAAATTTGGTTCTCATGGAATGTCCATGTTTCTTGTTGGTAAACATGTGTAGCAACATAAAATACGGGTCAACATGAACTTTGGTTACAATCCACTAAATTTTTACTAAGTTATGGCCCCTTTTTGACTTAAAAGCCCTAAAATTATGGTGTCCTGACGATAACTCAACAATGACTTGACATATTCAAATAATTCTTGGTATACATGTGTAGCATCATAAAATATGGGTTAAGTTTTACTTCAGTTACAAACCACTAAATTTTGACAGAGGGGCAGAGCTGTCAACTTTTTGTTTGCGCTCTCTGACTTGAGTGGATAGGGTCAAGGTCGCCATTACTAAAAATAGATAAAACGTTTCCACTCAATACCTAGAGAACGAATTGAGATATTTTAATGAAACTTCATATCTAGAAACCTTTAATATATTATATCTTATAAACCTCTCTTGTGATTGCATATGGAGTGTGTGGGATCAAGGTCACCTTGACTAAAAATAAAAAACGGTTTGCACTCAATTACTTAAGAACTTATTTAGATATTTAGTGAAACTTCATATGTAAATACTTTTTATTGAGACATCGCTTTGGATTGCTAGGTTAAGGTCACCATTTCCTAGCCATAGGTGCATGACCTTCACCTTGCACCCAGAAATTTCTGTCATTATTGTGCTGACTTCTGCATTTCGTTAGAACAATTTGGTTTTTGTGGAATTTCCACATTTCTTGTTCAATTATGTTTGGTACACAGGTGTAACATCATAAAATACAGATCAAGTTCAACTTCAGTTACAAACTAATAAATGTTGACAGAGTTATGGCTTCTATTGAAATTAAATTTTTCCAAATACACTGTTAAACATCCACAAATTAAAGCATTCTCACAAATTAAAGCATTCTCTCTGTGTCTATTTCTTTCAAATGGATGCCATAGTTTTGTGACAAAGCCATATTGTAGGGGTATATCCGTCACTCATGTGACAATTCTAATTAGACTGGCAGTTTGTATTGTGCTGAATGCAAATGTTTCTCCTGTTACGGTTTTGGATGTCTATAAGCCACAATTGGTTTAAATGTGTTTTGTACATATTTGACACCTTCAGTCTTTGATATGTTAAGAAGGTCCCAATATAGGTGGATAGTACCACCTATATTGGGCAATGACGGATAATATTCCACCGTAAAAGGCAATATACTTTTTTCTCCGTAACAGAAGGCTTCAGAGCTTCATTCTGTGACGACTGTGATACTTTATTAAAGGCATTGTCTATCACGGATTCCAGGTAGTTTCTTTCTAAAAAAAAGTCATATTCTTGGTCAAGAGAGGAGTTGAACTTCTTATCATTAGGTATTATTTTCCTATGGTGCTATATGTTATTCCGTGTTTGAATTGTTTTTATTCAATGTTGACCAAACTTACAGTTTGCATATGACCATAAAAATTGATTGATAAAATTTGATTTCCAACAAATGCAATTTTTTGGTAAATCTATTAGCAAACATGAAAAAAAATGATATCATTCATTGAACTTCTGCATTCTCACTTCAGAGCACAAAATAAATGATAACCCCACCCACAACCCCCTCAAAAAGTGGTGCAACCAGTTGGCATTCTGGATTTTTGTTTTTGCTCGATATCTTCTCAAGGCATGGAAGGATTTTAATATTACTTGATATTATTATTACCCATGACCAGATAATATGTACATCTTCCATGTTTCATGCTGGTCTATCAAAGGTCAAGCTCACTATTCAAATTCAGATCAAAAATTGTATTTTTACTCCATATACTCCAGGTTTCCAATATATCTTCAGATTTTTATTCCCTATTTCCAGATGCTTCATCATCTATGCTTGTCTGTCAAATTGTCACAATTAAAGGTCAAATATTTGTCAGGAGCATATTATCTGCCATCAGTGGATTTTCAAATTACTCAAACCTAATGATGGCCAACATGAGATGATATGCTGTCCTCAAAAATCAGGCCCGCAAGATGACTTTTGCTTATCTGTTAAAGGTAAAGGTCACAAATCAAGGTCAAATATTTGTCTTTTTTTTCAGACTTGGCAGTATTGTTAAATCACTTGGCATCATGAGATTGCATGTAGCTGGGGTTCACATTGTTTATGTAGAATATAACTTTAACATGACTTTAAAATCTTCTCCTCTGAAACTTCTAGGCCCAGAGGTTTCATATTTGGTATGTAACATCCTGTAGTGGTCCTTAAAAAGTTTGTGTTAAATTATGCCCCTGGGGTCAAAACAGGTCATGCCCCGGGGATCACATGGTTTATGTAGAATTTATAACAAAATGACTTTAAACATCTCCTCTGAAACCACTAGGTCCAGAGGTTTCATATTTGGTATGAAATATCCTTTAGTGGTCCTCTACAAAGATTGTTCAAATAATGCCCCTGGGGTCAAAACTGGCCATGCCCTGGGGGTCACATCGTTTATAAAAACTTAAATAGCAAAATGTTTTTAAAATCTTCTCTGAAACGGCACAGATTCCATGTTTGGTATTTAACATCCTATAGTGGTCCTCTACAAATATTTTTCAAATTATGCCCCTGCAGTAAAAACTGGTGAATCCCTAGGGCTCACATGGTTTATATAGACTTTAATAGCAAAATGACTTTAAAACCCTTCACCTCTAAAACGGCAAGGCCCACAGCTTTCCTGTATTTGGAACATAACATTGCATAGTGGTCCTCTCCAAAGATTGTTCAAATTAATGCCCCTAGGGTCAAATCTGGCCACACCCCGAGGGGTCACATGGTTTATATGGACTTAAGTAGTAAATTGACTTAAAAAATCTTTACAAGAAAGCGCAAGGCCCAGAGGTTTGTTCAAGATTGTTCAAATTATGCCCCTGAGATAAAAATAAGCCATGCCTAGGGGATGCAAATTTGAATTGGGTTACAAGGTCAGGTGAGCGTCCTAAGGCCCCCAGGGCTCTCTTGTTTCTGACATTGTGTACCATTTATCTGACAACCTTTGTTATGCTTTAGAGCATTTGTCCCATCGTGTTACAAGCCATGTTAAAATGGTGTTGTTTTATCCCTTCTCAAATAAGTGTATTTAATACGTATTTAACGCTTATTAAATGCTGCGGTATTGGCATCGTATTGATTTTGCGTTTAATACGCATTAAATACACTTGTAAATGCAGAAAAAATACACTCACAAAATGTATTTTTTCTGCAGTTTTCTTGCATTAAGACAAAGTTCATTTAAAGTGTATTTTCTTTCCCCTTGGAAAATATACTTGATCTAAGTGTATTTTAAGTGTATTTTCTAGTGCATTAACACACATTGAAATGCAGAAAAAGTACAGAAAAAGTATGCTTTGTGTACTAAAAGTGTATTTTATGAGCATTTAATGCAGAAATAATACAGTGCCAATACCGCAGGGTTGAATACGCATTAAATGTGTATTAAATACACTTATTTTTTAATATACAATGTAAGCCATGATTCTTCAGGAACAAGCAGTGTTAAGCAATGCAAACCTGTTGCAAAACTCACTCATTATTCAAACTAAGTTAGACTATGCTAGCCTAAATTACTTAACAGCAAGAAAATGTTTCAAGCCGGCCTACACATGTATATAAAAGGGAGAATATGTATAAGTCCAGTTAAAAAATTACCAGTGCAGGGCTAAAGGGTTTGTACAAATTTTGACAACTGCTCATTTAATGTATGATTATGTATGATTATGTGATACATGTCGCTTATAATCTTACTCTTTCTATTATCTTTCAGCTCCAATACAAGGTAGGATCTTTTTACATCTTCCATGTGGTTGTGCTATGTCACTGTATCAATAATAATTACTGTGCCTTTTCTCTTGACTTCTCATGAATCTTAAGTGTCCAGGCCGTCTAGGTGGTGGGGGTATACTGTAACCATATGTCGTAGATCAGTACTGACCTATCTGAAGAAAATAGCGTTATAGATGACGTGGATGAGCGGATGACGTGATGTTGTACATGTCACGATAATTTTCGCGCTCTTTTCTAGCAGGACAAAGGATTTACACAAAATACATGTGCAGTTTAATTGTAAATAGGATTCATGTTTACGTCATGTGAACACTAAATTTTTTATAAGCATTTCGGATTTAGAATTTATTATACACAATTTATAATTAAGTACAAGGAATATTTATTATATTTAATATACAAATGCAATATTTTACATATGGATATAACACATTGTGGATATTAACAACAATGAAAACAGTGAGGTAATTAGGTTTATGTTTTGAGATAGTGAAAATAGGATAGTGTATACATGTATATCTATATGTACATAAATGATCTGACAAGTTATCTGGCTATATGGCCATCGCGATTCATGGTCCCCGCGAATCGCAATGTAACGGATCTGCTGTTTAATAAATTTATAATCAAAAATATGTTATATGCAGAACATAATAGTTTCCTTGAAAAACAACAACTTTTCACAACCTGTTTTTGTGTAAGTTCAAGGTTTTGTTAATTTGATATGTTTTCTTGACTTTATGTTGCACTTTATGTCTGCTTAATTAGCTTTCTTAAGTTGATGTTGTTTCCAGAAAAACCAGCCTAAGAGTGGCTTTGTTGACCACAAGTGATTTCATATATATAAATTATATTATTGCATTATTATATAAATACAAAGGATTATATTATTGCATTATTATATAAATACAAAGGATTATATTATTGCATTATTATATAAATACAAAGGTTTATATTATTGCATTATGCATAAATACAAAGGATTATATTATTGCATTATTATATAAATACAAAGGATTATATTATTGCATTATAATATAAATACAAAGGATTATGTAATTGCATTATTATATAAATACAAAGGATTATATTATTGCATTATTATTTAAATACAAAGGATTATATTATTGCATTATTATATAAATACAAAGGTTATAGTATTGCATTATGCATAAATATAAAGGATTATATTATTGCATTATTATATAAATACAAAGGATTATATTATTGCATTATTATACAAATACAAAGGATTATATTATTGCAGTATGCATAAATACAAAGGTGTTCGCATTAAAGGCTGTAAGCCCTCCTTTGGCAAAGTCATTCTAAGTGAGGACAAAGCTTTAGAAAAACTGTTACATTGTTGCTGTTTAAAAATAGGCACTTGGAAAGTAAAATATGTTTATGTGTTCACTTGAAAAAGGCTCCACGAGTTATCATTGACTTAAATAATTGTTTTAAAATCGTAAACAAATAGCAGTTTTTTTTCTGGCAAACATAATTATTAAACACCTGTTTGAAATATTATGGATACTTCCAAGCGGGCAGGCGGGCGAGTGTCCAGAACATAACTTTGTCCAGCCTTGATAACTTAGCAAAAGTGATAAGCATGATGAGAGGGAGTGTCGCTCGCAAGAACCAGGTCCCTAGGTCCAAGGTCAAGGTCACAATTCAAAGTCAAAGTTCAAATGTAGGAATTCAATCCTTAACACTTTGTCTGGAGCATTACTTTGTCAAGCATGGATGCATTTTCACATAACTTGGCAGAAGTGAAAAGAATGATGAGACAGAGTGTCGCGCGCATAAATCCAGGTCCCTAGGTCCAAGGTTAAGGTCACAATTCAAGGTCAAAAGTCAAATACAAGAAATAAATCCTTACCACATTGTGTGGAGCATGTCTTTGTCAAACATGAATGGATTTTCAAATAACTTGACAGAAGTGACAAGCATAGTGAGATGGAATGTTGGCCGCAAAAACCAGGTCCCTAAGTACAAAGTCAAGGTAATTATTCAAGGTCAAACGTCAAATTAAAGAAGTCAATCCTTAACACTTTGTCCGGAGTATATCTTTCTCCAACATGAATGGATTTTCAAATAACTTGCTAGAAGTAACAAGTATAGTGGGACATAGTGTTGAGCACAAGAACCAGGTCCCTAGGTCCAAGGTCAAGGTCACAATTCAAGGTCAGAGGTCAAATTTAAGAAATCAATCCTAAACACTGTGTCCAGAGCATATCTTTGTCCAGCATGGGTGGATTTTCAAATAACCTACAGAAGTGACAAGCATGGTAAGCCGAAATTTTGTACGCAGAAGAACCAGGTCCCTATGTCCAAAGACCAAATATTGAAATCAATCCTTAACACAATCCATTGCATATCTTCGTCCAGCATGGATGGATTTTCAAATAAGTAGGCAGAAGTGAAAGGCATGATGAGGTGTAGTGTCATGTGCAAGAACCAGGTCCCTAGGTCTTCGGTCAAGGTCACAATTCAAGGTCAAAGACATAGTGGCTGCATAAACTTTTCGTTTCCATTCTCTAACTCTAGAACAGATTGAGCTATTATAATGAAACTTTATGCATAGATACCTTATTGCAACGCCTGGCTATGGATTGCATATGGGGTGGGTGGGGTCAACGTCACTGTTACTAAAAAAAGAAAAAAAAGGTTTCTGCTCAATAACTTGAGAACGCATTGAGATATTTTTAATGAAACTTAATACATAGATACCTTGTAACTAGACCTCGCTTGGGATTCATTAGGGGTGGGTGGGGGTCAAGGTCACTGTTACTAAAAATAGTAAAACAGTTTCTGCTCAATAACTTGAGCATGTATTGCGATATTTTAATGAGACTTAATACATAGATACTTTATATTGAGACCTCGCTTGGGATTGCGTATGGGGTGGGTGGGGTCAAGGTCACTGTTACTATCATAGAGAAATGGTTTCCCTAAAAACTTAAGAATTGATGGGATATTTCAAAGAAACTTCATGCATAGATACCTTATATCAAGACCTTGCTTGGGATTGCGTATGGGGTGGAAGGGGTCAAGGTCACTATTGCTAAAACTAGAAAAAAACGTTTCTGATCAATAACTTTAGAACAAATGAAGATATTTTAATGAAACTTCATACATAGATATCTTATATCTAGACCTTGCTTGGGATTGCATGGCGTGGATGGGGTCAAGGTCACCTTTACTAAAAATAGACAAGTAAGTTGCCGCTCAATCGCTGGAGAAGACATTGAGGTATTTTAATGAAACTTTATATGTAGATACCTTATATCTAGACCTCGCTTGGGATTGCATCTGTGGTGTGTGGGGTCAAGGTCATGGTCACCATTTCTAAAAAATTTATTTTTGTGCAGAATTTAATGCATATTGTTTGAAAAATGTGGTTTTCTGGAAATGTCCATGTTTCTTGTTTATTTTAACATCTTGATTACAGATTTAAGAATATATATGGAATAGTTTTGATACCTTTACTCACCACACACAGAGAGATTTTGGAGATGAATTAGATCCACAAATACCATGACTCTACCTTATTAGTTTTTGAATTGTTTCTCTTTAGTCGTTATTAGTTTTTGAATTGTTACTCTTTAATCCTTGAATCTTCACCCTAAAAAACCTGTTTTGACGGGGTCATCTTTGTTACAATGGCACTCTTGTGTTCTGTAAATGTTGAAACCTAGTATACTATTTTTGGGTAATGGTGTTACCAATTTTTATGCCCCACAAAGTGAGAGGCATTTTGCACTTGTCCGTCCGTCCGTCCATACGTACGTACGTACGAACGTACACATTTAATTTGTGTCTTATTCATTTCTCAGACATGAACAATATTTGTAAATATATTGTTATCAGATAACTCTGCTTTCTTGGCAGTCTATGGGATAATTATTTTAGATTAAAAAAAACACCTGCACGTCTAGCAATGAAATTTATCCACAAATGTTTTGTTTATTTTTCAAATCAATATCATTAGAATCATCTCAAGTTTTAACACTTCTTTATTATTTGCTGACTCAGAGGACTATGCAATAAGGCTCACGTTCAGATGATGTTTTTGAAGCCATTCAAACTGTGGTATAAAATGTATATGTATTAACAAAATGAACAAGATATGCTGATGGCTTCAAGTAACACATCTATTGTTTTCCACATGAAAATTAACTGTAAATGATTTGATCCTGAGAATCTGTGGAAAATGCATATTAAAAAAAACATGTCAACTAATTTTGCTGTGTAACCAGCTATTTATTTGGGCACAAAACAGTGAAGTTTTTATGGCTCGGAAAATCATTTTAACAATATACAAGATGTCTTCAGATCATCAGCAAGTTCAAACACAAGGGTTAGGTTTTTATTTTAATAAGATTGTGTGTCAGATGTGTGTCAACAAAGGGATTCTGTCGGTCACATCACTGTGTAAAAGTCACAGGTGAGAAGGTCAGAGGAAAGCATTGACTTAATATTCTTGGGCACTGTCCTTTTAACACCAAACAAACATGCATATAGAATTTATAATGCTAGGGTCAATCCCGGAATGATTAGACCAACTTGTCAGTTTAAATATTGCTTAGACAAATGTAAATATGATCAGCTTTCATTGAACCAATGGATAATACTAAATAGAACACATATGCAATCAAATGGCATGTATGTTTACTAGAACTTTGCTGTACATCTTGCTCATTATGACATTTTTAGTATCAACTACATTCGAGCACCATTATATCAAAGTCATCGGGACTGGCGAGAAAACTTCGAAATAATGATATTTCAACATTTTCTAGAAAAACACATAACAGTCGCGTGGAATTTCACTTTTTATCCACATTCGTAATGGTAAAGGAGCTAAATACAGTCCACAAATAGTAAATAAAATACTTAATGCAATGCAAGCCTTTAGATATTCGGCGACCTTTTTGCATGGGTTTACGGTTTTACCACTCGTGGGCAGCTAACGGATTTGAAAGTCTTGCGTTGGCAGGACAAAAATAAGAAAGTAGTTTTAATTACTCAGAATGCCTTGCGAGAACTTACACAGATCTCATGTCACTTGCCTTAATGAGTGTTAATTGCGCTCATTAGCAAATAATGGCCGACATTTTGACATGCTCTGTCAACGAATCTTTTCATTGAAGGTGTGAAAACATTAAGTCCCAATCAAGACCTTGATTTTGAATTAGCAATGGGCAAATAATTCATTTGGGACCAAATTTTAGACTTCGAAATAACGATAATTCAGATTAAAATTGAATGAAACAAGTTTATTTTAGTTTAATATAAAAGGAATAAATTCGGGACCAGAAAAATACCTCAAAATAACGCTGACTTTGAATTAACAGAGTTGGAATTATACCGAGTTTTAAACTTACTTTGTCTTTCATTTTAAATATTGTATTTTCCATAAAACCATTCACCTATAATAACACAAATTTGAAATGCAATTGTTGTTTCACACACCTTGTTGTATCATGTCCATATTTGCCTGGAATGACCATACTATTGTATTACTTTCAAAGTTGATGTTAAAATGAATTAAAAAAGAGTTTTGATGTTTCAGATCCAAATTCACAGTCAGGTACAGTAACACTATATCCAGAAGACTGCTATTATTAACAAACCAACCACTTGTATACCCATAATTACCTATGTTCCTTTTCTATATGTCAAACATACAAAACGTTATCAGAAATGTAATGGAAGCAGACTGCTAATGCATAATGTGTTGTGCTTCATTAATTATTCCGCAGTGGTTTTTTTGTATTATTTAAAGGAGCAAATATATGCTTGTACAATGTTTTCCATAATTATATTCTTAAATATTTTAACCTTGTTACTATCAAGTCTATTGCTTCCACATTTTGTTGCCTAGGTACCTTGGATCTTTGGGCTAAAATGCAAAAACAGAGAATGTGTGTATAATATTATGTCAATAAGTCTATTAACCAGATACAATTATAATTATTAACAAAATCAATTTTCATTAATCTGAGGAACTTCATGGAGTATAAAAAAAAATCATTGTTGAAATCTTTGCGGATTTAGTCATTTCATGTATGTGAGCTTGCTTTTATCTTTACAAAATATGATAATAAAGCCTTCCATGTGCATGCAATTTCACTTCTCTAAAATCTTAACAGGACGAAAACTTATTTTTGTAGCCCCAATATTATAATGAAAACAAATTTGCTATTCTAATAATCTGACTTCTGTATTTGAATGTAATGTTTTGATGTGATTGATTTATCATTGTAAACTTTCAATAAATAATAAGATATGTTTAAAACAATTATCACATTATTGTTGATTTTTTAGTAACACACAAGTGATGTTGTTATCTTCTATTGTGTACAATGTATGAAGATGGCACCCATGTGTTTAAATTTCTAGTGCAGCTTAAAAGCTTTTATTAAAATGAAACTACATAATAATGCAAGACTCTATATTATGAAGATTTATTGTGTTATTGCTTGTTGTTTTTAGTAGATGACAAAACAAATGAAAACAAATTAAATGACAATGTATATGCTAGAATGCATACATTTAGAAGAATACTCTTGTACAAGGTTTCATTACTCTGAGTTACTCTATTTGTGTAATTGCCATATTATTTTCTTGTATGTAGTATCATGTGCTAATGGTATTTAAGAGAAGGCTTAAGAAATGTTTCATTTTTTAACAACAATGACCAGTTCTTCTAACAAATTGTATGGCAATTACCTTTTAACAGTGTGTATGGCAAGTGACAGAAACATCCAGATCAGTCAGTTTGTGCACAGAGTTATTGGCCCTTGTTTTTTTAGCTCACCTGAGCGCAATGTGCTCATGGTGAGCTTTTGTGATCGCCTTTTGTCCGCTGTGAATCTTTCGTCGTTCATCGTCAACATTTACCTTGTGAACACTCTAGAGGCTACATTTGTTGCCCAATCTTCATGAAACTTGCTCAGAACATTTGCCCCAATGATATCTCAGAAGAGTTCCAAAATGGGTCATGTTGGGTCAAAAACTAGGTCATTAGGTAATATTGAAGAAAAAGCTTGCGAACACTCTAGAAGTCACATTTTTGGCCCAATCAACATAAAACGTGCCTAGAACATTTATTCTTATGATATATGGGCCAAGTGTAAAAATGGTTCCATTCCATTGAAAAACATGGCCGCCAGGGGCGGGGCAGTTTTCCTTATATGGCTATAGAAAAAGTTGGTGAACACTCTAGAAGCCACATTTATTGCCCAATCAACATGAAACATGCTCTGAACATTGTTTTTATGATCTCTCGGCCGAGTTCAAAAATGGTACCGCTAGGGTGAAAAACATGGCCTCCAGGGGGCGGTGCAGTTTTCCTTATATGGCTATATTGAAAACTTTAAAAAGCTTGTGAACACTCTAAAGGCCACATTTATTGCCCACTCTCCATGAAAGTTGCCCAGACAATTTTTTTTCTAATGATATCTAGGAAGAGTTCGAAACTGGGTCATGTGGGTCCAAAACTAGGTCACTAGGTCAAATTGAATAAAAGGCTTGTGAACACTCTTCAAGTCATTTTTTTACCCAATCTTCTTGAAACTCGCTCAGAACATTTGTTTCAATAATGTCTTGAACGAGTTCGAAACTGGGTCTCGTGGGATCAAAAACGAGGTCACCAGGCAAAATTGAAGAAAAAGCTTGTGAACATTCTGGAGGCCAGATTTATAGTCCAATCATCAAGAAACTTGCTCAGAACATTCGTCCCAATGATATCTCCGGCAAGTTTAAAACTGGGTCATGTGGGGTCAAAAACTAGGTCACTAGGGCAAATGAAAGAAAAAGCTTGTGAACACTTTAGAAGTCACATTTTTTGCACAATATTCGTAAAACTTGCTCAGAACGTTTGTTACAATGATATCTGGGACAAGTTTAAAACTAGCCCATGTCGGGTTAAAAACTAGGTCAGCAGGACAATTTGAAAAAAAAACTTATTCTCTAGATGCCACATTTATAGCCCAATCATCATGAAACTTGCTCAGAACATTTATCCAAATGATATCAGGGACATGTTCGAAACCAGGTCACATGGGGTCAAAAACTAGGTCACTGGTCCAAATTGAAAAAAGAGATCTTGTGAACTCTCTAGATGCCACATTTTTAGCCGAATCTTCATGAAACTTGCTCAGAACAATAGTTCCTTAGCTCCTAAGGTGAGCAACCTAGGGCCTTATGGCCCTCTTTTTATTTTTGTTGAGCTCAAGATCCTTGTTGGTAAATTTAAAGTAAAGGTATGCCAAGAAGTTGAAAAAGAAAAACAGTTTAACATTCGTATGACAGAAAAAAAGTTGTTATGACACTGATTTTGTTTTACTAGTATTTTATTATACTTGGCTATATTTATTAAGGTTTTCAATTCAAGGCATCATGGACCTATTTTTTAATTACTAATGTTAGGTGCCAACTTACTTGGGTCTATATTTTCAAAAAAGGTGTATGAACAATGCAGTCCCTGTGGGTCATTGTATCTGTGTGGTAGGACACTGTCTGGTATCACTGTGGAAAGAGGTGTCCACATTCACAAAAAGTATTCACTGAATGTATACTTCCAACAATTTGATTACACAGACATTTAGCACATTTTGCTGCCCAGTCTTCAAAACATCTAACTGGCAATACCTCAAAGTAAAATTGTAAGTATATCAATATTGTCATAACAGAAAGTAACAAAAACAATCAAATACAATGATTTAAAATGATGTGCTTGTTTTTAAATTCATTCCAGAATGCATTCAAATAGCAAGAACATTTAGAAAATAATGCATAAAAAAGACATATCATTTATTTACATTTGTTGATAAATATAGATTAAGTTTAGGTTTGAAGTTATAAAAGCACTTATTTGAAAAAAATAAAGAAGCATATATAATTATTTTGTTTGAAAATGTTAAAAAATATAATCCATATAAGAAACTTATTAAAATATAAATATGTGTGTTGATTTAAGCAAATTAGATGCATATTGTTTAAGCTAACCTAAGCACAAAGTGCTCAATGGTTAGCTCTTGTGCATCGTCCATCTTGGTAAATTTTGGACTCGCCTCCAAAAGAGCTGACTGTAAGGTGACAAGCTTGGCATGTAGGTTCCTTTTGTACTCCTTCATCAACTGTTTGCTATGGCAGCCAAAATGAAATTTTAAAAAATCTTGTCAGAAACGACTAGCTTGATTTTAATTGAATATCTTAAATGATGAAAATGTTCCTTGTGTGACCCACCATTAAATTCATTCGGATTTTGATTCCTTAAAAAACGTCACCTTCAGATGGTAAGTTTTTCCTAATCATATGGGTCTGTATGTAACTTTGACAATCTTCTTGTCTGAAACTACTTACTTCTGTTGTTGTAAGTTTACCAAAAAGCATATTTTCTTGTTCCGTTTAATTATGAGCTTAACCTTTGTAAGTACCAACATATATAACTTAATTATTGGTACAAAGAATCATGTGTTAAGTTGTTTTTGCAGATGATAAGTATTTAAAAAGTACTTTTGAAAACTGCATTAATTTTAGGAACTGTTACTGAATGCTTTTGATGTTTTCATCAAGCTAATTCATTTATACAAAGCACACATTCTGTGGCAGGAAAACAAGTTTATTTTGAATATTATTACATTTTGAGCTCACCTATGCACGTAGTGCACGGTGATCTATTGGTGTTGGGGAGCTCTCCGACGTCGTCCGTATGCCGTCAATAATTTGGATCATTATCGCGATAAAGACTGCAGGTTTTATTCAGTCTTGACCTAACTTGCACAGTTTGTGTATGACCATAAAATCCGGATGGGATTTTATTAGATCAAATCACAACAGTGACACTTGAGTTATTGCCACTTTTTCATGCAAAAAAAGTGCAAAAATGCCTTTTTCCAACTTATAGACTTTATTTTCAATCCAATCTTAGCCAAACTTTCACAGTTGTGTATGATCATCATTTCTCAGCAGGGGCCAAACATGGGCCAGATCGTGTTTCAATCATCAGAGTAATGCCCTTTGTTTATTAAAAAAAAGCAAGAAAAAAGTGAACATTATTCAGGATAGAAACTTCATTTTTCATCCAATCTTCACCAGTCTTGCACAGTTTGTGTATTACCATGAGATTACAGATGGAGTCTTATATAAGCAAGATCGAACCAGAATAACCGGAGTTATTGCCCTTTGTTTATGAAAAAAAATAATCAAAAATGGACATTATTTAGGATAGAGACTAATTTTTTCTTCCAATCTTGCACAGTTTGTCTATGACCATACTATTAAAAATGAAGTTGAATATAAGCAAAATCTGGCCAGATACACCAAATTTATTGCCCTTTGTTTGTATACAAAAATGGACATTATTCAGGAAAGAGACTTCATTTTTCATCCAATCTTCATAAATTATTCACAGTTTGTCTATGAACATAAGACTACAGGTGAAGTCAAATATACACATGATTAAGCCAGAGTTATTGCCCCTTGTGTTTGGAAAAAACATCAACAAGTTATCAATGATTGACTTGCACACATGATTTTTATTCCATGTTGACCACAGTTTGCGTATGACAACAAAAATTGATTTATACAATTTGATTTCCAACAGTTGCTAACCTTGCATGCAGTTATTAGTCCCCTACGGCTGTTTCACCAGAGGGGACTATAGGTTTGCACTCCGACCATCTGTCCGTCATTCCGTCCGTCTGATACTTCGATGAAACTTGGTATACATATAAAGGCAATGTGAGTATTATGCACGATCTTTTATTTTTTTACCAGAGGTCAAAGGTCACGTGACTGTTATTAAAAATAGAAATAAACTAAAACAAACTGGATCCTGCGATAAGTCAAAAAGTACTGAAGATATTTCTATGAAACTTGGTATACTTATATGAGGCAATGTGAGGAATATGCGGGAAGTTTTTTTTTCACCAATGGTCAAAGGTCAAGTGACTGTTACTAAAAATAGAAATAAACAAAATACTGTTATAATTTGAAAAGTACATAAGATACGATCATTAAAATTGGTCCAAAGAATGAACTATAGGTTTGCCATTCGTCTGTGTGTCTCTCTATCTGTTCGTCCATATGTTTGTCCATCCGTCAGTCCGTCCCCAAAGCCTGGTCCCTGCAATAACCCAAAAAGTACTGAACTTATTTCGATGAAACAGGGTACACATACCGTAAATGTCATTTTCGACACGCAGGGCATGTGTCATTTTAGGACCCCTTCTCTTTTAAATGGAGCCAGTTTTTGTTAATTCTGCCATTATTCCGAAATCAACTTTTCATGTATGCGCACTTCCTAATGACGTAATACACATTGGTACAGTCTAAATACGGCCGATGGGCTTTGTCCCCATGCCAAAATTCATGATGGTTCTGTTTAAATTAATATCGTCAAAAGACACGACGAGCTCATTTTCACGACGTAATGAACAATGGTACAGTCTAAATTATTAACATGATCTACGTGATGAGCTGTGACACTGCAGACGCACATGGAAAGTGGTTGAAAAGCATAACATAACAGTATTTTACTTTATTTTACTTCATGCTACAATGTTGACCATTTTAGTCTCATTAGATATGCTGTTGGCATGAATAAATAATAATAGAGTAATGAATTTGTGTGGTCCCATTCACTTGCGTCATATATGGTTGCTTGTAACCCGTATAGTGGGGCATGTGTTTATTTATATACAGGCAATTCGGGATACATAAATATGGCGGTCTATTTAATCATTTCTATCTTAACTTTAGTTTTTCGTTAATGTTTGAAAAAATAGATCAACAAAAAATATTTCGGGACCAAAAATATACCCCATGCGCGTCTGTTAGGGCATGGGCGTCAGTAAGGACATTTATGGTATAAACAGCAATCTGGCAATGTGAGGATTATGCACGACCTTTTTTTTTCACCAGACATCAAAGGTCACGTGACTGTTACTAAAAATAGAAATAAACTATATATTGTAATAATTCGAAATGTACATTTGATATGACCATGATACTTGGTACAGAGATTGAACTATAGGTTTGCCATCTGTCTGTGTCGTTCTGTCTGTTCGTGTATATGTCTGTCTGTTCGTCTATCCCCAAAACCTGGATCCTGTGATAACTCGGAAAGTACTGAAGACACTTTGATGAAACTTTGGATACGTAGCAACAACAAAGTGAGAATTATGCACTGCCTTTTATTTTTCATCAGAGCTCAAAGGTCATGTGACTGTTCCTGAAAAAATAGAAATAAACTTAATACTGTAATATATTGAAAAGTGCGTAAGATATGTTCATGATACTTCATGAAACTTGGTACACATATTGGATTATGGGTTTGCCCTCCATCTGTGTGCATCGGTCTGTCTGTTCGTCCTTTGGTCTCACTCTGTCTGTCTGTCCCTTCCCCAAACCCTGGATCCTGCGATAACTCAAAAAGAACTGAAGATACTGTGATGAAACTTTGTATACATAGAAAGAGCAAGGTGAGGATTGTACACGACTCTTTATTTTTTACCAGAGGTCAAATGTCAGGTGACTGTTACATAAAATAGAAATCAACTTAATAATGTAATAATTTGAAAAGAACATAACATATGATCATGAAACCTAGTACACAGACTGGACTATATGATTGTCCTCTGTCAGTTTAGTACTGCAGTAGCTCAAAAAGTAACTAGAACGTCTGGTCAATGTTACTAAAATAAAAAAAAACAACAACTTAATACTGCAGTGACAAATGGGATTTGAATATGAAACTTTGTACATCTACAGATAAAGGGCGATTTGATGGTATTGTTTAATTAGTACGAGTTTTCACTGGTAGGGGACTCCTGTATTGCTTGCATTACTATCAAAGCCTTGTTGAACATGCAACATTGATCAGATGGCTTCAGAGCCTGCATTAACATCATTTATCATAATTGGAAAGAAAATTATCAAAGAAAAAGCAAAACTTGTCCTTATAGCACAGCCATCGCAATTAACACATTGCAACTAGTTCTCCAAAACGGTCTTTGAAAAAGGCATCAAAATCTACTGGTTCTGCATTTTCCAGAATTGTCACTGACTTAATGAAAAAGGGTCAGGTAAGAATATCAAGAACAATTATTTGAGAACCACAAATCGTACTTTAGTCCGCCCATTGCTGTAACTGATGTTTTAAATCAAAATTGATCCTATCTCCCTTTGCGTATTGTTTAGATACCTTAATTTTAAAACCCTGTCACAACAGTGTGGTCTTCATCTGAACCAGTTCTCAGGTGAGCACTTTGGGCCATCATGGCCCTCTTTTATGTATTCTGTACACATGCCTGCAATAATATCTTTCGGATCTGTAGTTTACTGTGTGACTTCCAGGATAATGTTAACATTTCAAAAAGAAAATCCTATTTGAAATTGAAGTGACTTTGATACTAGACAAAATCTTTGTTGCTCTTTCGTTGCCAAGATTATATATAAGAGGGCCAAATAGCCCTGGGTCGCTCTCCTGAGTTTCATTAGTCAAACAATTTTCCATGTGTTAGATTTTTATATGGATATGGATGATATGGACTGATGGAGATACGGCCTTAATCATCATGGAAAAACTCAAGTGACAGCAGACATTCAAAATTTTGAAGTTCATATTGAAATTGAAGCTTTTTCTTCAATTTGACCTAGTGACCTAGTTTTTGACCCCACATGACCCAGATTCAAACTCGGCCGAGATATCATTGGGACAAATATTTTGACCAAGTTTCATGACGATTGGGCGAATAATGTAACTTCTAGAGTGTTAACAATCTTTTTCTTCCATTTGACGAAGTGACCTAGTTTTTGACCCCACATGACTAAGATTCGAACTTGGTTCAGATATCATTAAGACAAATGTTCTATCAAAATTTTATGAAGATTGGGCATAAAATGTGATTTCTAGAGTGTTAGCAAGTTTTTTTTTCAATTTGGCCTAGTGACCTAGTTTTTGACCCCACATGACCCAGTTTTCAACTCGTCCGACATTGGGACAAATGTTCTGACCAAGTTTCATGAAGATTGGGCAACAAATTTAGCCTTTAGAGTGTTCACAAGGTAAATGTTGACGATGAACTATTCACGACACACGACGGACAAAAAGCGATAAAAATTCATTTATCACTTATTTATTGCCATAATATTTCTTGAATAATATCTTTTGTTTACCGTTCTTTCCCTTCAAAAGTATCCCTTGTTTGTCCTTTTGTTTTGATCATGTTCAGATTAAAAGCTAGTATCTGTTCTTAGCAGTACATAGAGTACTTCTTAAGTATTTAATACTGTATATTGTCTATTTCAGTTCTTGATGAATGTGACTGGTATTGCCCAGTTGCCATTGCCCTTATATGCGTATATGGTGCCCTGATAATCATTGTATGCATCATATATATCCTGGCCATATGCGACCGATTTGGTGAGTGTGATGTTTATTTAAGTACTAATATAACCAGTATTTAAAAATAATTTCATTTGAAAAATAAACTGCACATTTTACATCGGGTTACCGGATTAAATTGTTTTAAATGTTTTTATCTCTCCTGAGCACGAAGTGTTCAAGGTTGAGCCATTGTGGTCAGTCACTGTCCAAGATTCGTAGCCAACAATTTACTTAAACAACTTTGTGGACTTTAGCCAAAATAGGTAAGAATGTACCTGGGTTATATGGGCTAACCAAAAACAAATGGTATGTAAGACAAAAAATTAATTAAAAGATTTGCCTGTGAAGGACACAGAACCTACAACCATATCGTGATCAAAAATCTGTTTTATGTTCCATTCAGTCCTTCAGCCTTACAACATTTACAGTGAATATAAAACACAATGTAAGTGATAATCCTGTTTTCCAAAATATTAAAGACAATGTTACAAACTCTTCATAATTTCATCCATTTTAGTTGATGATTTTAAGCTCAACTGGCCAAAGGCCAGTTAGCTTATGCCATGGCGGTTTGTCCGTCGTGCGTAAGTGCATGCGTAAACTTATACTTTAAACGACATCTTCTCAGAAACTGGTATGCCAAACTTGATGAAACTTCACAGAAATGTTCTTTGGTTGTTCTTCTATCGAAGTTGCTCAAATGGTTCTGGTCTGCTGCACAATATGGGCGCGAGAGCTATATATAGAACAATCATTGAACGGCATCTCTTAAACCCCTGAGTGGATTTTCAAATAATTGCAGAGTGCAGAGTACAAGGACCATAACTCTTTCTTCAATATTTATGGAGTTATTGCCCTTTTTTATTGTTTGTGCAGAGTGTAACTCCATTAGTATTCAATGGATTTAAAATAAAACCACACATATTGATAGAGGATGTTGAGAGGAAGTGCAGACTACATGTACAAGGCCGATGACTCATTTGTTCTATATTTACGGAGTTATTGCCCTTTAGTTAACTTTCTTGTGCAGTGCATAACTCCATCTGTATTGAAGATACTTAAAATAAAACAAAATAGATAGAGGACTTTGAGAGGAAGTGCAGAGCACAAGGACCATAACTCCATTTGTAGGAAGCGTAATTTTTGCCAACATGTAACTGACATTATGTTGCCTTCCTCTGAAAAGAATAAATTATGCCTTGTGGGCATACGTCACATCCTGTGACAAGCCTTGTTCCTTATATGAGGCAGGGAACACAAAATTGTGCCTTATGGTCAAAATTTCACAATTTGTTTTTCACATTTTCTTCTACAAACTTTCCTGAATGTTTGCCTGAACATTTCAAGTAAATATCTTGTTTAATTCCATGGATATGGTTATTTTTGTATATGTGGTATATAAACTTAACACGACGACATCATTCTGATGTTAACATGACATTACAGTATTTATAATAATCATGTTTGTAGGAAATTATTGTTTGGTTGTATGTATGTAAACAATTTGCTCTCTTGGTGTCCAAACAAATATTTGCTTTCGTTTATAAATAATTTCATCAAAACAAAGATATAATGTTAGTTTTCATCATCACATTTATTACATTGAATAGATACATCCGTTGGCAGGATTTAAAATAACAAATGATGGCAAGCATATATATTTAATGATCACTAGCAAATGAGATTATAACATTCTATCTTAAAACAAAACAGTCCTATCATGAAACAACAGATGTGCAAACAGATAATATTTGAACAGAATACTGTTAATAATAATAATGATGTTATTATACTAAACGACTAGATCATGGAATGTTTTATCACCAATATGAGATACCGATAACAGTAGTTATCGACCTATCGTTGCTCATGAGTTTCTTGCAATAAACAATAAAATTGCAACTTCTAACAATAATGTGTGACCTGTGCTGCAAAAATGGGTCGTATGGATAAAAAATCACATTTTTAGTTTTTTACATTTTCATTTAGTGCTATCATTAACAAATACAACACTGAAAAAATTATGCTTCTATAATTTATATTTTTTGAGATATTGCCAGAAACGTTTTACCACCGTATAATACAAAATGTGATATTTTGTGCAAAAATAAGAACAAAAAAGGTCACTTTATATTACTTATATTGATATACAAACAATAAACAATGACAACACTATTATCATAGACTATACTACAGTTGGATAAAATAAATAATTATTTTTTATTTTGTCCTCACATTGTTACAAAAAATGTTTCAAAACACATTTTCCATGGTAACTAAATTAAAAAACTAGTTATTTAGATTAAAAACTGAGTGCACATTACCAATTTCAATAATTTTAACAAAATCTTGGTGAACTCATTGTATTTGCATATTAGTATCTTATTTAGAAGTTATAAAAGTACATTTTTTGTGATAATTGCACTGCTATTAAATATCTTTACAAACCTGTTGGAATCAATTTATATGTATGTAGGTTTAAGAATAATAATCTGTGTTACTTATATGATATCCATAATATTTGTTTCTATCGGCCAATATACTTCTTTTAAATATGCACACTACAGCTGATGCATAAAAGATTCATTTCATTGAAAGCACACATTGTTGAAGACAGTAACTGTCTCCATAGCAACAGCATTTTAGCAGTATTGGGGCAGTATAACAAACAAACATGCAATACTGATTTAAGTAACGCATGTCATATGTGTTTGTAAAAACAACCTTTATAGTTTTAGCACGCACACTAGTATTGTTTAATTGAATATTAAACACATGAAAACAATTAAAAATATAATTGTGTGTTACTTGCATCCTTAAACGGCAGGTTAAAAAAATCTAACAAAAAGTTACTATTATCATTTATTCAAACTTGACAACACTAGAACAATTACACATAACATAATACTTAAACATAATAGTTTGTAACAAATAAAGAAACATAATTTTTCATCTTTGCAAAAACAATTAAAACTTATCCAGTTTTAAAATACTTAGGTTTTGTCCACATAAAAACAAGATACATGTAATATAGTATAATAAGATACTGGTAAATGTTCTGGGCCAGTATACAAAATTACCTAAGGAAATTTAAAATATAAATTATGTGTTATACATGTGTTAAATTATTTCTGATTACAAAATCGTAAAATACTAAACACCTAAGTAATTTTTACTAGTTTAAAACATTTAAATATAAAAAGACCTCTTCAAGAAACCTCCACAGACTTAAAGAATTTTGTGATTTAAAAAAACTGTTCCCCTATAGAGCTTTTTAGAGCTTTTGTTAAGTTTTACAGTTATGGAAAAACCCATTTTGATCAAACATTATTAAATGTGTACACATTAAAACAAACATTCAACACATTCATTTTTGTCTGTGATGATCCCATTTAGGAACTAGAGGTAATTGGCAGGTTAGCAACAGTTGTACAACAAAACTGTCAGATTTCATCATAGAGATACCACTGTCTTTCTGAAGACAAATGGTGAAACCTGGTCCAAATATTTGGTTCGCCATTGCATCAGACTGAAGGTTGACACCTGGCCTCCCCACATTTTACTTTTATCTTGGGACCATCAGTAAGCTTTCAGTAAGCTTTCAACACGAGGTGCAGCTCCAGATGTGGCATATTATGGTCATACAGGCACCACTTCTTGACTGTTGTGGCTGTGTCCTGTATAAATAGTACAGTATAAGTACTGGTATTCTTTTGTAAACAATAATCATGATTTTTTGTTAAGTGTAGGTCATAAATTTGAACATAATATAATATAATTTAATGTCATTCATTAACTATCAAGTCCTTAATAGATGTGTGTTTTTTTTAATTAAAATGTACATATAGTAGGGATTTCTTATGGCATTCATCATCACATTAATCTCTCAAGCTCAGTATGGTTTCTGTAATTTGGTGACATGATCAACTAATATCATGTGGAATAATACTCGGTTCATAGTTCATAATACCTGTATGGTTACAGCATCCATATGTGGCTATTTGTTTTCCCACAGCCAAAAATGCCAGTCACTTGAAAACTTGGTGCAGCCTACCAGCATCAAGGAGTATTTGATCCCCTAGTGTATTCCTTCAAAATATAAATTTAAGATAGCAATTTTAAAATAGAGTATCCAACAATGAAGATATTCTGTTAAATACATTAGGCTTTGGGTCTGTTTTTCGGTGTAGCTGTCTAAGATCACTTTTGACCTAGATTTCTTACTAAAATTATGCAGTGGGGAACTTGAATGCCAATATAATTGGGCAAATCTTCTCATTTTAGGCAGTGCAAACTTTAAGAAATGGTTTAACGTATACCAATAACTGCTTCATACTTTTGGGGATTAAAAATTTACATAATTGTTTACATAAGTGGTTATAATGAAGTTATAAATATATCCTCGACATATACTCTAGAACTGCGGCTAATAATGAACGTATTTTCTCATTGTATGCCGTAAACATAATGCTATTCATTAACGTAACAAAATAACTATCTTGTTTAGCCTACATTTATATAAGCATTACGCTTTATAAATAGCAAAAGTGCAATGTTCCCATTCATAAAGCTCACTCACAGAGTTGCCGTTCCATGTAGCCCATTCATTCTAGCGAGTTCATCACATTCCAGAGAAAGTAGTGTCACTCTAAAAATAGCACGCGTAGCTAGCAACCGTTGTAAAGCTGTGTTAATATACCTGTTCGTGCATCAATAATAGCATTCAGAGAATCATTAACCTAAAAAGTTGAATAAATGGGGAGTTGATATTACTGTAGATTCCGCTTAATTGAATAGCCCATTTGTCACGGCCGAATATTCAAATAACCGGAGTATTCATATATGCGGAATCAGTCATATTTCAATTATTACAAAGTTAATCAGATATGTTGTGATCTTATTTAATCCATTTTTATGATATAATGTCAAACCTGTTACGTGACGAAATGTTTCATACTTTAGAATGCTAATAAATATGCAGAAAAGCGTTCATAGATGTTTGTTACCCATTATACTGTGCATTTGAAAAATAATTCACTCGTACAAATCACTAAGAGGCTACATTGCTTTCTAGATGTGTATGCGCTGTACTTGACCCGCAAATTACACCTATTAGTCACGTTACATTCAACAGACGCTGCATTCATGCGTGGTGTGAAATATATCGAGCGGACTATAAGCCTACAACTGATAATAGGCTATTTAATTAACTGGAGGACACCATATTTTCTATCAGATTAGGCGGTGTTTTTACAATGGGAATGAATGCAAACGGTTTGGTGTTTTCAATCTTTATTCAATTAAGCGAAATATTCAATTATCAGATATTCAATTAAGTGGAATCTACACAGTAAACGTACTGTTAATTTGAATTAAAATTGTGGTTACTATTTATTAACGATTATTTATAATTGCATCTTTCTATCAAGTTAACCAGTAGATGTTATTTAAGCTATAAAAAGATGCTACATTTTCTATAGATAAAATGTTATTAAAGAAGATTCGGAATACGTCAAATTGTTATTCGCGTAGCATGAATACTCAATTTGCAATACGAACTATAGACATGAACCCTTGATATATCACATTTCTACTGATTTAATTTAAAATCGTCATAGTCTAATGAATATTTATGTTTGCGTTATAAAAAATAAAGTCTTAACAATCCAAAAGATGCTGAATGTTCCCCCGACTATTGCTTTATATTGGGATACACAGTATAAATGCTTATTTGACTTCAAATCGTAATTATATAAGATAACTAACATGAATGGTGTATTACCGGTACATAATAATTTTAATTCATTCCCGAAATTATTTTCTTACATTGAAAATTTGTTAAATTGGTTTGACAAATTCAGATAGCAATTATGTTAACCTAAATTATTTTGTTTATTTATATGACACTTGTGGAAACATGGAGCTGTATGATTGGTTTATTCACGGCATAGATATTAATTATAATTTTATTTAATTTTTAAATTTATAAATTTATCTCAAATTAACTTTTGGGTAAGAGTAGTTTTCTTATAGTGTCCGAAAAATCTAGGATCCAATAAGTCTCTTAATATTGGTGGTGACCTAAAAATCTGGGGTCTGAGAAGTCAATTAACTGATCATCTTGGCCCTCTGTTTAGGTAATTTTTAAATGACGTCACAAAATTAATTTCAAAGCAGATTGTCTTTTTTGAAGACATTTCTTGTTTAAAAAATGTGGAAACTGTGCACATTTTTGCACATTAAATAAAATCATCCCAGTGTCAAAGAAAATAACATGTGAATGGTATATGACTTATGTATAACTATAAGCATTTTAAGGCACACTACTTACCAGTCAATTTCCTCCACACAGCATAGACCAGGACGGTCTTATAGTTATTATGTCCATCACAGTTGTTGACGTGGAATTGAGCATACCTCTCAACAAGACCATAGTATTTAAGGCAATGGCGGAGGAAGCTGATAGCTGGGTGGGCCCATTTTCCTGGCGCCAAGCCTTCATATGCAAGATAAAACTCTTGCTTCTCTAAAAAACAAATATAGTTTTTGCTGTTGCATCACATACACCTTCTTTCTGGTGGATTCAGTCAACCTAACAGTTTTCTGAACATAACAATTACCTAACTTTGTACAACTTCCACCAGAAGTTTTGACAAATATATTTGATGACAAAATTGCAACAAAACAAAATATTAACAAGTTCAATTGTATTTTTAACAAAGTTTCTGTATTCATGTTATGATTAAATACTATTTCAAGTAGTAAAAACTCCTGCAGATATGTGTATTGTCACATATTTTGGTTGGTTAAATGACCTTAGAGTTACAAAGCAATGAGGCGGGTCAATATGGCCATGCCTTAAATTCATACAATGCTCTTAAAAAACAATCGGCCTATTATATAAGAAACAGTGCAGCTGTCTGGGCTTCTTAGGGTACCTGCTATGAGCCAGCCGATCAGAATTCACAAACCATAAGAAACATCTAGAAGAATACAACTTTCTTTTTTAAAGTTAGTTTATGCAGTAAAGTTTCTTCACCAATTGTTATTGTTAATACTAATAAGTAGAAATGTTTATTGGTTTCAATGACAAAAATTACTTATGCAAAAACATAATTTTTGAGTGCGATCAATGCGCAGGCATGAGTTCAACATAAAAGATGGACAAACCACAAGTCTATTTGAAAAAAAAAGCAAAACACATTAATAATGTATTGAAGACTTCCATTAACATTTAATTGCATAAATTATAATCGCATTTTAGAAATAAAAAGTAAAAGCCTTTGCAAAATTTCCTTATCAAAACTAGTAAACTTTTAATATGTATATTAGTTTTTAAAGTTATTTTATTTTACAATTTGAAATTGCCGCCACTTGAATATATTGTCTGACAAACTTACTTCCTGGTCAAACTCTGCTGATAATTTTTAGAAGGAAAAGGCAACAACAGAAAATGCCAAACGTACTTGCTGAAATAGGTTTTCCACATATGAAGTCCAACAATACAGCTTTTATGTTAAAATTTACAGAAAAAAAGGACATTTCCGATATCAATACAACATTGTTTACACAAAATGGCGACTGCGGACACCTTCCGCTTGGAGGAAATTACCCTAATAAACTGGTTACAAAACAGCAACATTTATTGATTAAAAATATTTAAAGGTTAAAGAGATTAAGTTTGTTACTCATGACATTTTCTATCGAAATTACTGCATATTAATGACATATGTGCATACTTAAACAAGGAAATAATTAGAGAAATTGTGTAGACATTTTAATATCATTTTTTCTCGATAACATCGTTACCGCCACAGGACTAATTTTCGCTGACTGCGTCACATATAATAAACTTTTGAAGTTTAACTGGCCATTAATTTCATTATTAGTAGCAAAGTGTACAAGACATATATATGACACAATAATACCGCAATAATAACGTTTTGTACATAAATCTGGTAGAAATTGGCATTTTAAAAATGAAAAGAATGTTTTGAACAAAAGTTGTTTATCCTTCACTGTACTAATGCTTTTAAACCACAAAATGAGATTTAGAAAACATAATAATTATTCAGGGCATTTTCCAATATAAATGCACCACACTCTTCACCACTTGGTTATGTAAACTAGGTTACTAGTTAACAAATGATACCTTAGTGCTATGCACCTACAAATATTTTACCCCAGGGGTGGGGGGGGTGAAGCGGCAGGCATATACGGGACTTTAGACTGAATGCAATTCACGGTAGGCGGGAATTTGACTCGCCGAATGATTCCGGGTCCCTGGAAATATACTTTGTTCGGATTTTAGATGCCGGTTAGATTGGCCCCTGGGTGGAGAATTAGACCTCCCAAAGTAAAATAAATCTCATTCCCCTGGGTTTGCCTGCCGCTCCCCCTGGGGTGAAAATATTGAAAGGTGTCCTTTGACTGCGAAAGATCAATGTTAAGTTGCATATGATTGAATATAGTGGATAAGTCCATAATCTGAATTACAATTTCAAAAATTACGCCAGGAAATGGCATTTCTTTTAGCAAATTTACTTGAACAACAGAGGAATCGAAAAATTCCTTACATGGAACAATACCTGGCTCTTCTGATATAATGAAGAAACGGTGATATCTAGAAACAAAAATCAATGACCTGAAAAAACTGTTCAAAAGTAACATTTCCATTTAAAAAATAAAACTGGTCTCTCTGCTTTCAAGACAGGCTGCGGAATATTTTATCAATTCCAAGATGACAATATCACTGGATCAGCCATATCTGGAATGGTCTTGGCATCAGAATCAAGCCACTTCACCGTCTGTATACCAAAATGCCAATCTCATGCAAATTTGGAATGTCCATCAACCAGCAGGTTCATTGAGAATGTCTGATGGAGCCCTGAACAAAATAATACCAACTAGGTTAATGATTCACCATTTTGCCAACAAACTAGTCGTTGTTTTATATTATACATATTTATACACTACTAAAGTAATTGTCTAAGTTTTAAACAGTAATAGCGTGACAGTATATTATTAAAAATACATAGCTATTTACTTCTTTTTAATGTTTAAATTTTACTTTAATAACACAAAGAGGTATGTAATTTGTGTCCACCATTACAATGATTTTAGTTTGTGAACAGAACAGCAATTGTCCATGTTTCCTATGAATATTAGTTGCATAAAAACTGTTTTTAAAAGTCAGTGTGCAAAATATGGAAATGAACCCCCCCAAAAAATCAAACCATATCATTATTTGCCTGTTCATGTTATCCATAATTATTTTAGTTATTGTGAACCATGGAAACCACTGTTTCAGCCCCTTTCCCAATGCATACTGCTTCATCTGTCAGATAGAACACCTGTTTACCTGCAAAATACAGACAAAAAAAGATGATTTACTATCATACTATATCAGCATATCTTGTTACATGCTGGGCTAGTATTGAGCTAAATTATTGATTAAAACTTTCAAAAACGAAACTGCACGTCTGTCCATTGTAGTGATTTGTGCAACTACATGCATCATTTTTAATTTTTATGCCCTCAGCATCTTGATGCAGGAGGCATAGTGATCGTCCTGTCCGTCCTTCTGTCCGTGAAAGGTTCAGTAGAAATTATCGTTTCGTCTAGCACCAACACCGCTTACTACAACACTTTGATACTTACACAGTTGTTGCTTATGACCATTACCTATCCACCCATATCGCCCAACCTCACCTTGAAGTTGGCTTAATTTATACTTATAATAATTCAAAAGTGCCATTTCTTGGTTAACTAGATTTTACCGTTTCGTCTAGCACCAACACCGCTTACTGCAACACTTGGATATTTACACCATATCACCCAACCTCACTCTGACCTTGACCTAATTGGGACTTAGAAATGGGATACCCAGCACCAAATGGGGGCAGGTGTGTTTATCAAACACAAAGTCTTGTTCAGTGTGCTTATTTTTCTACAACAATCAGCTTTACTTAAAGGGCTATGGCACCTTAGAAGTACAATAATATTTGCAAAAATAAAGTTCATTTTCATATAATTATTAGGTAAGCATTGTTAAAGTAAATTGCCTTATGTCTGACAAATTTGACAAATACATGCAATTTAAATATATAAACAGTGGTCATTGGTGACACTTTTGATATGAATAGTATGTACATGATGTACCATTATGTGTATGCGTAACATTGATAAATGAAGTATAAGCGGTACTGTATCAAAGTTTTCATTGAAATGTGTGATTTTGTAAGTATGAGTTATAATCCATCTGGAACCACGTATCCAAATAAAAATATTTAACTTTGCATATATTTTGTCTTAATGATTCCATGAATACATTACTGATTCGACACCAACCTAATAGTGCAGGACAACAACCAATTTCTGTTTAAACCATACAATGATACATGTATGATGTGCGTTTGGAATTTGCAGACAAAATGCTATATTTTGTTACAGTTCATTTAATTCAAACCACAATATTTGATATTTTACCCGTGACCATGTCTGACAATAGATGCACATGAATCAAGAAACTTTGCGATTTTAGATATATGTTTATGGCAAGTAACATTGATATGCCCCTTTAATGATTCTGGCAAAATTCCATTAATATCATCTACGTCTTCAGATTCATTATACAAAATATTGTCATTGTCAGAGGAAAAAAGATTTCTATTAATTTCATATCAACTGATTGTTAACATTAGGCAAAGAGGGGCTGATATTCTTAAAAGTTCTCTTTCATCAGCAATAATGACAGCAGCATTCAAAATTGTCTCAGTTTTGTAAAGCTGGTCAACTAAATGAAGTTGTTCTAAAGTTTGTTCGATCTGGTTTTAAAGTAGATCATTTGGAATAATATTTGATTCGCTTGACGGACTCATTTTATATTAGTGCATTTTTACACTTGTGTCACTATTTTCAGTTGCTATAAACAAAACAGTTGGTTCCATATCACGACACTTAACTTCTGGGTCAATATTTTGTGTACAAACTACACTGTTTATTGGTTAATTTTTGTGAATAATTGCATGAACAAAAGAAATATACATAACCTTTACAGAAAATACTCTAAACTGCTTGTAGTTTTCTCGCACTGTCTGTGAAATGACGGAAGTACCATAAGGGTCAAAGTCGCGTTCCAGGCCACATATGACTATTTTGAAAACTGGTTCTCTACCAAAGTTGCTCAAATGCTCCATTGAAAAACCTGGCAGCCAGGGGACAGGGCCATTT
Organism: Congeria kusceri; assembly: GCA_027627225.1. NCBI lineage: Eukaryota > Metazoa > Mollusca > Bivalvia > Myida > Dreissenidae > Congeria > Congeria kusceri. Next base: position 29,611,421 of record CM051030.1, on the reverse strand, counting down.
TTCCTTAAATTACTAATAGTATATTGAAAACTTTGAAAATTTTCTTGGCAGAAACCACTGGTTGGATTTCAAAATAATTTTACAGGAATGTTCCTTGGGATAGTCCTCTACCAAAGTTTCTCAAGTCGTTCCGTAGGTGGTTCGCGACACAAATTCTTTGAATTATTTTGATTTGTTGAAAACTCATGGCCTCCAGAGATTGAGGCGTTTTTCCGTTTTTCCTTATTAAGCATATCAGGGTTTTTAGCTCACCTGAGCACATCGTGCGTGTGTGTGTGCGTGCGTGCGTTGTCAACTTCATTTAGGCAACATCTCCTCTTAAAACACTCGGCAGATTTACACCAAACTTCACAGGAATGACTATAGGAGACCCTCTTTCAAAGTTGTTCAAATTGTTACAGTCCACTGCTTATGTAGCTTACCAGAGCTAAAAATAGATTTAAAAAGTGTAAACTTTAAAAATCTCTGAAACCGCAGGGCCAAGAGGTTTCATATTTGATATGTAACATCCTATAGTGGTCCTATACAAAGATTGGTCAAACTATGCCCCTGGGGTCAAAACGGGCCACACCCCGGGGGTCACATAGTTAATAAAAAATATATACCAAAATGACTTTAAAATTCTTCTCCTCTGAAACCGCAAGGCCCAGAGGTTTCATATTTGGTATGTAACATCCTATAGTGGTCCTCTACAAAGTTTGTTTTAATTATGCCCCTGGGTTCAAAACTGGCCACTCTCCGGGGGTCACATGGTTTATACAGAATATATAGCAGAATGACTTCAAAAATCTTCTGCTCTGAAACCACAAGGCCCAAAGGTTTCTTATTTGGTATGTAACATCCTATAGTGGTCCTCTACAAAGATTGTTCAAATGATGCCCCTTTGGTCAAAACTGGCCACGCCCCAAAGGTCACATGATTTATATAGACTTAAATAGCAAAATGTCTTTAAAATCTTCTCCTCAGAAAACGCAAGGCCCAGAGGTTTCTTATTGGGTATGTAACATCATATAGTAGTCCTTTACAAAGATTATTCAAATGATACCCCTTGGGTCAAAGCTGTCCACGCCCCGAGGGTCACATGATGTATATAGACTTAAATAGCAAAAAGTCTTTAAAAATCTTCTCCTCTGAAACAGCAAGGCCCAGAGGTTTCGTATTTGGTACGTAACATCCTCAAGTGGTCCTCTACAGAGATTGTTCAAATTATGCCCCATGGGTCAAAACTGACCACACCCCAGGGGTCAAATAGAGGATTCATATTTGGTATGTAACATGTGTGCTGTGGTCCTCTACAAATATTTTTCAGATTATGCCGCTGGGGTCAAATCTGGTCAGGCCCCGTAAGCATATTCATCTGCATCGGGGCTTGTGCACCTGGAAATTTTGGTGAATTTCGGAGTTATGGCCCTTTTTTTAGAAAAAAAACAACATTTTTGGACTTGTGTTGTGCATAACTCTGAAAGTATTACTGCTAGAGTGATTAAACTTTATTAACATATAAATCAGCATGTGAACTTGTACACTTGGATATTTTGGTGCTTTTTTTCCAACATCATTTGAGTTATGGCCCTTTTTAGCTCACCTGAGCACAACATGCTCATGGTGAGCTTTTGTGATCGCCTTTTGTCCATTGTGCGTCTTGCGTCGTCAGCATTTACCTTGTGGACACTCTAGAGGACACATTTATTGGCCAATCTTCATGAAACTTGATGAGAACATTTATCCCAATGATATCTTGGCCAAGTTCGAATCTGGGTCATGTGGGGTCAAAAACTGGGCCACTAGGTCAAATTGAAGAAAAAGCTTGTGAACACTCTAAAAGTCACTTTTCTTCCCAATCTTCATGAAACTTGGGTCAGAACATTTGTCCCAATGATATCTCAGCCAAGTTCGAATATGGGTCAAAAACTAGGTCACTAGGTCTAATTGAAGAAAAAGCTTCACTTTCAATATGTACTTCAACAGGAGTAGGTTTTTTAAGGACTGATTTTGGCCTCATTTTGAAAATTAATGAAGTTTGTATCACTGAGTTGGCCATTTTTCAAATTTTAGACTGTAATATTTTAAAAACCTTACAACCACACATGTTTACGCTACAACGTCAAACATGACTACTGTATAAGTTTCTGAAGTAATTTTATAAGCCTTCTGACGAAATTTTACGTTACTTTCTGAGGTGACTGCGTGCCTTTGATGCTTACTACTTGACTAATTACAAACACACGTCCAACAAAAATGTAGTGCATGTAAAATAAGAATTTTTTTGGCATGTTGAAAAGTCAATGTTTTGCAATATTTGTGGAAAAAAATATTATTTTTTTTTACAGCTCTAATCATTATAAAGAAGGCAAGAATATAATATTTAATCATATGTTTGTTGAACTCTTACATACCGAAATTTTAACGTGCATACGTCACATTCAAGAAAAGAACAACACATGACGCAGTATCATACTTAAAAGTGGGCGTAGCGAGTGGGTCGAGTTTTTGACAGTATGATTTTTAAAGTTAAACTTTTAATCTAGTTTATGCAGTTTTCAAACAGAATTATTCTGGTCTTAATTTTTAAAGAAGACATTGTTCTTCTCAAACCCTACTACACGACCAGACCTTCGTATAATCTATTCACTACGAGTAAGCAAAGGTAATTCTACATTTTAGTATATATTAGTATATATTACTATCAGTCTATTAAAACTACTTATTATTGTAAACGAATCTATTTTAAATATATTTTTGCTTGTCAATAACATTAGGTATGACAACGCATATTATAAAATCGAAATCCGAAACGCCTATCTGAATTTTGATTTTCAAGTGACATAATCACATATATTGACAATTAAGATGCTATGTTTTTCATGTAAATCCAGCCAGATCTGCTAGAAAAGTGCCCGAAAATTATGCTGACATGTACAACAATATGTCATCCGCATGAAAAGCGCGGATGTTTTGACTGCGATTTATGTTATAAAACTTTTGTAACGCAGAGAACTGTGATATCCTTACTTATGTATAAAAATCTAAATTGAATGATGGTTAAGAACATGAACAGTTGTTCGTGTGAAAATCATACATTCAGGGGTCTGAATCTCCGTTTTTTGATGCCGAAATTCGGCATCATTCCCCCAACAAAAAGGTATATATTTTTCCCCCATTTCAGGCCAAAATTTCCCCTAAATGAACTGCCATCGAATTTGTTTTCGTGTTGTTTATGAGAGTAATTTTCGGGGATCAGAAGCACCGTAACAAACGGTTAACGATAAAATCCGAAGAACATCACATGGTCATGTTAAATGACCGTTTTGACTCGTCTGGTTCCCAATTATTTGTGCTTTCATAATAAAACTTAATTTATATACAGTTAACTGCTAACTTGTTTGGGGGGAACCGTAATTTCTGTTTGGGAAAATGGCTTCTGCTTAAAAGTTATCAAAACAGGTGAAGCAAAAAGGCACAAATACCCTGTGTGAGAGACTAAGATTGGCAGATACCACATGCCATGTGAGGAGATATGAGTGGGCTTCTTGCATTGGTTTTCTTTGTCTGCTAAGACAATAATTTATAATAAAAATGATAAAAAAATGACAGTTCGACCAAGCTATACCCTCTGCTAGTGTCTCTGTTGTTGTTAAAATAAACAACAGACAGGCCATTCCAAGGTGAGCATGGATGCTCCAAATATGGCTACAGTTATAATTAGATCAGATGTTTAGGGGCCATTCTTGAAATTCGATTGGTCGGGCCCTATAATTATGCATATTAATTATTTGAATTTTCTCTTGTAAGTCGCCCAACTCTTCAGTGTACCCGAAACCTTAAAATCAGTAGGTTGGTCACTCATGTGCTAGTTTAGACTCTGAAACTAGTGGGTCTGGCACAACTGTTTGTCATTCGTTTGGGGACTACAGATAGGAATATGCAGTAAGTAATATATTTTCTTTGGTATCTCATAATTGTCAGTTTTTTATGAGAGAAATAATTGTTCTTTATTGATAGTATTTCCTAATATTTTCTTAGTACATTTTTTGATACTCAGTTAAGTTTACATTTTTTGGTAAATGGGCAGGAAAACCACACATAATTTTATATGTAACTTGATTGCTTTGATACATGTGATCGGTATGAATGTATATGTATTCATAAGATATTGTTTGAATATTGACATTTACGACCTTTGTTAAATCATGTATTTTTAATACAATGCACGCGTTTGATTGAATGATATGCTATGTTTAGGTAACATTGTTACTTTCAGATAACCGTCTTTATAGTCGTCTAATGACACAACGTCTTGATAATCGTCTTGAATTCAACATCATTTAACAACCAATAACTTCGTCTTTAACACCTGTTGACGACATTCCATTAATGAAGCGAAGGATGCTATTAAGACGCGTGTGTTGCCTTGTGTCTTAACCCCCCAAAGATGACCGTGACACTGAAAGCCAAGTAAAAAGGGCATAGTTAACTGCCGAGTGCAGCCACAGTTATTGCATAATCTGTGAAAAGACATATTGCAAACATGGATATAAGTGCAGACGGGGAGGTGGAGTTTGCCGGCAACCGCCAAGAAGCAAGTGCAGAGGGAGCCACCTCAGACAAGGGGTCGTTGCGCAGCAAGACGAGTAGCTGCAGGAGACGCTGTGCCGAGCTAAAGCTCGAACAAGCCAGAAGGCGCCAAGAGCTCGAACGCCGGCGCCTAGAGCTCGAACGCCAAGAAGTCGAGCTACGACAACAGATCAAGATCCAGGACCTGGAAGAAGCCATGGCCAACGCAGAGGTCGATGCGCGGTCTTCAGCCTCATCCGGATCCGGACCATCAACATCCAACGAAGTCGGTGCCACAGGGACGACGTTGCCACATACAGCTATGAACAGTAACATTAAAGTGGAGGAATACTTGTCAGGACTTCAAAAATTCACTAACAACTTACAGGACAACATGAACCTTCCAAAACCGGAATTATTAACATTCTCAGGAAACCCATTGGATTATTGCAAATTTCTTTGTAATTTTGAAACAAACATTGAGTGCAGAATAACAGACGATCGACTTAAGTTAGGTTATTTAATTCAATTTTGTAAGGGTGAAGCAAAACGTGCATTTGAGGATTGTGTGGTTCTTCCTCCCTTAGATGGATATTTAAGGGCTAAGGAAATTCTTCTCAACAGGTATGGTAAGCCCCACTTAGTTGCTAGGTCACATGTTTAACGTTTAATTAATGGCCCTAACATCCGATCTAATGATGTCCAAAGCTTAACGGATCTGTCACTTGACATGGAAAAATGCGAAATAACACTGTCGACGTTGGGTTATTCATCTGATATTAATAACACGGAAAACTTGCTTAAGATTGTAAGGAGACTCCCCACCCATATCAAGTCAAAATGAGTTGAGCGGGCAAGTAATTCGATAGAACAGGGAACGGAGCCGGCATTTAAAGACTTGCTCAGCTTCATTCAACAGAGGGCTCTGGTAGCTAACACAATGTATGGCAGATATCTTGCATGTGAGTCTAAGCAGCTGATTTCTGGATTCTGGATCAGTGGTCAGTTCTAGGTCGCATCAGGTCAATTCTAGGGACTGTGGGAAAGCTGTTATGTTATCTACAACAGGTAGAGAGAGCCAGGCACAAGTGAGTAATGGGTTTAAACCAATGCATGCTAGGCATTTATCATGTGTGTATTGTCAAGGGAGCCATAAATTGATCCACTGTTAGAGGTTCAAAACAATCAATGTTGATGGTAGATTAGCTGTTGTGAGAGAGAAGAGAATGTGTGAAAATTGTTTGAATTTTAAACACAATAGTAGTTTGTGTAGTAAGGGTAGTCAGTGTGAAGTAAGTAATTGTGGAGAAAAGCACCACACATTATTACACAGACCTTTGACTGTAGAAAACCAGAGCCTGGTAGGCCACAGTAATTGCTGCACTGAGATTGATGTCTCCATACCTAGTAAGGTAAGCCTACGCATTGTACCTGTCATTGTGCAATACGGCTTAAGGAAAGCTGAGACATATGCCTTACTAGATGAGGGTAGCGATGTAACATTGTGCAGCGATAGTCTGGTTAAGAAATTGGAGGCGAAAGGCATTTCTCGCCAATTCACCATTACCACGGTGAACCAGTCTGCAGAGCAGCGAACTGGTGTAGAAGTGCAGCTTAAGGTAAGTTCTTTAGATGACAGGGAATGCCTTAACATTAGGAGAGCCTGGTCAGTACCGGAGCTACCTATATCGGTGGAGTCTGTCCCCAAAGGAAATGATATAGGTAAGTGGAAACACCTCGCAGGTATCAAATTACCTCAGGTAAGTTCTTTTAAGGTGGAGTTAGTTATTGGAAGTGACTGCCCAGAAGCTTTCTGGGTTGAAGAAGAGCGACGGGGAAAGAGGGGCGATCCTTATGCGATACGGTCTCCCCTTGGCTGGACAATATTAGGTCCAACAGGTAAGGGCACGTCCTCCAATGGAAATGTAAATTTTCAGCGCAGTGCAAACACGCAGGAACAGATTGACAAGTTGTGGACAACTGATTTTCCTGACTGTGGCTTGGACAATAAGGTTGGAATGTCCAGAGAAGACCACCAAGCTCTATTGTCCAAGGTAAATTCCATGGAGAAGGAAGGTAAGCACCCCAAAATTGGTCTACCGTGGCGCCAAGAACAAGTAAGTTTGCCAAACAACAAGGCTTTAGCTGTTACACGTCTTGGGCAGTTAAGCCGAAAGCTATCAAGAGATCCGAACTTACATACTCTGTATACTGAAACGATGAATTGCTATATTGAGAAGGGCTATGCGAAACCTGTGAAAAACACTGGTGAGATGGTACCAACAAGAGTATGGTACCTCCCACATCACCCAGTGTGCAACCCAAACAAACCAGGTAAGGTGAGGATAGTCTTTGACTGTGCGGCAAAGTACAGAGGTACATCTTTAAATGACAACCTCTTGCAAGGACCAGATCTAGTTAACAGCTTAATAGGCGTGTTGATAAGATTTCGAGAGCAACCAGTAGCCTTGGTTGCCGACATTGAAGCCATGTTCCACCAGGTCAAGGTCAGTGACAAAGATAGAGATGCACTAAGATTTCTTTGGTGGCCTGGTGGAGATATGAAACAGCCACCTGGTGAGTACTGTATGACTGTCCACCTGTTTGGTGCGACATCATCGCCTAGCTGTGCAGCGTACAGCTTGAGGTGCACAGCAAGAGAGAATGCTGACAGCTTCAGTCCAGCAGCCGTAGAGATGGTAGAAAGAAACTTCTATGTTGATGACCTGTTGAAGTCTGTACCAGATGTTCAGGTAGGTATAGATTTGTCTGCTGAACTGAGAGAACTATTGTCAAACGGGGGATTCAAGTTGACAAAGTGGATTTCGAACAGTAATAGGGTTCTCGACACGATCCCCGAATCTGACAGGGCAATTAAGTGCACAAAAGTCGACCTTGATAGCGACAAACAGTTTGAACGTGCTCTTGGTTTGCACTGGTATGTAGAGAAGGACACCTTTGTATTTGATGTAGACCTGCCAGATAAATACCACACGCGACGTGGTATATTGTCAGTAGCAAGCTCGCTATACGACCCACTTGGATTGGTGGCACCCATCACTCTCATCCCAAAACTTATCCTACAGAATGCATGCCGCAAAAAGCTGCAGTGGGATGACAAAATTTGCGACAAGGACGTCGAAAAGTGGTCACAGTGGTTGGAGAAACTACCTGCATTATCACATGTAAGTATTGATAGATGTTTCAAGCCGGTCGCTGTGGATGGCCCATCGAAAGTTGAACTACACATGTTCATATGGGGCTGCGGTGTACATCAAGATATACGATGCCAACCGCAACTGCAAAATCAGCCTTGTTATGGGTAAGTCAAGATTGGCGCCAATCAAGGCGATGTCTATACCACGCCTAGAGTTGGCCGCAGCAGTTGTAGCTGTAAGGCTGTACCAGCTAGTATCACAGGAACTGGACTTCAACATTGATGAAAGGTATTTTTGGACCGATTCGATGATAGTTTTAGGCTACATCAAAAATGAAACTCGACGCTTCAAGACATTTGTAGCAAATAGGCTTGCAGCAATACGTGACGTCACATCGCCTGCAGAGTGGAGATATGTTCCTTCACAAATAAACCCGGCTGATATAGCATCAAGGGGACTGTTTCCAAATGAAACAGATAAACTGGGAAGCTGGCTAAGGGGCCCAGACTTTCTGCAGACAGGTAAGGTGGACTGGTCACAGAATCCACAGTATGTAGCCATTTTAGATGACAATGCTGAAACCAAGCAGGTATGTAATACACCTGCCACTCAAATGAAACCTGATACTGTACTTGATAGCCTGATGATTAGGTACTCTAACTGGCATCAACTGCAGAGGTCAGTGGCATGGTTACTCAGGTTCAAATCATACCTGATGCAGAGACATTTAAGAAGAAAGCTAGCACACTGTAAAAATGGCACATTGACAGTAGGTGATCTACGGAAAGCCACACATGCCATTATATCGTTTGTGCAAAAGTGTGAGTATAGCAATGAAATCTGTAGTGTTCTGAATTCACGACAAGTTTCAGGGAAAAGTGCTCTGGCCAAACTTAGCCCAGTTTTCACGGATGGTCTACTCAAGGTAGGTGGTCGCCTCGAAAATGCCCACTTGAGTAACGACGCCAAACATCAGGTCATTCTACCAGGTAATCACCATGTGACAAGAATTCTTATCAGGTCATACCATGAAACGAATGCTCACATGGGACCACATCACATATTGTCCTTGCTGAGACAACGGTATTGGATTACACCGGGTCTCAAATCAGTTAACTCTGTGGTCAGCAAATGTATTGATCGTAAGAGACGACAGCAGCAGCCAGAAACTCAACAGATGGGTCCACTTCCTGTTGAGCGGCTTGAGCCAGATAAGCCGCCATTTACCTACGTTGGAGTTGATTTCTTTGGTCCAATGTTCGTGAAATCTGGCAGGAGGCAGCTGAAAAGGTATGGCTGTCTGTTTACTTGTTTGTGTACCAGAGCTGTACACGTTGAGATTACGCACAGTCTGAATACCGACTCTTTCATTGGTGCGTTACAGCGTTTTGAGAGTCGAAGAGGCAGACCGGAAAAGATTTTTAGTGACAATGGCACAAATCTGACAGCAGGTGAAAGGGAACTGCGTGAGTCGATACAGCAGTGGAATCATAGCCACATCTCTAAGCATCTGAACCAGAAAGGTATCGCATGGCATTTCAACCCTCCATATGCAAGTCATATGGGAGGAGTTTGGGAGAGGTTGGTTCGATCCTTCAAAAATTCATTGAAGTCAGTTGTGCGTGAACAGCTTCTTTGCGACGAAGCCCTGGCAACTTTGGCCACCGAGGTCGAGAAAGTCTTGAATGACCGACCAATTACACAGGTAAGCAATGATCACCGTGACCCACAAGCACTTTCTCCGAACACACTGTTGTTGTTACGCCCCAATAGGTGTTTCCCTCCAGGTGTGTTTGATAAGACCGACAATTACTGCCGACGGTGGTGGAGGCAAGTCCAGTACTTGGCCAATATCTTCTGGAGGCATTGGCAAAAAGAATACCTCCCAGCATTGCAGGTAAGATCGAAGTGGCAACGCAGCAGACGAAATTTAGCTGTGAATGACCTTGTACTCGTGTGTGACGAGACTTCTTCACGCGGACATTGGCCTTTGGGACTTGTGCAGGAGGTAAGAAAAGGTAGAGATGGTCTTGTGCGGACATGCGAGGTTAGAGTGAACGGAACTACAAAGGTAAGGCCAGTGACACAGTTGTGCTTGTTAGAGCAAGCCGCCTAGTATTTGTCACTCTAGTTATTTAGACTATGACGTCTTCTTGTAGTGTTAATGGATAGTAGAAACTTAGTTCATTTGCATTTCTTAGAGTATTTAGTTATGTAATCATTTCGTTGTGTATCTGTATGAAGGTTGTTTGTGGACATATTTGGTCATAGCTTAGTCTCTAGATTATTAAAGTAAAATGAACTTATATGGTAAGTTCATTGGGTGGCGGTGTGAGAGACTAAGATTGGCTGATACCACATGCCATGTGAGGAGATATGAGTGGGCTTCTTGCGTTGGTTTTCTTTGTCTGCTAAGACAATAATTTATAATAAAAATGATAAAAAAATGACAGTTCGACCAAGCTATACCCTCTGCTAGTGTCTCTGTTGTTGTTAAAATAAACAACAGACAGGCCATTCCAAGGTGAGCATGGATGCTCCAAATATGGCTACAGTTATAATTAGATCAGATGTTTAGGGGCCATTCTTGAAATTCGATTGGTCGGGCCCTATAATTATGCATATTAATTATTTGAATTTTCTCTTGTAAGTCGCCCAACTCTTCAGTGTACCCGAAACCTTAAAATCAGTAGGTTGGTCACTCATGTGCTAGTTTAGACTCTGAAACTAGTGGGTCTGGCACAACTGTTTGTCATTCGTTTGGGGACTACAGATAGGAATATGCAGTAAGTAATATATTTTCTTTGGTATCTCATAATTGTCAGTTTTTTATGAGAGAAATAATTGTTCTTTATTGATAGTATTTCCTAATATTTTCTTAGTACATTTTTTGATACTCAGTTAAGTTTACATTTTTTGGTAAATGGGCAGGAAAACCACACATAATTTTATATGTAACTTGATTGCTTTGATACATGTGATCGGTATGAATGTATATGTATTCATAAGATATTGTTTGAATATTGACATTTACGACCTTTGTTAAATCATGTATTTTTAATACAATGCACGCGTTTGATTGAATGATATGCTATGTTTAGGTAACATTGTTACTTTCAGATAACCGTCTTTATAGTCGTCTAATGACAACGTCTTGATAATCGTCTTGAATTCAACATCATTTAACAACCAATAACTTCGTCTTTAACACCTGTTGGCGACATTCCATTAATGAAGCGAAGAATACTATTAAGACGCGTGTGTTGCCTTGTGTCTTAACCCCCCAAAGATGACCGTGACACTGAAAGCCAAGTAAAAAGGGTATAGTTAACTGCCGAGTGCAGCCACACCGTGTCTTACAGTCAAAAACACAGTTTATTACCGTATTAGAATTAGTATAAGTAGTTTTACAAAATTAATTAAGGATACAAATTGGAAGTTAAAAAACTATTTTAAAATCGAAAGTGAAAATCTATTAAATTGCAAGAAAAATGATCTGTTGCACTGCTCCACCTTATAATGTTTAAGTGGTAGACCGTAGATAGTTGAAATTTGACTAGTTATTATAATATTCAATTTATTGATAATTTTCATGAATAAAGTTGTCAGGTAAAGACTTCGACTAAATAAAGTGATTTTAAAAAATATAGCTCTATTTAATAGTTTTTATTTTTGACTGGTTTGCTAAGTCAAAAGTTCCCTTTCTGTGTAAAACGACGCTAAAATTCCCCCGCCTAAGGGCACAGGTACTCTTCCCCCAAACCAGAGAGAGACCCCTGACATTTTATGATATGCAGAAAATGTCATTTTTCCGTTGTCTATTCTGTTAAGGAATTGTCCTACATGCGGAACTGCTCATGAAAGCTTGTCATTAAGTTTCATTCGCATTCATGGTATTAGAGTAACACGACCCACATATATACCTGTCCCGTAATAGTTTAAATTCCTTCCCAACTATTGTAAATGGGTTAATTTCCATATCACAAAAAAAGAAAAAAGTTTATTCGAATATCACATGCTTTCGTTTGTGAATTAGTTTAATTGGTAAACATGTGATATCCAATTGCAATGATTGAATAAAATTGAAGATTAATTTGAATCGGATAGAAAATTGTGGAAGTGTCCATTATATGCGGGACAGAACAACGCTTTCTGTATGTTTACCACGTGCACCACATGCTTAACATCAGTAAGCGTCTTAGTAAACATTGTTAGATATAGAGCATTATTGGGCATTGAAACTTGACCATGTTCCCGATTTATCTTTTTCCTGAATAAGGTAAAACACATAAACGAAATGTTAACTGACTGGTACAGTAAATGTTTGTATATTTACACTACTATCTATAAGAAGAAATGGCTCAATTGCAGGCGGGATCAAGGATTTCCGGTTGTGGGGGTGGGACGTAATTTTTTAGTCGTGCAGTTATAACCCAATATTGTCTATGGGTCTACAGTGTTCAGCTACAGATCTTATCAAAGATATATTATAAATCTTTGCATATCATCATCATTATCATCGTCAAAATCAGATGCACTTGTTTCACTGAATAAATACTTCACCATGTTATGTTCGAAAGACATGGTTCATCTGTATGCCATGCGCCTGTTTTGGCTGTAAATTGCCCTTGTTTGATGTGCCTCACCACTAAATACATATTTGACATTATATATCTTGAATATCTTTAAACAGGTAAAATCAGTAGCTGACTACATTCAAAGGCACGCATATCGAAAATAATTTTTATTAATCATTTACCAAAGTGTCTCTTTTTTAAATGAATGTTTTAAGTAATTTGCACGTAAACACTCATGCTCATCAATTGTCTGCAAATGTGTTTTGCGCTGTGTTTTTGTTCATCGTAACAAACTAACAGACAGACAGACGAACTTGTTTTTAAACGAAATATTATGAAAGATACTCATTTGGTTGAGTTATGAACTATTAGGGCAAGTGATGCTGACTTCGTGTTAATTTTGCTGAAATATGGTGCCCGGAAAAATAAGAAATCGCCAGGATTAAGTTGTGAACACCCCTTTATAACAATATATCTTTATAATGAATGCTGAAAACAATATGAAATCTGGTATGATTGATAATGGACGATTTCAACAAATAGTTTGCAGATTTAGAATATTGGGGACTAAACTATGTACCTGTGCAAAAGTATATTGCATGTGACATCTTTATAAAATACATTAATTTATGAAAGAAAACAATAGCATTTTAAATAAAGGTTTATATACCCACTGTCTATGGTTTTTTGTTTTCGCCTAACTTTGGTGCAGGTGTAATGGTGTATGGAAGAAATTGTAGGCAGCGGGGCTATGTTTTACTGAGATAATGTGTATCTTGTACAAAACTGAGCAAGCGAATTATTATTTTTTAGCATATTTAACAAGATTTTACCCTTTTATATATGCCCATATATGTATGGTTGTAACGATTAGGAGTTAGAATGCATAAGGATTATAACACATGGAGTTACCCCGAATGGTTTAAAAACGCTTATCAGAGCAAATATGGTAGTTATTTTACTGATAACGATAAAATAGAAAATTATTTCCACTCAAACATGATCTGACAACATAAGTTTGTCATTCGTTGCTCTCTATCCGATTTTAAACACCGTTTGCCACATAATCAAGAACTTTGACTATCCTATATAGTTAATGTTTGGTTTTCTTGATTTTTGTGTCGCCTACAACCTATAGGTGTTGGCGGCATCGTCGGCGGCATTGTTTGCGGCGGCGTGAATATAAACATCAAGATATCAAGAACAAATCTGAATAGTATTATTGAAGTATAATTATACTTTCGGAGGCAGACAACTAGCATTTTGCTTCTTTTTTTTTTCAATCTGTTCACTGCACGATTCATAGTGAATGCAGTAACGGACGTCCATCATGAGTCATGTGTCATCATTTTCATTAAAAGAATATCTCCTACTAAACCACTGGGCAGATTTTCACCAAACATCACAGGATTGATCTTCGGTGACTCTATTTCAAAATTGTTCAAATTATTCCGGTGCGCTGCATATGTGGGTCACCAGAGCTAAAAATAGATTATAAAAATGAAAACTCTGAAACAACAAGGTTTGGAGATTTCATATTTGACATCCTCTATTGAACCTCTACTAAGGTTGTTCAAATGATGCCTCTGGGGTCAAAACTGGCCACACCCCGGGGGTCTCATGTTTTATATAGACTTGTATAGAAAAATGACCTTAAAAATACTCTTGCCTGAAACTGCAAGGTCAAGAGGTTTCATATTTGATATGTAACATTGTATAGAAGTCCTCTACAAAGATTGTTCAAAGAATGCCCTTGGGTCAAAAGTGGCCACACTCCAAGGGTCACATGGTTTATTTAGACTTAAATAGCAAAATGTCTTTTAAAATCTTCTCTGAAACAGCAAGGCCTAGAGGTTTCATATTTCGTATGTACATTGTATAGTGGTCCTCTACAGAGATTGTTCAAATTATGCCCCTGGGGTCAAAACTGGCCACACCCTGGGTGTGACATGGTTTATATAGACTGAAATAACAAAATGGCTGTAACAATCTTCTCCTGTTAATCTGCAAGGCCAAGAGGTTTCATATTTGGTATGTAACATTATATAGTACATATCCTTGTAACATTGTACTTTCAGGTTAAAGCTTGTGTGCAACAACGTCATATCTCTGTATCTGCTACAGATATTCAATTAAAACTTCACACATGTCTTCAAGGTCATTATATAAGGTCACTGGCCAAGGCACATAACTTTGGCCAGCATTTTAGCTGAGTTATAACCGATTGTGTAGTGATACAGGCCAATAATTCTGACAAAATGGTTGAATACTCGAGCATGCTCTGACAAAGCGGTTTTATACTTGAGCGTGCTGTCCTAAGACAGATCTTGTTCATCCAATTATAACCAATCTTGCAAAGTTTGTCTTTTACCATGAGATTACAGTTGAAATCAAATATAAGCAAGATCAGGCAGGAAGCACCAGAGTTATTGCCCTTTGTTTGTGAAAAAAGTATGCATAACGGGACATTCAGGAAAGATACTGATTTTCATCCAATCAACATTAATCTTGTTCAGTTTGTCTATCACCATAAGATTACAGGTAAAGTTGATTAAAAACATTATTCAGGATACTGAATTCATATTTTATTCAATCTTCACCAATCTTGCACAGCTTGTCGATGACCATAAAATTAAAGGTGAAGTCGAATATAAGCAGAATCGGGCCAGAAACACCTAATTTATTGCCCTTTGTTTGTGAAAATATAAAAAAATGGACATTATTCAGGATCAAGACTTCATTTTTCATCGAATCTTCACCAATTGTGCACAGTTAGTCTATGAATGTTAAGATAACAGATGTAACCAGAGTTATTGCCCATTGTGTGAGGAAAAAAAATATCAACAAGTTATCAATGATTGGCTTGCAGACACGATTTTTTATTCAATGTTGACCAAACTTAACAGTTTGCATGACCAAACTCATCATTGGACAGAAATATAAAGATATCAAAATCTACTGTTTCTGCATTTTCCATAATTGTCACTGACTTAATAAAAAAAGGTCAGGTAAGAATATTGAGAAAAAATGATTTGAGAACCATTAGCAAAATCACTTCACATCCACTACACAACTCGTACTTTAGTTAGACCATTGCACTAACTGATGTTTTAAATCTAATCGATAATAATCCCGCTTGGCATTCATTTTCAAACATGTCACAACAGTATGGCCCTTATCTGTAGCAGTTCTCAGGTGAGGGCTTTTGGTTATTATGGCCCTCTTGTGTTTACATCGACTTTTTTAGAAACTTTAATCATAATAAATCACATGATATACGCATTGTTATAAATAGGACATACATTATCTTAAATAATTATAAGGTAAGAAAACATCCGTGAATTTTTGCTGTTTTGAAGGACCTTTGCAAGTTTTGATTTACTGACTCATAGCCTGTAAAGAAAAGAAGTAGTTTTCTGCGATACCTGTTTTGGAAATTACCCTCTCATAAGATGGTTGGCTTCCGCCAACAGTCTAAAAATGTAAGGGGGGTCTTAAATTCTGGCTCCTGATCAGACAGCGAAATACACAAAAATTAGACAATAAAATAAAATAAAATAAAACAATTTTAAACTGAATTAATTTAATTGTGTAGTCCACTTTGTAGGTATACAATAATATGAACATCTACGGAATAATTATAAATGATCTAATGCAAGTTGTACATATTTCCTTGTTTTTTGCTTCAGCGGTTGTTGGCTTGGATATTGAACTGTTGGGTGCGTATGACCCTGATCTTGCCGACCCTGATTCCACCTTCTACAAGAACAAACGCCGAGAAATAGAGCAAGAGGTAACCAAATAACACATACATAGTTTAAACATGATTATTATTTTGTGTCGAAAGCCAGAGGCTTATTGTGATGCTTTCGAGTCCGTTTCCTGGGTAGAACCTGTACTTGGTGTCTTTTGAGAAAGATAATTGGAACGGTCCTTGAAGATAGATGGAACTCACGATCTCGCGGTCGCATGGCGGACACCAAACATAAACTACCACTGCAACTAAAATAATGCACGCATGTATTTCTAGTAATTCTAACATGATACTCGCTAACCAATAAACAACAAATAAAGGAGTTCCAATTCTGAGCGGATCATAATTAAAAGTAGTTCCAATTACAATAGCAAAATATGTCGAATCATGTTAGAATCGAAATAATTTTGGCATTATCATTGTTTATTGGCAAATAATTCTTTTTGTTCTGATGTGTGGCCATTAATCAATTGGGGCTAACGCCTACGTGGTTTAATTCCTACGCATCACAACTGCAAATCTTTGTTAATTATTTATACACCTACAAAAACAATTGTTTGGGATACACCGTTCTTGTAGAATTCGAAATCAGGTCTACAGAATCAAACACTTCAATGAAAACTTTCCTGCGTGCTTGCCTGTAACAGTACACCATGTACATTTCATTCATATGGATTTTACTACTACCGATACTACTAATTTTCCCTCGCCTGCGAAAGTGTCATTGATGACCACTGTTTATATAATAGACTAAGCCTATATGTTTGACAAATGTTTATAGAAACAAGACCAATGTATTTATCTATGTTCTTATATTAATTATCAGTAAATAAACTTTATTTTTGCATATGTTATTGCTGACCTATGTGCACTGTAGAAGTAACAGAGATATGAACTTGTTCCATATGTTATTGCTGTCAATACACCCCTTTAAGGTAATAAGGTACTAACCTAACCGATGTCAAATGCTCCCTTTAGCTTCGCTACCATTTCCGGTTGTTATTATTCAGATAAAAAGTAGGATGCCGAAGACTGACCTTGCAGACAGCTACGACGGCGTCGATGACATGATCTTTAAGTAAGTGACTGGCTTATTCTGGTACTACACATACGGTCGTCCTGAGTTATGCTGTAACATTATATACATTCTCATCACCTACATTTATTACCATAAATTGTTGTCATCAATAAAGTTTGGGATTATATCTAACGGTTGAATTAAGTTTTGCATCTGTTAATAAATCCATCTGACAAGTGTATATTTTAAAATAAATACTGGAACTGTCAGCCTTTTGAAACATCACAGTTTGATTACTATTTATATTAAATTGTATGTTACAGGGAGGGAAGCATGAAAGGTCGCGTTACCTTGAGGTTCAGGAAGGCGAATTTCTACAAATGCTTAGGGGTAAGATTTAGGTTTCCAACAAGGTCCATAATCTTGCTACATACACACTCATTTTTGTGATTTTTTCCGAATTTTAAATGACATTTTGTAAATATGCCCAGAACGGAACTTCAGCTTACACATCAATATACTTGCAACGCTATTCATGTAAATGGTTTACCACTAAGTTCGTGACAAGTAAGTAAATACTCAGAAGACAATGCAGATGACCAGTAAGTGATTCGTTGTTAACAGCCCAAATTATCACTACCCCACATTTTACTGTATAAAGGTACTTATTCTCTCATACAATGTTTTTGTTTTGCATTGATGTTCACATTGCACTCACCAATGTTATAGTTCAGTTGAATACTCTCCCATACAAACATCAGTTGTGTGTACCTGCGTGCACCATTCGCCAATGTGTCCGATTTAATTTAAAATCCATTTTGCATACATAAAATTGTTTATTTACATGTATTCACTATTTGCTACTACCACGTCCAATTTCAGCTGAAGCCAATCCACGAGAACGCTACATTCAAGGGTCTGATAGACTGCCTGGATACGCGGATGGTTTTACCTACCTTTGGGGTTCCACAATGTAAGTTTTATGTCATGTGTTCACGTGGTTTTGGGGTGGCTTAAGGGCACTAACTCTTATTTTGCTAAGGGAGATAATATTTGTATGGCTCCGAAGGAGGGCATATAATAGTAGCACCGTCTGTCCGTCTGTGGGTGGCTGCGTAGGTGGGTGGGTTTGGTGGGTTGGTGGATCTGTCCATCCGTCCAGACTTTGATTTTAATATAACTTCAGATTATTATTCCACATGACTAGAGGATGTGTCGCGTACAACACCCATGCTGGTCAGTAAAAGGTCAAGGTCACTATTAAAGGTCAAAGGACATGAATTTTTGTTTCCGCTCCATAACTTCTAAATGCCTGGACGGATTTTGATACAACTTCAGATTATTATTCCTCATGACAAGATGTTGAGTCACGTACAACTCCTATGTTTGTCAGTCATAGCTCAAGGTCACAATTTATGGTCAAAGGTCATAATTTTTTGTTTCTGCTCAGTTACTTCGTAACGCCAGGAAGGATTTTAATATAACTTCAGATTGTTATTCCCCATGACTAGACAATGTGTCGTGTACAACTCCCTTGATCGTTGGTCAAAGGTCAAGGTCACAATTCAAGGTCAAAGGTCATTAATTTGTGTTTGCACTTAAAGCTTCTAAACCTTTTGAGGGATTTAAATGTAACTTCAGATTATTATTCTCTCTGACCAAACAATGTGTCACATACAACTCCCATGATTTTCTGACGAAAGTCAAGGTCACAAGTCAAGGTCAAAGGTCAAGAATTTCTATTTCTCCACTATAACTTCTAAACGTCTGGAAGGATTTTAATATTACTTAAGATTATTATTCCCCATGACCAGGCGATGTGTCATTTACAACTCCCATGGTCCTCATTCAAATTTCAAGGAATTTTCTTTCTGCTCTATATCTTCAAAAAGCCTTGAAGGATTTTAATATTACTTAAGATTATTTTTTCCCATGACCAGATGATATGTCGCATACCACCTACATGCTCTACTGTGAAGGTCATTGTGTCCAAGGTTACACTTAAAATGTCAAATATTAGAATGAACATTTTGTCTTAAGTATCATTTTTGCCAACATGTAAGGAATGTAATAACTTGGTGGGAATGAAGATCATTATGAGGCAGTGCGTCACAACAACAAACAGTTGTGTTGCTGAAATCTCAAGATATTTGTCCAGGGCACTCTGACATTGTTTTGCTTTTGTCTGATGAGCATATGCTTTGGGGGCATATGTCACATCCTGTGACAAGCCTTGTTATTGTTTGTATTTGTAATAAAATTATGGTTTTTATAATTATAATCAACTTTCTATCCATGAAGATTAAATCAATATGCGTATGTGGCACGAAGAAATATACGTTCACGTAATGGTCCGACAGTAAAACATATTGAACCGAGTATAATTAAACAGCCGAATATGCAATAGATTGCATAATCTGTCCTGTAAAATAATATACCTGCGGTGCCCAAAAGTGCATATAGGCAGTGTACATTTTTTTTTACATGTATGTTTTGACTATACTCAGGGATTATTTAAACCGTATCTGTTATGTTTTTAATTCCTGCTGTTTACTTACATAGTTATCATAAGGTTAGATTGCGGAATAACTCCACATTTGAACATTATGTAGACTGGGTTACTTGTATCACCACTAAAAAGAAAACAAAACGATAAGGTTGATACAGCTTAGGTGTTAAAACTTCCAGTGTATGAAATGTACAAAGTTGAATCTTACCACAGGGGAACTGTATGATGACATTGCAATAAGCATTGCCTAAACAAATAGCAACAAACTCCATTGTTGCATATTTCAATGAGCTGATTGCCAGAGTGATATAAATATTTATGAACAGTATATTAAAATTATAATATGCAGAGTAGAGCCTTTTTTTATATGTTTTAATTAATTAAAGGCAATTATTGTAAAATTGTGGTTGCTTTACAAGGACTCATGTTCGAATGCACCTTCTTTGACAATTCGAGCATGTGACATGACTATCCACATTCTTTATAAAACTGTTTGTATAAAGGGACTATGTCAGCAAACAATAGCTTCCCATTGCACTATAAATTATATTTTATGATAGAAATTAGCTATTATAAGAAATTTGCATTGCATAGATAATACATAATATTATACACAATGAGATATTTGATAAAAAAAATTTGAAAACTGTAAAACCCCAAGTGGGTATCAAACTCACGACTTAGGAGCCATCTAAAGAAATGACAGTAGACAGCTCTTTGACCAACTGCACTATTCTGCTTGATGATGAATCATGTGTCAACTATGGTTATACAAAATACTCACAATTCTGGCATTTAAACGTAAACATGAAAAGGGCAAAACAAACACAACCCTTATTATAGGTCGATTTTTATCTCAGAATGCGTACACTCTTTTCCCTATACATGTACCCAATTTTAACCGTAATTATATGCCAGTATTCATATCTTAATTTCATTTTTTAGCTCACCTGATCAAAAAGTGCTCATGGTGAGCTTTTGTGATTTCCTGTTCTCCGTTGTGTGTGCGCCGTCAACTTTTTATTTAAACAACATCCCCCCTTAAACAGCTTGGCAGATTTTCACCAAACTTCACAGGAATGATCCTTGAGTGGACCTCTTTAAAAATATTTAACATTTTTTTCGGTCCACTGCATATGTAGGTCACCAGAGCTAAAAAGAGATTTAAAAAGTGAAAACTTTAAAAATCTTTTCCTATGAAACCGCAAGGCTCAGAGCTTTCATATTTCACATTTGACATTCTCTAGTGCTCCTCTACAAAGATTGTTCCAAACCCCTGGGGTCAAAACTGGCCACGCCCCAGGGGTCACATGGTTTATATAGACTTATTTATCAAAATGACTTTAAAAATCTTCTACTCAGAAACAGCAATGCCCAGAGGTTTCATACGTGGTATGTAACATTGTATGGTGGTCCTCTACAAAGATTGTTCAAATGATGCCCCTGGGGTCAAAACTGGCCACAGCCCAGGGGCCACATAGTTTGTATAGACTTAAATAGCAAAATTACTTTACAAATCTTCTCCTTTGAAACCACAAGGCCCTAAGGTTTCATATTTATTACGAAACATTGTATAGTGGTCCTCTACAAGATTGTTCAAATGATGCCCCTGGGGTCAAAATTGGCCACACCTCGGGGTCACATCGTTTATATAGACTTCAATAGCAAAATGACTTTAAAAACCTTTTTCTCTGAAACTTCAAGGCCCAGAATTTTTTTATTTGTTATGTAACATTGCATAGTGGTTCCCTACAAAGATTGTTCAAATAATAACCCTGTGGTAAAAACTGGCCACACCCCGGGGGTCACATGGTTTATATTGACTTAAATAGCAAAATGACTTTAAAAATCTCCTCTGAAATCTCAAGGCCTAGAGGTTTCATATTTGGTATGTAACATTGTGTACTTTAAATATGCAGTCAGAAGTCAAGAAGTTCATTCCAGAAATGTATTTCTAATAATAACCATTCCATAAAACGAGTTTGAATGATCATAAAACACCATCTGAAAATTGGCCAGAGTATGCCTTAATAAGTAGGTATTTAAAGTACATTCTGCAGGAAATGCCTTGAAGTGTGAAATCACTGCCTTATTCTCTTTAACAGGTCTTTATGTAGACAAAAACCGATTCCAGCCAGTTTAATTAGCAACATGCTATATAGGAAAATCATGGGTTTCGTCTGCAGGTTTATGGATTTTTTATTGGGGGCTGACGGTCTAGCTGGGGCCTAAAGTGGGGAAGTCAATTAAAATAGAGTAGATAGTTTCAATCACAGTTTGCATCTTATTAAATAATGAAACAGTTATGCATTTTGTCTTAATTGTCGGGAATCAATAGAAAGGGCAAACTGTGATATTTATGAATGGATTATAGTGTGAGGACTAGCAAATATGCAGGTAAGAAATAATATGCATTTGACAAATATTTTAATATAATATGCTAAGATTTTTTGTGAATTGCCTCATAATTCAAATATACATTATAACTACAATTTTAGAGGCTTAAAATCTCGACTTACGACTGATTATTTACGGTAGTGGTCCTCTACAATGATTGTTAAATGATGCCGCTGGGGTCAAAACTGTGCACACCAAGTGGCTCACTTGGTTTATATAGACTTAAATAGCAAAATGACTTTTAAAATCTTCTCCTCTGAAACTGTAAGGCCCAGAGGTTTCATATTTGGTATGTAACATTGTATGGTGGTCCTCTAGTCTATATGTGACCCCTGACATGGTTTATATAGACTTAAAAGTTAAATAGCAAAATGACTTTAAAAATCTTCTCCTTTGAAACTGCTAGGCCCAGAGGTTTTGTATTTGGTATGTCACATTGTATAGTTGTACTCAAGATTGTTCAAATGATGTCTCAGGGGTCAAAACTGGCCCTGCCCTGGGGGTCACATTGTTTATATAGACTTAAATAGCAAAACGACTTTAAAATCTTTGAAATCAGATTGCATGAAACATTGTGGAGTGATCCTCTACAAGATTGTTCCAATGATGCCCCTGGAGGTCACATGGTTTATATACAGTTATATAGCAAAATGACTGTAATAATCTCTGCAACTGCAAGGCCCAGTGGTTTCATATTTTTTGTATGTAACATTAAATAGTGGTCCACTACAAATATTTTTCAAATTATGCCCCTAAGGTAGAAAGTGGCCATGCCCTATGGGTCACATGGTTTATTTAGACTAAAAAACTTCTGAACCTGCAAGGCCCATATGTTTATACTCAGGTAAGGGGTATAGTGCCATTTTGTCCTGTTGTTGTTAGCCATTATGATGCCTTAAACTCAGGTGAGCGACCTAGGGCCATCATGGCCCTCTTGATTGGTAATAGCTGGCTAGGAATTGTGTCTTAGTGTCTAGGTTTATGAAAAGTGTTTTTCTATGTCTACCTCCTGGGATGTTTCTGGTTTGTTGAACTATTTGAAAGTTTTAAGATGTTGACTTTGAAAACTGTAGCTCCGGCACTAAGAGCTCTGACCTTGGTATCTATGAATATTGATAATATGTTTATTAAACAACAAGACGTTGGGTTTACTTTTTCATACAAAATGACAAAATCTCTATAAGGACATTTTTTACATTGAAAGTGGAGCTTTTTCATGCTACAAAACCTGTAAAGAAGTCGCAGTTTGTGCTTGTATAGTATGAAACTTTCAAGCGAATGACTACTAGTACTGTTGCTAGATGGTTAAAGTCCATATTAGTATTTTCTCGTATTGACTCTGACCATTTTTTGGCACATTGACTCAGAGGTGCTTCTACATCTGTAGCTTTTACAAAGGATGTTTATTGAGGACTATTTTAGACACTGCAGGTTGGAAGTTGTATAAAAACATTTAGAAAGTTTTTCTTATAGATGTACTTTGAATAGTTATAGCAATGTGTCTTTCAGTAATGCTGTTCTGTCTGGTTAGGTCCTTCTATGATATATATGTTACTAGGCTCAATAAATTATTAGAAATGTTCAATGGAAGTTTTGGTTTTGTTGCCTTTAAAAATGCTATCTATACATGTGAAAGCTGAAGGCTTTACGAAAATAATGTGCCTTCATCCAAGCTTTAGCGCTGGATGGTCATTATTGGAGTAAAGCCAGAGGCTGAGCATGTATAGACCCTCCTCTTGTTTATTGTCCATAATTATATTATGCTTTTATGGATAATATTTTATCCTTTTTTGATATTTTATATGATTTTATTATTTCACACCCTTTTGGTATATGGCAACAAAACCATGTTAAATTTATGCATGTTTTAGGTGTGTTATTTCCGTTTCGACTGCGCATGTGCATGAGTAGGTCAGAGCGTAGTGGATTTTTTGGCTGTTTAAAGTGAGGATCCCCTCATACGTCCAGAACGGAATGCTATCTGTACATGCTCAGCCTCTGGATTTACTTCAATTATGACCTTCATTCAGCGCTAATGCTTGGATGAGGGACATTATTTTAAATAGTTAAAAGTTAAGAAAACAGGCGTGAATTTTGCTGTTTTGAAGAAGGACCCTTCCAGATTTCGATTTACTAGCTCGGAGCCTGCAAAAAAAACGAAGTAGTTTTCTGTGATAATTGTTTTGGAAATTACCCTCTCAACAGTCAAAAAATGTACTACACACACACCCAATTAAATAAGACTGATTATTTATCATAAGTTTCCTAAATGGGTCAGTAAACTGCACTGAAATAAACAATAGAAGATGCACCATTCTTCCTTATTGCATGAACATGACTCATCCATACTGGATTCTGTGTTGGAAAGGTTCTGCTGCAGAGAAATATTTCACAAGTTAGTAATGTGCCTAAAAATTAAATATTAAACATTTTATGTATCACTGACTTTACATATATTATGGCTAAATAGAAAATTTTAAAATCTCTGAAACTGAATTTCAAAATAATTTCATAGAAATGTTTCTTTTGTGACTAACGATCAAATTCCTTGAAATCATTTTGTTAAAAAACATGGCCGTCAGAAATGGGGCAGTTTTTCTTCTATGGCCATATTAAAAACTTTCAAAATTTTCTTGTCGGAAACCACTGGTTGAATTAAAAAAATCCTTGGGTGACCCTCTACCAAATTCCTTCTAATTATATTGATGGCCACTACTGGGTGTGGAAGTTTTAGCGTATATGACTATCTGGACAATTTTAACAATCTTGTCAGAAATCATTAACCTGATTTCCAAATAATTACACAGAAAGGTTCCTTGTGTGACCCTCTACCAAATTCCTCCGTATAATTTTGATTCGCTAAAAAACATGGCTCCCAGGGGTTGAGGATGTTTGACCGTATATGGCCATAATGGCAACTTTGACAATCTTCTTGTCAGAAACCACTTGCTGGATTTTGAAATATTTTCAAAGTAATGTTCTTTAAATGACCCTTAGATAAGTTTATTTTGCAAGGCTTATAAAACCTAAATCACAAGCCTTGGCGAGTGGTTTAGGTTTTTGGGCTGAGCAAATAAAGGTATCTGAACTGAACATACTGACATTAACCTTAATAAAGTCAGCTGTTTATAAATGTAGGATTTATCAGACCTGGGTTTAAATTTCCAAAGCTGTTGTTAATGTTGCTTATGATATTGTGATTTTGGTGTTGTTGATGATGATGATGATGATGATGAAGGCATGAACATTAACAACAATCCATATTTGTATTATATTAGAATACTCAAGTTGAATATTCCCAATTTTTAAGGTAATTATGATATTCTGCTACAGAAAATAACATCAGAGAGAAACACACTTACCACAGCAACTGTTTACTTGAATCTTGTTTGACCTTTCCTATTTACATGTTTTGCCTCATCTCCAACTGACCAAATTTTGACCCAGTAACAAGTCTTCTGGGGGTGATGGCCATATGGGACAGAACCCTAGAACCCTAGTGCAATGAGATAATTAAAACGCTGACAGCGTACAGATTTAGTGTTTGTCAGTAACAAACAATTATTTTTTAAGCGAATTATCGCTTGCATACGAAATTATATACATGCCTGTTAACAAGTCAATCTGCATCGAGCCATGCAGATTAACTGATAAAGCGTGTTAGTTAGGAGCATTAATTGTTAGTGATTTGTATCATACTGAGTAAAAAGTGGGTCATACAATGGGTGCTCTCTATTTTCCATACTACTGGTGGAGGACTAACAACCTCATAAATATATCTTGAGGATTTGCTTTGCAGCATATCAAATGGGTATAATGACATTTATGCGGAATAACTGGCCGTTCATTCGCAACAATTATATAATGAACCCCATGCAGGGCCTCAGACATGTTGATTTAATAGGCCTTTGCACTCGAAAACGGAAATGTCTAGCGAAGTTTGAAGGAACACACGTAAACAAAAGTAATTAATCGCTGCATTTTCATAAATACCAACCAGAAACAATTGAAACTTTGCAGCATTCAAGGAAACATTTGAATGCATCAAATTGTATGTTTGATTAACATAATCGGATGGTTTTTGTTCAATTATACTGGTTCTTAGGTTACTGGTCCTTTCGGTTATTGGTCCTCCACCAGTACAGTTTAAAATTCATTGCAAGTAATTTGTTGTCAAAATATTCAGAATAAGAATTGGTAACAAGAAATAACACGTTCACAACAAGTTAAAAATACCTGTTGTAGTGCATTAATTTAGTGCTCTTATTCCAGGACACCCAGGTGAATATTTCGGTAACATTCAAGTAAAAGGCGAAAATAGGGTTGTCATTGATGTAAAATTTTTGATAAACTGACTTCTAATGCCCCGGGCATCTTGATGCAGGAGGCATAATTTATAATGATCATCCTGTCCGTCCATCCTTTTGTCCGTGACAAGGTTAAGTAGATTTTATCATTTCATCTAGCACCAGCACTGCTTGCTACACAATTGCTACACAATTGTTGCTTATGACAATGCCCTATCCACCCATACCACCCAACTGTACTTTGATCTTGACCTTGAATTAATTTGGAATTTTACTAATTCAAGTGCCATTTCTTGGTCACATAGATTTTACCGTTTCTTCTAGCACTGCTTACTACAACGCTTGGATATTTACACAGTTTTTACTTATGACCGTTCCCAATCCATCCATATCACCCAACCTCTCTTTGACCTTGACCTAATTTGGACTAAGAAATGGGTTACCCATTACCATCCGGGGGCATATGTGTTTATAAAACACAGAATCTTGTTTAGAAACTGTAATCGTTATAAATCACATGATATACACATTATTATAAATAAGACATAGATTATCTTAAATAATTATAAGGTAAGAAAACATCCGTGATTTTTGCTGTTTGGAAGAAGGACCTTTTCAGGTTTCGATTTACTGACTCATAGCCTGCAAAGAAAAGAAGTTATTTTCCTCGATACCTGATATGGAAATTATCCTATCAAAAGATCTTTGGCTTCCGCCAACAGTCTTTTAATGTATGCGGAGTCATAAATTCTGGCTCTTATCAGACTGCAAAATGCACATAAATTCGAACTCCGCATAATAAAACAATTTTACACCAAATGAATTTAATTGTGTAGGTATACAATAATATGAGCATTTACGGAACATGTATAAACGATCAAATGCAAGTTGTACATATTTCCTTTTTTTTTGCTTCAGTGGTTGTTGGCTTGGATATTGAACTGTTGGGTGCATATGACCCTGATCTTGCCGACCCTGATTCTACCTTCTACAAGAACAAACGCCGAGAAATAGAGCAAGAGGTAACCAAATAACACATAAATAGTTTAAACATGATTATTATTTTGTGTTGAAAGCCAGAGGCTCATTGTGATGCTTTGGAGTCTGTTTCCTGGGTAGAACCTGTACTTGGTATCTTTTGAGAGAGATCATTAGAACTGTCCTTGAAGATAGATCGAACTCATGATCTCATGATTGCAAGGCAGACACCAATATTAACTACCACTGCAACTAAAATAATGCATACATGTATTAAAAGTAATTCTAACATGATACTCGCTATCTTAAGCTCGTCTGAACACAAACTGCTCTGTGAGCTAGTGGTATAAGGGACCTAGTCCATCGTCTGTATGCCGTCAACAACTTGGACCATTATGGCAATAAAGACTTCATTTTTATTCAGTCTTGACCTAACCTGCACAGTTTGTGTATGACAATAAAATCTCGGATGCGATTGTTATTGGGTCAGATCACACCAGTAACACCAGATGCAAATGCAAAAAAGTGCAAAAATGCAATTTTCAAAAATAAAGACTTTTTTATCCAATCTTAACCAATCAGATCTCAGCAGATGTTAAAATTGGGCAAGATAGTGTTTCAAACACCAGAGTTATTGCCCTTGGTTTATTAAAAAAAATATACACAAATGGACATTATTCAGGAGAGAGACTTCATTTTTCATTCAATGTTCACCAATCTTGCACAGTTTGTCTATTACCATGAGATTACAGTTGAAGTCGAATATAAGCAAGATCGGAGAAGATACACCAGATTTATTGCCCTTTGTTTGTGAAAAAAAATATGCAAAAATGGACATTATTCGTGGTAGAGACTTCATTTTTGATCCAATCTTCACCTATCTTACCCAGTTTGTCTATGACCATAAGATTAAAGGTGAAGTTGAATATAAGCAAGATTGGACCAGAAAAATCCAGATTCATTTCCCTTTGTTTGTGATAAAAATATGCAAAAATGGACATGAGATCAGGATAGAAACTTTTTCATCCAATTTTCACCAATCGTGTACAGTTTGTCTATGAATGTAAGATTTCAGGTGAAGTAGAATAAAAGCATGATTGGGCCAGACACACCAGAGTTATTGCCCCTTGTGTTTGGAAAAATACATCAACAAGTTATCAATGATTTGCTTGCACAATATTTTTGATTCAATGTTGACCAAACTTACAAAGTTTTCGCGTTACCATACAAATGTATTGATAAAATTTGATTTCCAACAGTTGCAAGACGTGCATGCAGTTATTTGTACATGCAACATTGATGTCTTCAGAGCCTGCATTAACATCATTTATCATCATGGGACAGAAAATTATATAAAAAAAAGCAAAACTTTACCTTATAGCATAGCCATCACAATTATTGCATTGCAACTAGTTCTCCAAAACTGTTTCCGAAAAACACATCAAAATCTACTGTTTTTGATTTTCCACAATTGTCAATGACTTAATAAAAAAGGGTCAGGTTAGAATATTAAGAAAAATGATTTGAGAACCATTAGCAAAGACATTTCACATCCACTACCCAACTTGTACTTTAGTTACGCCTTTGCACTAACCATTGTTTTAAATCAAAATTGATCCTATTCCCCTCTGTGTATTGTTCAGATACCTTAATTTCAAACCTGTCACAACTGTATGGTCTTCATCTGTACCAGTTCTCAGTTGTCCGTCCGTCTGTCACACTTGTTGTTCGGAGCATAACTCCATTAGTTTTGAAGGGATTCAAATGAAACTTTATATAATGATAGAGGACAATGAGAGGAAGTGCATAATACATTGTCCACAACTATTTCTTAAATATTTATTGAGTTATTGCCGATTGTTGTTGTTTTTTGTGGAGCATATCTCAACTAGTATTGCAGGGATTCAAATAAAACTTCATATAATGATAGAGGACAATGAGAGGAAGTGCAGAGCACAAGGAGCACAACTCTTTCTTGAATAATTACAGAGTTATTGCCTTTTGTGTTATTTCCTTATGTGACGCATTAATTTTCTTGTGTAGAACATAACTCCATTAGTATTGAAGGGATTCGAATGAAACTTATTATTATGATAGAGGACATTGAGAGGTAGGGCAGGACACAGGACCACAACTCTTTCTTCAATATTTACATCGTTATTGCCCTTTGTTTAATTTTCTTGTGCGGAGCATAACTCCATTATAATTGAAGTGTTTCAATTAGTGTATATAAATTAGTATTGAAGTGTATATAAAAGTGAGCTTGTCGGTCTGTTGGTTTTGGGTTTCCGGATGATAACTCAAGAAAGACTTGACATATTCAAAAACAGTCTAACCTGTCTTAAGAGACCGCCCGTGGTGATTGTTAAAAGTGGTC
Organism: Congeria kusceri; assembly: GCA_027627225.1. Taxonomy (NCBI): domain Eukaryota; kingdom Metazoa; phylum Mollusca; class Bivalvia; order Myida; family Dreissenidae; genus Congeria; species Congeria kusceri. The sequence goes on along the minus strand of CM051030.1, from coordinate 29,581,792 downwards.
TCTTAACACACGTGGTCTCTTAATGCAGTGTAACTTGCAAAGGCAGTTGGTCTTTTGTTATGCATCTTATGATTTTATACTTGAATAAACATATAGTTTATTCAAATAAAGTTTGTATGTTCATAAGGAATAAAGAATAAATAAGTCTTAATAATATTTGGTTTATTATTTAAATAATTTTATTTTACATTATTATATAACACACGTATGTTGTATTAAATGATACAATAGCTAACTGTACTGCGATTCTATAATCTTCAATTGTCTTTAACCTGTGTTTATTGTAAATAGCTGACTTAAAACTTAAAAAAATGAACTGTATATTTTACATGTTAGTCATATAATCCAACAAAGTGTAAACGTTGCAGAATTCTGTGAATACTGAACATTCCCCACCAGCCATATGTCAAACCATGTTTAAGCAGTAGTAATTGATGTCACAGCGCATACTATTAAAATACGATGCCCTACTGTCCCTAACTAAACCGCAGATGGAATACGTGGGTCAAGTAAATAAAAGAATACGCAGACGAAAACAGCTTAGCTGGTTAAAAGTTGGTCCGAATACCATTTAAAGTAAATGGATTAAACAGTCATAACTGCAATCAAGTAGATTACCAGTGAAAAACATATCAATATTCGGATTACAATGATACTTGCTAATTTGTGGATTAACACCTTTCACAGCAAATGTCACAGTTGCTTAGCAACGTAACTGCCGAACTGACACTCGGTCGCTTAATGTACTTATCAATGTTAATTAGGAGGATGTTAAATGGTCGCTTGTCCTGGAAAATAGGTGGTCGCTAATTAAGGCAATTTTAAATAGAATTTGCATTGGGAGGAATTAGTAATGGTCGTTAAACGGAGGTGGTCGCTTAAATGCAGGTGGTCACTACAGCAGGTTGGACTGTTATGTTTGGTACACATGTATAAAATCATAAAATACAGGTCTAGTTTGATGTTGGTTACAAACCACTAAATTTTGACAGAGTTTTGGCCCCTTTTCGACTTAAAATTCCCGAAAAACATGGTTTCCGGATGATAACTTAAGAAAGGCTTGACATATTCAAATAATATTTGGTACACATGTATAACATCAAAGAATACAGGTTGGTTACAAACCACTAAATTTTGACAGAGTGATGGCCCCTTTTTGACTTAAAATTCCCTAAAAACATGATTTTCAGACAATAACTCAAGAATGGCTTGACCTTTTCAAATAATTCTTCGTATACATGTGGAGCATCACAAAATATGGGTCAAGTTTGACTTTGGTTACAAAGTACTAAATTTTGACAAAGTTATGGCCATTTATTTGACTTAGATTACCTCAAAACATGGTTTCCTTACTATAACTCAACAATGGCTTGACATATTTAAATAATTATTGGTACACATGTTTAGCATAATAACATACAGGTCATGTTTGACTTTGGTTACAAACCACTAAATTTTGAAACAATTATGGCCCCTTTATGAATCAAATTCCAGAAAAACATGGACATTAACTCAGAAAAGGCTTCACATATTTAAATTATTTTCGGTACATAGGTGTAACATTATAAAATACAGATCAAGTTCAAATTTGGCTACAAACCACTAAATCTTGACAGAGTTATGCCTCCTATTTATATTAAATTTGTCCAAATACACTGTTGACATTCACAAATTAAAGCATTCTCTCTCTGTCTGTTTCTTTCCAATGGATGCCATAGTTTTGTGACAAGGCAATATTGTGGGGGTATATCCGTCAATCATGTGACAATCCTAGTTGCCCATTTTTTTATTTCCTTATGTGAAGCATTAATTTTTTTGTGCGGAACATAACTCCATTAGTATTGAAGGGATTCAAATGAAACTTCATGTAATGATAGAAGACTTCGCGAGGAAGTGCAGAGCTTAAGGACCAAAATTCTTTGAAAAAAATTTATGGAGTTATTGCCCTTTGTTTAATTTTCTTGTGCAGAGCATATCTCCATTAGTATTGAAGGGATTAAAATGAAACTTCATATAATAAAAGAAGACAATCAGAGGAACTGCAGAGTACAAGGACCATAACTCTTTTTTCAATATGTTTGAGTTATTGCCCTTTGTTTATTTTGTGTGCAGAGCATAACTCCATCAGTATTGAAGGGATTTTAAATAAAACCACATATATTGAAAAAGGAGAGGAAATGCAGAGTACAAGGACTATAATTAATTCTTCAATATTTATGGAGTAATTGCGGTTTGTTTTTAGTGTGCAGATAACGACTACCTTAGAATTGAAGGAATTAAAAAACAAATCCACATATATTAATAGATGACATTGAAAGGAAGAGCAGAGAACAAGGACCATAACTTAATATTTATATAACTCTATTAGTATTTAAGTGATTTAAAAATAAAATCATGTATAGGTGATGTTGAGGGGAACTGCAGAGAACAAGAACCAAAACTCTTTTTTGCCATCATGTAACTGAAAATTGTGCTGACAAGCATATGCTTTGGGGGGCATACATCACATCCTGTTACAAGCCATGTTTTTGCAAATGTTATATTGTCGACCTAAGTATACTGTTGATACACCCTTTTAAGGTAATAAGGTACTAACCTATCCGGTGTCATCTGCTCCAGGTTAGCGTCGCTAACATTTCCGGTTGTTATTATTCAGATAAAAAGCAGGATGGAGAACCGTCTCCTGGCAGATAGCTACGACGGCGTCGATGATGTCACCTTCAAGTAAGTGACTGGCTTATTCCGGTACTACACATACGGTTGTCCTGAGTTATGCTGTAACATTATATACATTCTCATCATCTACATTTGTTACTATAAACTATTGTCATTAATTAAGTTTGGGATTACATCTTATAGTTTTGCCTCTGTTGATAAATGTATCTGACAAGCGTATCTTTTAAAAGAAATACTGCAACTGTCATACTGTTGGAACATCAGTTTGATTACTATTTATATTAAATTGTGTGTTACAGGGAGGAAAGCATGAAATGTCGCGTTACCCTGAGGTTCAAAGTAGCAAATTTCGTCAAAGACGGAAATGTAAGATTTAGGGTTCCAACAAGAACTATAATCTTTCTACATAAACGCTGATTTTTGTGATTTTTCCGAATTTTAAATGACATTTTGTAAATATGCCCAGGACTTCATGTAAATGGTTTACCACTAAGTTCGTGACAAGTAAGTAAATACTCCGAAGACAATACAGATGACCAGTGAGTGATTCGTTGTTAACAGCCCAAATTACCACTACCCCACATTTTACTGTACAAAGGTACTTATTCTGTCAGACAATGTCTTTTATTTGCATCGATGTTCACATTGCACTCACCAATGTTTTAGTTCAGTTGAATACTCTTTTATACCAACATCAGTTGTGTATAAATGCGCGAAGCATTCGCCAATGTGTCCGATTTAATTTAAAGCCATCCATGTCGTATACAGAAATTACTAAATTAACTATTCACCACTACCAAATCCGATTTCAGGTAACGCCAATCGACGGGAACACTACATGCCAGGCTCTGGTAGCCACGTTGAAGACGAAGCCCTTCAAGCTTATCAAAACCGTCTCTATCGTGGGAGTGCCACCTCGTAAGTTTAATTTCATGTGGTTTCAGGGTGGCACAAGGGAACTAACTGTTAGTTTGCTATGAGTGATTATATTTTTCTTGTTTTTATAAGTAATAAAATTATGGTTTTGATAATTATAATTAACTTGCTTTCCATAAAGATGAATTCAACCCATGTATGTGTCAAGAAGAGATATAGGTTAACGTAATGGTACAAAAGTAAAACATGTTGAACCGAGTATAATTAAACAGCCGAATATGCCGCAGATCGCATAATCTTTCCTGTAAAATATACATAATAAAATACCTGCTGTGCCCAAATGTTCATATAAGCAGTGTACGTTTTGGTTTTCACTATACACCGTGATTATTTAAACCGTATCAGTTATGTTTTTAATTCATGTTGATTACTTACATAGTTCATGGTTTACGTAAGGTTAGATTGGGGAATAACTTCACATTTGAAGATTATGTAGACTGGGTTACTTGTATCGACCCTAAAAAGCAAACAAAAAGATAAGGTTGAAATAACTTAGTTGTTAATACTTCTAAGTATATGAAATGTACAGTATGGGAAATACTGTATGATGACATTGCAATAAGCATTGCCTAAACAAATAGCAACAAATTCCATCGTTTCATATTTCAACGAGCCATATTGCCAGAGCGATTTAAATATTTATGAACAGTATATTAAAACTAATATGCAGAGTTGAGCCTTTTCTATACGTTTTCATTAATTAAAGCAATTATTGTAAAATTGTGGTTGCTTTACATGGACTTATTGTTCAAATGCACCTTCTGTGACAATTCGAGCATGCGACATGTGACATGACTATCCACATTCTTAATATGAACCTTTGTATAAAGGGACTATGTCAGCGAAAAAATAGCTTCCCATTGCACTGTAAATTATATTTTATGATACAATTGAGATTTTCTAAGACATTTGCATTACATAAATAATGCATATTAATATAAGACACAGTTAGCAAAAGTTTGAAAACTTTAAAACTCCAAGTGGGTATCGAATTCAAGACTTCGGAGCCATACAAAGAAATGACAGTAGACAGCTCTTTGACCAACTGCGCTAGTCTGCTTGGTAATGAATCATGTGTCAACTATGGGTATACAAAATACTCACAGTTCTGACATCGAAATGTAAACATGAAAAGGGCCAAACAAGCACGACCCTTATTATAAATTGATTTTATTCTCAGAATGCGTACATTCTTTTTCCATTATATATACCCAGTTTTCACCGTACTTATATGCCAGTATTAATATCTTAATTTCATTTTTTAAGGAATTGCCCCCTTGAGGCCCTTTTCGATGATTAAGCCCCTTTAAGTCTTAGATATTACCTAATGAAATGCACTTATGTTGCAACCGTTTCCATTGGTCAGTTTATAAGTAGGTCATCAATCTAGGTTTGGCCCATTCCTACAAACACTTTTACTCTCAATCTTAAAGCATTGACCTATGAAAATGTGTGTTACCCGGTATATATGGGCTTTGCCTTCTTTAGTTCAGAGTTAAGTATACGACAAAGATTCAGTTTAAGAATGGTTGTAGGAATGTGGCCAGTATGGCATACTTTATTTAGTTCTTTAATTAGACCACACAGATATATATGCCCAAACGCATATTATACTAATTACTCGCGTATATAAGACGCCCACGCATATAAGATGCACCTAAAAATTCAGGTATTTGTTTGTGGAAAAAAAAATTATGCGATTAAAAGATTCTAAATGCTTCGTAAAACATCAAAATCTTAAATTTTGCGTCCATTGTTTATCAACACCGAAAATATTTTTGTAGTGAAAATTGCTATATATAAACGTGGATACATTACACTTAATGTATGTTCGCTGTATTGAGAGGTGTTGAGAAGTCTCTTTGTGAACACCGTTAATTACACCACAAGGGCTAATTGTTTGTTTGACAAACCATAGAGTTCTGCAAGTATCATCAATGACACAGTGGTTATTATTTGCAAAAGGTGTGAAGTAGTTAATAAAGTGGTGTTTACACTACAGTTTGTTTAACCCTGGTTCTTATTTCTTATGCATTCTGTATTATTGCACATATATTTTAATTTCATAAAATTAAGAAGAAATAAAATATAAAACACACAATATTAGAACTATATATTATATTTTTAAACAATCCCAATATAAAACATCACAAAACGTATTGGGTACAAATATTTGCTAATCCTTGTATAAGCGTCTTAGTGAAGTCGATTGCAAATCTATTGAAAATGGCAGCCAAAATACTACGGATGATATTTATAATTGAAACGCTAAGAGTTTTTGCTTATATCCATGTATAAGACAAACCGAAAACAATTTTCAGATGAAAAAAAGTGTGGCTTATACGCGAGAATTTACGGTAGTATGTTTGTCATATAGAGCCTGGGATTACATTGCCTAAAATTAAAATTGCTTATATTAAAATAAAATTTTTGAAATTGTGTGCTGAAATTGGACTAGATTTTGCACTGACTAGGCAAGTGTTCTGTTAATTGAGCTTGAACTTTCATATTTGCAATCTTACATGATAAATATCTCAATCAATCTGGCATAAATTTTATATAAATACCGCCATCAAGCAGTGATCGGTGTGATAGCATTAAATTTGACGGACGTGTATAGTTGTATACATATCCATTATGGTCCACTATGACCAAACATTCTGCCTTCAGATTGAAATCAAAACGCTGACAGCGTAGAAAGACGGTTGGCGACAAAATAAACTTAAGACGTGAATTATGAGTGTATTTTTGCTAAAAAGGAAACATTTGCTTTAATAAAGTTCAATTTCACATATTTAAACTTGTTAATATGGCTTCTTCATCAATACAATACGACGTCATAATAAAAAATAATTTGTGAGTGACGAACAAATATTTTTCAAACTAATTATATAATGTAAATGGGATTATATTCAAGACAGTTAACAAGTCAATCTGCAGCGAGCCATGTAAAATAACTGATGCAGCGTGGTAATTATAGGAACATTGATTGTTAGTGATTCGTAGCCCACTGAGTCAAAATAAGGTCATATGATGCGATAAAATCAGTTTCAAGAAATAACACTTTCGCAACGAGTCATAAATTACTGATGTAGCGCATTCATTTAAGGTCTTATTTCAGGACAACCAGATGAATATTTTGGTTACTGTAATTGACCATGTATTACTCATCAATGTATAACGTGCACCTGATTTTTGAATCAAAATTAGGGGGGAAAAAAAGAAAAAACAATTTGCAGCTGTTGTTTGTGAATGTCCGCTGCTGTTATTTTACCAACTTTTGTCCATGTTTTTTGTTGTTGTTGTTCTGGAATATTGTCCTCAATTAACTTTCAATTGAAATGTAATCAATATAAATTTCATAAAAACATACATAATTACCTTGTGCATAAATTTTTATTCAAAATTGGGGGGGGGGGGGGGAAAAGAAAAAAACAATTTGCAGCTGTTCTTTGTGAATGTCCGCTGCTGTTATTTTACCAACTTTTGTCCATGTTTTTGTTGTTGTTGTTCTGAAATATTGTCGTCAATTAACTTTCATATGAAATGTAATCAATATAAATTTCATAAAAACATACATAATTACCTTGTGCATGAAAAACTTATTAATCCAATTTGAATATAAATATTCATGTTAATATTCAATAAAAATTATTATTATATACCTGTTTAAAATCTTACCAAAATACATGCTGTATCAATCGGTGAAATACATGTCGTCAGAAACAAAATCCCGTATTATGCTACTCGCTATTTTTCCAATCCCGTATTACCATACTAGCCGGACTACTTTTTAATGACGTCATCATTAGTTGTGTAAACAAAATATAATCTATACCTACAATTATTAGTCATTATTGTAGTTTATAATCAAAATAAAATACGGTAAATGCACATTTGAAGTTTATCATGGTATATAATAAAAGGAATATTACGCTAGTCAATTGTTCCAAGAGAATGTATTAGTCTCGTGGCTTGCGTTATTTCGTATCGCACTCGCGGCTCCGCCTCTTGTGTGATACGTCATCACACAAGCCACTCGACTAATACATACTCTTGGAACAATTGACTAGCGTAATATTCCGTATATATTCAATAAGTTTTATGCCGTAGGACAATCTCTATTTTAATTCCAATACATGTATTTTCTTCACTCCCTTTTAAATCTCCAAACTGTTCAATGCATTAACAAAACAACAGTCTGATTTTAATGACACCCTTAAAATTTCCCCTAGAACACTAATCCATTAATGCTCTATCAACAGTGCTTGCATTGTTCAGGTACAGTAGGATTTATTGATTCTTTTTCACTGACCATGTGCTTATCATGTTACATGCCTTAACTGCTGCAAACCACTGGAAGCTGGCCCCAGTTTGGCAGTCACATTCAAAACTTTTTTAAGTTTGATTGATGGCTATGCTGTTGCTAATGGCTTGCAGATTTAGAGGCCTGGCTAATTGATGATGTTGCACTTTCACTCTTTTCAGTTGTAACAGGTGTTATTATCAATGACTGTGTTTATAATGGATTTTATTGTTTATTCCATTCGGAAACATAATTGCAAGGTAATTAGAATGTAATGTTTTGTTAATAAAAACATAATGAATTAAATATGAAATAAAAATAACAAAAAATAACTAAAATAAAGAAAAAACATGGCTGAAAAAGACTGTTCCTGTGTATAACGCGCACCAAATTTTCATAGCCGAATTTTCGGGTAAAAAGATGCGCATTATACATGGTTGATTACGGTACATACAAGTAAATAGCGAAAAAATTAGTGTCATTAGTTTACGTAACATTTTAATATATTGACTTTTTTTCGAAACTGTAATTGTATTAGATCATATAATAGACACATGACATACATTATCTTCAATAAATAAAAGTTAAGAAAACTGGCGTAAATTTTTGCTGTTTTGAAGAAGGACCCTTTCAGATTTTGATTAACTGACCTGTAGCCTGCAAAGGAAAGTAGTTTTCCGCGATACCTGTTTTGGAAATTACCCTTTCAAAATTCTAAAAATGTGCTACACACACCCAATGAAATAAGACTGATTGTTTATAATTACCGCAAATGTCCTTTTTGACGCGCAGGGCGTGTGTCATTTTAGGACCCCTGCGTGTTTAAATGGAGCCATTTTTTGTTAATTCTGCCATTATCCAGAAATCAAGTTTTCATGTATGCGCACTTTCCAATGACGTAATACACATTGATACAGTCTTAATATGGCCAATGGGCTCTGTCCGCATGAGAAAATTCACGAAAGGTACTGTCTAAATTAATATCGTCGATCGACACGACGAGCTCACTCGCACGACATAATGCACAATGGTACAGTCTAAATTATTAACGTGATCGACCTGATGAGCTGTGACACTGCAGACGCACATGGAAAGTGGTTGAAAAGCATACCATAACACTATTTTTCTTCATGCTATAATGTTCTCCATTTTAGTTTTATTAGATAATATGCGGTTGTCATTAATAAATAAAATACTATTTATTATTATTCACTCTTTATTCATCTTACTACATACACTAAAATTATGTTTTGTATGGTCCCATTCACTTGCGTCATATATGGTTGCGTGTAAACCGTATAGTGGGGCATAGGTTTATTTATATACAGGCATTTCCTGATACATAAATATGGCGGTCTATTTAATCGTTTCTATCAAAATTAACTTTAGTTTTTCGTTAATGTTCGAAAAAATAGATCAACAAAAAATATTTCGGGACCAAACAATTCCCCATGCGCGTCTATTAGGGCATGGGCGCCAATAAGGACATTTACGGTAGTTTCCTAAACGATTCAGTAAAATGCACATGACTCATCCATACAGGGTTCTATGTTGGAAAGGATCTGCTGCAGAGAAATGTTCCTTGGGTGACCAACTACCAAATTCCTTGAAATTATTTTGTTTCGTTAAAAAACATGGCCATTAGGGCAGGGCAGTTTTCCTTCTATGTCGATATTAAAATCTTTCAAAATTGTATTGTCTGAAACCACTGGTTGGATTTAAAAATCCTTGCGTCAGCGTCACCGTCTACCAAATTCCTTATATTTGTTGTAAATCCATTATTACAACATAAACACAATTTTAAAATTAAAATCAAATAATTGTATTATTTAATGAATTATATTGATTCATAAAAATATATATATATAAAAGATAAGTTTAGCGAGGCTTAGAAATCCTAAATCACAAGCCATGACCACCCTTAATCCCTATTATCAAATTACACAAGTCTTTAATCAAAGAGTCATAGACGAACCCCGTATTGATCGATAAGGTCTCACTGCTTTATTAAGGGAAATGTTTATACTTTACTAACAACTAAAAAGTGTTTGATAACCAATGCTAGCACTTGCCAGGAAATGCAAACAGGCATTTTAAAACATTTTTTTTTTTTTTACCAGTAAATTTTATCTGGGTAATTCCCTAATCAAAAAATTCCACTTACTGACAAACATATTGAAACAAAAAATATAAGAGCCTCATTTTAGAACACAATTTGACGTCGTCAAACTTCATAAACACTAGACAATTGAGCGTAAATTTCTACATGCACGATTTAAATGACCTTGTACATGGCAACATAATTTTTGCATGCTTTTGTAGCAAAATACGCTTTTAAATGGACATTCATGACTGTATATTATGAAGATTTAAAACAAAACCCACATTTTCAGCCTATTAGCTTGCAGATAAACACCATTAAATGAAAGATTGAATCATTAAGGCCTCAGTCACACATTCTCGATTATGGCTCCCAATAGCGTTCCAACAGCGCTATGATACAAATTATAAAAAAAGTCGGGAATGTCGGGACGCTGTGGGGGCGATGTCTGAAGGTGTCAGTACGCTGTCCTAAGAATCTGGAATTATCGGGACATGTTCGGCGTGATTGGCTAAGCACTCCTGACAGTTAAGGTTTTCCCTTTACATTCTGGAGATTGAGCCGAATTTGTATAGTCGGGACTCTGTCGGGATAGATTGAGCTATATCGGTTCAAATTCGGGACGGTGTCGGGACGTTATCGGGACAATGTCTTGTGAAATGGGATTGATAATGCATTATAAATTATTTAGACATATCACGTCTGGAGTATTGCAGCAGTCATACATTCCCGATTCTGGCTCCCGACAGCGTCACGATAGCTCAACGATACAAATTATCAAACAGTCTGGAATGTCGGAACGCTGTTGGAAAGTGTCGGATCACATTTGGGAGAATCGGAACGCTGTCGGGACGCCGTCGGGACATATTCGATCTTATGATCAAAAATTGAATTTCGAACCCCAATTCTCAGAATATTGTCCAGACTTTTGACATATTTGATTTGGGACGCTGTCGGCTCAAGAACGGCAGTAAAAATCGGGAATGTGTAACTGAGTCATAATAGCATGATCTTTGCGAATCTTATTTCTGGCATTTGATTGGCTATTTGGAACCTCACCTTCTCAGAACTTGTAGTAAACATTACCATATATGGATATCTATTATTCACATGTTCTGATGAAGTACATGCGCACGACCAATCAAAATGTAGGAGTTAGGTCAACACATTTTTATTAAATGGAGTAAAACCCTGTAAATTGCGATTTAAGTAGGATAAAAAAAGTAGGGTCCACCCAATTTTGGGCATGTGGGGTCGAGCTTTGCGGCCGAATTCAGGCTGGTGAGGTCGAGCGTATGGATGTCACAATATACCAGTCTGTTGGTTTATTGCAGTATTTGATTTGAATTTGAATAAAATAAAATATTTGAATAAAATATCACAATATGAAGGTCCATACCGATATATTGCATTATTTATGTGGTCTTTTTACAGTTTTGTGTTTTTATACGCCCATTTGAAAAATGGGTCATATTATGGGAACACCAAGCAGGCGAGTGGGCGGGTGGGCGGTCGGCGTGATAAAAGTGATAAGCATGATGAGACAGAGTGTTGCGCGTAAGAACCAGATCCTTAGGTCAAAGGTCAAGGTCACAATTCAAGGTCAAAGGCTAAATATAGGAAATCAATCCTTAACACTTTGACCGGAGCATAACTTTGCCCAGCATGGATAGACTTTCAAATAACTGGGCAGAAGTGATAAGCATGATGAGACGTAGTGTCTCACGCAATAACCAGGTCCCTAGGTCCAAGGTCAAAGTCACAATTCAAGGTCAAAGGTCAAATATAAGAAATCAATCCTTACTACTTTGTCTGGAGCATATCTTTGTCCAGCATGGATGGATTTTCAAATAGCGTGGCAGAAGTGACAAGCATGGTGAGACGGAGTGTCGCGCGCAAGAACCAGGTCCCTAGGTCCAAGGTCAAGGTCACATGTCAAGGTCAAAAGTCAAATTAAAATAATTCAATCCTTAACACTTTGTGCAGAGCATATCTTTGTCCAGCATGGATGGATTTTCAAAAATAACTTGGCAGAAGTGACAAGCATGGTAAAACAGCGTATTCCGTGCAAGAACCAGGTCCCTAGGTCCAAGGTCAAGGTAAAAATTCAAGGTCAAATATAAGAAATTATTTCTAGACATTTTGTCGGGCATAATTATCTTTGTCCAGCATGGATGGAGTTTCAATTCAAGGTCAGATGTCAAATTAAGAAAACAATCCTTATCACTTTGTCCGGAGCATATCTTTGTCCAGTATGGATTCTTTTTAATAACTTGGCAGAAGTGATACTTATGCAGAGACAGCGTGTCCTGTGTAAGAACCAGATCGCTAGGTCCATGGTTAAGGTCACAATTCATTTTGTTTCCACTCTCTAACTTGAGAAGACATTGTGATATTTTAATGAAATTTAATACATACATACCTTATTTTGAGACCTTGGGATTGCATATGGGGTGGGTGGGGTCAAGGTCACTGTTACTAAAAATTGAAAAACTGTTTCCGCTCAATAACTTGAAAACGAAATTGAGATATTTTAATGAAACTTAATACATAGATACCTTATATCGAGACCTCGCTTGGGATTGCATATGGGGTGGGTGGGTCATGGTCAAGGTCACAATTACTAAAATAGAAAAAAAAAATTCTGCTCATTAAATTTAGAACGCATTGAGATATTTTAATGAAACTTAATACATAAATACCTTATATCGAGACCTTGCTTAGGATTGCATATGGGGTGGGTGGGGTCAAGGTAAAGGTCACTGTTACTAAAAATAGAAAAACGGTTACCGTTAAATATATTGAGAACGCTTGGGATATATATTGAGAAGACGTCGCTTAGGATTATGAATGGGGTATGTGGGGTCAAGGTTACCGTAACTAAAAATAGATTTGCATTGAGATATTTTATTGAAACTTCATACATAGATAACTTATAAGACCTCGCTTGGGATTGCATATAGGGTGGATGGGGTCAAGGTCACCATTACTGAAAAAATATACAAAACAGTTTCCTCTCAATAGCTTGAGTAGACATTAAGATATTTTCATGAAACTTCATATGTTGTTACCTTATATCTAGACCTTGCTTGGGATTGTGTATCAAGTCGGTGGGGTCAAGGTCACCATTACTAAAAAATTTGTGTGCTGACTTTAATGCAGTTTGTTCGAAAAATTTGGTTTTTATGGAATGTCCACGTTTCTTTTTAAATTGTTGTTTCACTTTTGTTGAATCTTGACCCCAAAAAAGCTACTTTGACAGGCGTATCTTTGTGACAATGGCATTGGAGTTATTCATTTGAAACTCCACTCATGTCTTCGAGGTCATTAAATAAGGTCACTGACCAAGGCCCACTACTCTTACAAACCGGTATGAATAGACGAGCACCCTGTCCTGAGACAGCTCTTGTTCATCTGATCGTGACCAAACTTGCACAGCTTGTATATGACCATACAATTGCAAAATAGTCCAAAAGTGGCCTTTGTTGGGGTACAAACACTAGTTATTGCCCCTTGTTTGTGAGAAAAAGACAACAAAATCTGATCTTGAACAAACTTTTGTGCTCATACAGTCTCAGTCTAAGTGAAATACCTGTATGGGCCAGATCGGACCATAAAGACCACAACTATTGCCCCCTGTTCTTGAAAAAAAAATCACTATAATTTGTCAACAACTGGCTTTCAGTCTCCAAAGAGAATAAACTTTCATTCAATGTTGACTTAACTTGCCGCGTCTGTGTATGACCATTAGATATCATCTCATCTGCGTGCATATAGCACCAGGAACACAATAGTTATTTCCCTTTTTGTGAGAAAATTTGCTTTGTGCTTCAAAGATACTTCATTTTTTACCTAAAATTTCGGTTATTAGATTGGCATATGTCGTTGGGCTTAGAATAGGCATCTAGCTTTCTACTTTTGGTTTCCGCTCAATAGCTCGAGAATGAATTGATCTATTGTAATTAAACTTTATACACAGATACCTTATAGTGAGCCATCGCTTGGGATTGTATATGGTGTTGGTAGGGTCAAGGTCACTGTTACTAAAAATATACAACAGTTTCCCCTCAATAACTCAAGAATGAATTGAGCTATTGTAATGAGACTTCATACATAGATGCCTTAATTATAGCGAGACCTCGCTTTGGATTGCATACGGGTTGGGTGGGGTCAAGGTCACTGTAGCTCAAAATAGAAAAACGGTTTCCACACAATAACTTGAGAACATAGAGATATTTTAATCAAACTTCATACATAGATACCTTATAGTGACACCTTGCTTCCTATTGCATATGGGCTGGGTGGGGTCAAGGTCACTGTTGCTAAAAATAGAAAACAGTTTCCGCTCGATAACGAATTGAGGTATGTTAATTCAACTTCATACATAGATACCTGATAGTGAGACCTTGCTTGGATTGCATATGGGCTGGTTGGGGTCAAGGTCACCATTACTAAAAATAGAAAAACAGTTTCGGCTCAATAGCTCTAGAACAAATGAGATATTGTTATAAAACTTCATACATAGATACCTTGATACCTTATACCGTGACCTAACTTGGGATTGCATATGGGGGGTGGGGTCAAGGTCCATGATACTAAAAATAGACAAATTGTTTCCACTCAATAACTTAAGAACAAATTAAGACATTTTAATTAAAATTCATACGTAGATACCTTATAGGGAGACCTCGCTAGGGATTGTATATTGGTTGGGATGTCAATTTCAAGGTCACTGTTACTAATATAGACAAAGGGTTTCAGCTCAATAATTCAAGAACGAATTGAGATATTGCAATTAAACTTTATATATATATATATAATGTATATATATGTATATATATATATATATATATATTTTATATATGTCTTTGAGATGTTGCTTGGAATTACTTATAGGATAGGCGGGATCAAGGTCACCATTAATAAAAATAAATAAAATGCTTTCCACTCAGTAATTCATTAGCTGATTAATCTATTGTATAGCTATATGACAATCACCTGGCATTCAGAACTTTATTTTTTTACAGTACTGACTTGTATGTACTTCATTTGAAAAATTTGGTTTTCATTGAATTTCCGTGTTTCTTATTCACCTTATTATGCCCTGATCGAAGATGGCGGGGTATATTGGTTCGCTAATGTCGGTCGACTTTGTTTCCGCTCTCTGAGTTCAACAGTTTTCATTTGATCTTCACCAAACTTCATGAAAATGTTTGTAGTAATAATATCTAGGTCAAGTTCGATAATCAGCCAAATCGCTCCAGAAATTGTGGAGTTATTGCACTTGAATTATCGGAAATTAGCCTTTTAGCTGTCTCTGTTCTCTAAGTCCAACAGTTTTCATCCGATCTTCACCAAACTTCATGAAAATGTTTGTTATAATAATAGCTCAGCCAGATTTGACAAGCAGTCAAATCAGACATGGAATTGAAAAGTTCTTGCCCTTGAATTCTCTGAAATTGGCCTTTTTGCAATTTCTCCTCTCTAAGGCCAACAATGTTCATCCAAGCTTCACCAAACTTCGTGAACATGTTTGAGGGTATAATATCTGTACCAAGTTTAATAATCAGGCAAATCGCCCCAGGAATTGTGGAGTTATGGCCTTGAATTATCTAAAATTGGCCCTTTTAGCTGTTTCCATTCTCAAAGTCCATTTATCGTCACCAAACTTGGCGAAAATCTTTGTGGGCATATTATCTCAGTTAAGTTCGATTATCAACTAAATGTCCTAGTTACTGTTGAGTTATGGCCCTTGATTATCTAAATTAAGCCCAGATTGAGGGACAATCACTAGAGTTATTGCTCCTTGTTTGTGAAAAAATGCCAAAATAGCACTATGAGCACAGCAACAAATAATATTTTAATAACCAGTAATGTTAGTGTGATTGGGCATGGTAAATATGCTGCCGATTGCTTGTGGTTTGTCCTGTTTTTACCATAAATGCACTGTTCTGCACCTGTCAATTGCCATGTGAATAACAGAACTAGGCCGGTCAGGCATCTGCATAGTGCCTTCGGATTGCCTGGTTAAGTACAGAAATAAGCTGGACAGGCATTTGTATTGCAGCTGTTAATTGCGAAATCAACAACAGAAAGGAATCTGGCTAACGTGAGTCATTTTGTAGGCAATGACATTCAGATGTCAGAGCTGCTCTATTCCCAGGTGATCAGGTGGGGGCTTTGGGCACACTTGTTTTCTTACATTAACTTATAATGGTATTTTCCTGGAACCACTGATGAATTTTTATATTTTATTCAAATTTTATTGTATTTCAGTACTACAATGGGCGATGTATGTCATAATTATTGCACTATATCTGATTGCGATTTGGGCACTGGTCATGATATGCCTTCTGACCAAGTGTAAAGGTAAATACTCATTTATCTTGTTATAGTTATTGTTGTTATTCTTGTTGAAGATTTTTGTATGGGATTAATAGTCTTGTCAATCACCAACCTGTTATTAGCATTTCACATAAATTCTGAAGAAAACTCTTGTGGAGTGAAAGGTTAAGCCAAAGGGTTAATATAATTTATTAATAATTAATAGCAATGATATAATACCATTATGGCACTATTATGAAGTTGTCTCAGCATTAAGGTCTCAGTCATTGCCATTGTAAGCAGATGAGCACAAAGTGCCATCATGGCCCTCTTGATTTTTTTGGAAATATAAACCTGCCTAATATGAATACATGACACAGTGACAGAGTGCTAACCAATAAACCAAGGAAAAGTTATCATTTATAAGTTTTATTGACAATGTGAATTGTTCAGTAACAAATATTGTAATCACATTGTTGCACCCTTCATAGCCCAGCCAATGAAGCACTAGAATTTCAAATGAAATAGCTAGAGTTTCCAGATTTTTATATTGTTTCTGCAGGGATGTGAATTTACACTCACAGAGTCACCAATGACAAGTTGTTTTTCAGCTGGGCTACTGGATCCAACAAGTAATTAGGCCAGTTGGCAAGCCAAAGTCCAGCAGTGAATAATATTTTTAAATAATACATATTGTTACTAAAAATAGTAACAAATTGACATCGATTAGGGGCCGTTACTCGGCTCCACTGAGCTGATGTAATATAATTGGCCTCGGCCGATTTTTCGATAATCGAAGATAATCTGATCATGCGACGTCAAGACAACGAATGGCGCATAACGTTAGTCAAAATGAAACGGTTTTATCCGATAATGAAACAACTGAATATTAACGAAAGTCTGTAGTTAAATTGATTAAAAATTATATATGATTTACATGCATCTTCGAGTTTTATGAAAAGTAGGCTATCACTGAACGAAATTTAACAAATCGGCAACTTTTACCTCAATGGCAACTTTTTGAACAGAAACATGATTTAAGAAATCGCAATGACTGGTCAGAACGTTCGATTTTATTATTATTTAAACGCTCAAAATATTTATCCAACTGACTAACTCAACATTCAGAATAATTTTTCAATTTGTCCATGCAAGATTTGGTAAACTATTTGATATGTTTACTGAAAGCAAAAGCCAAACACGACACAATCTTTGTCACAACAATTCTGAGAGTCCAGCAAAAACTGGTTTGTTTCGTCACTGTATTTCTGTTTATAAATTACGTCATTAGTTAGAATTGCGTCACAGTATTGCATAATTAGTTGAATGTAAATCAAAGTACGAAAGGTTGGTTTGTTGGTTTTGTTAAAAAATTTGTAATGAAGGAACTTACATGATTGATTCTTTTCATGTGACAACATGATATGTATTATAAACGATAATAAACAGCAGAGCTGGGCTGGGCGTAAATAATCGGCCCTGGCCATATAAGGGCCCTCGGGCCGTTATATCGGCAGCTGGCCGATTATAGACGCCCGGCCCAGCTCTGCCGTATATTATTGTATAAATATTACATACTGTAATAACTTTGTGTCCCTTAACATTGCGACACATTTGGGAATGGATTTGTTTGTGTCCCTAATTACTGGAATCAAAAAAGATCACCTTATAATGTTACTGTATAAACCTATTTACCCTGTAAATATGCCTGTTATTGTTTGCTTGTTTCTAGCTTGACTTATTCATCGAATAGTTTGAGCTATACTACTCACCTGTTTGTTGGCATTGGTGCCAGTGTATTGCTCAGGTTAAGTTGATACCAGGCTGACATGTTCTAGGTATTACACTTTCAACTGTTTTGTCAGCTAAGGTTTGTGTGCAACAAGTCCATATCTCTGTAACTACTACAGATAGAGAATTGAAACTTCACTCATTTCTTCGGGGTCATTATGTAAGATCACAGACCAAGGCCCATAACTCAGAATTGCAATTTAGCAGAACTATGCCCCTTTTTGTACTTTGAAAATCAGGTTCAAGTTTGTGTGCAACAACGCCATATCTCTATATCTACTACAGATATTCAATTGAAACTGCACACATGCCTTCAGGGTCATTATATTAGTTACTGGCCGAGACTCATACCTTTGACCAGCATTTTAGCATAATAATGAGTCTTTTTAGCTCACCTGAGCACGAAGTGCTCGGTGTTTCGTACTCGGTGCGTGAGCTATTGGTATATGGGGACTGTCCTGCCTTGTCCGTAATGCTTCAACATTTGGGTCGACGGACGGTCCACGGACACAATAGAGACTTCACTTTTCATGCAATCTTGACCAATCTTGCACAGTTTATGACATTAAAACCTCTGACCTTTTCAATAATATGCTAGATCGGACACCAAACTTGCACAGTTTATGACATTAAAACCTCTGACCTTTTCAATAATGGGCTAGATCGGACCAGGAACACCAGAGTTATTCCCCCTTTTTTATGCGAAAAAAATGCAAAATGGGTTTTTTGCAACATACAAGCTTCTTTTTTCATCCGATCTTGACACTTCTTGCACTGGGTGTGGATGAGCATAAGATTTCAAAATTATCCAAAAATGGTCTAGATTGGGCTACAAACATGAGAGTTATTGCCCATATATTGCGAGAAAAATTGCAAAAAATGGACAATGTGGAAGATAGAGACTTCATTTTTTGTCTAATCTTGACCAAGTTTGCACAATTTGTGTATTACCATAAGGACACAGTTGAAATTAAATATGGGTCAAATCGGACTGAAAAGATCAGAGTTATAGCCCCTTGTTTGTGAAAAAATAAATAATTTGTCAACAATTGGTTTTCAGTCTCCATAAAAATTTAACTGTTCATTCAATATTTACTAAACTTGCACATTTTATGTATGACCATAAGATCTCAGCTGGGTGCAATGATGGGCCAGAAAGAACCAGGACATTAGAGTTATTTACCCTTTTAAAGAGAAAACTTGCAAAAACTGGACTTTGTGCAATATAGAAACTTCATTTTTCATTTTATCTTGATCAAACTTGCACAGATTGTGTATGACCATAAGATAAGTAATTGACCAGATTGCGGTACAAACAACATAGTTATTGGCCCTTGTTTGTGAAAGAAAATGCAAAAAATGGACTATGTTTAGGATAGAGACTTCATTTTTCACTAGGCTGCTAACAAATAGTATTTCAGTAAACGGTGAATTGGTTTTGGTATTTGAGCTGTTAACCGACAAGCTTAACATCATTTACAACGCCTAAACATGCCATTAAAATGCAAATACATCCAGGATGATGATCTTTTGGTTGACTAGTCCTAAATTGATGATAAAAGTAAAGCAGACAGGTGTCTTTATTGCTCAGGTGAGCGACATTTTAGCTCACCTGAGCACGAAGGGCCCAACGGTGAGCTATCGTGGTCAATCTGTGTCCGGCGTCCATCGTCCGCCGTCCACATTATACTTCAAACCACTTCTTCTCTGAAACCACTAGGCGGATTTTAACCTAACTTGGCAGGATTGTTCCTGGGATGGACCTTTACCAAATTCCTTCAATTTATTAAAATATATTGAATACTCTGGTCGTCTTGGCATTCAAAAGCTAAAAAAAAACGGAAAAAAATAAAAATATTCTTGTCAGAAAGCACTGGCTGGATTTGAAAATAGTTTTCTTAGAAATGTTCCTTGGGTGACCCTCTACCAAATTCCTTCAAGTCATTTTGATTTGTTAAAAAACATGGCCACCATGGGGCGGGGCAGTTTTCCTTGTTTGGCTATATTGAAAACTTAAAAAATCTTCTAGTCTGAAACCACAGGCTGGATTTCAAAATAATTTCACTGAATTGGTCCTTGGGTGACTCTGTACCAAATTCCTTGAAATCATTTTGATTTGTTAAAAAACATGGCTGCCAGGGGGCGGGGCAGTTTGCCTTAGGGATCATATTATTTTCAATTTTGCCGGTCTAAGACCGATTGGGTTTGAAAAAGACCAATTGAAATGACAAGCAATCAGTCCGACCACTTTTTAGCTCAGATTAGCACGAAGTGCTCGGTGAGCTATTGGTATAGGGGACCTCTCCGTCGTCGTCTGTATGCCGTCAACAATTTGGCCCGTTATCGTTATCTACATTTTTTATTCAATCTTGACCTCACTTGCACAGTTTGTGTATGACCATAAAACCTTGGTTGGTATTGATAATGGGCCAAATTGGACCAGAAATCTTGGAGTTATGGCCCCTTCTTTGTGGGAAAAAATGCAAAAATTGCCTTGTTCGTTCATAGATACTTCATTTTTCTACCATTCTTAACCAAACTGCTACGGTTTGTGTATTATCAAAAGATCACATTAGAAGTCAACATTGGGACAGGTTGGGCCACAAGCACCAGAGTTATGCCCCCTTTTTTGTTGAAAAATATGCAAAACTGCCATTTTACCTTGATAAAGACTTCTTTGTTTTCCCAATCTTAACCAAACTTCTACAGTTTGCCTGTGACCAAAAGATTTCTGCAGGAGCCAAAAATGGGTAAGGTTAGACCACAGACTCCGGAGTTATGGCCCCTTGTATATGGAAAAAAAAAATCAAAAATTGTCTTTTTTGTTCATAGAGACTTTCTTTTTCTTCCAATCTTGACTAAACTTTCACAGTTTGTATGTGATCATACAACTGCAGCAGAAGCCAACACTGGGTAAGATTGGGCAACAAACATCAGAGTTATGGCCCCTTTGTTAATGAAAAAAAATTGCAAAAATTGCCTTTTTCATACATCGAGATTTCATTTTTCATTCAATCTTGTTAAAAATTCCACATGTTTTGTATGGCCATAAGATCTCAAAACAAGAAGCAAATGAGACAGTCCACAGCAGTTATATCCACTTAATTGTGAAAATTAATACAAAAATGAATTTGTTGAAAGACAGGGACTTCATTTTCAATCAGTCTGGACCAAACTTGCACAATTTGTCTATGACCATAAAATCTGAAGCGAATGTCAATATAGGACGGGTAAATGGCAGTACACTCTACTCTTTGAAACAAGCCAGCAAGCATGACATGACCTTTGCGAAGCGGTTGCCATTGTCTTTCAGAACTGCAGCATTAACACTATTCCTCCAAAATTGCCCGCAAATAGTTGGATGCCAGGGTAGAGAAAACATATCCAGGTCCTTACTTGTTCTATGTATGAGAGTAAATCAGCTAAACAAATTATTTGTGGCGTACATTCCCACAAACCTTTCACAACAGTTATGCTTTCATCTTTGCCAGTACTCAGGTGAGCCATTTGGGCCATCATGGCCCTCTTGTCTTAGATTTCTCCAGTCATTATAAAAATCATGATAATCCCCCGATTTCAATACACAATACCCACATTTTATGGCCCCAATGCTCTGTAGGTGTGAAAGCGAGATTAGTAATGCGTGATAGACCACATGCAGTCGTGTCACTATCGATTGATAATTGGAGTGTTTTTGCTGCAGTTTGTTGACTGCATTATATAACTGACACTGATTGGTCTCTGATGTGGACATCAGAATGCACTTCTTCACGACAAAATCGTGTCCAGCTACTTTTGAGACTGAGCATAGCAACTGCATGTAACCCTCGTGGAAAACATGCATTTCCTGGATAATTGTACTGAGGTCATAATGATATAAAATATTAATAGTGATATAAATAATAACTGAAAATAAAAACAAATCATAGTACAAATAGTTTTCATTAAAATTAAAGTGTACTTGGTAGTTGGTTTAATTGAGGTTCATGACATCACATTATTAATTTAAATATGTAATAAGTGACCATATTGCATTACATTGTAATTAACTACATTATATTTTATTAAGTTTAGTTAAGCAAAATTTATATAACAGACAAAGAAATTAAAAGTTTATTGAAGTTTAAGGTGTGGAAACTTAGTTTATATTAAAAAATGTAAAATACACATTTGGGGCATGCATAATTCAGATACAGATTTAGCATTCTTATTGTATTGCATTATCTTTAATATTTCGTGAAGTTAACGACTCATATTAAACATGAAAATGAAAATTCATTGGAGTTTAAGGCGTGAAAATTGCCAAGATAATAGTTATACTTATTATTTTCGAACATGCATCATTTTCGGGTACACATAATTTGGATAGAACATGAGCGTGACAGGGGAACTTCAGGGCCGATTGACTTTCCAGAAAAATATGATCCCTGATTATGCCCCTTTTTGTAATAAGAACATTCTGGTTAAAGTTTGGGTGCAACAAGTATATATCTGTAACTACTACAGAATTTTCATTTGAAACTTCGTCATTATGTAAGTTCACTGACCAAGGCCTATTACTCTAAGCTGCATTTTTATGCCCCACCATCCATCAGTGATGGGGGGGGCATATAGAGTTTACCCCGTCCGTGGGTACATACGTATGTATGTGTGAAGGTATGTTCGGATTCTTGTTCGGGCAATAACTGTCCAGCATTGGAGGATTTTCAAATAACTTGGCAGAAATGTTGAGCATAACGGGTATAGTGTGTCCCGCGCAAGAACCAGGTCTCTAGGTCCAAGGTTAAGGTCACACTTAAAGAACCTTGGACCTAGGGACCTGGTTCTTGACCTAGGGAACTAACTTTTCAAGTAACTTGGCAGAAGTGATAACCATTATAAGACGATGTGTTGCCCCCAAAAACTAGGTCCAAGGTCCAGGTCACAGTTAAAGGTCAAAGGTCACGTATAAGAATTAAGTTCTTGGACTCTGTTTGGAGCATCATTTTCTTCGGCATGGAAAATTTTAAAAATAACTTGGCAGAAGTGATGAGCATTATGAGACGGCATGTGGCATTTAAGAACCAGGTCTCTAGCTGAAATGTCAAGGTCATTATTCAAGGTCAAATAATTTTCCAGAGCATAATATTGTCATGCATGCAGGGATTTTCAGATAAATTGGCAGAAATTATCACAATCACCAGATAATGTGTTGCATGCAAGAACCTGACTTGTGAAGTTAGTAAATTACTTCCCTTTTTTCATGAGCGTTTTTCAAAAAATTTCAAAAATTACAAAAGGCATTTTGTTGATTTTGCACAAAATTATGTAAGATAGCAAGAGTAAGAGAAACATAGAAGAACTATAACTCATAATTGCCTAAAAGTTTTAATTACTACCCTTTATTGATTTTTTTGTCAGGACTAAAACTAATTTGTGATACCTCAACTTACCTTACAGAATAAGATAATAAATTAGCAGAAAGTACAATATAAAAGTACAATTCTCCTTTTGCAAAATAATTTATATGCATACAGACAAAGCGACGCCATGTATAAATGGCTGCATAGGTGGGGGCATCTGTGTCTATGAACATATTTCTAGTTTTTATTTAGCAGAATTGTGCCCCTTTTTGTACTTTGAAAATTCAGGTTAAAATTTGCGTGGAAGTTAATATCTCTGTTACTACTACTGAGTGAAACATGTCTTCAGGGTCATAATATAAGGTAACTGGCCAATGCCCATAACTGTAACCAGCATTTTAGCAGAATAATGCCCCTTTTTGTTCTAAGAAATATTCAGGTTAACGTTTGTTTGCAAGTACATATCTTTGTAACTACTACATAATTATATTCAGTTGAAATTTCACATACGTTTTCATGGTCATTATGTAAGGTCACTGACAGAATATAAACTATCAAAGCAGAGTGATGTTTGAGCGTGATTTCCTGAGACAGCTCTTGTTTCTCTGATATTCAGGTGTTTGTTTCTGAATCCACTGATTAATGTAATTATTAAATAAACATGTTTCTGAATCCACTGATTAATGTAATTATTAAATAAACATTGTATTGTATTTCAGATGCAGAAATTTGTGGTATTATCCTGGTATCTATCACTCTGTATTGGAGTTGGGTTAGTGTAATAGTGCACATATGTGCAACATGCGGTACGTGCTGTAAAGGTAAATAAACTGTTATCTTGTATTTTGATGGCATTATATCACTTGTAGAAGATTTATGAATGGTTTTAATAGTCTTAAATTACCGTATTTGTAAGTAACATTACATATTCATCATACAGTAAATTCTCAATGGAAATAGATTTTGGAGATTGTTCCAGTGATAAGAGTAACTTATTTTTATGCCTGCAAATGGTATCTCTGGAACATGTTCCAGCCACCACATCTGTATGCATGTCCATCTGTGACATTTATTGTGAGCATGTCGATCTGTGACATTTATTGTGAGGAGCAAAGTTATGAGATAAATAGCTTGTCACAAACCACATTAAGCTGTCTTTTATATTTATTGCATTATTGGCCTTAAATTGAATGATTAAGCTGGACTTAACTTCGTAGTAGTATGGCGAATTATGAGCATAATTTTATCGGACACAAAACTCCCTAAAAGCTCACACAGATTAGGACGCTAATCAGCGGCATTCAAATGAAGTTTCCAACAAGAGATGTATGTAAAACAGTTATGCCCCCTCTAGCTTAAAGGCATTCTTTGAAATATCAAGTTTGGATGAAAACTGTTGGACATTAGGAGCAAAACTGCTAAAAAGGCCAACTCAAAGGCCATAACTCAGCAGTTCCTTGGACAATTTGGTTGATCATTAAACTTGGCTAAGATATTATAACTTAAAACATTTTCATCAAGTTTGTGACGATCGGATGACAAGTAGGGAGATTTGGCTGATTATCAAACTATGCCAAGATATTTTGCCCACAGATATTTTCATGAAGTTTGGTTAAAATCGGATGAAAACTGTTGGACTTAAAGAGCAGAAACGCCTTAAAAGGCCAATTTCAGATATTTCAATTCATAATACAATTCATGGGGTAATTTGGCTGGTTATCGGCCGAGATATTATTATTACAAACTTTTTCTTTAAGTTTCAGCGCTGATAGGATGAAAACTGTTGGACTTAAAGAGCAGCAATAGCTAAAAAGGCAAATTTAAGATAATTCAATGGCCACAACTCCCCAATTATCTTGGGCGATTTGGCTGGTTATCGAACTTAGCCATGATTTGATTAAAATATCAATTTGGTAAAGATCAGATGAAAACTATTGGACTAGAGAGCGGAAACGGCTAAAAAGGCTAATTTTAGATAATTCAACAGCCATAACTGCACATTGATGGGGCGATTTCCCTGATTATCAAACTTTGCCGAGATATTATGCCCAAAAACGTTTGCCCAAAAACGTTTTCATGATGTTTGATAAAGAGCGGATGAAAACTGTTGGACTAAGAGAACAGAAATGAAACTTGTTTACTGACGGACCAAGAGACAGACTGACCAACGGAGCCCGCCATTTTGGATGGGGGCAAAAATTTTATTTAAGAGCTATGGGTGCCGGTATTCCCCCCGGGCAACTAAAACATCAAAATCTACTGTTTCTGCATTTTCCAGAATCGTCCATGACTTCATGAAAAAGGGTCAGGTTAGAATATCGAGAACAAAGATTTGAGAACCATAAGCAAAATGACGCGCATCCACTTCCCAACTCGTACTTTGGTTAGGCCATTGCACTAACATATGTTTTAAATCAAAATTGATTCTATCCCTCTCTGCGTATTGTTCAGATACCTTAATTTTCAAACCTGTCACAACAGTATGGTCTTCATTTTTACCAGTTCTCAGGTTAGCGCTCATCATGGCCCTCTTGTTTACCATTCCCAGATTGTATTGAGTATTTTTCTTTCAATATTAAGGCAGTATTTCACTTGGATAGTAATGCGGTGTTTTCAATAGAATGGCCCCATGTCATGTGTCAGACCAAAGAGATATTGAATACACGGGTTAGTTTCAGTCGCCACTTGTCTAGTCGCAAGTAGTACACAATTACATCAGACAGTTGGAAACCATAACTGTAAATTGGTATAATTACAACTCCCGTTTAGACTTCTGAAAAGAGTAACAAATAAAAAAACAAAACATAAGTGTGATCAAACATTTAGCAGTCATTATAGCTGAGAAACCTGGCTCAATTTTGCGGATAAACTAATTCTTATCGGAGCGTTTCCAAATTGATGAAACTTTGTGGTGTTTTGAAAACTTCTTGATTAAAAAACCAGTTAAAATGGATCATTCAGTTGTTAATGCTTTTGTACTGTGAAAATTATGCATTAATTAGAAAGGGCATCTTGTTAATGCCTCAGTCACATTTCCGGCCGGTGACCGTAGACCGGTGGTAATCGGTGGCGTGAGCGATGCCCCAACATCGGTCCTCATCGGCCATGTAGTCCTTAACACATCTATCACAGCGACAGGCATCGTACGGAGGCCGTGCATACCCCCGCCGATGATCGTACGGCGAGTGACTCCAGAGGGAAACATTTTTTGATCGTCGTGGTACCGATTACCGACCGGACATCGGACAGTCTTCATCGATCATCCTACAATGCTCAGCCGGTGACCGGACGGTGAATCGGACATCGTACAATTATTGGCCGGCCATCTTACAGACGTTGTAGGATATCCGGGTGATGGTCGGCCGAAGTAACTTCAACTCCCGTGGCCGTTGGCGATACTTTCGGACAAGTAGTATAAAATGACCATCCTACCTAGCATGGTCAATCAACCACAATGGCTTTGGCACCGAGACATCTGAGATTGGCCATGCTGCAGCAACAACTCGCACAAGCCCGGCTTCAACATGACGTTATCTTGGTGGCGTTGTTGGAAGAAGTAGAACGAGAGCGGCAAAGAGCCCCAAGACGAAGAAGGTGGTGGGTCCGAGACTGGATCTTGAGAAGATCCCTGTTTGGGCAATACGAAACTCTTATGAGGGAGATTGACGCTGAGCATTCGTCAGACTTCAAGTCTTTCCTCCGCATGCAGCCGGAGATGTTCTACGAGCTTCTGGCACGAGTGGGGCCACGCATCGCCAAGAAGACAACGTAAGTTTACCTGAACTTGTGGTGAATTTACTTCAAATTGTTCAAACACATATGTTCCAAATCTATTTTATACTGCAAGATGTTAATGGTATTTTTTCTCCTTTTTATGTTTCAGGCAGAGGACCTCCCTTGGCACCTGGTCTCAAGTTGGCGATCACGCTCCGCTTCCTGGCCACTGGCACCAGTTACCACGACCTGGCCTTCACGTTTCGAGTCCCCCACAACACTATCTCGCTGTTTATACCGGGGGTCTGCCACGCCATCTTCGAAGAATACCAGGCTGAGGTGTGGGAGACTCCGTCGACCGAAGACGCCTGGCGGGAAGTGGCACAGCAGTTCCAGGACAAGTGGAACTTCCCTCATTGCTGCGGGGCCTTGGACGGCAAACATATCGCCATTCAGAAGCCGCCAAATAGCGGCACGCTGTACTACAACTTCAAGGGGTTCTTCTCCACGGTGATGCTTGCGCTTGTGGACGCTGACTACAAGTTCCTCTGGGTCGACGTGAGAGCCAACGGTGCATCATCAGACGCGGGCATCTTCAACCGCTCACGGCTGGAGCCCGCGCTACGCCAGGGCACTCTCGGTCTCCCCCCGCCGGACCCGCTGCCCAACGACGACCAAGACACTCCATACTTCATTGTTGGGGATGACGCTTTCCCTCTCCGCACGTACCAGATGAAGCCGTACTCGCACCGCTACTTGTCAAGGCAGGAGAGGATCTGCAACTACAGGTTTTCTCGAGGGCGCCGCGTCGTGGAGAATGCGTTTGGGATCCTGGCCAACCGATTTAGATGCCTGCTGACCACCATGAGACTGAGGCCGGCGAACGTTAGGCGTGTGGCAAAGGCGTGTCTAACCCTCCACAACATAATGAGGAGACGCTACCCATGGCTCCAGAATGCAGATCTCGACCACGAGGATGACCAGGGTCAACTCCTCCCAGGGGCTTGGAGAGACAACGCTGTCATGCAAGACGTGCAGGAAGCAGGCCGCGGACCAAGGACCACTGCGGCTGGCAAGGAGCAGAGGGCCTATCTCAAGAATTACTTTAATAGTCCTGCAGGAAGTGTCCCCGGGCAGGATTTTGCCATAGACAATTGACATTTGTATTACATTTATGCTTGTGATAGACAATTTACTCATTCATATCTTTGCCTTCTCACATGTTTATAAATATGTTGTTTGTAAGATTTGATGAAGATGTTTTTACATTGAATAAAAAGAGTAGTTGAATAAATATAAAACATTTCGTTTGTATTTTTTTGTGTATGAACACTAATAAAATGTATAGATCTCAGAAAAAAATAATTGGGTTGAAATAACACCTGTGCACTTAAAACTATGCAGAATGTTTATCATTTCCAGTCTTTGACCTTGAGGCGAAAGACAAGAAGAGGCATGGTATACATATTAAGAAAAGTCTATTTTTATTATAGTTTTTACTCTTGGTATCTTTTTCTTTAGTCATTTGACCTTTAAATCGTGTGATCTTTCAATAATAATTTGACCATTCAATTATTTGACCTGTACCATTTGACCTTGTAATAATTTGATCTTTAATATTTTTCAAGTGACCTTACTTTAATCATCTTTAAGTTTGTTTTTTTTTCGATTTTTTTTGACCTTCAAATCATTCAGTTTTATTAAACATTATAGTCAAGTCAGACACACAAATTTCTTTTAGACCATGGATGCTTTATTACAGCATAAGACATGTAATGTGACTGAGGCATATATAAAACACATGTTACAAAGAGTAAATAAGTCCAGCGTAACATATAATCCATAGAACAGTTAAAGTCCTTCAGTCTCTGACGCAGCTGACTTCGATGTCGCATTGCTTCTCTGTGACGGACGTAAACCAGGGGATTCTTCTATGTTTCTGAATGTGGTGACCGTTTCTCCGGATGTCGGATCCTCGCTGCAGAGTGTCCCACGGGCCTCTCGTAGAGTCTGTGACACCGTCTCCACAAAAGGTCAAGGCGCGGGGGGCGTGTCGAGAGAGGTGTTGAATCCAAGGGATGTACGTTGATGTGGGGTGCAAAGTGGCGAAGCATGTTGATCAGACAAGGTCCATGCTTGGTTGATCATGGAGGTGTTGCTGCCGGGTGACACTCCCAACGACAAACTTGTTCCGAAGTCCCAGGAGGTGACAGGTGGTGCGGGGCCAGACTGATCTCTGGCTGGATAGGACGTCTGAAACATAGTAACAGATAAACATTAATGTAGTGCAAAAAGAAGAATATAAGTTTTATGCATAAAATGTTCATGTTACAAAATAACTGCAATAAGATGTACTATACAATGTCAAAAGCAAAGAAAAAAAATACCTGTACTTGTGCAAACTGCTGATGCTGCGCACGTGCAGGGTGCGCGGTGAAGGGCAGGAACTGCGGCGCCGGCTGGAAGGCCTGGGGTTGTTGCTGTTGTGGCTGTGGCTGTAACTGCGGCTGCTGGGCATCCCTGATGTACCGCATGGCCAGGTTGAACGAGTCGGCCTGGTAGTCCCGGTAACGCGCCTCGGGTATCTCGCTCTGCACCGATACCAGCCACTCTGCCCAGGCCGTCCGCTCCACCTTCTGGGCTGCAATTGTGGTCTGCACCTGTGAACAGAACATGTAACATTGCATTTAATTGTAAATAAAAAATACAAGTTTGCATGTTGTAATGTAATGTAAGTATAAGACAATGCTCAAGGTTGCAAGTGTATAGTCATGTATTTACCTTCTGTTCAGCCTCCTTGGCACTCTTCTCTAAGTAGTGCACCAAGACTTCCGACAACCCCTTCTTGGACGACTTAGACGCGGATGGCTTTTTCGTCTCTGCCATCGCCACTACCGAAGTGCTGGGACCTAGCTCATCTGCCACTGACATGTTGTCACCCGACTCCGACTCGTCACCACCATCAGCGCCTCCGACCTGAAGCATAAGCAAGCAAAAATGTAATTTGAGTTGTGTGCAAGAATGGATAAGGTAAGAATGCATAAGGTAAGAATGGATAACAATTGCATTTTTACAATTATTCGCAATTGTTGTGCAAGAGTTTATGTAATGGTAAGAATGCATAAGATGAATGGATAAGAATTGCACTAAGACAAACATTACTGTAGTGCAAAAGAAGAATAAAATAAGAATGAATAAGAATATCACAACTCGACACATTCTACGTGCAGATGCTTACATTTCCGCATGTCTCCGACTGTGTCCGAGGCTTGTGGTAGGGCTCTAGGAATGCGTACGCTGCCAACTTGAAACTCTGGAGAGGGGTCATCCTCTTCCCGCCACCTGATCCGCTTTTCTTCTTGGTATCCTTCATCAGCTTGTGGTGGTCGGTCCTCATGGAAACAAAATGGCGCTTGATGGCCGCGGCTGAAACACACGAAAAAAGAGGAAAATGAACATAAGGACATTTAAAAGAAACATCTGTAATTGAAAACTTATTCAAAAACTTTTACAATTATTCACAATTGTCATACAAGGGATACTATATAAAGGGCTCACCAGATAGGCCAATTTCCCTGCCGAATTCCGTCAGCTTCATGTCTCGTAGTTGAGTGTTTTTGTAGTTTGGGTCGGCCAGGTCATAGAACATGGGCATGCCCTCGAACCAGCTGGCTATCGTATTCATGGTGTCCATCGATAATTCTTCTAATGGCATCCCCACACGCTGTCTCTTGTTGGAGCCAGTGATTGACGAGGTAGTGGAGGCTTGCGATGCGTTGTCTTCGAAATCTTCTTTATGTTCGATGGTGTGATCAGTGTCTGTGCTTTCTGGACCCTGTTCCGGTCTCTTACGCGGTGACATCCTGGTCGTTGCTTTGGTTGGCTTCTTTGTTTTGCCCTTGTCACTAGACTTGCCCTTGCCACTCGCCTTGCCCTTCCCATTCGCTTTGCCCTTGTCACTCCCCTCTGGTGGTTCCTTGATATCTTTGTGCGGTCGTGGCATTGTTGTTGTCTGCTGAAAGAAAATTGTACATGTGAAAATTGACGCGCTTATAAAGGCCCAGCGATGCATCGCTAATCAAAGACCGATGTTCGAGCGGTAATCGGCCGATGTATATTACATCGCTCATACATTGGTTAACATCGTTCGTATATCGTTCGACTATGGGCCAATGTTTGGTCGAACATCGACCGATGATCGGCCGATGTCTGTTGCCCACCACTCACCCCCGATGATCTCAGATTCAACGGTTACTGGACGATGCTCGGCCATACATCGGCCGATCCTTGAAAGATGTTTAAAGGATGGGTTGCCGATAAGGAGCGATTTGGGGCATCGGTTGGGACATCGCTGATTTTTAACTACAACTTATTTTCTCCCGATGACCCCAACCGATTCGCCTGATGGCCTCAGTCACCGTCCGATTACTATGGGTGTCCGGCCGGCAGCCAGCCATTTTTATCAAAAAACGCATCGGTTGCCCATCGTATACCCCATCGCTGGATAATGTGACTGATACCTTATGAAGATAGGACGGTAGTGGCTAATCGGTATTAAAATGTAATAAACAAATAATGATTATGTCTCAGTTCAGGCCGTACAGTTCACAGTAGTTTATATGAATCTATGCGAATATTCGAATATTTGATTGAATGAAAAAGCAAATATTGAATTACCCATTTTGGTATTCCATGCCATCCCTAAATATAAGGAAAAAATGTGTAAAAAAATTTGATTCATACATCCATCCTCATAGTCTATTTACAGAAAGATAATGCGCCGATTGAATAATAGAACCTCTATTAATAATAATAATTTTCTCATTACATTGTCTGAGACTGGGAATGTTGCTTATTGAGTATTTTTGGACGATTTCACCAAGGGCATATTAATATGCTTTAGGTTATCAGTGGACTTCGAAAGTAGTTCTAATTGGTGCCTTTTTTTAATTAGTTTTTTGCCCAATCAACATACAACTTGCTCAGAACATTTGTTATTATGATATCTCGGCTGAGTTCGAAAATGGTTCAGCTCCATTGAAGAATGATAGCCGCCAGGGGGCGGGGCAGTTTTCCTTATATGGCTATTGGAAAAGGTTGCGAACACTCTAGAAGTCTTATTTTTTGGCCCAATCTTCATGAAACTTGCTCAGAACCTTTGTTTTGATTATGTCTCGGCAGAGTTCAGAAATGGTTCCGGTCTGGTAAAAAACATGGCCGCCAGGGGGGGGGGGCAGTTCTGCTTATATGGCTATAGGAAAAGCTTGTGAACACTCTAGAAGTCACATTTTTTGGCCCAATCTTCATGAAACTTGGTCAGAACATTTGTCCGGATGATATCTTGACCGAGTTTAAATATGGGTCATGTGGGGTCAAAACTAGGTCACTAGGTCAAATTGAAGAAAAAGCTTGTTAACACTCTAGAAGTCACATTTTTTGCCCAATCTTCGTGAAATGATATCTTGTACAGAGTTTGAATCTGAGTCATGTGGGGTCAAAAACTAGGTCCTAGGTCAAATTGAAGAAAAAGCTGCGATTTCAATATGTACTTCAAAAATGTTGCATGTCTGTTGCCACTTAAGTTTTTCAAACCATGATGATTAAGGCCGCATTTCCATCAGTCCGTATCAGTATATCCATATCCGTATAAAAATCTAACACATGGAAAATTGTTCTACTAATGAAAATCAGGTGAGCGACCCAGGGCCATTTGGCCCTCTTGTTTATTCAATCTTGACCTAATTTGCACAGTTTGTGTATGACCATAAAATCTTGAATAGGATCGATAATGGGCCAAATCAGACCAGGAACACCAGAGTTATTGACCCTTTTTATGTGAAAAATGCTGAAATTCATTTTTCATCCAATCTTGACCACACTTGCACTGTAAAGTCTTGGCCACAGTCAAATATAGGCCAGATTGGACCAGAAAGATCAGAGTTATTGGTCCTTGATTGTGTTAAATAAAAGCGCTGACAGCGTAAGAAGACTGTTGGCGAGCAAAGAAACTAGAAGTAAATGAATTATGAGAGTATTTTTTTATCATAAGGAACATTAAGGAACACCTGTCTGTTATATCATCTCTACAAAACAAATATCGAAACTCTTAACTAGACACTCTATTTTAAATAAATTGATATAAGCTGGTATTTGACCTAATTGAATATGGAGATTCAGGCCACTGTCTTTTGCAAATTAAAACTTATGCGTCTAACTCAATGCTATTTATCTACAACATTCTCACATCATTATTTTTTTGTAATTCGATCGTGGGAGGCAAATTTGTTGGTGCAAACTTTTTAAAAAGCAAACAGAGTTATATGCATACAAGTCAATCTACAACGGGTAAATATGGTCGATAAACCGTATAAGTTTGCATCCAAGTTGAGTGTTTTTATCACAAGCGCTATGCTTGGTAAGTATGGAATTTAATTAAAAATATGTTAAATTAGTAAAATACATTAAAAACTCTCTTTATAAGTACAATGCTTTTCCACAATTCTTATGCATACTTAAAACAATAGCAATTGTCAATCAAGTAATTACAATTGCTCCGCTATATGTACTGAGTCAATACACTGTGAAATATTAAACTTACGCAATATGATGTAATACATGCGCAGACAACCAGTAACCAGCACAAACAGATACGATATCATGCCTATGTGAATAGGCACACATGAATTCACTTGTTGATGTCGACTAAATGGATTATTATTATTGTTTATTAGTGTTTAAAGCGGATATATTTCTTGTCATCTGTTCATAGATAGTAGCATTGATAACAGGAAGCCTCACTGCTTAGCGAGCGATACGCAGTAATTTATCGATTTACTGACTCGTACCTGCAAAGTAAAGAAGTAGATCCCTCAAGAACTATTTCTGAATGCAACTACTAAATCCTGTTGGATTGCGCCAACAGTCCAACAAACTGCAAAAAATGGACCTTGTGCGGAATAGAGACTTTATTTTGTATCCAATCTTAACCAAACTTGCACAGTTTATGAAGGACCATAAGACAAAGTCAAATGTGGGTCAGTTCAAACTAGTAGCATCAGGGTTATTGCTCCTTATTGAAACAGAGCAAAATAGGACTGTATTGATATAATTTTTTCTTATTGAAACAGAGCAAAATAGGACTGTATTGATATAATTTAAGTGTTTATTTTGCATGCAGTCTATACAAAACTCATGGATTGTTCATTGAAATTATATCTCAGACAAGTTTAATAATAACCAGATCAGGACAAAAATACTGGACCTATAGCCCTAGTTTGATTATGACATGCAAACACTTACATTTCATTATTTTTCCCAAGCAAAATACATATTCCTGAATTAATCACTGTGGTCTAAGGGAGATAAGTGAATTTGAACATGTGTAGTGAGTCCATGAAAAATCTATATGCACCATCATAAGTAGCAGAACATTCATAGCCATTTCTAGAAACTTGATAGTAGGCAGTGTAAGCACATGGCCTGTGGTTAGTGAATACACACCCAGATACTTCAGTGGGGCTGTTTATAGCATACTGGATTTAATAGTGTATTATTTTAATGCACAGTATGTTAACTCTCTTATTTATTTGAATGTTTAAACACTACTGGATTTTGAATTCTTGCTAAGTAGAACAAACAAGAAATGTGTTTTAAAAAAAGACAATCGGCGTTGACATTAATATTGAGATATCATTTTTACCCTAAACATAATATAAGAGGGCCAAAATGATCGGTTACGTGGCTTCTCGGCCCCAGATGTTTCGGTCCCCACTTAGACAAGGCAACTTCTCGGACCCCAGATTTTTTTAGCACCATAAGAAAACTTCTCAGATCCCAAAATTAATGTGTGCTTAATTCAATAATATTTGTACTGTGAATAAAGTGATCATACCGCCCCATGTTTTCACCAGTGATACATGAATAACCTAAATAATTTACGTTAATATCATTATAATATAAATTTGTCAAGTCAAATTTAACGAATTAACAGTGTACGAAAATAATTGCGGGAATGAATGAACATTATTTTGTATCAGAGGCGTCTAGTTATTCAGATCTTAAGTAATATACCCTACCTTCATCTTGAAGTTATCTATGCATAATACATACACATTTCAAAGTCAATTAATCATTTATACTGTGTAGCCTAATGAAAAGCAATCTTTAGAGAACATTCAGCATATTTGAAATAATGATGAATTTCATTTTTGATTACACAAACATTAAATTTCATTAGACTATGGCGATTTTAAATTATATTCGGTAGGAATATGATGTATCAAGGCTTTCTGTGTATAATTGGTATTGCAAATAATGTATTAATGCTACGGAAATGAGGTAAAAGTAACATGAATAACATTTCGACGTATTCAGAGACTTATTTCACTACATTTTATTTATTGAAAGATGCCTTTTTATAGGTTGATTAACATCTGCTGGAGAAGTTGATAGAAATGTGCAATTCTACTTTATTGTTAATAGAACGCAACCACCATTCAATTTCAAATTAACATGCACAATAAGTTTATTAAAAAAAAGCCAATTCATTGAAAAATTCGCTCTTATGATTCTCTGTACGCTAATTGATGCATGTACATGTATATTATAACAGCTATACACTGGCAGCTAAACGCGTGCTAATTTTAGAATGATCTTGAGTGTGTTGAACAAACTAGAAATAGATTGCATTGCTTTGACATCAGTATTCATAACTTGATACCAGTCTATCATCAATAGATTTGGAATGTTGCATACCCTTCTATTATGACCGGTGTAGTTTGAATATTTTCAAATAAGCCAATGCAATATGTGGATCTATTCATTCGGGATAATTTGCCAGAAATTTTCCCAACACTTGATCAGATATTGAGAAAGGTCAAAAGTTTTTGATGGACAGCTAGGCTGAAATACATTTTGGTTAAATCTCTACCACATTCCTTCAAATTAATTTAAGAAACATATCTGTCAGTGATCTGTTGTTGTAATCTGTTGTCAATGTTTTACTGCAAACATCTCTGCTATTAAATTTTTACATTCCATTAAGACTTATTTAACTCAAGCAACCAAAATGTCATCTATGCACTGATTTATAAACAGGCACAAAAATAGTATTAGATACAACAAGTCAAATAACATAACACTAAATATAGTACTATTGTAGCGAAATAAGGTAAAATTGGCAAAAGCCCCATTATTTTGTAAGTTATAACTTAGACACCTGACAATGGGCATGCAGAGTATAAAAGAGCGCGTCAAATTCGAAAAGGTCAGTTGTGAATTGACTCCAGAGCAGGATAGATCTTGAGTTGTTCAGTAGCTCACTAGCATTGAAAGTAACTTTCTGTTGTAAGGAAACAGTAGTATCTTCTACTTGGAACTGTTAGGTTTGTCTGCTGAGTAATTTTCACACAGCACTGAGTTCTGTGAAACAGGAAAAGCGGCAAGCTCAGGTTATCGGCAAAGGAAGATTGGTGACTTTGTAAAGGTGAATAGGGTAGGTGGATTGGAACATTGTAGACTTAATAATAGTGGATTACAGTTAGGTGGATATGTGATTTGATATAATACAATAAATAAACGGCCAAGTAGCCCCGAGGAAAATGTATTATATATATATATTTTGTGGTAGGTCATCAACAGATAGTGATAGGCAATCACTATCATAAAATTATTAAGCAAAGTAGCTTTCAAATAAGATATAAATATATAATCGTGTGTCCGCTATTTATTAAATAACCCTCGGCACGTTACACTATTAAGTACCAAAGTTAGTATTACAGAAAATTAATGAAATGACTGGTCAAATATTAATACCTCTCAAGAACTTTCGACGGGTCTGATATATCCGTATGAAACATCGGCTATGGATACAATGTACTGAGACCTTGGGACTAAGTTCAAATATTTTAATTGATATATTTCTAATACTACAAAACTTTGTGAATCTGTTTACAGTTAAGTACAGTTATGTAAAGATGAGTTGCTATTAGGGATGGCAACAAATACCAAATCAATGACAGTTTATCTGGTTTTGGTATTCAAGCAGCTGATTTGATATCATTTATAAGACTTAAAAGCAATTACATAAAATATGTCCATTATGGTGATTTGTTCAAATGACTAGTCTTAAACGCCTCATCAATGATATAATTAATGTAGAACTGACTGGTGTCATTGACATTATTGCTTTAATTCTCTACTTTGTTTTCATCTTGTTTTGTAAAAATCAAGAAAACATCATACATAGAATTCATAAAACAGAGTTAGAATGAACCTACATGTATTGTAAGTGTGTTCGGAAACAGTATTCACATAACTGATTTATTGTCAGACACATCGTTTTAAATCTAAGTCTAAATTAATTTTAAATCATGGTTTATCACATCATGCTCCTGAACCAGGTGAATCATGGTCCTCTTGTTTATTACAGACCAAATGGAGAAGCGCACAGATCTAGCCGGTGTTCTGCTTATAATAATCTTAATACCATTGACATTTGGGTTCATCTTGCTGGTACCATGCTGTTGTGAAGGTAAGTTTCATGCATGTAATTATGTATTTACTGATATTGGTACTGTATGCACAGGTTCAGTAGCAATGTTACATCTAATATTTATTACTGTATTTATATTGTTAGTTGTAAAGGTCATTATTGAAGAAGCAAAATATCACATATTTAAAATATTAAACATATGGTGGATTGGTTTGATTTCATGTAGATTGTTTTATTTAAGTGTTTGTTTTGTTTTATTTCAGAAGGACGATTCACACGAATTGTTAAGATGTTCTGGTGCCATGGTAATTTTTAATGAACCACAAACTACACAAAATGAACATGTTAATCTGAGAGAAATGCCTAATTAAGAAGCAAATTAATGGAATATATTAAGGTTCAATACAAAAGAACAGATTTAAAGTAGTTTTGCTAAGCAGTAAAGTTGCACAATTTAAACTATCATTTGTTTGTAAATATACTAATTATCGTTTTAACATAATAGAAAAGACGTGCAGGAAACTAGGAAATTAATGTATGCATTATATAGTTGATTAATATAGTGTATCAAAATAAAGCAAGTTTGAGAGGACTGAAACAAATTGAAACAAAATCAATACCATTATCAGTAAATAAACTTGAATATATTTAAACACATAAATCTATCTGTGTATCATTCTATATTAATGTTGTACATACTACTTCTTGCCTGTTCTGTGTTGTATGTACCTACTAACATGTTACACCACATGTAAATCACATAACCTGCATGATAGCTGTTTGTTTTCAAACAGATTTTACCCTTGGGATGTGCTTGTTAGACACCCTAAAAAATCTAGCATTTCACTATAAGCACCCTTGGAAAAGTGGGTATGACATTTGTATTATGGAAACATTGATGCCTGATAAGCATAATCA
Organism: Congeria kusceri; assembly: GCA_027627225.1. Classification (NCBI taxonomy): domain Eukaryota; kingdom Metazoa; phylum Mollusca; class Bivalvia; order Myida; family Dreissenidae; genus Congeria; species Congeria kusceri. The sequence continues at coordinate 29,543,192 of CM051030.1, read as the reverse complement.
AGTTTTAGGGAGGGAAAGATCCAGGGTGAACTAGCAGGGTGCTGATGGAAATTTTAAAATTTTATACATTTTTGCAAATTGTAAAATTATAAATGAAGAGATAATGTAAAAAAAGAAACAAGTAAGAAGCATTTTAATTATAAAATACCAAAATTCATTTGTTTCGAAAATTGCCAAATTACCCTGCTATGCCCCGACCCCAGCTTTTTTAGCAGCACTCTGTCATTTTTCTGATCCTAGATTTTTCCATATTTTGGTTTTAACAAGTCAAGGAAATTGCTCTCTGTGTAGCAGCTATCTCACAACAGACATGTGTTACTTTTCAACAAATAATGACTGGTTTGTACAATTGTTTTGATTTTGCAATGCAGTGCAATGCAGTGCTGTTTTCATTTTGGAAAATGTTGCCAATGAATTGATGGGATCTCTTTTCAACACCATGTAGCAACCTTTTGCACATGATAAATCCCTACAGCAATGTTTAGTAAGTTTATGTTTAAATTTAACATATAGGTAGAAGTGTAACAATGAAGAGTTTTGTTGTTTTTTAATAAGGGAAATTGTTGTTTTTTAACAACAACATATAATTATGTAGTGTCAGTCTATGATTAAAATCTTGATTGTTCAAAGCTAGATGTTGCAGAGTGTATTGTTTAAAGTAAGATTTTGTGCAGTTCAAATTTACCTTTTTTGAACATTGAACCTTGATGAAAAGGTGTGTTCTTGTGGTTTGTTTTCTTGTTAACTGTTGTGCTTTTGCAAGTTCTGTTTTCAAATTGTTTGTGGTGTTTCATTTGCTTGTTGAAATGTTAAATGGTGCATTGAGTTAGTGCAAGTCCTTATGGGTGTTGTGTATATATAGCTTGGTATACCGCTTAAGTAACCTGGATGACAGATTTTTGTCTAGACAATAGACAATACCTTCAAATTTAAACATTGGGAAAAGCAAGTAGTTCAGCTAATTGTATCATTACAATAGAACAGCCTTTGTTAGAAATATTCGGACCCTTCTTAAAGATTATATTAAGGATGAAACATGCACATGCAAATTGATGCCTTAGAGTTACATTGAAACAAAGAGGTTTAAAACGAAATGCCCAAATGTATGGTAAGGGGGATATGTAACAATAAAGTATGCAGCACATATTTACTGCTCTTGCTTCTTTAAAGCATTGGCCATTGCAAATAGCGCAGTGTTATGTCAAGGTTTCATAGATTAAAAAATAATAATAGGGATTACAAAACTGACCATGTGTTTATGCAGTTTGTAGCTTTTAACACACCTGCCTGTGATATCCACTACTCTAGTCTCCCTTAAAGTTTGTACAGACAGTTTTAACAACACATATCATTGTTGTTACTCAAAACAAATTTACAAGTGTAAGTACAGACTGGTTTAAGCAACTTCATTCAGTCAGTATTATTTTCATTTTTTTGCATGTACTCTCTTTTATCTTTGCTCCAACATCTTTTAAATCAAAACCAGTATCTAGGAACATTATAAGCATGAACAAAATGATAAGTCAATGTTTTATTATTCTGAACAGAGTTCTACTGTTAATGCCTAAACATTCCTTCTACATACATGCCATATGTCCCGTATGTTTCGGGATTGTCCCGGAAATGCAGTGCCCATCCCACGGTCCCGGAATACGTTCATATGTCTCGGAAATCATTAAAATTGTGCATACCTATTTCAGTTGAACTTTTCACAGACCAAAAATCCCCTAATTTGTTCCCAAGGCAATGGCTTCCTAATTAGGCAACGTGTCATAAACGACCAATTAACAGCACTTGTCACGCTTTCATTCTAATCGACTGCATTCTTAAGCTGCAGGTAGTCACCAAGTTGATCTGCCCTGAAGGCGAAGCTTCATTCCCACACAAAAATCTATATTAGCCAATTAAAACGCCGAGTTATTTCAGCTTACCTATTCTATTCTGTGAACGATCGACCAATCGGCGTAATACACATTTATACACGCATTAGTAAGTGTATACATGCATCAGTTGATAACGAAAGAGTACTTATAGTCTCGACAATTAGTAAAAGCAGTTCCGGGACGGGCACTGCATTTCCACAATATCCACAGTTAGTTTTCTTAATAAATAAGGCATTTTTTTAAATTACTTTCCTTGAAATTTCAGGTAAAATATTTGTTAACACAATGCCATGTAAAACCTGTGTTTTGCTAGAATAGAGCGCGAAATGTCTGCTGGCACCAACGACGTCACGTTCCACGGGTGCTTGTACCAACTGCTAAATATAGACGTGTCAACTGGCAATAAAAACTTCATAGTGAAATAACTCTGAAATCTTTACATTTTGTATAAAAGATTCGTAGTGCAATAACTGCGATCTGCGGCATTTTAATGAATATTTTTACTTTCATAACAATAAAACTTTTTTTCATGAAAAAAAGTACTTTGCCTTGAATTGGAATAAATACAGGAACACAAGCCCCTGTTTCCCGCCAAATAAGAACGCTTATCTGAAAACAAGAGGGCCATAATGGCCCTAGGTCGCTCACCTGAGTTTAAGGCATCGTAATGGCTAATAACAAGAGGGCAAAATGGCACTAAACCCCTTACCAGAGGAAAAAAAAATGGGCCTTGCAGGTTCAGAAGTTTTTTTAGTCTATATAAACCATGTGACCCACAGGGCATGGCCACTTTCTACCCCAAGGGCATAATTTGCAAAATATTTGTAGTGGACCATTATTCAATGTTTCATACCAAACATGAAACCACTGGGCCTTGCGATTTCAGAGGAGAAGATTTTAAAGTCATTTTGCTATTTAAACGCAAAATATAAAACCTCTGGGCCTTACAGTTTCAACAAGGAAGATTTTTAAGGCCCACTTGCCATATAAGTCTATATAAACCATGTGACCCCCGGGTCATGGCCACTTTTTACCCAAGGGGCATACTTTGAACAATCTTTGTAGAGGACTACTATACAATGTTGCATATCAGATACGAAAACACTCCGGTTTCAGGGGAGATTTTAAAGTCATTTTGCTATTTAAGTCTCTATAAATAATGTGACCCCAGGGCAGGGCCAGTTTTGACCCCTGCGACATCATTTGAACAATCTTTGTAGAGGACAACTATACAATGTTACATACCATATAGAAAACCTCTGGGCATAGCAGTTTCAGAGAAGTTTTTTGAAGTCATTTTGCTATTTAACTTTTAGGTCTATATAAACCATGTGACCCCCGGGGTGTGCCCAGTTTTGACCCCAGGGCATCATTTAAACAATGTTAATCTTTGTAGAGGACCACCATACAATGTTACATACCAAATATGAAATCTCTGGGCCTTACGGTTTCAGAGGAGAAGATTTTTAAAGTCATTTTGCTAATTAAGTCTATATAAACCATGTGACCCCCGGGGTAGCCCAGTTTGACCCCAGTGGCATCATTTGAAGAATCTTTGTAGAGGACCACTATACAACGTTACAAACCAAATATGAAACATCTGGGCCTTGCAGTTTCAGAGGAGAAGATTGTTGAAGTCATTTTGCTATTTAAGTCTATATAAACCATGTGACCCCCAGGTTGTGCACAGTTTTGACCCCAGGGGCATCATTTTAACAATCTTTGTACAGGATCACTACCATAATTACTTAGTCATAAGTCAAGATTTTAAGCCTCTTAAATCGTGGTTATAAAGTACATTCAACCAGGGTTGGCATAAAACCCGGGTTTCATATTATTGACCGGCCTGGGCGGGTACTACTGGGAAAAACCGGATTTTACAGGGTTTTACTGGGCAATAGTGGGCAATACTGGGGAAAAAAGATATTGCACAATTATGTTTACATTACATACTAATACTGATATTTATAATTTCTTTTCTTGTTCACAATGACATAAGTTAACTGAGCATTTAGATTTATAAAAATTAAAACTGCAAATTAACTGAAGAAAAAATAGTTTTGCCCGGTATTGCCCAGTATTACCCACTTTCAGAGAATTGACCAGAGCGGGAAAAACCGGTAAAACCCGCCGGGAAAACCCGGGGGTGGGTAATTAGTGCCAACCCTGCATTCGACTCATGAGGCAGTTCACAAAAAATTGTAGCATATTATATTGAAATATTTGTCATTTGTTACCTGCATATTTGCTAATCCACACACTATAATCCATTCATATTTATCACAGTTTGCCCTTTCTATTCATTACCGACAATTCAGACAAAATGCATAACTGTTTCATTATTAAATAAGATGCAAACTGTGAATGAAAGTATCTTCTCTATTTTAATTGACTTAATTTCCCCACTTTAGGCCCCAGCTAGGCCGTCAGCCACCAATAAAAAATCAATAAACCTGCAGTTGAAACTCATGATTTTTGTGTCAAGCATATTACTAATTAAACTGGCTGGAACCGGTTTTTGTGTACATCAAGATCTGTTAAAGAGGATTTGACAGTGATTTCAGCTTCAAGGCATTTACTGCAGACTGTACCATATACCTACTTATTAGGGCATACTCTGGCCAATTTTCAGATGGTGTTTTATGATCATTCTAACTCGACTTATGGAATGGTTATTATTAGAAATACGTTTCTGGGATGAATTTTAACTTCTTGACTTATGAGACATTTACACTTATGACTGGGTATTTGCGGTATACAATGTTACATACCAAATAGAAAACCTCTAGGCCTTGAGATTTCAGAGATTTTTAAAGTCATTTTGCTATTTAAGTCAATATAAACCCTGTGACACCCGGGGTGTGGCCAGTTTTTACCTCGGGGGCATTATTTGAACAAAGTTTGTAGAGGACCACTATACCATGTTACATACCAAATATAAAACCTCTGTGTCAAGCGGTTTTGGAGAAGAAGATTTTAAAAGTTTGATTGGTATTTTAAGTCTATATAAACCATGTGACCCCTGGGGTGTGGCCAGTTTTGACCCCAGGGGCATAATTTGAACAATCTTTGTAGAGGACTACTACACAATGTTTCGTACCAAATATAAAACCAGTGGGCCTTGCAGTTTCAAAGGAGAAGGTTTTAAAGTCATTTTCTGTCGTTTGGCTGAAATGTTCCGATACAGAAGTAACTGTGTCTGGATGCTTGATATCAAACTTATGGCTATTCATTCTAACACTACATTTTTGATGAGTTTGTCCAACATACTGTGATTTACATTTGTTACATGTTGTAAGGTAAATAACATCTGTAGATGAACACGATAAATTATGTTTAACTTTATACTCTTTGCACAAAGTACTGCTAGAGAATTCATCAGATTCAGTGATATAACAACAGTGGGAGCAACGGGGTCTACAACATTTTGAAACTTGACAATTGGTACCAGCAGAATAGTTCAATGTAGAATGCACTAATAAATCTTGTAAATTACATGGGCGTCTGTAAGCTATAACAGGTTTACAATTATAAATGTCTCGAACGCTCTGTTTTGAAGAATTTTTCAAAATTCCCCAGTATTGGTTGATTGTCTTTCCTATATTCGGTAGAGATGGATTGTAAGTGCAAACAAAGGGTATAATGTCAGTGTCAGTTTTTGTAACGGATTGTAGTGCTTCATCCATGGAGAATTTGGCAGCCTTAGATATAGCCTGGTTCACAATATCATCTGGATAGTTGCGATCCTTGAAATGTTCACGGATGTTATCGCAGTCTCGTTTGAATTGTTCAGTGTCAGACGTTATTCTTCGATACCTTTTGGCTTGACTGAATGGTATTCCTGCCTTGCACGATTTAGGGTGGCAGGATGAAAACTCAACATATTGGTGACAATTGGTGGACTTTTCAAACTCTCTTGTTTCTAGTTCATTGTTTTTATTTTTCTCCGCTGTTACATCAAGAAAGTTCACACTAGTTTGTGAGTACTGTTGAGAAAAAGTCATAGTTGGTTGATTGTGTCGATTTCATCTATAAATGATAATAGATCATTTTCACTGTGAGTCCATATGAAAAAAATGTAATCAATAAATCGCAGCCACAGGATAGGTGTCTTGCCACAAGATGATAGGAAATTTTGTTCAAACTTCCCCATGAATAGAGATGCATAACTAGGTGCCATTTTTGTACCCATTGCAGTTCCCAAGACTTGTCAATAATTATCTTCACCAAACTGAAAATTATTTTTGGTAAGAACGATATTCAGCAACTCTTCTATGGACTTGATACTGTCTTTATTTAATGTTTTATCCTGTCTTAAGAACTCTGTACACGCTTGAATGCCATCTTTATGTGGGATATTACGGTACAATGAAGAAGCGTCCATTGTCACTAGGATGCATTGTCAGGAAGACTTCCCACTGATTTGAGTTTCTTGATGAAATCTGTAGTGTCTTTGACATAAGACGGCAGAGTCTCCTATGCGGCTTGAAAATGCTGTCAAGATATGAGGAGAAGTTTTCTGTAAGAGAACCACAACCAGAAACTATTGGACGACCAGGATAGCCAAGTGGAAGATCTTCATTTTGCTGTTTATGAATTTTTGGAAGAATGTAAAACACTGGCATTTTGACTTCATTAGCAGGAATGAGATCCTCCTTAACTTTTTCGCTGATACCGTTCATGTCCTGTATTTTATTTGTTACCTCCTTTAGAAACTGTTCTTGAGGGTTACTATCTAATTTTTGGTACTATTGTTTATTGTTTAACTGTCTGAACACTTCATCACTATAGTCTTTATGATTCATTATCACTATGGTAGCACTTTTATCAGCTTTTTTTTATCACAGTTCTTTGGTCTTCGCGAAGGAATTTAAGCGCTTGTTGTTCTTCTTGAGATAAATTGGACTGGTATTTATGCTTCTTGTTTTCAGATAGAATTTCTTTAGTTATCGCCTCAATGTACAAGTTAATGAAATTCCTGTTTTGTTGTTTGACAATAGGGAACATGGAGTAAAATCTTGAAGTGACATTAGTGAAACTCAGTTTCACTAGTTTAAAAACTATTTCAAGAGAAATCTTAGATTGTTTTGTAATGTGTGAACACTTTTAGCAGTACATGTATTTTGGAAGCAAAAAAAAAGACAATTGACTGAGAAGTAGCGGTAACCTATTTTCAAACAATAATGTATTTAAAGTTGTATAGGTTGATGTTATCCTGCTTTTAATTTGTATTTAGCTTTTCTGTTTATGTGGAAATAAAATTTCTTGAAAAAGTACAGAATACTTTTGTTAAGAAGAGCATTGTCTGTTGTAAGGGTTCAGAATGACAAAGTAATCATTTCTTAATTGACCTCCAATTGAACTGTTAGGCAGCCAGACCTTTTAATGGTAGCCATTAGTTCTTTTTCTGTATCAAATAAAAGGACTGTAGTATTATACAGAATTTTACAAAAAAGCGTACAGTAAACTCCACTTGTAATGATATTGAGGGGACCACAGGATTTATACTGATATCCGAATGTCGTTTTATCCGTAAGTAGGCAACCAAGAGCATGGATATAAAATCAGTAACAGAGTCGAACACTTGATCATTTTACATACATATATTTAGTGTTGCGCTAATAACAATAAAGCAATGATTTCTTTTTAGCTCACCTGAGCACAAAGTGCTCTGTGAGCTATTAGTATAGGGGACCTCTCCGGCGTCACCCGGCATCTATCGTCCGTCATCAATGTGCCGTCAACAATTTGGAACGTTATCGCGATAAAGACTACATTTTTTATTCAATCTTCACCTAACTTGCACAGTTTGTGTAAGACCATAAATCTCGAATGGGATTGTTATTGGGTCAGATCACACCAGTAACAGTAAGTTATTGCCCCTTTTTCATGCAAAAAAAGTGCAAAAGTGCCCTTTTCCAACGTATAGACTTTATTTTCCATCTGCTCTTAAACAAACGTTCGCAGTTTGTGTATGACCATCAGATCTCAGCAGACATTAAAAATGGGCCAGATCGTGTTTCAAACACCAGAGTTATTGCCTTTTGTTTATTAAAAAAATATGCAAAAATTGACATTATTCAGGAAAGAGGGAGATTTTTCATTCAATCTTCACCAATCTTACACAGTCTATTACCATGAGATTACAGTTGAAGTCGAATATAAGCAAGATCGGACCAGAAATACCAGAGTTATTGCCCTTTGTTTGTGAAAAAATATGCAAAAATGGACATTATTCAGGATGTCTATGAACGTAAGACTACAGGTGAAGTAGAATATAAGCATGATCGGGCCAGAAACACCAGAGTTATTGCCCCTAGTGTTTGGAAAAAAACATCAACAAGTTATCAATGATTGGCTTGTACACACGAGTTTTGATTCAATATTGACCAAACTTACACAGTTTGCGCATGACCATAAAAATTGATTGATCAAATTTGATTTCCAACAGTTGCAAGACTTGCATGCAGTTATTTGTACATGCAACTTTGATGTCCTCAGAGCCTGCATTAACATCATTTATCATAATTGGAAAGAAAATTAACAAAGAAAAAGCAAAACTTTACCTTTATAACACAGCCATTGCAATTATCACATTGCAACCAGTTTTCCAAAACTGTTTGCGAAAAAGACATCAAAATCTACTGTTTGTGCAATTCCGAGAATTGTCAATGACTTAATGAAAATTGGTCAGGTAAGAATATCGAGAAAAATGATTTGAGAACCATTAGCAAAAAAACGCACATCCACTACCCAACTCATACTTTAGTTAGCCCATTGCACTTAACGATGTTTTAAATCAAAATTGATCCTACCCCCACTGTGTACTGTTCAGATACCATAATTTTCAAACCTGTCACAACAGTATGGTCTTCATCTGTACCAGTTCTCAGGTGAGCGCTTTGGACCATCATGGCCCTCTTGTTCAGAATTTTCACGACACGTGTACATGTATATAAGGTTCTAATAATCGCGTTGTACATTACCCCCACCCCCACCCCACCCTAACAGTTTTAATGAGGCAATTAATCCATTACCACATGATGACCGTATACTGGTCCACCTGATTACCTTGATAATTGTTGTTAACACTTGCTTGTGTTAAAAAAAAAAAAAAAATCCCGACCCTCCTACCCTAATTTTTTTGGGCATGTTACCTGAAACAAACATTTTATTTACGCCTTATGGTTATTTCAATTAACTCGTGTTTCCCAATATCTGTATTTTAGTTTTATACATGTTTTAAGTACTTTTTTGTTTCCACTTTTTTCTTCTTTTTACTAAGTCAAAATTGGTAAACATGATGTGCAATCAAATTCTTGAAACAAATATGGCTTGATAAATGATATGCTGAAAGTCATATGTGTTTTGTTTGTTTTCACACAACTATTAGAGAATGTTAGTTAATATGGAGTAAAACAAAATGAAATGATAGCAAATGCAGCTAGGTTGTATCTATTCAGAGAAAACATAGAATGTTTACTGTCAAAGTACAGTTGTGATCTAACAGGGGTTCAGTAGTTTCAACAGTGTCAACTTCATTATAATGTTGTGTTACTTTCTTGGACCTGTTTAGTTCAGCTAAGAATAGATCATCTGTCCAGAGCAGATTTCTTGTTTGTATCTAAAAATAATGTTATAGCATGTTTAACATCACTTCCAGAAAATCTTCATAATTATGCATGCAGCATCATGTTTGCCTATAATGAAATACACTGCACTAACTTGGGATGGTTACCAACTCAATGCAATACACTTTCCACTGACATTATGTTTACCAGTACAATGCAATACACTTTCCTCTGACATTATGTTTACCAGTACAATGCAATACACTTTCCTCTGACATTATGTTTACCAGTACAATGCAATACACTTTCCTCTGACATTATGTTTACCAATACAATGCAATACACTTTCCTCTGACATTATGTTTACCAGTACAATGCAATACACTTTCCACTGACATTATGTTTACCAGTACAATGCAATACACTTTCCACTGACATTATGTTTACCAGTACAATGCAATACACTTTCCTCTGACATTATGTTTACCAGTACAATGCAATACACTTTCCTATGACATTATGTTGACCAATACAATGCAATACACTTTCCTCTGACATTATGTTGACCAATACAATGCAATACACTTTCCTCTGGCATTACGTTTACCAGTACAATGCAATACACTTTCCTCTGACATTACGTTTACCAGTACAATGCAATACACTTTCCTCTGACATTACGTTTACCAGTACAATGCAATACACTTTCCTCTGACATTACGTTTACCAGTACAATGCAATACACTTTCCTCTGACATTACGTTTACCAGTACAATGCAATACACTTTCCTCTGACATTACGTTTACCAGTTCAATGCAATACACTTTCCTCTGACATTACGTTTACCAGTACAATGCAATACACTTTCCTCTGACATTACGTTTACCAGTACAATGCAATACACTTTCCTCTGACATTACGTTTACCAGTACAATGCAATACACTTTCCTCTGACATTATGTTTACCAGTACAATGCAATACACTTTCCTCTGACATTACGTTTACCAGTACAATGCAATACACTTTCCTCTGACATTACGTTTACCAGTACAATGCAATACACTTTCCTCTGACATTACGTTTACCAGTACAATGCAATACACTTTCCTCTGACATTACGTTTACCAGTACAATGCAATACACTTTCCTCTGACATTACGTTTATCAGTACAATGCAATACACTTTCCTCTGACATTATGTTTACCAGTACAATGCAATACACGTTCCTGAGAATGTTTACCACTTCAATGCAATAAACCCCCGGGTTTTCCCACCTTTAAAACATAATACTAGGTTTGCTGAGGATTTTTGTTCTATACTATTCAAATCTGTGTCAAAGTCTGCCAATTGGTCATTGTTGGAAAGCGATCTCTAATAACAATGTGAACTTCTGTTTACTTTTATGTTCTTAGTCCTAAAGAGATTTATGAAGTGGGTCATCTAGTTTGCAGTTAAAACTCGTGGTCTTGAATCAATCAGAATCATTTCATCTGTCTTCATTTTCTGATTTTCAATTTTAACTATAGAAAGATTTAAAAACCTTTGCATGACCTGTGAATCTAAGAGCAAGCTTTGCGTTGCTCTTTCATTGTAGAGACTCGGGATCAGTTTCAAGGACTGATATTGAATTAACTGATGCCAACAATGGTCAAGACAAACCAATTATGAGGTAACTGACCAGATTTGTTGAAAGTGAACTAGAATTCAAGAGCTTTAATTTTCTAAGCAATGACATTTCTCAGCTCCGCATCCTATCTATGCAAGTGTGTTGCTTCAATATTACATAGGTTAATTTGGGTCTTGGCTAAAATGCATGCAAAGTGTTTGTTTATGCATGATAAATGTATGGACACTTCAGTGTTTTAGGTATTACACATTAAGTGGCTAATTCACATCGCAAGTTTTGATCATAAACACAAGAAAATGGTTTTACTGTTTGTATGGGTTGACCATCTTGTTTAAGTTTGTCGAACAGAGGCAATCTGAAAGGCATACGACTGATATTGTCCTTAAGTTGTGCTTATTATGACAAATGTCATTTGTTGGGTACGTAAGGTTGCTTAATTGACTAATTTTCCAATGTAAAATCTCAACTTTAAAATCCAGATTCCAGTTCAATGTTGCTGTTCTATCCCTTTAAGTAGATGCTTGCTGATTTAACCCTAAGCAGGGCCCGTATTCGCCAACCTATTCTTAGACTTAAGAATAAAGAATTGACTTAGACTTTAGAAATAATACATGGATGTTTGCAAATATGTTGGCATTAATGTTGCTTATGCCATTAACAAATCGTTCTCAACACAAAATGCTGCAATTAGTTAGTGAATTACAAGTTAGATTAAAAGTAACGGCTTTTTTAGAACAGAACTCTTTTAAGAATATTCTTTATTCTTAAGTCTTAAGTCTAAGGATGGATTGGTGAATACGGGCCCAGATAACCATCATGGTGTACAATTAAAGATTCAAAACATTTAAATTTTATTGTCTGATATTATCTTTAAAATGGAAAAAGAACTATAATTATGTTGCAAGTTTAAAAAATATATATATAATAATGTTTCACTTTTCTTCAAATTTTAGTTTTTAGCTCACCTGAGCACGTTGTGCTCATGGAACGTGCTCATGATGAGCTTTTGTGATCACCTTTTGTCCGACGTGCGTTGTCAACATTTACCTTGTGAACACTCTAGAGGCCACATTTATTGGCCAATCTTCATGAAACTTGGTCAGAACATTTGTCCCAATGATATCTCTAACATTTCTGAAACTTGGTCATTTGGGCTTAAAAACTAGTTCACTAGGTCAATGTAAAGAAAAAGCTTGTATCACTCTAGAAGTCACATTTTTTTAACACTCTAGAAGTCACATTTTTGACCTTTTCAAAATGAAACTTTCTCAGAACATTTATTTTAATGATACCTCGGCCGAGTTCCAAAATGGTTCCAGTCCGTTAAAAACCATGGCCGCCTGGGCGTGTGGCAGTTTTCCTTAAAAGGTTATAGAAAAAGCTTGTAAAAACTATAGAAGTCACATTTTTTGCCTAATCAACATAAAATTTGCTCAGAACCTTTGTTTTTATGATATCTCGGCCGAGTTTGAAAATGGTTCTGCTCCGTTAAAAAACATGGCTGCCAGGGTGCAGGGCCATTTTCCTTATATGGCTAGTGGAAAAACTTGTGAACACTTTAGAAGTCACATTTTTTGCCCAATCAACATGAAACTTGCTCAAAACCTTCTTTCTTATGATATCTCTGCGAGTTCAAAAATGGTTCCAGTCCGTTGAAAAACATGGCCGCCAGGGGGGGGGGTGCAGTTTTCCTTATAAGGTTATAGGAACAGCTTGTGAACACTCTAGAAGTCACATTTTTTGCACAATCTTCATAAACTTAGTAAGAACATTTGTCCCAATGATATCTCGGCCAAGTTTCAATCTGGGTCCTGTGGGGTAAGAAACTAGGTCACTAGGTCGAATTGAAGAAAAAGCTTGTTTACACTCTAGAAGTCACATTTTTTTACCAATCTTCATGAAAATTGGTCAGAACATTTGTTCCAATGATATCTCGGCCGAGTTCAAATCTGGGTAATGTGGAGTCAAAAACAAGGTCACTAGAGAAAATGCTATACAAAATGCTTGTTTACACTCTAGAAGTCACATTTCAACATGAAACTTTCTCAGAACCTTTATTCTTATGGTATATAGGCTGAGCTAAATGGTTTCGCTCCCATGCAAACATGGTCGCCAAGGGGCTGGGCTGGGCAGTTTTTCTTATGGCTATTGAAAAAGCTTATGAACATTCATGTAACATTTTGTGCCAAATCAACATGAAATTGCTCAGAACCTTTGTTCTTATGATATCTTGGCTGAGTTTGATAATGGTTCCACTCTGCTGAAAAACTTGGCCATCATGGGGCAGGGCAGTTTTCCTTATATGGGTATAATGAAAACTTTAAAAGGCTTGTGCACACTCTAAAGGCCACATTTAATGCGCAATCGTCATGAAACTTGCCCAGATTCTTTGTTCCAGTGATATATCTTGGCGAAGTTTTAAACTGGTTCATGTGTGGTCAAAAACTAGGTCAAATTTCTATGTGAAATGTGAAAACTCTAGTTTTGCCTAATCTTCTTGAAAATTGTACAGAACAAATTGGAAACTGGGTCATGTGGGGTAAAAAAAATTAGGCCACCATGGCAAAATTGAATACAAAGCTTTAAAACATTCTTAAGGCCACATTTATAGGCCAATCATCACAAAACTTGCTCAGAACAGTTTAGTACCTTAGCCTGTCAGGTGAGCGACCAAGAGCCTTTTGGCCCTCTTGTTTTGACATGCTGACCTTCAGAAATACTACTCACTGTATGCTAAAGATTTGTGTGCTCAAGCAAGTTTTGCATTATAGCTTTTAGAAATAAAATGTATCCATTAACAATTCACATTCATTTAATTTTGGACCATATTGCAGCAGTCAACTTCCAGCTTCAAATAACAATATTTGTGTCAACTGTCTCTTGGCGAACACAATTTGATGTAAATTAAAGACAAATAGAAATAACAAATGTGTCTAGACGTGTTTTATATAAAATTTCCTTTCAAGCCATAACGTAAAGAAAGGTTATTTATTAAATGATGACAACAAGAATACCATTTATGCAATCCCCATGGTGTACATGGTTAACTATATCAATTTTCCTTTCTTGAGCAATTGTGTCACAGATGGACCACCCCATGATCTCTATTCTTATTATGTACAATATTGTGGTGTGTGCTGTTTTTTTCATTGCTTAAACACATGTATATAATAAAGGAATATATTTATTTACATGTTTTCAGACCACAATGACAAGGGAATAGCCGAACCTCACCATACCAACACCAGGGGTCCACTAACTATGATGACCCAAATATGATGCCCCAGTTTGACGTACGCAAATCCAGTCTTGCACCAATTTCTACCGGTTTTCAGGAAGAGTCAGATAGGAAAAAGAAAAAGAAGAAGACAGAGGGAAATGATACGGGAAGAATTGAGGAAGATTAGCTCGTGTAAATATGATAAGAACTTTTACAATTATAACTTCTTTCTGTGGCATTTCTTAACATTTTTATTTATGGCGTAGGTTTATAAACAAACATTGTTTGGAGTTGAAAAAATATTATTCCAGAGTCCAGACACTAAGATTTGAAAATGTTAAATCAACCAAAACTTTGATATTGTTCTGAACTCTCACCATAATCATACATTGGTAAGCAAGTCTTATGCTACTACATCTTTTTGCACTGATTATTGTGCTTTGGTGAACACATTCAAACCAGAGTCGTGCTACCTCCATTTGAGATCTAAAGACAATCCGAAACTACTCGGTCCGTCCATTATTACTGACTTCATCTTGAAAAGTAGTTTGTATATTTGTCCCCATGTAGATGAGTGAAAGATAACGGAAGAAATTATATGATTGAATGTACCAGGTCTGCGAGTATATTGTAAACTATATTATCATATGTCATATATTTGCTCTGTCTAAAAAAACGTGTTATTGAGTAATACAGAATGCTATAGAGGTAAAGCAGTCATACACACAATTTCGAACATCGTTTTTGCATGTCTATTACTATGTGTATGATTTATATTTACAATACCAGACACCGCGAAATGTATCAGATTGTCAGACATGTCCGACACAATTTGAAAATGTCTGACAGATCCAAAGCACTTGCCAGACATTTTGTATGATGTTTTCATGTTCTACTCTTTTCTCAGTGTGATTCTGACTTTCAATCTGGTTGTTTGACATAATATTGAAGGCTGTCAGACAAAGTTTCTTGACGTCTGCAATACCCATTTTAAAGATGAAATAAGTTACTTAAATCAAAAATCATGTGTACATATTTATCAAGGTTACTTATATCTGGGTTTACTATAACACATGCATGGAGATACGTTTTAACAAGAAATGCTTTCAAAAATTACTATAGGTGTGCACTTATTCATGATACCTACACAGATAGTGGCCTTTAAATCACACTGATAGCATGAAACAGTAAAATATCAACTGATTAGTTCATATAGTGGAGAATATGTTAAGCAGTTCATACACGGTATCAAAGAGATTTAAATATCATTCCATTCAATAAAATTGTTCTTAAAAAGACTGCAGGCGTTTGTTGATTTAACTGATATTTACAAACTTTTTATATGTTCACCAGTTTTTCTGAGGTGAGAAATGAGGTCACATCCCATATATTAAATGTGAAAGTGTCAAATAATTAAGTATACAGCCTAGCAATGTGAAATACTTTTGGAACATTCAGAGTGATTTTAAGTTTTGTGTATATGTTGTGATGTCTCAAAGATCATTGATAGAGAACGCACTAATTATCATATACACTGGACATTGTCACTTACTTGTTATCTGTATTTCTTTGATGTCAGAGCAATGCAATCTATGTAATTAGTTGGCAAGTAACTTGAGATTTATGATGTAAAATCAATGCCTTTTGGCCATTCCCAACTAAAGTGATTCAGGAAGACTTCCTGTTTGATGCAGATTATTAAAATGTTATAATACCTGTTGATAACTACACAGATACTGAAAGTGGGTTAAACAGAAAGCTGACTATTATATGTACCAAGTCATGCTCACAATGCTTGAAGGAAGTTGAAATCAAGGACCAAACAAAGTAGTGACCCAAGACTTGTTTACCATGAAAGCTATACCCCTTAGCAGGTGTCATTGTACTTAATGGGAAATACAAATCACTGAACTGGTAATAGAAATAGCACAAGTCTGCATAAAATGTTTATTTGAAATCATCCAGTGTGAAAGGTTAAACCAACCTTGGCTCAAATGCATGATAATTTAAACTCCAGTCTATTTGATGAACAGTTAATAGATTATTGCTTTAGTCTCTTTACATCAGTTAAGATTTAAACATTTTGTCCTTAAATCTATTATGTGTTATGTGGGAATTTTCAAAATTTAATGTATGCAGTATTGAGTTTTGGGGTTGACTTTCAGTACATTTGGATTTATTATTTACAATTGGAAAAACACCAAATGTGTATGAAATATGCCATTTAATGTCATTCCATTGAAATCCAGCTATTCAAACCTGTAATCTGAATAAACACGATCTATCAGGAAGTACAAATCTATTGACTGATGTATGCTGGTTTTGTCAATAATTCAACAGCCACATGGATTCACACTTTTGAATGACAAATTTTTTAATTTTACTATTTGCATTTTAAACGTTTAACTTTTTAGAGTAGCTGTGCAGATATGCATATTGATGATTTTTAAATGCTATCACACCTTAATCTATCTTCATGTCTGTTCTTAAAATGACAGTAATTTATACCTTGTAATATTTTAAACTTGTTTAAGAAAGATAATATTAGTCATTAAAAGTCTACAATCATTTGCACCTATTTGTTTTTTCAAAAGACAGAAATTTATATCTTTTTGTGATGAACTAAATTAATCGCTCAAAAAGATTTCAAGATTAGGTAATTGTTTAATTACAACATATGACTTTGCATTAAGTCTGGGGTCACTTCTCAATAGATTTTTACAAACACTGATCTGTGGAATGTTATTGAAACCTGACTGAAAAAAACAACATGTGTATGATATTGATCATTAACTACAATTATACTGCCCATTTTTCGAAAATAAAGTATTGTCACCTCAATGACTCCCCATTATAAGGTTGCACAATAGCACAAAACTGACATCAGCATGCAAGAACATAAGACCTGTCTTTATATATATTTAGCAGATAGCATGGTTTGGCTTTTACTGTATGGATATTGAAACATGATAGACCTGAGTAACAACCTGCTTATACATAATTTAAACATATTTTGTAATTCTGGCTGTTGAAAATTACCTCACCTACAGTTAAACACTACATTAAACAATTGGAATGCCAGTACACAGGTTATCTTTTAGAAGAATCAAAGAATCAAATGCAGAGGTTTAAATGCGCTTAAATGTGTATAGGTTAATAATTGTAATGATAGAACTGAACATTTGTCATGGTCATGGTCTACATGCACCGACACATCATGCACCACTTTCCCGCCTAGATATGCTATCAGTCATGTACAAAATTACCTGCTAAACATGAAGCTTTAGAAAAATTCTGTAAGATAAAAAGCTTCCATATTGTTTACATAGAGACTTCAACAAGCTGTAATGTACACAATTTATTAGGGTTGTATTTCAATAATCAACAATAAGCAATAAAGCTGCCAAGGGAGTTTTAAGAACACTTAAAACACTGAGGCCACTGTTATAGCTGAACAATGTGACCTAGTTTTCAGATTTTCTAATAAACATGTTTTGAAACAATTGACAATACATTAGTTCACTTCAAGCATGTTTTAGTATATATCTTTCAATTGTATCTGATATAACCTATATAATATTGTTTAAATTTGTAGTTTGCATACGTGGAATGTTTATGTGCTCCTTTTCATACTGTAACCTGTTCTTGCTATTGGAAAATGATACCATGTATTACCATGTTGTTTGAATGTGATATAGCTAAACCTTGCATTCAAATCTCTGTTAACTATGAATTGGTATATACCGAAATAGATACAACTAGCAGGTGATTCAAATGCAAAAATTCTGGTTAATTAAAAGATATCAATAAGATTATATTAAATTCTGTGTGATTAAAGAAAAAATGGAGATTTTAAAATTCGATGTCGTTCTCATCTAATGTTTAGCAGTGTTATAAGTTGTTGTCAACACGGCTTAATATGTTCTTTGTAAACTGCCCTTTTAATACTTGTAGATTGATTAAAGATTGCTGTTGTGCATGATATTTATCATATAATATAGAGTGCTGTGGGTTTGTTTATGATCACTGCTACTTATATAAGGTGACTCATTAATATTTAATGAGAAAACTACAACAAAGCTCTGAGATTCCACTATCAATATGTCATTTATTTGCTCTGTTTCCATGGTGAATTGATGCCACACAGAATTTACCTGCACATTAGTAGACAGCCATATTGATTGAGACAGAGGCCTTAATTGTTAAAGGCTGGCATCCAGTATTTAGTCTGGTTATTGTAAAGTGTGCAGAAAGATACAGACTTGTAAAGTGTGCAAAAAGATACTGTTTACAAGCGTTTATTGACATTGAATGGCTTTGTTGTTAGAAAATACCCATCTCAATGTAATTTGCACTGAAATGATTGAATGTTTTCTTAGTTTGTTTTTTTATACTTTACATGATTGAATGTTTTCTTAGTTTGTTTTTTTATACTTCACAATATTGTTAACATTACTGTTCCCTTGTTTTTTTAGATGTTTCACTATATGTGCTGTTGTTGTATGGTAGTTTTGTAATTTTACATGTTTTGAATTATATCTAGTGAGAATATTACACTTGGAATTTGCAACTGTATGGAACTTGGAAGTAACTCAATTAGCTTTAAAGAAACAAAAATAGTTCCATCATGAGCTGCATAGGGATGATTAAAACATTTAGACATAATCTGGAAATAATTGGCCTAAACAAAAAAACAAAACTATCGACAGAAGAAAGCATAAGGAAAAATTTAACATCTATTCAAATTATGTCAGTGTTTCTTCTGTTTGGGGCTTCATTAATTTATTTAGATTTCAATATTTCTACAGTTTGTTAGTGCTATAGATACACATAAAAGAGCTATTATACTTCCTGCATGTTGTTTTTCTTGCAGTTTTTGATGGTGTTTGTGGTTATTTATTAGTTTCTTTACTGTTAGTGCAAGTTTGCATCTTCTGAATGTTAGTTTCTTTGCATTTTTGTGTATTAATTGAATTTGCTATTTGTACAACCCCTAATATTTAGATTGCACTGGACCTTTTGTATTCACTAACCGAGAAATATGCTTATTCTTCTAGCTTTTGAATGAATGTTTGTGTGAATAAATATTAGTCACATATTTGTTGTTGTGTCCCCTGTTGAACCCGTTGTTGTCAAAAACATTTCGCAGAAAATGACAGTCAACGCACTGTTAGATGACGGCAGCACGAAAACATACGTAAGCCAATTCCTGGCTGCAAAATTAAGATAAGGATGAAACATTGAATCTGTGAAGATTAACACAATCAACAACAAAGTAGATACATTTGAATCAATGACAGTGGATTTTGCCTTGGAAAGTGTGAACGGTCTTTATAAAATACAAATGGACGCCTTAGTGCTTGACGATATAACAGGGTCACTACAGACTGTAAACTGGAACAATCTAGAGAAAAGATGGCCGCACCTGAAAAACATTACCTTTTCAAAGCTGGACGGAAATTCAAAAGTTGACATTTTAATGGAATAGATTATGCTTGTTTGCACCAATCATTGCATGAAGTTACAGGTCAACAGGGAGAACCCAGTGCAAGGCTTACACCATTAGGATGAACATGCGTCGGTCCGTTGGACAGTGACGTCACAACAAAGTCGTTCGTTGACGTACCATGCGAAACTAGACGATCTAGACAACATGGTGAAAAGTTCGTGGGAACTAGATAGCTATGGTACCATGTCAAAAGACAGACGAGATTTCACCTGTGAATAAAAATGTATTGAAATGCTCGAGAGATGCAATGATGCCAGAACAATCAGCATGTAGTAAAAATTCCTTGGAAGAACAATCCAAAAGAGTTAACCCAAAACAGACAAGAAACTGAAGGAAGACCCACACATTGAATCAGCCTATATGGAAACCATAGAGAAGTATGTTGCAAAAAACTACTTGAGAAAAATTACAAAAGATGAAGAAATACCAGAAAACTGTCTACCACACTTTCCAGTTGTTAAACCAGAAAGGGAGACTACCAAGGTTAGAATAGTCTTTGATGCATCAGCAAAGTGTGGAGCAGTATGCCTAAAGGACTTTATTCATACCGGTCCCAAACTATAAAACAAATTATTAGACGTACTACTCTAAGAAAACATGACATTGCTCTTGTACGACACATCAGTGAGATGTATCTCGGAGCAGGAATGTTCAAAACAGACAGAAAATATCACATACTGTTATGAATATGAGTTCAAAACGCAAGTCTTTGGCGTAAACGCATCACCTTTCCTGGCACAGCTCGTTGCACAGACAAATGCAAAGTTGCATAAAGATAGGTACCCCATGGCTGCTGACACTGTATTGAAATCTACGTATATGGATGATTCGATGGATTCCGTACCAACTGAAGATCAAGCGCTACAGCTGTACACGGAATTATCTTAACTGTGGCTCAAGGCAGGCATGTGTGCACGGAAATGGGTGTCAAACTCGCGCAATCTGTTAAAAAAGATCCCTAAAATTGAGAGGTCTATAGAAATTGATTTAGATACTAGCTACTTACCAAACACAAAAGCATTAGGAATCGCATGGAAAGCTGAGGTTGACATTTTCACATTCAAATTGAGTGACAAGGACTGTACAATGCAAAAAGTGACAAAAAGAAACCTGTTGAGAAGAGTCGCAAGTCTGGTTGACCTACTAGGTTTTGTGTCACCATATACAATATTAGGAAAGATATTTCTTCAGCGGTGCTGGTTGAAAGGCTATGATTGGGATGAAGAAATCGACATAGAACTAACAAGTGAAATTACATATTGGCTGAATGACCTCCCATTGTTGAACAACTTCACAGTACCAAGAAGTCTGTCATTTCGAAAAGAGAAACAATCTCAGCTCCATGTGTTTGTAGATGCATCAGAAAATGCGCGTGGAACTGTTACATATGTCAGACATGTAGATGAATCCCAGAACATTACAGTGAAATTCATCTGTAGTAAAACCAAAGTTTCTCGTTTGACAGCAGTTAGCATACCAAGGCTTGAATTAACTGCGGCAGTATTGGGACTTCGATTATCCTTGAGCTTAGTAAGAGCATTGGACCTGTCAGAATAATATGTAACATATTGGACTAATAGCACAAACGTGTTGCACTGGATAGGAAATGAAAACAGATTTTTCAAGCCTTTCATGGCAAATAGAATAGGTGAGATAAATGAAAACAGCTCTCCAAAACAGTGGCGTCACATCCCTACCAAAGAGAACCCTGCAGATCTGACGTCAAGGGGAACATCTGCTGAAACACTCATTGCAAGTTCATTTTGGCAGAATGGTCCAGATTTTTAGCAAACAATTGAAGAAAAATGGCCTAAAAATGTCATTGAAAAGCAAGACATTCGAAACTGCGAAGTAAAAACGAGAATAAGCATGTCACAAAAAGTTCACCAGAAAAGGAAAATGGTAATGACATATTTGTAGTAGTCAAGCAACTTGAAGAAAATAGACTAGATCCTTGTAGGCATTCAGATTGGAGACATTTGACCAGAATGATGGCATGGTTACAAAGATTTGTTTCAAACTGTCAAGAAAAAGATTATATGAAGAGAAACAAACAAAAGATATTGTGAGTTGAAGAACTACAAGAAGCAGATTTTTTTTGATTTGCAATGAACAAGTTGAACACTATCCTGAGGAATACAAGTGCTTAATAAATGGAAAAACACTTCCAACAAGTAGCAAATTAACAGGAATTTGATCCATCTTCGTTGGGCTTTAGACACATCTGCCTACTTTGTGAGATTAAAACCAACTGACATTATAAATATAATTACCTACTCAAACATTGATTATCAAAAGAATTTAGAGCTATTAGCTTTTGATTTATTCAGTGGTTTCCACAGGCTATTTAACGGTCCCTTACCATGGCTGTTGAATTTTGTAATCATTGTCTCAGGAGCGCTTGAAAATTTCTGATCAGTATATTTTGCTGTACCTACAATTGGTCATACAGATGATGCTTGTCATCTCAATTGTCAAAATTGTGGCTAGGTTACACAGTAGTGGGATCGTTCAGAAGCAATAATTTATGCCAATTAGATTGCTGCAGGCGACAGACAACCCTGTGCTTGAATTTAAAAATCAGAGTCCCTGGTGCAAGTTACGCTGCTCGGGGGGGGGGGGGGATTAGAGTGATGCGAAATGTAACTAACAAGATTTTAATTATGATTTCATTAATTTTTAATTCTTTTGTATCGTGAAAGTAAACGCTCATGCAGTTTTGTTGTTTCTGTTCGCTCAGCTCAGAACTTTCAAAGTGATTGAGCCTCTTTAACATTTTTACTTTGAAAATGAGATTTCTCGAGTAAATTTTCAAGGTAAATCGTTTTAAACATTATTAAAAATGTTTATAGGATTGTCGCATTGCATTTTTAGTGGTTTCAGTAAGGTTTGAGAATTGATTTAAACAGTATTTAAAAAGACTGGAAATTGCACAGGCTATTTCCTTCTACCGTAAACTTTACACCTATTTGTGATTTCAAGTATTATTTACAGCATCTTTCATAGGTATACTCTTTAATCGTTAAAACAGTCACTGCAAAAAGTAATGCTCTGTAAATCGGGTCGTTAACATTTGACGTGCATATGTACGACATGCATGAGGAAATTTTCCCGCCATTTTTGCAATAACAAAGCATATATAATATAATAATAATATACATGGATTTTAATCAAGTTCTTTATAATTCATTAATTGTGAAATCAGTATTACGACTTTAACATCAGGTAACGCTTAAAACAGTTAAAACACCAAACAAATGCCGATATGAACATAATTCATCGTATAAAAAAAGGTCACAGAAATAGATCAAGTGTAGCCTAATGATTCTAGAACAACCAGAATAGTAGATGTGAATGTGATGTCACTGCGCAAATTTGATGCACACTGGACATAAACGTCGCGAAAAAATGATTACTTCCAGTTTCAAAACAACAATGGCTAGGGAAAGATCTAGGATCCAAAAAGGTACCGGATGCTGCTAAAATGGAACAGGGCAGAAAGCCATCCCGGTTCTGTAACCTGTTTAGCTCTCCTGAGCACGAAGTGCTTAGTGAACTATTGGTATTGGGAACCTCTTTGGCGTTGTCCATATGCCGTCAACAATTTGTCCCGTTATCGCGATAAAGACTACATTTTAGCTCACCTGAGCACGAAGTGCTCGGTGAGCTGTTGGAATAGGGGATCTACCGGTATCGTCCGTCCTTCCGTCGTCAAGATGCCGTCAACATTTTGGACCGTTATCGGGATAAAGATTACATTTTTTATTTAATCTTGACCAAAATTGCACATTTTGTGTATGACCATAAAATGTTGGACGAGTTTAATAATGGGCCCAATCGGACCAGTACCACCAGATTTATTTCCCCATTTTCATGCAAAAAAAGTGCCAAAGTCGCCTTTTCCAACATATAGACTTTATTTTCCATCCAATCTTAACCAAACTTTCACAGTTTGTGTACGACCATCAGATCTCAGCCGATGCCCAAAATGGGCCATATCGTGTTTCAAACACCAGAGTTATTGCCCTTTGTTTATTAAACAAATATACAATAATGGACATTATTCAGGATAGAGAGATACATTTTTCATCCAATCTTCACCAATCTGGCACAGTTTGTCTATTACCATGCGATTACAGTTCAAGTCAAATATAAGCAAGATCGGAAATGAAACACTAGCGTTATTGCCCTTTGTTTGTGAAAAAAATATATGCAAAAATTGACATTATTCAGGATAGATACTTTTCATCCAATCTTCACCAATCTTGCACAGTTTGTCTATGACCATACGATTAAAGGTGAAGTTGAATATAAGCAAGACCAGACTAGAAACACCAGAGTTATTGCCCTTTGTTTGTGAAAAA
The DNA here is from genome assembly GCA_027627225.1 of Congeria kusceri. Taxonomy (NCBI): domain Eukaryota; kingdom Metazoa; phylum Mollusca; class Bivalvia; order Myida; family Dreissenidae; genus Congeria; species Congeria kusceri. Next base: position 29,519,015 of record CM051030.1, on the reverse strand, counting down.
AATAGGAAAAAATGGACATTATACAGGAGTGAGACTTCATATTTCATCCAATCTTCACCAATCGTGTACAGTTTGTTTATGAACGTAAGACTACAGGTGAAGTTGAATAAAAGCATGATTGGCCCAGAAACACCAGAGTTATTGCCCGTTGTGTTTGGAAAAAAACATCAACAATTTATCAATGATTGGCTTGCACACACAATTTTTTATTCAATGTTTACCAAACTTACAGAGTTTGTGTATAGTTTGTGTATGACGATAAACATTGATTAATAAAATTTGATTTCCAACAGTTTCATGACTTGCATGCAGTTATTTGTAAATGCAACGTTGATGTCTTCAGGGCCTGCATTAACATTATTTATCATCATTGGACTGAAAATTATCAAATAAAAAGCAAAACTGTACCTTTTAGCACAGCCATCTCAATTATCGCATTACGGCTAGTTCTCCAAAACTGTCTGCGAAAAAGACATCAAAATCTACTGTTTCTGCATTTTCCAGAATTGTCACTTATTTAATGAAAAAGGGTCAGGTAAGAATATTGAGAAAAGTGATTTGAGAACCATTAGCAAAAACACCGCACATCCACTACCCAACTCGTACTTTGCCCATTGCACTAACCCATGTTTTTAATCAAATTGATCCTATCCTTCTTTGTATATTGTTCAAACCTGTCACAATAGTATGGTCTTCATCTGTAACAGTTCTCAAGTGAGCGCTTGGGCCATCATGGCCCTCTTGTTTTTTGGTAGTTTTTAGTCTAATGAATTGCCATGTTCCATCAATGACGCTCGCGAAAACGCGTCACAATTCAGCTGGTTCCCATTCTTACATGCAATGCATAACTGGTAACAGTAACCAGTCGATACAGATACGCTTGGGTAAAACAAAAGTAAAATACAGGAACATCGTCCATCTTTTCAGGGTCTTTTTGGATTTTTTTCTTTCATTTGGGAATTTTTTAACCTTAAATTGGGAAAAATGGTCAGAAAATCGGATTGGGAATAGTACCGTTTTCCTGTACCAACTTAATATAGAGGAAAAATGCTGTATGGCTATATTGAAATCTTAAACAATCTTTTTGTTTAAAAGCCATTATGATGCTTTACAATAAGGTGAGTGACCTACAGCCATCTTGGCCCTCTTGTTTGTTTACGAGAAAATGTTATCTGCACATCATTCGCCATAAAGAAGCGAAATTTTGTTGTTCTGTGCTATGAAACTTTTGATACAAAAGTTAAGATCGCAATATTCTCTGCACCACAGTTTTTATTTGGAAATCTCTACGCCTACGCCCACGATGTTCATGCAGATGACATGGCGTTTTACTTGTCAGCATAATTTTTGCGGGCTATTCGAGCAGAACAAACCCTTCTCGAAGAAGTGTATTAAATAAGCATTTAATGCGCATTAAACGCTGCAGTATTGGCACCGTATTTTTTCTGCGTTTAATGCGCATTAAATACACTTAAAAATGCAGAAAAAATACACTTAATACAGATAAAAGTGTATTTTTCTGCATTTTTCCTGCATAGACACACTAAAGTGCATTTAAAGTGTAATTTTCTCCTTGAAATATACACTATATCTTCAAAACATACACAAAACTGTATTTAAAGTGTACTTTTTTGTAAAAAAAACAACAGAAAAGTACACACAAAAATACACTTTGCGTACTAAAAGTATATTGAATGCGCATTTAACGCAGACAAAATATGGGGCCAATACCGCAGCGTTTAATACGCATTAAATGCGTATTTATTGTAAATACACTTTCGAGAAGGGAAGGATTTACACGAAATACATGACATTACGTGCATTGTAAATTTAGAATTTGTGAATAATGTTTTTATTAAAGCTTCTTGCTTTGTTAAGTTCTTTTATCATAAATGAACGTAATTTATATTTTACGGCACACGGACACTAAAACTGTTTTTATGTAATGTTGATGATTGCTGACAGCACACTTTACATTTGAGCAGTTACTCGTCTGATGGGTGTCTGCTTCATGCAAACGACGTTTTTTTTACGATTTCCAATATCATGTGTTGCTATAATTAAAATCGTCCAAAAGAAGCGTCTCCTTGAAAAATACACTATGTCTTCAACATACACAAAACTGTATTTAAAGTGTACTTTTTTGTAAAAAAAAACAGAAAAAGTACACACAAAAATACACTTTGCGTACTAAAAGTATATTGAATGCGCATTTAACGCAGACAAAATATGGGGCCAATACCGCAGCGTTTAATACGCATTAAATGCGTATTTATTTTAAATACACTTTCGAGAAGGGAAGGATTTACACGAAATACATGACATTATGTGCATTGTAAATTTAGAATTTGTGAATAATGTTTTTATTAAAGCTTCTTGCTTTGTTAAGTTCTTTTATCATAAATGAACGTAATTTATATTTTACGGCACACGGACACTAAAACTGTTTTTATGTAATGTTGATGATTGCTGACAGCACACTTTACATTTGAGCAGTTACTCGTCTGATGGGTGTCTGCTTCATGTAAAAGACGTTTTTTTACAATTTTCAATATCATGTGTTGCTATAATTAAAATCGTCCAAAAGAAGAGTCGGAGAAAGTTTTTATATGTCAATAAATACACCCACGCTTTCCATGCGGATGACGTAACGTTGTACATGTCAGCATAAATTTCGCGCGTTTTTATAGCAGAACAAAGGATTTACACAACATTATTCATTTTAACTCTAAATATAATATGTGTTTAGTGAACATCAGAATTAAATAGGCGTTTCGAATTTGACTCTATTATATGCGTTATAGCAGCGCAATTTGAAATAATTAAAATGAACTATGGAATATTTGGATATACAAAGCTGTCAAATACAATAATTTATATATGAATATATCACATTGTGGATGATAACAACGAAACAAGTGAAGTTATTACGTTTACGTGTTGAGATCGCGAAAACAGGCTAGTGTATACATGCATATGTACATATATGATCTGACATGAGTTTATGCCGCGGTCCGATCCCGGAACCAAATGACAATATATTAAGGTGTCCCGCTTAAATGTCAAATGTCCGCCGATTATTTGTCAATGTCCCATTTTCGCCTGAAAAACAGGCATGTATGATGAAAATCCGAAGATAAACAATTACTGCGGAAATTGATGCCGCGAGAATACCGATGCCAAGTATAAAGCGATTCCCAACTTGGTTTTTACAAGCGCCAAACAGCATTTGGAATAAACGGAAAGTTAGAAAATATCGAATTTTGCCAGCCCCCTATAGTGGTTCTTGACATCAGCCTTTCAGGAATAGGGGCATCTCCCCATTGTGTATGTAAATGACAGCATCTGACATAGTAACGTATGTTTCAGGACGGTGAGGCACATCACATTCCAAAGTGGTTACTGGCTACTGAATCTGAAATTTGAAACGACTGTTTGTAATACTACATCTTTGCAGACACACACAAATAAAATATTTAGAATTGGGACTTGTTTCAAACCCTTTTGTAATTACAAACTTTTTGTTGTTTAATACATATGTTAAGGACGGTATATGATTGAGTCCGGAAGAAAATATTACAATTGTCTGGATAATGTCTGTTTGATGTATGATTTTCAGTTGTAAAAATGGCTCAGACGTCTAACTTTCTGTGAAAACATTACACCTACTGTTGTTTGTTTCTTGTTAAGATTTCTTACTATATCTACAGGTTATGAGTGCAAACTGTTTTAATCTCATTATCTTCTCTTTAGGCTATTGAAGCTGCTGATTGACAGAGAATAACCCATGTGAGAGGAGTGGGCGGCGCGGTATTATGGAGATCACTGAGCTGCGGACAGTCCAAAAGAAACCTTCGCTGTTGGCACACCTTTGTTATGGCTGGTCGACGTTATGGACAATCAACCCCAAGATCTGAGATTTTTCCTACCCAGAGCAACTTTAACATTGGCCATGAATTTTATTAATGTGCTATGGACAGCTTTTATCTAACCAGGACTGCCTATGAAATATTTAGAAGGCATTTTTGTTAAATTCGTTCTTCTACTCTAAAGTAGGTTCATCTTTCAACAATAACACAATTGGAAATCTGTTCATCTTTGCAACACATTAATTTAAATTTTGTTATCAATGTTTGCAGCACAGTGCACTATTCCTCATTTCGATGGTCTATTGTTTATCATTTGTGTACTACGGATTCCATATTTTGTGCAAACTTCATTGTGCCTGATTTGTCTACACACACTTTTGATAGTGACAACTTTATAAACAGACAATATAGGATGCATTCATAAGAACTATAAGGTAACCTTAAACTGGAGAAAGGGAACATATATATATTACTGTATTTTGTATTTGTTTTTGTCATACTGGAAAAGGCAAATGAATTGATTACAAAGAAATCAATAAAACATTTAATATGACAGTAACTGTAATGATAACCGCTGATGTTCACTTTTTAAGATTTATGTTTGGACTGGTATTCACAAAGCTCATAAAGGAAAACAAAACTTACTTAGTCTTGGGAGAAAATGTCGGATCAAATGTGTGAACATTTCGGATGCAAATTTCTCTGTGAAATCCAATGATTTCTTTTAACAAAAAAGGCACAGCATCTAAGCAATATTAACTAGTTTAAAACAAGTTCAAGGAAAATAATGGATTTTTAAAGTAGATCAGATTAAGTGGGAAGCAAATAGTAGTATGCAAATGTGGTGGGTGGGGTCACCATGACTAAAAACAGAAAAAAACTAACTTTAGAATGAATGGAGATATTTTAATGAAACTCCATATGTAGATACCTTATATCGAAACCTCAGTTGGAATTCCATATGCATGGGGTTAAGGTTAAGGTTACTTGAGAACGAATTGAGAAATTGTTAGGAAGTCTTATTTATAGGTATTTTTTATCGAGTCTTAACTTGGGATTGTGGATGGGCTTAAGGTCACTGTTACAAAAAATAAAACAAACAGTTCACTACCTCCAAAACGAATTGAGCTACCTTATTTAGAAAATTTCCTTGGGATTTCATTCTAGCTGGGTGTGTTCCAGGACAAGGTCACCATTATTAAAAATAGAAATGTGGTTTCCACTCAGTAACTCGAGTACAAATTGAGCCATTGTAATAAAACTTTATATATACGTATCTTTTATTGAGACCTCACTTGGGATTGTATAGTAGATGGGTGGATTCCAGGTCAAGGTCGCCATTACTAAAAACAGAAAATTTAAGCTCATTTACTCGAGTACAAATTGAGCTATTGCAATGGAATTTAATATGTATATACCTTATATGAGATCTCACTTCTGATTGCATATTGGGGTGGGTGGGTTCAAGGTCACTGTTACTAAAAATAGAAAAATAATTTTGCTCAATGGCTCAAGACCGATTTGAAGTTACGTATTTCTAGCCATATCATAATGAGCATCACCTTGCTTCCTTTCTTTTATTATTGTGCTGCCTTTTATGCATTTCGTTGGCAACATTTGGTTTTCGTGAAATGTTCACGTTTCTTGTTCTTACTTTTATTTATATTAACACGTTAAATCTTATTGGGATGTCTTTGTGATATTCCCATACGCCACATTGAAACCAACCTTAAGTTTCCATATTTGAAAGTTGGAACTTAAGTTTTCAACGCACATACCGTATTTGTTCCATTTTAGCTCGACTTGTCGTCGCTCTGTCGTCTGCGTCAGCGTCTTCGTTAGATAAGTTGTTTGGTTAAGTTTTTTGTCAGAGTCCATTTCTCAAAAACTATCAAAGGTATCCATTTTAAACTTGCAATACTTGTTCACTATAAAAGGGCAATTCATTATAGCAAGGCAGGTAACCCTGTGATTTGTATTTTAAGAGTTATCGGCCCTTGTTTATACTTATAACTTTGACAATTTTGACATTTTTTGGTAAATATAAAATTTCTCAATAACTATCAAAGACATTAAATTGAAACTCAAAGAACTTGTTTATGGTGCTGACCCCATTCTGTAGACATGAGGAGATAGCTCTTTCAATGATTTGCTTGGAGTTATTACCCTTTTTCCAACTGTTCGCTTGAGGTCATTTTTCTCAATACCTGTATGAGGTATTGACTTCACACTCAAAGTACTTGTTCACAGGGATGAATTTATTCTGAAGACAAGAGTAGGTAACTCTATCAAAGATTTCGTTTTAGATATTGTCCTTTCTAAAACTTAGAATTTTCGCTTTAGTTCAAATTTCACACTAACAATAAGAGGTATTGACTTGAATCACAAAATATTTGATCACAGTCATAAACCCATACTGTAGACAAGATGAGATAACTATATCAAGGATTTTGATAGAGTTATTGCACTTTTTTCAACTTAGAATTTTAGCTTTAGGTCAAATTTCGTATGATCTATAATAGTTATTGAATTGAAATTCAGCACACTTCATCACAGTGATGAACTAATTCTACTAACAAAATACCAGAATATGATCAACTTCGAGAAAGTCGAGCATCCAGCACCCGTAGGCGGTGCTCTTGTGTGATACCTTTTCATTACGACGACCGTCTTTTAACTCTGTCAGCGCTTTGATTTTAAATATGATGTGAAATTGAAAATGTTATAAAAATCAACACTCTGTGTCTGCATCTTTATTACAGCTAGACGTTAATTGTCCGCCAGAACCATTCTAACTTCACAAAACCATTTGTGCAACTAAAATATCAGCTGGGACACCGAATATACACCTCGTTCTTGCTATATGATTTTAGTAGTAACGAGCTGCTGTCACCCACTGTCAGTACTGTCACTGACTACTGTCAAACCTACTTGTCAGTGCGAAGAAGAATTCCGAACGTTCTTCAGACGTCACGTGTGTGGCCGCTCAGCTTTATCGTGGTTACTTAAAAATTGTACTTGCAAATTATGTCATATTTATCTGTAACGCCATTACTACATTGTTTAATGGGATTCTATATAGCCATGTTAAAAGATATAGACGTATTTGCTCTGATTACAATGTTTTCAATAACGCAATTGATAAGTGTCGCGATGATTTCATGATGAAGCACTTTTGCCTTCGCAACAAGCTGGCAACACAATTATACCATGCGTTATTAAATATTACCCATCACTACCAAATATTGGTAATATTATTAATAAATATTGGGATTTACTCAAATTATCTGATAACCCCGCTGTAAGGGCACTTCACCTGTTTAGGCCTGTCATGGCATGTAAACGCCTTAAACATGTCTAGAATATTCTTACTAAAGCTAAGTTTGAAAATACATGTCAGGAAATATTCAATTCCTCTAATGCAATAGACCACGATGTTCTCATTGCATGAATACTATAGAGAGTCACTCGTTGGTGAGTTCGCAAAATAAAAAGAAATTTCAACTTAACCACAATACAAACTGTTCAAGTTCACATGTTATATATCTGGTAACTTGTAAGAGGTGTAATATGCAATATGTTGGACAGATTGGTCAACAAGTATCATAACGAATTAATAATCATCGTTATGATATACATAATTTTAATAATCCTGCATTGTCTACGCTTATTGCAACTCACTTTAGTTAGTCAACCATGATCAAAATGATTTCAGTTTTATGCCTTTAGATGTCGTAGACAATAACATCGAAAGCTTTTTAAGAAAACGGATTGGGTACATACATTACATACATTGGAAACTAAACATCCTAAGGGACTTAATTTTTGTATACTATTTAATTTTTAAAATAATTGCTTTTCAATGTACAATATTTTATAGTTCTATTTACTTAGTATTATCTATTTATTGTTTCTTAATTACTGTTTTACGGATTCCTAAAATTTTTCATAATAAATGGTGCAGTTTGTTACTGTTATTTATAATATTTGGCTTTTAAAACAGTCATTTACAGAGACTTTTTATCAATTATGATCCTGCATTCTATTAAGTATGTGTTTAATAAGTTATGTATTTATTAAATTATATATTTAATAATACATTTTAGTGATATTAATATAAACATGTACTTTTACATAGTTGTATTGTGAAACGTATGTAACTATTGTATATAGTTAATTCTATGTGAAAGAATACGCCAAAAATGACGTTACGTAACGTGACGTCATGACGTCATAATGTATTTTGTTTATATTCATACCTGAAGAAGATAATTACAATCGGTACGCGTTGTTAATTGGAGTTTGTCCTTTTTCTCTTTATTTAAAGGTTAATATTTCCCTGATACTTGGTGTTTGTATGTTTATGTATTCAATATTATTTGAACTTGGGTGTTTGTGTCAAGGAAAAGAATAGCGTGCTCCGGTACAGCGTAACCGTGGTAACTCAAATGTAATTACATAGCGCATATATGGAATGTTACCATTATTTTTTTATTGAGTTCAATAGAAAATAAAATAGTATTGTATACCTTACTATAAATAGTAACAAACTTGTACAGTAAATAAATCAATAACATTAAGCTATCGTGCCAATACAGGTAGGTTCAGTAGGTGCAACATAACTCTCCAACATTCACGTCCGCGTAATCATGCAGCCTCTAATTTGATATGCATTTTATTATACCGTGTTAAAAAGAAGACCACTTTATAAATATCACATTAGACCTTGAAGTTCTCGTGCTAATACAGTTACCACTTCCGGAACGGCTTTGCCGTTTAGTAAGTTCTTATTCTTTCCAACCATGAACTTTGTATACAATAACAATTAACCAAAGTATCGGTACACACACTTGTGTTGGACACACCTTGTAGTCTTGCTTTATATATAGACTATGAATATGTGGAACGATGTATACGTCGAAATTGTATGTGTATTCACTTTTACCCTAAGTGCGTATTACTAAAATAATTACAACAAAAAATCTTCGAATATTCTTTCCTTTGCAAATACAGTTTCAAAAAACGATTTTCTAATACAATTGCATGGTTATGTTACAAGAACCTGGCGACCAATTACTATAATTGAGATTAATGTGCCCTGATAAATCCTTTTTATCGGGACACATGGTATATACATCAATTTTTGTAAAAATCGTTTGTAAATGCGTATTATATAGTTTAATTGTGTATAGATTAACATACTGCTGTTGATAAGCATATGACGTGTTAGTTTTTTCAGACATCACTGGACTGTTTGATTCCAGTTCATTGCTTGGACATTAAATACTTATATTATTTTTTATGTACGATACTTCGAATATAGAAACATTCCATACTAGTGCTTAAGAAGCTTAATATAAATGCTGCCACACAAAAACATGAGTTCTCTGTTTGAGACTGAAAATTTTATTATTGCTATTTCATTTTAAATAAAAAATATGCGTAAATAACAGACATCTATATAATAGAGACTGCTCGTTTATAAAGCACCAAATCAACAAATTCATCAGTTTTAAAAATTTATGTACGACATTCAATTGAGATGTTTTACAAACATTTACCACATCACATACTCCGAATATCTTGTTTGAGGATACTTCTTGTAAATATTTACAGCAAATTCAGAGGAGAACAGAAGCCATTTGGTTCATTCCTTTGGTTTCTTCAAAAGTTCTGTCGAAAGCAATAATATTTTATAGGAGAAAACTATTTTTAATTGCAAGTTCAATAGTGTCTTATTATTGATGTCACGTCCAGTATATGTAGTATGTAGTACATGTACAGAAAAAAAATAATTTACGCCATTGTACAGTCACTCCTTAGCAAAACAACAGCAGCGCAATGTCATTATATAATATTCATACACGCATTTATGGCATCAGAACATACATGGTTTGATAAGCTTACAATTTGAACATTGCTTTGCATTACCGGGTCCACATTGTTGTTTTTATTTGTAGCTGATTCTGCCGATGCTGTTGGATAAACTAGACATACGATATAGTACACTTATATTACCTTGTAACTTAGTTACTGTTGTGTCTCGAATAACTTCAATTGAAATGGTAAAAACAAATATGCATCAATGTGCATATATATCTGAGTGTAGTTAGGTAGTATGCAAATTACAACACCGTGTAGTATGCAAATTACAACACCGTGTCTTGTGTTTGTATTTAATTATTGATGATGTTGTAGAGCACGCACAGCAATGTTGTATTTTGTTGTTAAATTATAAAACTAAGCCTCAATGTAGTAATGCCAACTCTGATAACCAGCCATGGTGGGATCGAGAATGTAACGTGGATAAACAATCGGATGCGCAGCACTACGGAAGTTTCGCGTGACTAATAATGTATTGGATTATCAGCGCTATGTATCGCTTGTAAGGATTTTAAAAGTTAAAAACAATTATATCAAACTTCAAAAATAAACGAGTTAGTTTTATCTCGTACAAACCAAAAGCTATTTTGGAAATTAATAAAAGGTAGTAAAAACGTAAGAAATAGAGAAACTCCTTATGTAGGCGCAGATGCGTGGCGTGATTATTTTAAAAGCTTCCTTTTTAAGGATAATCAACACAATTTAAGCGAACTGTATTTAGAGTCGATGAGGAAATAACGCTTATTAAAACACTTTATTGTGGAAAGTCGCAAGGGACTGGTGGTATTGGAGCCGATTAAAAAAAAAAAATACAATTCATATAATAAAACCGATACTCATTGCCTTGTTTAATTAGATTTTAATTACTGGACATTCCCCAGATATTTGGCGAGATAATATAATCGCCCCGGTGCATATGCCTGGTGTTAAAGACGACCCTTCTTACTATAGGGGTATATAACAAATAATTGTAATGTATGAAATATTGTATAATATTGTGTATAACATATTATGCAAATGGGCCGATTTATACGGCAAAATCGAAGAATCACAAGCTGGTTTTCGTGCCGGATATTCGACGATCGACAATTTATTTACTCTTCAAAGAATGGTTCAAAAGTATATATATAGACCTGGGGGGAGATTTTGTGTTTTAAATGTGGACTCCCAAACGGTGTTTGATGGGTTTATTCTTCATACATAATTAATAGCCTTGTTTAAGAACAGAGTTAGGGGAAAGCTATTTCAAGTATTAAAATCAATGTATTCCAATTTACGCGGATGTTTGCGAGTTAAATATAATTACCGTACACAAACAGTTAATTGTTACATATGGACTAGACAAGGAGACGTAAGTAGCACTATAATCTTCAACCTGTACACAAAAGAGTTGTCTCCCTTCCTAAGATCTAAAGGTCACAGGGGCATTTTTATCACCAAGGAAGTCTTAGATATAACATGCATTTTTTTTGCTGACTACCTTGGCCGATACTACTGTTGGGCTACAATCACAGTTGAACACCATTTCTGAATTTTGTTAAAACCTTGGTATAACAATTAACCAACTGAAGACTGAAATTATTGTATTTAGAAACGGCGGTCCACTTAGATCATACGAACATTGGGTTTATGACGACATGCCGGTACAGGTGATAACAGTGTATAAATATATGGGTATACTATTTAAGCCAAAGCAATCATGGAGAAAAGCTAAATGAAAACTCGCGGCTCTGGCCAGAAAATCCATTTTTTGCTATTTAATCTTACCAGAAATTTTTTGGATATTTTTCACACACGGTTTTATATTGTTTGATTCCATGGTCAAGCCTATACTTACTTATGGATCGGAAATATGCGGAATAGAATTCTCAGATATTTTTGTGCAAGTTCACAACTCTAATGCATGACATGTTTGTAATGTGTGCTCTGTATTTTACATAATAAACTGTTGTATTGTCTTGTTGTTTCTCAAAATAAGAAAAACACAACAACCGTGGAATGTAATGCGCTGTTCAATGTACTCAATGTATTAAAGAATCGTTTTCGAATGAATGTGTTAAAGGGACATCCAACATATAAATAAATGTTAAAATGTTATTGAAATGTGCAATACAAAAGCGTATATGTTAAATGGAGTTTGACTTTTACTACATTAGGAGGTACTTGATAAAAAATATAGAGAAAAACACGTGAAAATAGAAATCATAGAATTTGCATCGAACTTAAGAAATAATTGACTAGAAAGAACTAAAAACTATGGTTCTTTAAGATACTCACACTTCAAAAATCTACATCAACAATGTAACCTAGAAATGAACCAAACAACACGACCTTAACTATATAATGTTTTTTTCTAGGGAATTTGTAAACACTTTTTTCCATTATATATACATTATTTTACCATGCATCACACAATGATAAAAGGTATATTTCAGATTTGTTACTAATATTGAACATTTGGTTCCTTTTTTCAGATAATTCGTCACTGTAAGGTTCGATTCGAGTATTTTGAAAGAAACTGCTAATTTTGCTGATAAAAAACGGCCGAAATTATCAGCCGTATTTGTGCCATAATGGAATAAAATTCGTTTGACTTACATAAATGGACAATATAAAAGTTGGTTAACGCAAATGAAGTGTTATGTGGAAAGATGATGCAATCAGAAAGAAGTTCAAAATAATTAAAATGTGAGAACACACTCGCACGTTATTATATCCGGGAGCAGTATTTATCACGATGGGGTTTTCAATGTGTTAAATGTGGGTTATAAAATACTTATTAAATAATATGTATTGAAGGATTTAATAACAAAGTGCATTTTTACAGTGTTAATGGCCTTACGTAATGTCGTTATGAATGCTGTTATAACAAATGAAATCACACAATATCCAGCTAAAATGGATAAATACCTAAAGTCATTAAAGATACTAATTCCACTAGGTAAATATACGGAATCACTTCCCGTAGAAAGGAGCATTAAATGCTACCTAAAATTGATTCTCATACAATTAACTTCTTCCTTGTCAGGAAAATTAAAATTATTCGGAAATAGAAAAACAAATATACACGTGTGTGTATAATTTATCGTTTCCGACTCGCATATCGGCAAATAAAGCAACGCACCATAAATAACGGGTGGTGGTGTGTAAGCAAACAAAAGCGCGAGTTGTTGTGGGGTAAATTTTAAATGCGAAACTTGGATCAAGACATACTGGGCATGGAGAGTATAGTTGGCTAACCAGCATTTCATGTAGATGACTCGATTGTATATGACCGCTATTACATTAGAATACGTGCACCAAATCATGAATGGTGCATGCGATACGGACGATTGTTGTCGGGTTAAATTGGCAACATTACAGAAAGAGACAGGCGACTTCTCAAAACCCCAGAAGAAAGTATAGTTTATTTCACATAAAAGCCCAAGCGGACAATGTTTCGCATACAAATATATAACATATGCACACACGTAAGTATACAGTTGTACATACAATTACATATAAAACATACAGGAAGCAAAACCTATTGACACAAATGGATAATGTGGAATTTTATTTGGCAATATGAATGTACAAATCATATCGACAAAATGAATAATATAAAATAGGACATTACAATTTTTGAACTTAACTTCTTGTTTTAAAGATCCTTTATAAGAATATAAGAAGAAAACAAGAAAGTATTTAAAAAACATTCACACTATGAAAACATAATGATACAATAATTTTCATTACAGATACAATTTTATAATAAAGCATAAGAATGGTGTTAATGAAAGTACACCTTTTTCTATTGTTAACGAATTATTCCAGACTACCTATTCGAAACGAAACAACTGATTAAAGGCTTAATAATTACTACTAATAAAAAAATACCATAATCATAACCCTGTTTAACGTGTTGAATGGTACAGATAATCTAAGTGTAACACACACTATGAAAACAATATTAAATTATGCAATCATTTGTATAACACATTGTTATTTTATTATCACAAATAACATACCGTTTATAAGAGTACACATTTAAAAAAGAGTACACCTTAATCCTAATTCCAGACTAACAAACAAAGCAATACAAGTAATGTAGTGTACCTAAATAGTACAAAACAAATTAAATTGATTTAACATATGTGATATGTGATTGAACCAGAAATAAGTTAAAAATGCAACAACTTTACTTTTTTATTATAAGTTCATTTTCTGAAGTAATTAGCTCTATAAATGTGTGCATATTTAGTCTTTGTCTGTAATTTAATGAAATGTATTTTACTCTTAGTTCCGTATATAACTTACATTCAAGGGTGAAATGGAACTCTTCTTCAAGTTAATTACAAACATTACATGGTCTTTGATATAATGGACTAGAAGTGGGTCCGGCCCATCTGCCGCCCTTAATATACACTCATCGGTTAAACGACAAGCGTTATTTAGATAAATTTACTAAAGATTTCTTGACATAACAAAAATTCAGGTATGGTTGAAATTGAAATATGGCAATAAGTTTGTATGTAATCAGCTGTGTGCTGATTCTGGTGGTTGTTTATTTATTTTTTGTCAAAACAGCAAACATTATAAAGAAAGTATTTGAATATTCAAACTGTATTATTACAAACATTCGACGTATTATACGAATAACACTATCTAAATGGAATGTTTAGGTTAATAAACATACATATATGTCGAAGTCAACAGATTCGCCTTTACGGCAGTCAGTTACCAGCACATCAACAACATTTGGAATATCATTACACATGATTTGTTCACATTGCAAAAAAATAAAAACTGTTATTCGGGAATATAATACCAATATCAAATAAAGTAGTAATAAACACAATTTGTTTTAATATTAAGTGATTGAAAACTGTTTGAAACTGGCTGAGCACATAGTGCGATACTGTTCGCTTTATTGTAACACGAAGGCATGATCACGTTGTAACACGAAGGCATGATCACGCTGTCAACTTTACTTCAATGACCTTCATCTTTGACGGATTATTTAACCTATTCAACCACCATTTTCATACCTAAGATGGTATATCTTGATAATAATACATAGTATGCACGTGAGAAAATATTGATATATCTTAAACAGCCAGGATACATAAATTATAATACTGTTTTCTTTGAACAAAACTATTTAAAGGGACTATGTCATCGAAAAGAATGGTAAATATTGTGTAAAACAGTAGTTTAGACACGACTCCTTACCAAGCATGACAGCGCAGTTGGTTAAAGCGCTGTCTACTGTCATTGTTTTCGTATACCTCCTAAGTCGTGTGTTCGATACCCGCTCGAGGTTTTAAGTTTTTAGACTGTTATGCTTCTTTGTTTTTTTTTTAAACAAATATCTCATTGTGTATGACACTAATTTGATAATGTTAATGCGCAAGTGTAAGATAAAACGCATTTCTATTATATAATATAATTTAAAGTATACAAGGAAGCCAATGTTTCGTTAAAATAGTCCCTTTAAAGACGCATTTACAAAATAATTATTTAAATACACATAGGCCACACACATTAACCTGCTTTTTGCAATGCAATATGATGAGGTTTATTGTTATTTTCATGTACATGTATTGTAATTTATTTATGGCAACGAGTGAGGTTCGACATACCTTCAAAGCGAGGCAGTTATTCCAATTATATAGTTGTGCTTTGATCTTGTTACCTAATGTTCGTATTGTGTTGTATTGTATTGGCAATGTGTCACTTGCTCTAATTAAATGATCACACAATATTTATAATGATCTGGCTCCTGCTGTTGAAGCTTTACATATGAGATATGTGTTGTGATCTATTTCATGCGATTATTGAAATTGTACATAGTTTTCCAGTTTAAAAACACACGTGCAATAACATTTTAAACGAGCTTAATCAATGCACATCCCATTCCAATTCCATTCCGCAAGGGGATACCTGAATGTCCTTTAGAATATATATTGCTCTAAGCGAGTTATGTGCATCAAAATAACGCTACCATAAAATAATCTCAAAGTGAGAACTCATAAATCCATAAATGTAGCAACATCATCATATATGGTCTGCGTACACCCATTACGTATCTTGTCTATCTCAATACTGTGTTCATGTAAATGCGTTCGCCTGAAAAGAGTAAGTGGAGTACATTGCATATACGAAAGGAAGAAAAATTATATAAATTCTAAAATGTACCACAAAATAGTGTTTTCTTAGATAGTAAAAACCGATTGCCAGTTTTAAACGCACCGCTACCTTTGATTTCCAGATGAACATTTGTGTCATCGCAACCAGAGTCGTCCCTAGCGGATGTAAGTGAACTGTAGACATGCTGTTGACTGAAAGAGTAAATAAATTATCAAATATATTGCCTTAATTTTGGTGCGAAAACTTGTCCAACTATTTAATACATACTCGTTTACTTGCTACACTTATTTACTAAATGACACAGTACCCTTTAAAATCGTAATACCAGTGCGAAATGTATACATACTAATCATAATACTAATCATGAATAATAATAATAATAATGATAATAATTATAATAATAGTAATAATAATAATCATCATTATAATTATTATTATTATTATACTGATAAAAAGAAATAATAATTATAATGATGATGATTATTATTATCATTACTATCATTATTATTATTATTATTATTATTATTATTATTACATAAATTCTAATTAAGACAATGCAAATTTTTGGTTATCATGCTGATATATTTATTCGAACTTTTGACATTAAACATGACCTGTAACATAATAATTACAGTCGCGACAAACAGACCGAACTACAGTGCGTCAACCGTTTCCTTCATTTTTGTAATAAATTCAATAAGCGATAGAAAGTATATTTAACAAAGTTAGATATTTCGCTACATACACACTATTTTACCAACAAAATACGCAAATTAACTTACTTATCAGATGCTTTGGTTATTTCTGAAATAAATCCATACTTTAGATACCATATGTATGTACGAATTTTCGTAAAAAAAACAGCATATATATTGAATACGTCTAAGTCAAAACTTAGAAAACGGAAATGCAAACACTTCATAATCGTTTCACTTGAAACAAATACCTATCTAAACGGCGGCCATTGTGTTCATACTAAACAAATCTTGTATTTTGTAAGTTCAATGTAAAACGGCTGGAAAGTGGATACTATTACTTACTCAGTGATTCGTACGCATCGGTTACAATAGGTGCTAGGATATTATCGTAATGCACTGTGTTGCTTTCAACCTCTTGGAAACTGGAAAACGAATCGAACAAAAACTGTTTACATCATTCGCATGTAGTATATTACCAGATAACGGTAATGCAATTACGAATAACACTTGTTTAGTTCCTAACTTAATTTTAATTTGTTAGAATTCATTCGGTTTATAGAAATAACGCGTCTACTTACACATTGTGTGTGTGAAGTCCGGAATATTCGTCTATAAAGTATAAATGAGAATGAACATATCATATCTGAAAGATAACCATTAATTTGATTGTTCTGTCAAATTAAACATATCATTTATCGTGTTGTATTAAAGTATAGTTGATTCTGAGCTTTTTGCCATTTGTCAAATTACATTTATACATTGTAAATTAACAATTAACATTATGTACATTTCACAACAATGTCAAAGTAACAATAAGTACTTTCAAAGTTATAAAACTTACGATCATTCACACCAGTCATCTGATGTCTAGAATACTCATAGTTCTCTATATTTTTGTCTCGGACTTCTGCAAAAGCGTGGCGTTATTTAACATTCGATTTTTTATTGTGAATGGCAAATAACGACCGCAAACAACAACATATATGAAGCCACGATAGACCGATCCGGGTTTTGTCACGAATAGTTGAAACTCCTCCCCAGCTTTTGTTAAAGGATTACTATCCATTCATAGAAAATTACAAATATTACTACGCGCTCATTTGAATATCACAACATTATGCACGTGCTCTTTTATATCAAATAGTTTACCCGCTAAACACGTGATATCCAAGTGCGACGATTGGATAATATTGCAAATTGTTTTGAATATGATTGACATTTGTGGAAGCGTCTATTCTGATCTACTTTACAAAGTGATGATACATGATTTTTATTAACAGTAACTACTTCCTCAATAAATCAAGTTTCAAAGCATGTAAGACAAAATAAATGAAGTGAAACTCCAGCTGTGGCCGCAGTAGAGAAATGTTTAGGCAGCACAACTTAAGATACGCATACAACACAATTTAAACTGTATTTTTTAAATACTAATACCATGCTTACCTTTTCTTTCGACCGGAAATGCGCAGTTTATTTTGTATTTTCGACAAATAACAATAACTGCAAGTATGACCACTGCTAGAGCTACTGCTCCTCCAACTATGCCACTTGTTACTGCAGCGACTGTCGACGAGGCTTCTCCTGAAGCTGTAAGTTTACATGTATACAAAGAATACGCGTTATGTTTACGAACGTATGTAATTTAATGCCTGTTTAATTATTTACTGCTACATAATACTTTTAATTAGCAAACTTAATCCGACTCATACAAAGTTAAATATAGTGCTTATAGCAATATGATTCTGCGAATGATAGTACGTTTGGCATTATGCCTTCATTGTATAAGAGCTACACACATTTTCAAAATTTGTATTGACCTGTTTTCAAAGTTGTAAATGAAATGGGCTCTGTGTGTTCCGATTGCCCTATGCTGTTTTGAGCAAACAATTTGACTTGATATTCGGTTCCAGGTTGCAAATCCGTCAATGTTGCATTTGCTACTGTTGTCTCCATTGGTGCAGACCATGAATTGTCAGTGGCTTTTTTTAGTAACACAACAAACGTCTGTGGCAGTCCTCCGTCAAATCCTGGAGACCATGTTATCACTGCACTGGTCTCTTTCACCGAACCATCGAGATATTGAAGGTCATGAACAGGCTCAGGTTTCGCTGTAAGATAAATGCTAAAATAACAAGAGCTGTTTGCAAACAGTTATACCCCCTTTACGTTAAAATCGATAAAAAGCTAATTTGAGATAATTAAGGGTCATAACACTACACTTACTGAGATGATTTGGTTGATTATCAAACTTACCCGAGAAAATACAGCCACAAAGATTCCCAACAAGATTGGTGAAGATCAACTAAGAATAGTTGGACTTAGTGAACGGAAACGCTTAAAAGGCCAATTTTAGATAATTAAAGGACCATAAATCCACATTTCCTGGGGCGATTTGACTGGTTATCAAACTTGCCCGAGGTATTATAATTATTACAAACATTTTCATGAAGTTTGGTGGAAATCGGATGGAAAGCGCTGGACTTAAAACACGAAACGGCTAAAAAGAACAATTTCAGATATTTCAAGCGCAATAACTCCACGATTCCTGGAGCGATTTGCCTGATTATCGAACTTGACATGACATTCATTATTACAAACATTTTCATGAAGTGAGATCGGATGAAAGGTGTTGGACTTAAGAGAGAGGAAACCGCTAAAAAGGCCAATTTCAGATAACTCAGGGTCCATAACTCCTCAATTCCTGGAGGATTTTTTACCAATTATCAAACTTGACCTAGATACTATGCCCACAAACATTTTCATGAAGTTTGGTGACAATTGGATGAAAACTGTTGAACTTAGAAAGACGAAACGAAAGTGATCAACCAACAGACCACACTACATTAGCAAACAAATATACCTGCCATCTTCGATGGGGGCATAATATTTGTTTATTTAGTTTGCAATTTTGCCGGATGACCTAGTTTAAACCCCATGTGATCCGGTTTGGAATGTGTCCCAAATATCACTGGGACAAATGTTCTAATCAAGTTTTGTGATGATTGGCACATAAATGTTGTCACTAGAGAGTTCACAAGCTTTTTATTCAATTTGGCCTGGTAACCTAGTTTGTTATCCCACATAACCCAGTTTTGAACTCGTCCGAGATAATGGGATAAATAATATGAGCACGTTTCATAGAGATTCAGCTACAAATGTGGCCTAGAGTGTTCACAACTTTTTTTTTTCAATTTGGCCAGGTGACCTAGTTTTTCACCCCATGTGACCAATTTTCAAACTTATCCCATATATCATTGGGACATATGTTCTAAGCAAGTTTTGAGATGATTGGCCTATAAATGCGGCCTATGGAGTGTGCAAAAGTGTTTTGTTTAATTTGGGCTTTTGACCTAGTTCTTTACCCCACATGATCCAGTTTTGAAGTCATTCAAAATATCATTGAGACAAATGTTCTGAGCAAGTTTCATGATTATTGGGCTATAAATGTGGCCTCTAGAGTGTTTATAAGCTTTTGTTCAATTTGGCCTGGTTACCTAGTTTTTGACACCACATGACCAGGGATTTACCGGACTCGATTTTCTTCTTCAAAGACCCCCGAATTGTGACCCCTTCTATTTTTAAACTTGCATCCGATTGGATGCGTGACTTATCTGATGTGTTAAATTTAATTATTTCATAGATGTAATTTATAAAATTATCAACATTATTTTATAATGCCTTCGTTCAATCTTATTGATACGAAACATTCAAAATGTTGATACAAATGTAGACAAAACAAATGAATGGGACCCCCACTTTTATATAGAGGACCCCTAAATATCAACCAACTGAGTCCTGTGAACCCCTAAAATTTAACGTTGATGTAAAACCCTGCATGACCCAGTTTTGAACTTATTTGAGATATCATTGGAACAAATGTTCTGCGCAAATTACATGAAGATTGAGCAATAAATGTGGTCAATAGAGTCTTCACAAGGTAAATGTTGAAGACAAACGACGAACGACGCACACAAGACGGAATTTAATAGTGTTACCCAAGGACCATTACTGTGAAATCTGAGCATGCTGTTTGTAACAAAAAGATTTCAAATGTTTTCTATACAGCCCTATACAAATGTATTGAAAACTCCTCGGCCCCCTGACGATTTTTTTACAAAGCATATGAACATATCATTTACCGTGTTGTATTACAGTGATATGAAGGAATTTGGTAGAGTGTCACCCACGGACCATTTCTGTCCAATTAGTTTGAAATCAAGCAAGTGGTTTTTGAAAAAAAAAAATATCAAAGATTGCTATATAGCCAAATAAGAAACCCAGACAGTGGTGAAAGATTTTTAAAGTTTTCAATATACCGGTCGCCATATAAGGAAAACCGCTTCTCCCCTTGGTGGCCAAGTTTTTCAAAGGAGAAGAACCATTTTAGAACTCATCCTAAATATCTTTAGAACAAATGTTCTTCATGTTCATTGGGCACAAAATGTGGCCTCTGGAGAGTTTACAAGCCTTTTTTTTATTTGACCTAGTGACCTAGATTTTGACACCACATGATCCAGTTTCGAACTTGTCCGAGATATCATTGAAACAGATGTTCTAGAAAAGATTCAGGACGACAGAGGACGGACAAAAGGCCATCACAAAACCTCACAAAACAAGAGCTGTCAGTGGACTGCGTGCTCGACTATTCGAAGTATTTCAGTTGGTACATATTTTGGATAGTGGAAGGGCATACATTTGTTGAAATACAATATTTTTAAGTGAAGCCTTGTATAGTTTATACATTTTTGGAACAAAATCTTCAACCACAAAGTCAATGTAAAAAGTAGGCTAACTATGTCAAAATACAAAACAGAGTTATGGGTAATGTTGCCCCTGATATTAGAGTTGATGACAAAGGTTAGTTCCAAGTTTCAAGTGAATAATTTATGTAGTTTTGAAGTAACAAAACTGTTGAATATAAACGTTAACCACAAAATCTATATGAAAAAGGGGCATAACTCTGTCAAAATACAAAACATATTTATGGGTAATCTTGCCCCTGATACCATGTTGATGACAAAGGTTAGTTTCAAGTTTCAAGTGAATAACTTATGCAGTTTTGAAATTACCAAACTTTTGAATATAAATTTTAAACAGAAAATCTAACTGAAACGGGGGCATAACTCTGTCAAAATACAAAATAGAGTTATGCATAATGTTGCCCCTGGTACTAGACTTGATGATAACGGTTAATTCCACGTTTCAAATGAACAACTTCTGTAGTTTTGAAGTTACACAACTTTTGAATATATACTTTAAACAGAA
Source organism: Congeria kusceri (assembly GCA_027627225.1). Taxonomy (NCBI): domain Eukaryota; kingdom Metazoa; phylum Mollusca; class Bivalvia; order Myida; family Dreissenidae; genus Congeria; species Congeria kusceri. The sequence continues at coordinate 29,497,171 of CM051030.1, read as the reverse complement.
AATCTATGTGAAAAAGGGACATAACTCTATCCAAATACAAAATAGAGATATAGGGAATGTTCACCCTGATACTGGTGTTGATAACAAAGGTATATTCCAAGTTTCAAGTGACTAGCTTTTGTAGTATTAAAGTTACAAAACTTTTGAATATTAACTTTAACCAGAAAATATATGTGAAAAAGGGGCATAACTCTGTCAAATACATAATAGAGTTATGGGGAAAGGAGCCCTTGATACTGGAGTCGATGACAAAGGTTAGTTCCAGGTTTCAAGTGAATAACTTATGTAGTTTTGAAGTTACAAAACTTTTGAATATAAACTTTAACCAGAAAATCTATGCGAAAAAGTGGCATAACTCTGTCAAAATATAAAACATAGTTATGTGAAATGTTGCCCCTGACACTGGAGTTGATGATAAAGGTATATTCCAAGTTTCAAGTGAATAACTTATGTAGTTTTGAAGTTACAATACTTTTGAATTAAAACTTCAACAAAATTCAGACTGGACGCGGACGCCGACGCCGGGGGTAGTAGGAAAGCTCACCTATTCTTCAAATAGTCGAGCTAACAATGCTCAGGTAAGTTAAACATTACTAGACACATTTAAGATGGTGTACAAATAGGCACTGTGCAGGTCAGTGCTAATGTTTCTGTATATAGAAGATGCCAAAATTGGCAATGATATTTGTGGGTACATTGTTTCCACAAAATTTACTAACAGTGTGTTGAAAATACCAAACACAAAATTGAATGTAAAGTGAACTAATAGTAGAAGTATTAATTTTTAGTTATTGTCTTAGATAAAAAAGCATATACAAAATATAGGATAAAGTTTAATTAGGTTCATGCACAAATTGGAAACAGGGCAATAACTATATATATATATATATATGGAATTTAAATCATAACCTAAACGTACAGTGCATTTTTCAATTTGTATCCAGTTGTAGAGGAGCATTCAATTTTTAGCATAATGCAAATAAACTGGCCAAATAAGTTAAGTCTATCTTTATATACAGTAATAATTACATTGACAATATTTAAATATTAATATTGACATTAATACAGTACATTTTATCATGACATATATTTTATTATGTGTTGCATGAAGTGTCATTTATAGGTAAAGGATGGACAAAGATCAGGGTGTTTTAAAATATTGAAACTGAATAATTTCTTAGCTGCACAGCAGTACTGGTACACATAAATTTCTTTTCATACTGTGTGCAAATTTAAAACTAAATCCAACTGCTTCAGCAATAAAATAACAGATTGGTGATTCAGTTACGAAATGTGAAGACTCACATGAAGACTGGAAATACAGCACCATGGATATCCCGCCTAGTGAATTGTTAGCAATGACTCGGTAGCTTCCAAAATCCTCCTCATGTATATCAGAAATGTTAACATTCGACTGCAATTTATCATCAGATGTGACGATCGATATCCGTGTAGATGGTTCAACCTCCATCCAGCCTGTTTCACTCAGTTTCTGCCAAGTATAGTTCGGAGCTGGATAGGAGATCAGCGTAACAGAAATATTAGCAGATGAGCGAAGACTACCCGTTACATAAGAAATGGGTTGTACAAATGGGGACAGCCTCGGTTTACCTGCAATAAGACATGAACATCACACAATGCAATGTACATGTATAAGAACACAATTCAAAATACAAAGTTGTGGCTGTATAGTTTGTTTTATGCTTTGTTTTGTAATAAAGTATTGACATGAATGAATATTTTAATAAACCGGTTAGTTTACATGTTCACTTACATAATACATAATAATAAATTGTCGACATGAAGAATATTTTAATAATTCGTTTATTTCAATGTCCTTTTACATAACATAATAATCAATTGTCTACATTATGTTTTAATTATTCTGTTCATTGAAGGTTCACTTACATAACACATAATAATGCAGTGTCCTCATCTCTGGAGACAGATTGAGTTCATTCTGAGACAAGCATGTGTATTCTCCCATGTCATACTCGCAGGAGCTGTTTTGTTTATTGTACTCCAGCTGTCTGACCGAGGTTCCATCTTGCACCATTGCCCCATTTCTTGTCAGGGTTAATTTAGGCAATGGATTACTGTCTGTCACACATGTGAGTTTGAACGCAGAGCCTTCTGCTGCTTCAATGGTTACATTACCTTGCACGTCATTGGCCAAAAACGCTGTTATGGCACTTCTGTCTGTTAAATGACAAACATGTCCTACGCAAACTATAGCAAACTATATTTCATCACAATTCTAGTATGACATGCCTTGATATAATGGTTTGAACAGTAAATTCCAGCCACCTACACAATTAATCAGAGAGTTTAAAAGTTGTAAACAAACTGCATCAATATTGTATACCAAACTTTTCAAACCAATATCTTTTCTGGAAGTAAAAACGTGGTTTTCTTTACACAAAACAGATATAGATTATCAACAAACTGATCAGACAGTTAAAAAAACAAAGTCACAAACACCTATCAAGATATATCACATTACAGATAGACATATACATTTTTTGTCCTTAATAAGATTGACGTTTTTTTATTCCTAAATAATCTAGCAGGCACAGTAATTTATGTGGTCATATGTTGTTTAATGCCCCTTACTGTTTCTGGCCAATACAAACTGGATGGATAACACAATCACCCTATATACAATGAATACAATATTCAACAATCTTTTGACTTTTTACATCTTATAATAACTGCAAGTTAAACATTTAGACAAACAGGCCAAAAGTGCATACATTCAGCGTTTTTTCTCACCACTTTGAGAATGGTACCGGTACTGGTCAAACTGGGCAAATTAACGGCGTTTTCAGCCAAATTGGGAATTTTACCATGTTCATTAAAAACAGTCGAAAAGGATGTAAAAACAGTAAGTTACAATAAATAAACCCTAAAACAATTTGTTATATTTATTCTTTAACTTGCATTCAAGTCAGATAATGGTTCTAAATGCCGTGCTGGTGGGTATCAGCCTTCACAACTTGCCCCACAGACACAAGTTTGCTCTCAGACTCGACACTGACAATGTCTGTGTCAATGGTTGACAGAACATAAACAAAATTACCAGTATCTACCACCGTTAATGACGGTTGTGGATCTATACTTTCTGCTTTGCCATAAAAACCATTGCTAGATAAAGGATTGCATCCCTGAATGTTTTTTTTTCGGTAATATTTAGTGTTATGAATGGTCATGTCTCGTCAATGACACTCGTGAAAACGCGTTACAGTCCAGCTGGTTCCCATTTTCGCACGTAATGTATAACTGATAACAGTAACCAATCGATACAGCGCCACTAAACCTTGCAGCGGTTACTTCCCCAAGCATTAACAGTAACTGATTTGAGCTATGGTTTACGCTTGGGTAAAACAAAAGTAAAATACTGGAACATCGTCGATCTTTTTAGGGTATTTTGGATTTTTTCCTTACATTTGGGAATTTTTTAACTTCAAATTGGGAAAAATGGTCACAAAATCGGATTGGGAATTGTACCGTTTTCTGGTACCAACTTTATATAGAGGAAAAATGCTGACTTTTCTCACAACATCTCGACCCAATCCCCCCAACCTTATGACACCATTTTTTGAGGAAATATCTCTATAGTGCTGTTGTTGTTTTTTCATGCAAACTGTCTGAAACATGCTCCTATAGTCTATAACAAAATGTATAGCTAATATTGTGTAATACTTAAGCTAATTGAAAGTAGGTTAACATTTGCAATTCAACAATTGTATGCGTAATATACAGCCCAAATCTACAAGCTACATTTCAACAAATTTAGATTTTCACATAACAGATAAACAACAAGTGCACTTAAGAGAATGTCTCAATTAGTGTATATGACTACAAATGGTTCTTTGAATATATACATTTACATAATACACTTAATAAAATGGCAGAATCATTCAAATACCACTCAATACCAGTATGTAAAATATTGCAATATATCGATGTTTAAAAATGGAAACTGAAAAGGAAGGCTCACTTGACCTGCAAGTTGGAGACCAAATGAGTCTCTAGCTTGTTTTTTATGATGACAAGCATAACGCTACTTATATAAAATCGGGTCACACGAATCAATCCAAAACCAAACACTATCTTACATCATAATAAATTTAAAATTTCGAGTTTTTTCCTGTACATCTCTTAAACCTGAAAACACTTAGTCAATCTGCTCCCCTTAACAAGCGAGCTAAACTGATTAATGGACGGTTAATATAAGTTACTGTTCCCCTTAAAACAATATTCAAAATCATGTTTACTGGTACAATCATACCATGCCATACATTTACTGTGAAGTATTATACAAATACTTACATTTAACATTAATATAGACATTGTTCGATGCTGTGCCATTTTCCAATCCAAACCCGGTAGGTTTCATCTGATTTACTGCTTTGAAGTTGTAAAAGTCCGCTTCACCCCGCTTAATGTTGGTGACTGTTATTGCTTGATTAGGACTGGATGTGCTTCCATTACGTCTGGACCAAGAATATGTTGTGGCTGTAGGATATCCAGGTGTGACACTAAATGACAATGTAAATGTGCTGTTCTCCACAGTTGATATGTAACTGTCGTTAACAGAAGATGTAGAACTAGAACTGTCGCCTTGAATGTGAATACCAGCTTGAATGTTCGGTGGATCTGCAAGTGAATCGAAAACATGATACGTTCATCAAAAGACAAATGTGTTCTAACAAATGTAAACCTAAACATGTGAATCAAACACAACAATTGCTTCTTTAATTATCAGGCAGAAATAGCTATACTATTTGTTATAAGTGTTTTTTTTAAGTACTCTAAATCACAACATTAGGTTTCATTATTTTGACATTTTAATACCAATGCAAATATGCTGCAAATGAGGGAATGTCCTGAAGGGCAATAACTTTTATTCAAAATGATATGTCGTTTTCACTTTTTCTCAAGATGCTGTGAACCGTGTTATACATTTCTGATTATACTCTACGAAACAAGTGAGATGGACAAACCAACATGGTTGCATCTATATACCCCAAAGTTCAAAACAGTACTACAATTTACAACAGTAAATTAGATTACAAAATTAATATAGTGCATGCAGAACAGAACAAGTTATATATTTCTAGCAATAACATAACAAACATGAGCTAAGTATTTGAATAATATTTCATCAACATTCCATCAACATGAATGTGAGAATACCCAACAGATTGGTACAAGTAGCACTATTATTGTTTTTAGCAGAAGGCAAGTACAGTCCATAATGGTATTTTCAAATGCTGAAAACCTGAAGTGTTAATATTGTCTAGCCATATAATTTAACTTAGTTTTGTATTTGTTTAAGTTTAAACCTATTTATTTCAGCTCGATTGCATCGAAAGCCTTATGCTTATTGAGAAACTCTTGGGTCCATTTTCTGGGTAAAGCCAGTACTTGTGTGTCTTTGGGGGAGATGTTGAGAATGCTCCCAGAGTGGAGATTGAACCCAGGAACTCCTGACCGCTACGCAGACACCATATCCGCTAAGCCACCACGACCTCATTAAGTTTTATATTTTAACAGCTGTTCATAGATCCATGTCAAAGACCCTGCTGTGCAACACAGTGTAGATTGCTTGGTTAAAACAAGAGGGCCATGATGGCTCAAAGCGCTCACTTGAGTACTGACAATAACAGAGAATAGCTCTCAGTCATCTGAATGTCATCGCCTACAAAATGACCCACATCAGCCAGATACCTTACAGTTGCTGTTGACCTGGCTATCGACAGGTGCAATACAGATGCCTGTCCAGCCTTCTGTAGTTGTTAACCTCGCGATCTACAGGCGCTATACGAATGCGTGTCCTGCCTACTTCTGTTGTTTACCTGGCAATTAAAAGGCACCAAACAGATGCATTTACGGTCAAAACTGTTAGGACCAAGATGAACCAAAAGCAATTGGTGATATGTTTACCATGCACAATCACACTTACATTTCACAGAGGTCCATCCAATCTTTGCAATGACACATTTTTAGGTTCAAACCAGCTGAATTCCATGCATGTTGTTTTGTTTTTATTTGTACAGAACAATAATTAAAACAGTTGGAAGTGACAATAATAAAGACACCTGTTAGCATTATTTATATCATCCATTAGGACAAAGTCAATCGAACAGATCATACTGGATGTATTTGTGTTTTAATTGTGTTTTAGGTCTCATAAATGATATTTAGCTCACCAGGTAACAGCTCAAATACCAAAACCAACAAGAGATGTTTGTAAAACATGTATGCCACCCGACTTGCAGCCAAGTCGTGAATATGTGCAATTGTTAAGAGATTTTTTTTATATTGTATGTGCACATTAACACATGGGGAGGAAATTAAAGTTTATGCTTTAGAAAGTATCTAAAAAGCTGAAAGAAAGAGTATAATTATGGATTTATTTTTACAGTCTATTATAAAAGGATACCTGTTTTCTGTTTGATTTAAATATCAAATAGGCCAAAAACATATCGAAATATCCTGCGAAAACAAAATGGTCTGCTGAGAAAACAGTTTTCATGTTACAATCCCCTGTGACCTTGACCTTTGACTTGTTGACCTTAAAATTGATAGGCGTCTTCCTTTCCTCACGAGTAACCAGCATACCAACTTGGATGATCGTAGGTCAAAGCGTATTCTACATATCATGAAGTAACGAAATGGTCTACAGAGGAAACAAATTTCATGTTACAAGCCTCTGTCACCTTGACCTTTCAGTTGACCACAAAATAGTTAGGCGTCTACCTGTCCTCCCAAGTAACCAACATACCAACTTTAATTATCGTAGGTCAAACCGTGCGGAAAACAAATTTCATGTTACAAGCCCCTCTGACCTTGACCTTTGACCCATTGATCTCGAAATCAATAGGCGTCTTCCTTTCCTCCCAAATAACCAGCATACCAACTTAAATGATCATAGGTCAAAGAGTTCTCAAGATATCGTGCGGAAACGAATTTCATGTTACAAGCCCCTGTGACCTTGACCTTTGACCTCAAAATCAATAGGCGTCTTTCTTTTCTACCAAGTAACCAGCATACCAACTTGAATGATTGTAGGTCAAAGCGTTTTCTAGATATTGTGCGGAAACGAAATGGTCTACGGACAGACCGACCATCCGACCGACCAACAGGTGCGAAGAATACTCCCCCATTTCTTCAAAGGGGGGCATAATTAACAGGTTACTGCAATGATATTTGTTGCCATTCCAACTGAAAAATGAAGTCTCTATTCTGATATTGTGATTCCCATATACCCACAATTGGAGACACTTAACTGAAAACACTTGGTGAAACAAGAGCACCACCTACAGGTGCTGGACTTTCTCGTATATAATAGTACTCTGGCTGTACTTAAGTTGTAGGTCTAAACAAGGGCAGATTACTCAAGAAATGCACAGGGTTCTCTGCTTTGATGTAATGGATTACACTTTTGATAGTTAGCAAGTATTGAAAGTTTCAAATGGATAACTTTGATAGTTTTTGAGAAATGGACTCTGACCAAAAACCTCACCAAGAAGAACTAACCAAAAACTAAACAAACAACACATTACCAAACCAAAGAACTTAACAAACCAGTCGCAGACGAAAGACGGATGACAATAGCTTGACTTTTTTCTTCAAAAAGCCTAGACAAAAAGAATTTAATCTGTGTTTGCCACCATATTTATGTAATGTAGTATCATTGTAATGTTAATGCGTTAGGTTTACACACTACTTTGCTCCTTTCAGAAATTTATAAAGAGACACATACAAAGCAGTTGAATATCCAGCATGGTTGAATTTGTTCTATCCTGGGCTCCTCCTACAGTGGGGACCATGTTGTTTTTGACAGCTACTTGATACTGGTTCGTGTTAACAGACTGGATGTTTTGCACTGAGAGTGCTGGTCCCGGTCTACTCCCACCGTCTGGTAAAGTCCACGTGTAATTGTATGGAGCAGGGAAGCTGGTGCTGTCACATCGGATATTGAATGTTGATCCTTGAATGACAAGCACGGAGCCTGATGTAAATCTGGAAGAACCCACCGTGCATTCGATTTCACCTGGAGGAACTGCAACACAAATACAACAAGCTGGAATTTAAGTCTATTTTTTATAAGTATTACCCCTCTGCAAAAAGTATAGCAAATAACACACACTTTTTTAAGACAAATGATGGCCTCATTCTTGCCGTACAGCTGATCAATAAATGCATCAACAACTGTCTGTTTTGTTAAAAATTTTAATGAAAAGAATGAATAAATAACACATGTTTAATTTTGAATCGTTTCCTTGGGTAGTTTCCACTTTAGCGGTCCCCGGATGTTATAATGTAAACATTGTTTTGCGCATTGGTCGACGTTGCTAAGAAGAATTCGTAAAAGTCATCATTTTCGTTTGAGTAAAAACGGATATTATTGGAATATTTTGGTAGATATGTGTTACATTTGCGGCGGTTGAGCTTTCTAAAGAGGGGGTTTGGGGAAGGCAGTTAACAGTTTACATAAGAATCGTTTCACGTTGTTCATGTAGTATTTATGTCATGTGACCTACTCAGAATTTGTCAAATGATCAAATTTTAACGAATGAAAACAAGCCTGGTTTCATTTTCGTCTTGATCGGATTCACGCATTGGTTGCATTTTCATTTAATATTTGTGAAAAAAAAAAATCGCAAACGTAAACATAACTGTTTTTCATTTTCTAGCTATTTTTTTTCATTTTTAGCATAGTCCACGCAAAACTGTATTAAGATAATAGCCGAAGCGCACCTAAGGTGCCTATTGAGGGCACCTGCTTCATAGCAACAAATTGGCGCGCTTGCGTGCGCATTTGTTTTATGCTTATTTCCAGGGACCACTAAACTGTCAGTGTTCCGTTTCCTTTAATACAAATATATACAGTTAAGAATCTTTACATCGGCATTAATTATAACAGAATATTCTACTTCCGACACAATTTTGTTGGGAACTGATTATTTTCTATTAAACTGGTACATGTTACAATGGAATATTTGGTTTCTGACTCAAACTATGTGGGAACTAAACAACATAATGTGCATTAATTCGATTCATTATAATGACATTCTGAACTGACGGCGTTCAAAACTTGTTAATTTGTCACAGGTCCTTTTCATTTGCTTAATCAAGTGTTATCAACGGGTGTCACAGAATTAACCAGATATATACAATTAAAGTGTGATTTCTGTTTTACAGCGTAAAAGTGGACATAAAAGTGAATGCCATACGATTACCATAAAAGGGTGTTTGTTTTTAAAGTTGGTCTCATTGACATTTTTTAATCAAAATGGAATTATTTTTTTTAAACAGTACTTATTCCATCTAACCCCCGTAAAAATAATAAGAAATGCTTGCTTATGGGGCCAAAATGGTAAATTAAATAAATGTTCACAAAATCGGAATATCTAAAATATATGTTTATTTTCTTTTATTCTTTAATTATATTGCCTGAATTCGTATTCAAGGAAATTCGATATAACAACATTTTTACTGGAAACTGATTGTGTAACAAGGGCTGACTGTACTCGGCGAAATTGCTAAACCGCCACTTTCGTATAGAGTGTTTTTCCATTGATTCTAACTCTGCTATTTTCTAAATTTTTGCTTTGATGTGTCTTTCAATTTTCCTTCAATAACCTTATAATTTGAAATATGGGTGGGAAAACCACTTGTACGTGACCAATTAGAGGTAAACAGTATTTTCCCCTCGTAATTTGAAAAGAAAATTATTTTACAAGTTTTAACCACTTTCCTGCATTTATGTGTGGCTAGTGATTTAGGAAAAAAAATCTTTTTATACCAAACATCAGTTGAGAAATGCTTGGAAGCATCACACATTTTAGAGCCAAAGAGCGTTATTTTTATAGACAGTATAAATTTGCCAAAAACTATTTAATTCACTTTAGCTTTCATATACATTACGTATATCCTCATTTATACTTTTTATTGATTTTTGTCATGTTTCAAAAGTCCCTTGTAAATTGACATCATGAAAGAACATTTTCACGGCTTTGTCTGTTTTGCGTCCTGCGTTATTAACATTTTTTTTTCGTATCTGTATTGGTCTGATTAGTGTATAAAAAAGAAATGTTAAAACTACGATGCCATGACCTTAAATTTAAGTCACAGAATGTGAAAATGAAATTCCCGACTTTTGACTTTAACTGCGCTTTCGTTTGTCAGTTTCACCTTTGTCGCAACTGTACATCGAGAAACTGTGTAAAAATGTTTCATGGGTGCATATGAAAAGTTTCGTTTCATTGCGCCTAAAGATAATGAGAAAATGGCATTTTATATAGTGGCGGTTTATAAATTTGTGCTCGTATATATAGATATTAACATTATATTACTTCCGAAATAAACATTGATTGATTAGAAATCCAGCTGTAGTTCACAAATGTGTCAGTAAGCATGTTTTTTACAATCAAAATATTTATCCGTTATCTAAACATCTCGAACATTGGTAAATGCATGATTATTTTCTAGGGATAGCAGTCCGTTATCGTCAAGATGTATTTGATAATTAGTGTTGTTAACTATGAAAAACAACAGGGCCACGTTAGCCCTAGGTCGTTCACCTGAGTTTAACGCATCATAATGGCTTATGACAAGAGGGCCACATGGTACTAAACCACTTACCTGAATATAATTAAGTGGTTTAGTGCCAATGGTATAAGTATTTATCTGGCCCTTGCGGTTTCGTCTGAGATTTTTAAAGCCTATTTTTAATATATGTCTATAGAAATCATGTGACCCTGGGGTGTGGCTTCTTTTTACCCCAGGGGTATAAATTAAACAATCTTTGTAGAGGACCACTATACAATGTTACATACAAAATATGAAATCTTTGGGCCTTGAGGTTTTAGTGCAGGAGATTTTTAAAGTCCACTTGCCATATAAGTGTACAGAAACCATGTGACCCCCCCCCCCCCCCCGGGGCTTGGCTAGGTTTGACCCCAGTGGCATAACATGAACAATCTTTGTAGAGGACAATTATAAGGTGTTACATACCAAGTACAAAACCTCTGGGCCTTAAGGTTTCAGAGAAGAACCTTTTTAAAATTCATATGACATTTATGTCTATATAAACCATATAACCCCGGGGGTGAGGCCACTTTTTACCCAATAATTTGAACACTCTTTATGGAGAACCACTATACAATGTTACATACCAAATTCAAAACCTTTGGGACTTGCAGTTTCAGAGGACAAGATTTTTAAAGTGCACTTGCCGTATATAAGTCCATATAAACCATGTGACCCTCAGCACATGGCCAGGTTTGACCCCAAGGGCATAATTTGAACAATCCTTGTAGAGGATAACTATACTATGTTACATACCAAATACAAAACCTCTGGGCCTTGCAGTTTCAGAGAAGATTTTTTTAAACTCATCTTTGTAGAGGACCACTATACAATGTTACATACAAAATATGAATCCTCTGGGCATTGCGATTTCAGAGGAGAATATTTTTAAAAGTACACATGCCATATAAGTCTATACAAACAATGTGACCCCTAGGGCGTGGCCAGGTTTTACCTAAGGGGCATATTTTGAACAAACTTTGTACAGGACCACTATACAATGTTACATCCCAGATACGAAACCTCTGGGTCTTGCAGTTTCAGAGAAGTTTTTCAAAGTCCACTTGCAATATAAGTCTAAAGAAACCATTTGACCCCCAGGGCATGGCCAGGTTTAACCCCAAGGGCATAATTTGAACGATCTTTGTATAAGATTACTTTACGGTGTTACAAACAAAATATGAAACCTCGGGGCCTTGCGGTTTTAGGAGAGGATTTTTAAAGTCATTTTGCTATTTAAGTCTATATAAATCATGTAACCCTGGGGCATTGCCACTTTTTTACCTCAGGGGCATAATTTGAACAATCTTTGTAGAGTGTCACTATAAAATGTTACATACCAAATACTAAAGCACTGGGCCTTGCAGTTTCAGAGAAGATTTTCAAAGTCATTTTGCTATTTAAGTCTATATAAACCATGTGACTCCCAGAGTGTGGCCAGTTTTGACCCCAGGGGCAAAATTTGAACACTCTTTGTAGTGGACCACTATACAATGTTACATACCAAAAATGAAACCTCTGAGCCTTGCAGTTTCAGAGAAGATTTTTAATGTCATTTTGCTCTTTAATTCTATATAAACCATGTCACCCCAGGGCGTGGCCATGTTTTGATCCCATGGGCATAATTTGAACAATCTTTGTAGAGGACCACTATACAATGTTACATACTAAATATGAAACTTCTGGGGCTTGCGTATTCAGATGAGAATTTTAAAGACATTTTGGAATTTAAGTCTATATAAACCATGTGACCAATGGGACATGGTCAGTCTTGAACCCAAACGACATAATTTGAACAATTTTTGTAGAGGATCACTATACAATGTTTCATACCAAATATGAAACCTCTGGGCCATGTAGTTTCAGATAAGAAGAAGCCCACTTGCCATGTAAGCCTATATAAACCATATGACCCCTGGGGGTCGACAGTTTTTACCTCAGAGGCATAATTTGAACAATCTTTGTAGAGGACCACTATAAAATATTACATACCAAATATGAAATGTATGGGCCTTGCGGTTTCAGAGAAGACATTTTAAGTAGACTTGCCATATAAGTCTAAAGAAACCGTGTGACTCCCAGGGCGTGGCTGTTTTTTCCCCAGGGGCATGATTTTCAACAATCTTTGTAAAGGACCACTATACAATGTTTCATGCCAAATATGAAACCTCTTGGCTTTGTGGTTTCAGAGAAAAATATTTTTAAAAGCCACCTGCCATGTAAGTTTTAACAAAACATGTGACCCTAAGGCGTGGCCACTTTTTACCCCAGGGGCATAATGTATATGAAATGTTACATACCTAATATAAAACATATGGGCCTTGCGGTTTCAGAGAAGATTTTTTAAGTGATTTCGCTATTTAAGTCTATATATACTATGTGACCCCCAGAGCGTGGCCAGTTTTGACCCCAGGGTAACAATTTGAACAAACATTGTAGAAAATCACTAGAGGATGTCACATATCAAATATGAAAGTTCCCAGTCTTGTGGTTTCAGATAATATTTTTGAAGTTTTCAGTTTTAAAATTTATTTTTAACTTTAGTGACCTACATATGCAGCGGAATGGAAGGATTTGAACATCTTTGAAAGAGGGTCACCCAAGGATCATTCATGTGACGTTAATCTGCACAGCGTTGTAGTAGGAAATGTTGTTTTAAATACAATTTTGACGCACGACAGACAATGGACAACTCACGACGGACGACGCCCAACAGCAAAAATAGTATGTTTAGCTCAGGTGAGCTAACAGCATGAGAACTTTAAGATAATGGGGCATTGCATTGTTATTCTGTATCGTGGGCCTAGTTTACTGATCATAATTCCGAGCAGCCGAATAATAGTAGAAGGAAGTACAGTAAGGCTCTGCCACCTTCAAAATATTTTCTCCAAATTATCCTCTTAAATGGGGCTATCATAAGCTCGCAGAAGTCTTAAAGCAAGGGTTAGAGCATTTTACCAAATAAAGAATAAATTAAACAAACAAGGCTTGTCACAGGATGTGACTTATGCCCCCGAAGTATATGCTTGTCAGATGAAGGCCACACAATGTCAGTTACATGTTGGCAAAATGAAGCTTCTTACAAAACGAGTTACTGTCCTTGTACTCTGCACTTCCTCTCAACATCCTCTATCAATATATGTTGTTTTATTTTAAATCACTTCAATGCTATTATTAATGCAATTATGCACTGCACAAGAAAATTAACCGAAGGGCAATAACTCCATAAATATTGAAAAAAGAATTATGGTCTTTGTGCTATGAACTTCTCCTCATTGACCTTTATCATTATATGAAGTTTTATTTGAATCCCTTCAATACTAATGGAGTTATGCTCTGCATAAAAAATTAAACAAAGGGCAATAACTCTGTAAATAATGAAGAAAGAGTTATGGTCTCTGTGTTTTGCACTTTCTCTCAGTGTCCTCTATCATTAAATGAAGTTTCATGTCAATCTCTTCAATACTAATGGAGTTATGTTCAGCACAAGAAAATGAAACAAAGGGCAATAACTCCATAAATATTGAAGAAAGAGTTATGGTCCCTGTGCTCTACACTTTCTCTTATTGCCCTCTATCATTATATGAAATTTCACTTGAACCCCTTCAATACTAATGGAGTTATGCTCCGCACAAAACAATTCATGCTTCACAAAGGAAATAAAACAAAGGGCAATAACCCTGTAAATATTGAAGAAAGAGTTGTTGTAATTGTGCATAATGGAGTTATGCTCCGCACAAGAAAATGAAACTATGTAAACTCTGTAAGCATTGAAGAAAGAGTTATGGTCATTGTGCTCTGCACTTTCTGTCTTTGTCCTCTATCAATATATCAAGTTTCATTTGTATCCCTTCAATACTACTGGAGTTATTCTCCACACAAGAAGCGTGACGGATGGACGGACGGACAGACAGATGGACGTTGCGATTACTATATGCCCCTGAAGTTGCCTTCGAGGGCATAATTATGTTTTTTTACATGTATTATTTAAAGCAAAACATAACTTACAATCACTTCCATCTGTGCTTGGTTAGAGTCTGATTCTGAATTGTAACCAGTGGGATTCAATGTATTGGTTACGCTGCACATCTTTGTAAGGTTGTTCAGAGCTGCAGCGGACCAGGTCTGACTGGATCCATTCCAGGAGTAGGTGGGTACGGGGTTGCCAGTAGTGACGCATGTCACGGAGAATTGTGTCCCCTTGATCAAATCCAGGTGGTTGTTAAGTATCACAGGATCAGTCGCAGACGTTCCGTAGTGGAATATTGGTAAAGTCGGAAATTCTAAGGATCAGACAAGCATGCAAAGAACTATAAGAATGATTATGTCATTCATTCATGATGGAATAAAGACATGCTGTTTGTGGTTTATACTGCTAATTACACAGAGGAAATGTATATCATCCAGTATTGGAGAAAATGAAAGATCCATTTATTTACACATGTATACACATTCAAATGTATTTAAAATGAAATAATTAATAAACACTAATTATTTTCAGATCATTTTAGAATTGTTTACATATCAAATAATAAATGATCATAATTTAAAAATACTGCGTAATTTGACATGGCATATACAGTTCAACAATTATGTTTGTTGACTCATGTTCATGCTTTAAATACATAATAATAAATTAAAATTCACAAATCAATAAGTTATCACAATGCTCAAAACTATTGTTTATAATTTCAGGTATTTTGGATTACTTATAAAATACAACCTTACTCAGTACATCAAGGTTGAATGTTGTACCAGCAATACCCGGCTCATTGGCTCCCCTCGTTGGTTCCATCGTATTAAGTACTGATAGACTGTATGTGCCTCCGGTTTGTACACTGGGTATAGACCGAGCATGGCTGGTGACTGTGCCTCCTCCAGGCTGTGTCCATGTGTACGTTGGAAAAGGGTTAGAGCTACTGTTGCATGCTATATTAAATGCCCTTCCTCTAATAACTCTGATAGTACCGTTAGTCAGTGTGGCAGAACCAACAGTGCAGCTTGGACTAGATGGTGAATCTGTAACACAAATAGTGTGAATACACGCATTACCTATTGCATGGTTTACAAACAAAATCAATCAACATTCAGTAGTTTAATATACATCACAGAGAATATGTAAAATACCATACACAGTACAGAAACAGGAACCGCTATCAGCCTCGTCCAAGTCGTCTCAGATTGTATTGCCGTACAAGTACAAGAGGCGTCTCCATGAGTCCCAGCAGTCCAGTATACCGTCCTTGTGACAATGTTACCTTGGGAAGATCCATTATGTACACCACCATAGCAGTTCCAGGACAATGTTGGTAGAGGATAACCTCCAGTGACGGAGCAAGTCAGATGCTGTTGAGTTGTGGATCCACGTATCATCTTGTATGCATTTGAACCACTCAATCCTTGTATGGCAGGACCGTTGGTTGGAGGGACTACAGTAACAACATGAATAGAATCAATAAAACAGCTACAATAATGATTGTAACAAACACTTTAAATTTAGATGTTTAAATGTTTTAGTGAATGCTAGTGTTGGTTTACTTCAGAGTGAATATATTCTTCAAATACAACACACAACATAAACACAAACGTTGGAAGATACCTACACATAATATCTAGCGTAGGCTGTCTCGCTGACTGAAGGACATTTCCACCATTTTGTGCTCTACATAAGACTTTGTAACCAGTGTCAGCACGATTAGCTGCGTATGTCAGTGTACTGGTGACTTGAATTGTACGATCTGCGTTGCTGCTTTCTGAAGAGGCTATTCCAGTGGAGATGGCAACCTCAGATGTACCCGTTTTGTGCCATGTGACTGTTGCGGCTGGTTTCCCCCAGTCAGTTTGACAAATGAATGTATGTGTAGAGTTTTCAACAACGCCTACTGAGTCAGTCGATGGTGAGGTCATAGTAACACTTGATATTGGAACTGAAAATTGAGGTAGTATATAATAGTACTAATAATATTAGTAAACATCGTGTTACCACATTTATTAGTTATTGAAGTTATACAACTTTTAAATACAAATGTTATCATGAAAATCGATGTGAGAAGTCTGGGGCATAAGTGTGTCAAAAAACAAAACAGGGTTACTGTTTTCTCTCGCTTATAACACGGGGAAATTTGCCTAAAACTATGGCCGGAAGGGGGTGGGGGATGTTTGCCCGTAACAGGCTATAAAGGCAACTTTGAAAATCTTCTTGACAAAAACCACTTTCCGGACTAGGACATAATTTCACACAAACGTTCCTTGTTTGACCCTGTACCAAATTCCTTCAAATACTTGTGAAGTTTTAGAAAACATAGCTGCCAGGAGTGCATGGAAGTTTTTCTTGTATATGAATATACAAGCATGTACAGGAAAATTTGACAATTTTCTTTAAAAAAATGAACTATTATACTGATTATAAACAATTCCAGATTTAGAATGAGCGTTTAAGGAAATGTCAAAGCTGACCAGGAAATGATCTCTTAAAATCAATGTAAATTGTATAAACAACACTTATCTAGCGTTTCGAGGAAAGCCTATTCTTAAAATAGCGTGTAAAAGCATTGTGTAATGGCTCATCTTGGACAGGTTTATATTTTCGCACTATGCAATGTTGACTTTCTATGATTGTTAACTCCATTAAAATCAGACAAAATAATGTTATAGTCTGATACTTGTTTGTGTGCAGTTACCAGTACACTTTTTTATCTGATGCAAAGAATAAATTAATATACATTATCTCATGATTGCCCTCTACAACCTCCGTAAGTTTCATAAAACTAGCTGTTGTACTTATTAAATTATCGCATAATTCATATTTTCTTGCACAGACAGACCTACAGAGAGACACAAAGATGGGGATTTCTCTGATAGTCCCTTCTGGTGGAACTATTAGTTAACAAACAAGTTTCAAAACATACTTATTATTACTTTATTAATGGACCTTTGTCATTCAAAAATCTATGGTTATTGTAAGTGATACTGTTACAAATATTTTCAATTTCTAGGTCCATGACTTACTTGAATCTTGAAAATATTTCTTTGTAGCAGAACCTTTAAAATATAGAACCCAGTCAATATTAAGCCTTTAATGTATCATGTGCATGCAATAAGGTAGAATGAAGCTATTGCAGTTTTCGAATTGTCTAGTCTATACACAATATTCCGGCTGCCATAGGGTGTAACATATATTTGCCATCATCTTCATCAATCCAAAAGTATCACATGCTATTAATTTCCTTCCATGTTAAAAAGGCTCATTTCAAACACATTTTACATAACTATTTAGAGAACCCCCTGCAGTATAACTGGGTGTGGAAATAATTTTACAGAAATGTCTGTTGGATTGGAGCTGCAATGATATATCCCTGTTTTACCCAAATAAGTTTTTTTCATGAATCAATACCATGTGAAGGAACATTTATATATTTTGTTCAAAATCCAGTTACCAGTTTCTGAAGAGAAGATTGTCAAAGTCGTCTATATGGCCATGTACGGTTAAACTTTCTTCTCCGATGGCAGTCATGTTATTTTGCAAATCATGAAGTTTAGTCTTAGTGAGTATGTATACAAGTGTAGTGATGTGGAATTAATGTGTTTGTATGTAATTATTTTAAGTTTCAAGTGAATAACTTATGTAGTTTTGAAGTTATTAGACTTTTGAATATTAACTTAAACCAAGATCAGACGCGGAAGCCGACGACAGGGCGAGTAGGAAAGCTCACCTATTCTTCGAGTAGTGGAGCTAAAATGTTTCGGTTTGACACCGTTGTGAATGGTTTAATCAAAATGTGTGTCCTGTTGGACTTTTTGGAGACAGTTTAACATCTGACCAGATTGACTAAGGGGCTTTTTTGCCTGCTCCCATCACAGTTACATCCCTTCGCAACAGGTGTGAGAATTGTGTAAAAGTCGGGTTACGATGTATTATGAAGATTCTTATTGTTACATTCATATATATTTTTCATTCGCATTTTTTAGCGAGCAGCAGACAAAAATATTCGCAAAACTGTTTAAGTTTGTACTTGCATTTTCTTAGTTTGCGAGTATTAAATTCGAGCCTGAGCGTGTTCACAGATAAATGAACTAAAGTGTTGAAAAAAAAAGATAACAAAGGACCACATACAGACAAAATTTTAACAAATCAAAACTAGTATTGCCACAATAGTGATAAATATACCCCCACAAATACTAAAACCTCTGGGCCTCGCGGTTTCAGAGGAGATTTCGAAGTCATTTTGCTATTTAAGTCTACATACTGTGGAATCACTAATTTTCGTGGTGGTCTAATTTTCGTGCTTTTCGCACTCCCGCCATTGCGCGAATATTTACCGATTTCGTAGTGTAGCAACACCTTGGGAGCTTAAACGTTCGTTCCAATGTACGTAGGTAATCGTAAGTAAATGTACGCAGATAGGCCTATATGTTACAATGCAAATGTTTTAATGAACGTTTTGAATGTTTTCTTCATCTGATTCATTCTGATTTATGAACACATATTATTTTTCTTTTAAATTGTGGGCATTTTTGTACATTTAAATGCGGTCATAAATTGCAGAACCGCTATATCGCGATTCGCGGGGTCCATATATATAAACATACATGTATACACTACAGCCCATTCTCGTGACCTCAAACATGAACGTAATTAACTTGCCTTTTTCATTATTGTTAACATCCTTTATGTGTTATATCCATATGTAAAATATCTGTAAAATGTTTGTATTTAAAAAAGTATAGATATCTATTCCTTGTAATTAATTTCAAATCGCGTATAATCAATTCGAAATCCGCAACGCCTTTTATTTTTTTATTCATTTTTCAACATACATCTCCATTACAAAGTACAAGTTATGCATATAAACAATATTAATACACTTATATCAGTAATTATACTACATTCATTTATGTGTATTTTGCGTAATGAATTGTTCCTAGAAAATATTTGTTTCAATTTTTAGTTTTGAGATGATGCTAGATATAAAAAAGTGAGATACAAAAAAACTAAAAAGGAAACGGGATAATAAAAAGTGTTCCCTTTAATAGACATAAGATGTTTGACTTATTGTCTTCAAAACTGGAAGACTGCTATGGGAAGGCAGCTTCCCTAAGGTATGCGAAAAAAAAAGAAGACAAAGAGAACACAACAATCCTGAGAAAAAAGGGGGGGGAAAATAGACAGAATAGGAAAGATTCACTTCAAAGTATTAGGATGTGCACATTTTTGCCATTTTTAAAATGCAGATCAATTTTATTGTTTCCAAAAGCAATCTGCTCTTCTAAATGTTTTTTTCATTCTGAGAGCATTTTTGAAAGTCTCGATTTTTGGATTTTCGGCTCTTGAATTAACGCTCAATATATATTACTTCATGAGAATGAGTATATAGTTTATAACTGAATCATTAGCGCCACCTTTTTATGTTTCAAGGACAATATCTTTTACATTAAGATCAATATGTAATTCTTTACTGCTTAAATAAATTGTGAGGTCCCGCCATATGGGTTATACAATATTACATTCAAATAAAACATGTGTAATAGTTCATTATAACTTGCACAAAATGTACACAGATTAGAAGCTGTTAGCTTACATTTATACAGGTATGCATTAGTGGGTAATATACAATGTAGAATGGTATTAAATATGTATTATTCCAGTCAATACTTTGATTGTAGGAAGTAATTATAATTTCCCATTTCTGTTGCTGTTTGGTTTTAACTTCATCAAAAGTTTGTTGAAGATTATATAAATATTTACACACTGTGTTTGTTTTTTGCACTTTTTCAAGTAATGTGCTGTTGCTAAAATTGTTAATTTCTTTAAAAAATCTTAAATTTAGATATTTATACCGGTAAAAAATAACGGTTAAAACAGGGTATATATAATGCGATAAGAGTTCACCCATTCTCAGATAAAAATCAATTTATAGTATGGGTCTTGTTTGTTTGGCCCTTTTCCTGTTTACAGTTTGACGTCAGAATTGGGAGCATTTAATATAACCATAGTCCACATATGATTCCTTACTTAGCATGATAGCGCAGTTGGTCAAAGCGCTGTCTACTGTCATTTCTTCGCATAGCTCCTAAGTCGTGAGTTCGATACCCGCTTGGGGTTTTAATTTTTTCAGACTTGATTGCTGATTAGTTTTTATCAAATATCTTATTATGTATTTTTTTTTATGCACATGTCGTATTATAGCGCAACTATCATATAAAATAATTTATAATGCATTAGGTAGCCAATTTTTCGTTGACATAGTCCCTTTAACACAAATTCATTTTTACAATTAAACTGCACGTGTATTTCATGTTAATCTTTTGTTGTGCTAAAAAAGGGCGCGAAAATTATGCAGACATTTACAACATCACGTCATCCGCATGGAAAGCGTGGGTGCATTGGCAGGGCTCAACATTAACGGTAGTCAGACTGTCCGGGACAACCAAATTGTTGGTCCGGACAAGTTAAAAAAGAATCTGCTTGTCTGACGGGACAAGTGTTCTTTATCTCTAATTATGTAGTGACACAATTGGTTAAAAAATCCAGTAGTTTCGCTGAATTGCCTTCGAAAAGTTATTGTTTACATTCTAACAATAAAGCGCGAGGTATTCCGATACTTAGATGTAATACTACACCGTACTGTTGACAGGGTAAATAAATCTTACATTTTTTTATTTGCCGCACTGACACAGTTACTCCTCTTATATATTATTTTATGTCATCATTCTCACTTGCGGTTATTTACGTTAATTACAAATTCAAGTACCATGTCTTCTGCTTAAAATGTCAGGTTTATTTTCCTTTGGGTTTTCCTCGTTAAACACTTAATTGTTGTTGTGAAATATTGTATAATTACATTTGAAGGTTAGGACAAGTAACTTTTTGGTCAGGACAAGTGAAATTTTGGGCTACTAGTCCGACAGGACAAGTGGTTTCAAAAGTTAACGTCGAGCCCTGATTGGTTGCCATAAAACACTTTGTAGCGCAGAGTACATTCAGATCTTTACTTTTGTATAAAAATTTCTTAACGCATTTTTATACAATCGTATTTCTATTACACAGTTATGCAAAGGCATGAATTTGAACACTCGTAATATGATGAGTAAAAGGAACATAAAGATGTTACTTTTCACAAGTTGATCTTTTTAATAAAAAAATTAGTGCCTGCGATGTGGAGCCGAAAAAGAGTATTTCAATCGGTTTATAATTAACAACAAGGTATCAGAATAACATAACATGATATATTGTATCAATTGTCTCACCTAAATCTGCAACCACTGTTGTCAATTAAGAGCCTAATACGGTACTACTGTAAGTGTTTATTGCAGCAAACAAGCTATCACAATAGGACCCTTCATTGGCGTTCTGTCTGGTTGGTTGTAATATGGCATAATTGACAAGCAGTTTGTGTTAAAACCAATTCTCATTTATGTGTTGATTTTCAAAACTGTAGTTGCGCAAATTTAAGACTGCGCGAATATGTCTGCGCGAATATGTCCACGATCGCAAGTGTGCTAAATTTGTACCCCGCAAATTCAAGTGATTCGACAGTTAAACCCCCTGTGACCCCAGGGGCATGGTCAATTCTTACCCAAGGGACATAATTTAATTTTTTTTTGTAGAGAACCACTATACGATGTTACATACCAAATATGAAACCTCTGGGCCTTGCAGTTTCAGAAGATTTTTAAAGTCATGTTGCTATTTAAGTCTATATAGACCATGTTACTCCCGGAATGTGGCCAGTTTTGACCCCAGGGGAATAATTTGAACAAACTTTGTAGAGGACCGTTACAGGATGTAACATATAAAATATGTCAAAGCCCTGCGGTTTCAGATAAGAAGATTTTTTAAGTTCTCACTTTTTAAATCAATTTATAGCCATGGTGTCCTACACGCAGTGGACCGAAACGATTTGAACAACTTTAAAAGAATGTATCCTAAGGATTATTCATGTACAGTTTAGTGAAAATCTGCACACCAGTCGTTTGAATGAAAAGTTTACGATGGACATCCGGATTCATGGACGACGGATAATCACAAAAGCTCACCATGAGCACTTTGTGGCCAATTTTGACCCCGGGGCATAGTTTGAACAATCTTTGTAGAGGACCACTAGAGGATGTCACATATCAAATATGAAAGCTCCAAGCCTTGTGGTTTCAGAGAAGAAGATTTTTAAAGTTTTCAGTTTTTATATCTATTTTTAGCTCTTGTGACCTACATATTCAACGGACCGGAACGATTTGAACAATTTTGAAAGAGGGTCACCCAAGGATCATTCCTGTGAAGTTTGGTGAATATCTGTCCTGCGGTTTAGGAGGAGATGTTCTTTGAATGAAAATGTTGACGCACGACGCACGACAGACAAAAGGTACCCTAAAAGCTCACCATGAGCACGTTGTGCTCAGGTGAGATAATAAAAAATCCTGTGTGCATGCCAATCATTGATAACTTGTTGATGTTTTTTTCCAAACACAAGGGGCAATAACTCCAGTGTTTCTGGCCTGATCATGCTTATATTTGACTTCATCTGTAGTTTTCGTTCATAGAATAACTGTGCACGATTGGTGAAGATTTGATGAAAAATGAAGTCTCTATCCTGAATAATGTCAATTTTTCACAAACAAAGTGAAATAAATATTGTGTTTCTGGCCCGATTTTGCTTATATATTCAACTTCACCTTTAATATTATGGTCATAGACAAACTGTGCAAGATTGGTGAAGATTGGATGTTTTTCACAAACAAAGGGCAATAACTCTGGTGTTTCTGGTACGACCTTGCTTATTTTCGACTTCAAATGTAATCTCATGGTAATAGACAAACTGTGTAAGATTGGTGAAGATTGGTGAAGATTGGATGAAAATTGAAGTCTCTATCCTGAATAATAATGTCCATTTTTGCATATATTTTTTCATGAACAAGAGCAATAACTCCGGTGTTTCTCTTCCGATCTAGCTTATATTCGACCTCAACTGTAATATTATGGTCATAGACAAACTGTGCGAGATTGGTGAAGATGGAACGAAAAATGAAGTCTCTATCCTGAATTATGTCAATTTTTGTATATTGAAAAAAAGGGCAATAACTCTGGTGTTTGAAACACGATCTGGCCCATTTTTGGTGTCTCCAGAGATGTGATGGTCATACACATACTGTGAAAGTTAGGTTAAGATTGGATGGAAAATTAAGTCTATATGTTGGAAAAAGGCATTTTTGCAAGTTTTTGCAAGAAAAAAGGGGCAATAACTCCCATCCGAGATTTTTTATGGTCATACACAAAAGGTGCAAGTTTGGTTAAAATTGGATGAAAAGCGAAGTCTCCAGCGTGAGAACAAAATAAATTGTTGACAGCACACTGATGACAGACGACGCAGGAGTGGTCTCCTATACAAATAGCTCACCGAGCACTTTGTGCTCAGATGAGCTAAAAAACCAGTTTTCAAATGTGTCCTTACACTTTCAATTGTGTGATACTAATATCCAACAAGAATATTAAGAAATATGGCTTGGGGCAGTCTGCCATCATCGATACGGGTATTGGAAAAGAGCCAAAACTCAAAGAACATTTAATGATCTTAGAAAAACAGTATGTTGTCTTACATTTAGGACTGCAGCAATGATGTTAAAGGGACCTGCACAAGATGACAAAACAAACAGATTTGTTTGACCATTATAATTAATAGGGAAACAATAAAAGCTCACAAACGCATACTGATGCACTTTAAGCTAGAGAATGTTTTGAACAACAGCATGGGGTGTATTTACAATGTGCAATGATATGGGATTCTAATTAATGTTCAAATATGAAAAATTTTGATGAAAACATTGATTTCATTGATTAAAATTAACTTAACAAAGGATCAAATGAAACAATGTACCAAATATCAAAGAACGGGTCTTACTAGTTCGAAAAAGAAACTTCTTAAAATCAAAATGTTTGATATAGAGTGCTTAAATTATATTTAACTGACATTTATTTAAAATCAGTACCATAGTTCAGACAAGAAAACTGTCTTAGTCGCCTATCCCATACAGTAACACATATGACAAACTTGCCTGACCGCTGTTTTCTAACAGTTCACAATTATTTGGTAGAGGATTACACAAAGAACATTTCTGTAAAATTATATCCATACCCAGGAAGTGCTTTCTATTAAGAAGATACTCAAAGCTGACTATAGCTATGTAAGACCAAACTTCGACACCCCTTGGAATTTGGAAGGGGTACATAACCAAAGCAACGTTTCTATGAAAATATTTCGAAATCCAAAAATTGGTTTCTGCCAAGAACATTGTCAAAGTTTCCAATATAGCCATAAAAGGGCAAAGTTCCCCACCCCCTGACCCTGACTGCCATGCGCAAAACCTTGGTTTATTATGAGATCTCATGGTCATACGTAAGCTGCCTAATCAGCGCAAAACCTTGGTTTATTATGAGAGCTGTGCAAGTTTTATCAAGATTAGATGAAAAATGAATATTTTATGTTACACAAAGTCCATTTTTGAAAACTTCTCACAAAGGAGGGGAAATAACTTTAGTATTCTGGCCCATCATTGCACCTTGATGAAATCTTATGGTCATACACAAACTGCGCAAGTTTAGTAAACAAGGAATGAAAAGTTAATTCTCTGTGGAGACTAAAAGCCAATTATTGACAAATTATGGATTTTTTTCACAAAAAAGGGGCCATAACTGTGGTCTTTCTTGTCCGATCTGTTCCATATTGGGAATTGACTGAGACCTTATGGTCAAACACAAACAGTGCAAGTTGGTCAAGATTCAGCAATAAATGAAGTCTCTATACTCCACATTGTCCATTTTTTCTCACAAACAAGGGGCACAAACTCTGGTGTTTGTACCCCAATCTAGGCCATTTTATTGGTTATTTTTAAATATTCAGTTCATATACATGCTGTGCAAGTTTGGTCAAATTCAGAGGAAAAATGAAGTTTGTATGTTGCACAAAGTCCATTTTGCAGATTTTCTCATGAAAAAGGGGCAATAACTCTGGTGTTCATGGTCTGATTTGGCCCATTATCTATCCAAGATTTTATGGTCATACACAAACTGTGCAAGTTTGGTAAAGATTGAATGAAAGTGAAGTTTGTATCATGTCTACATGCCAATGCACTACAGACGACGCAGGATAGTCCCCCTATACCAATAGCTCATCGAGCATGAAGTGCTCCGGTGAGATGAAATGTGATGAAAGTGATACACGGGAAGTCACTTTTATTTTGTTCAACTATTAAAAGATTCCCCAAATTACAAGCCCTTACTTATATATACCAGACAAGCAGATACTAGCAAGTAGCATGGATGCACTCTAAATAGTGTAAAAATATTTCTCATTTAATAAGTGTAAAACAGGGTAGAAGTATTTTTTAAACAAGTCAAAAATCATGTAAGATAATTACTTGCGTTTCCAAAATCCCAATTAAAATGTAAGTCAGTCCAAACGTTACATGATTAAATGATACTGAATAAGTTACTTACCAAACAGTCCAAAAACTACAGAAAATAATTACCCCTTTCAGGCACTAGATCACATAATCTTAATCCTATATTCTGATTGCTTGTTTACCACATGAATTCTAGCTATTGATTGTTTACATCTTTTTCCTGACTGGATGCCGAGACAGACAGTGGAAAATTGTATTGCTGCACACAATAGCTGGGTTACTATGTGTTATGATGCTGATCTAAAATAGAAGAATCATGTTGACTCAGAGTGATGTATTGATTTTACTGATAAGCTGACTATCTGGGTTATATATGTGACTGACCTACAAAGGAAAATAACACATTTCTGGCAATTATCTTCCTGATACTGCATTTACTTCCCTTTACCAGGTGAGTTATACAGGAATAGATGTATTTGGGGCAAAAAAAGGGACAATAACTCTGGTGTTCCTGGTTCGATCGAGCCCATTATCCTGTCCAATATTTTATGGTAATATATAAACCGTGGAAGGTTGGTCAAGATTGGTAGAAAATGAAGCCTCTATGAACGAAAATGGCAATTTTTGCATTTTTTCCCACAAACAAGGGGCCATAATTCTAAAGTTTCTGGTCCAATTTGGCCCATTATCAATACCAACCGAGATTTTATAGTCATACACAAACTGTGCAAGTTAGGTCAAGATTGAATAAAAAATGTAGTCTTTATGGCGATGACGGGCCAAATTGTTGACGGCGTACGGACGACGCCGGAGAGGTCCCCTATACCAATAGCTAACCAAGCACTTCGTGCTCAGGTGAGCTAAAAACTAGATTCTGTGTTTAATAAACACATATGCCCCTGGTTGGTGCTGGATAGCCAATTTCTTAGCCCAAATTAGGTCAAGGTCAAAGTGAGGTTGGGTGATATGGGTGGATTGGGGATGGTCATAAGCAACAACTGTGTAATTATCCAAGTGTTGTAGCAAAGCAGGGTTGGTGCTAGACGAAATGGTAAAATCTAGTTAACCAAAAAACAGCTCACAGCTCATTTGAATTATTCTAAGTGCAAATAAGGTCAGGTCAAGGTCAAAGTGAGGTTGGGTGATATGGGTGGATTGGGAACAGTTATAAGTAACCACTGTGTAAATATCCAAGTGCTGTTGCAAGCTGGGTTGGTGATAGACGAAACGGTAAAATATAGTTAACCAAGATACAGCCAATTTGAATTATTCTAAGTGCAAATTAAGTTAAGGTCAAGGTCAAAGTGAGGTTGGGTGATACGGTTGGATAGGGAATGGTGATAAGCAATAACTGTGTAAGTATCCAAGTGTTGTAGTAAGCAGTGCTAGACGAAACGGTAAAATCTAGTTAACCTTGTCACGGAAGGAAAGACGGCTGGAAGGCCGGACAGAACAATCACTATAAGCCTCCCGCATCAAGATGCCGGGGGCATAAACATGTGATTCACGGAAGCCTATAAAAAAGTGTGAGTCGGGTCCAATATTGTATATTGGTTGCGTTACGGCAAACAATTTTTTAATGATGGCCCCACCCCCTGGCGGCCATGTTTTTGAACGAATCCAAACTATTTTTAGGAATTTGGTCGAAAGTCACCAAATAAAAATTTCTGTGAAATTATTTCGAAATCCAGTAAGTGGTTTCTGATGAGAAGATTATCAAAGTTGCCTGTACAGCCATAACACGGTCAAACTTCCCCAACCCCTGGCTGCATTTTTTTTTTAACAAATCGAAATTATATATAGGAATTTGATAGACTACCCAAAGAAAATTTCTGTGAAATCATTTAAATTCCATTTAATAGTTCTGATGAGAAGATAGTCAAAGTTGCCTCTACAGCAATATACGGTCAAAATTCTCCAGCCTCTGGTGGCCATGCTTTTTATCAAATCAAAATTATTATGCCCCCCTTCGAAGAAGTAGGGGTATATTTCTTTGCACCTGTCCGTTGGTCGGTCGGATGGTCGGTCTGTCCGTAGACCATTTCGTTTCCCCACGATATCTAGAGAACGCTTTGACCAACGATGATTTAAGTTGGTATGCTGGTTACTTGGGGCGAAAGGAAGACGCCTATTGATTTTGAGGTCAACAGGTCAAAGGTCAATGTCACAGGGGCTTGTTACATGAAATTCGTTTCCGCACGATATCTAGAGAATGCTTTGACCTACGATCATTTAAGTTGGTATGCTAGTTACTTGGGAGGAAAGGAAGACGTGTATCAATTTTGTGGTAAACAGGTCAAAGGTCAAGGTCACAGGGGCTTGTAACATGAAAACTGTTTTCTCAGTAGACCATTTTGCTTCCGCAGGATATCTACGGAACGCTTTGACCTACGATCACTGAAGCTAGTATGCTGGTTACTCGGGAGGAAAGGAAAAAGCCTATCGATTTTGAGGTCAGAGGTCAAGGTCACAGGGGCTTGTAACATGAAAACCATTTCCACACAATATCTAGAGAACGCTTTAACCTAAAAGCGTTTTTTAACGAATCAAAATTTTTCTAAGAAATTTGTGAGATAGTCACCCAAGGAAAATTTCTGTGAAATTTTTTCAAAATCCAGTGAGTGTTTTCTGATAAAAAGATTGTCAATGTTGCCTATATATGGTCAAACTTCCCCAACCCCTGGAGGCCTTTTTTTAATGAATCCAAATTATTTTTAGGAATTAAGTTGATGGTCACCCAAGGAGCATTTCTGTGAAAACTTTTTCCAAATCCAACCAGTAGTTTCTGAGAAGATTTAAGCTTTCCAGTTTTTTTAAGCTTTTGGTTGCCATGGCAACCTCAGTTTTCAAATCAATTGAAGGAATTTAATGAAGGACCATCCCAGGAACATCCCTGCCGAGTTTGGTCAAAATCCGCCAAGCAGTTTAAAAAGAAAAGAAGTTGTTTGAAGTAAAAATAATGAGGACAGACAACGGACGCAGGACAAAGACTGACCCCACATTAGCTCAACCTTGTGCACTTTGTGCTCAGGTAAGCTTAAAAAAATATAATGTGAGTAACTTTCTTTAATTATTTTAAAACATTACCAAACATTATCCCACAACACTTGCTAGTATGGTTAAAAGCATGTAACATTCATAAAATGACTAATAATATTTAGCATCTTGTTGGTTTTTTAAGGTTTAAATTGAGCTGTTGTTTTTTTTAGTCGAAATTTGGTCAAGGTCAAAGTCAAAGTGAGGTTGGGTGATATGGGTGGATAGGGAATAGTCATAAGCAACAACTGTGTAAGTATACAAGTGTTGTAGTAAGCCTTGTTGGTGCTAGACGAAACGGTAAAATCTACTTAAGCTTGTCAAGGACTGAAGGATGGAAGGATGGACGGAAGGACGGCCGGACAGGACAATCACTATACGCCTTCTGGATCAAGATGCCGGGGGCATAAAAAGGGGCATAACTCTGTCAAAATACAAAACAGAGTTATGAGGAATATTGCCCCTGATACTGGAGTTGATGACAAAGGTATATATCAAGTTTCAATTGAATACCTTATGTAGTTTTGAAGTTAAAAGACTTTTGATTAAAAACTTGAACCAATTCAGATGCAGACGACGACGCCGACGGTAGTACGATAGCTAACCTATTCTTCTGATAACCATTATTTTTCGCTATATAGGTATATTTAAAGAAAGTTATAATGGTGGAGAGCCCGGGTATAAACCAAGAAAATGGCCTGAAATGTGAAAATGGATTGAGTGTGTAAAACTGAAATGAGGATGTGCAACAACAATGAAAACTACCTGGAGGGGCAAGGACTCAATTGCTCAAGTTACCCCTGCAACAACTGCTCTGTCATCTGGATGACAGCCGAGGGCAAAGACTACACCAATGGATGCGTTGACATCAAAAATTATGTTTGTGTTGATGAAGTTGATGTAGATGAAGACAGCAAAGAACCGATGTCCAGAGGTGATCGCAAATTGAGATACAAACATGGTGGATATAGCTGAAAAAGGAAAAACGAAGGCCTGCAGTGGAGGCAGTATTTAAAGACCCTGAGGAGAGGTAGGCGGCGATCAATGCCCGTTAGGAGAGCATGCTCGCTAGATGGCAGGCCAAGGGCAAGGAAGAGAATGCGAACAAGTTCCAGAAGAAGTGCAAGACCAGTCACATGGAGAAAATCAAAGGACAGGAGGAGTGGAAGGAACAGATTCTGGCCATCACTTCCGAGGAATGCCAGGCTTTTATCGAAGAATGGCGAATGCAGCGGAAAGAGAACAGACAGAACAAGATAGGACAGATGGGGCAGCGCTTTACAGACCATGTACACACTAAAAAGGTGTGCAAATAATGTATGTGCTTTACTAATCGATTCCATTGTATTACGCATTTATTTTTGTTTTTATGTTCATGTGTTATTTTAATTATTTGAGTTTAAAAGAATTTTAAAGAATTGATTACAAGTTAAAAAAAGAGGTAATAAAAAAATATAATGTATATAGGTGTATTATATTTTTTGTGTTGAAACAATTCTTGACTTAAAGTTATGAAGTATATTGGGGTATGCACTTCACAATTGAGCAGGCCCTGAAGAGAGAAAGACAATTAAACAAGTCTTAGAGGGCCATGATGGCCCTAGGTCGCTCACCTGAGTTTAAGGCATAATGGCTAATAACAAGAGGGAAAAATGGCACTAAACGCCTTACCTAAGTATAAAGATATGGGCCTTGCAATTTCAGATATTTGTTTAGTCTATATAAACCATGTGACACACAGGGCATGGCCACCTTGTACCCCAGGGGCATAATTTGAACAATGTTTGTAGTGAACCACTTTTCAATGTTACATACGACATCTTCCATTTAAGAACGTAAAAGTTCCGTCAAATTTCCGTCAAATTTTATAAAACGTGATTTTTTGAATTAAATTTGCTCCCCTGAGAAAAAAAAAAAATTCTGTTAATATAATACAACAATAGAATCAAGAAAAATCAAAATAGCCGATGTTATTTTACACTGATGTGAAAATATAAATAAAAAAATGATAAAAATTCATCGTCTTTTTGACGGACTGAACTCCCAGCTTCTTCACCAGTTTGGCCCATATAGGCATTTTTCAACTAATTCGAACTTTTATGTCCAACTACGAGAATTTGTTGTTGGGGTATGTATTGCTTTGCATTCATTTTGCTTTGTAATTTCATTTTTTCAATTATTTTGCAAAATAAAGGATTTAGAATTATGTAGATTATGAACAATGAATTTCTGTCAAAAAAGCGACGTTCGCAAAAACGGTCCATCTCCTCGGTTATTGTGTACGTATGTGGTGGGTGGGGAGTCTAACACAGTGTTAATCTAAGTTCTTTCTTGAGATACAGATGGTTTCTCAAGTTTTGAAGCCATAATCAGAAATTTAAAGTAAAAAAATGTGCGACCGTAATTTCTGTCAATTTTTGTAATTGACGTTCGCACAGTCGTTTCCCAGTTGTACTTGTGACCGGTTTGACTTGACCCCTGAAAAGAAACTGCGATTAAATCGGTGCGTATCCGAATGCAAAAACATGGCCGACACGATGCACATCATTACGTGATGCAAATTATTTTGTGTAAGTATGTGTCTGTCAAACGATTTGAACGTTCGCAATTGTTGACGATGGCAACATTAAGTACTTATATATGTTTGTATACATTTTAAAGCAGAGAAAACGTATTATAGTTGAGATGTATGTAGTAAATTGACGAACACATTTTCGTCTGTTGCTACCAATGGCTCTTTATGCTCATTTTTTGACGGACTTACTTGTTGCATACGTCATATTTCGACAGACACAATTGTTGCTATCGTCATTCTTTGACGCCTCTAATGCAACACCATTGAAGTTGAATAAATCAGTATCTGACATGTTCTATGCAGAGATAGTACTTCCTTTACATACAGTTTTCAATGTTTTGTTACTTTTGATAAATGTTGATTATTGCAAAAATGGGAATGCTTAAATTTTTAACTTTTTAAAATTGGGAACATAAAAATATCCGTCAAATAAAATTCTGTCAAAATATGACATTAGCAACATAAAATTTAAAATGTGATTTAAATTTTAAAAAAGTCAGCTAGAATTTTTATTTTCATGATTTTGTCTTAGTATAATAGCAATCTTATCCTCTATATTAAAAAAACTGCATTTTTTTTATATAAAAGAAAAAAATTCTTTGGGAGCTATTTTGACGGAAATTTTATGTTCTTAAATGGAAGATGCCATACCCAATATGATTACACTGGGCCTTGCGGTTTCAGAGGAGATTTTTCAAGTCATTTTGCTATATAAATGTATATAAACCATGTGACCCCCAGGGGGTGGCAAATTTTTACCCCAGGGACATCATTTGAACAAACTCTGTAGAGGACCACTCCACAATGTTTCACGCAAAATATAAAACCTCTGGGCCTTACGGAGTCAACAAGGAAGATTTTTAAGGCCCACTTGCCATATAACTCTATATAAATCATGTGACGCCCCGGGTCATGGCCACTTTTTACCCCAGGGGCATAATTTGAAAAATCTTTGTAGAGGACCAATATACAATGTTACATATCACATACGAAAAAACTGCGGTTTCAGGAGATTTTAAAGTAATTTGGCTATTTAAGTCTATATAAACAATGTGACCCCCAGGGCAGGGCCAGTTTTGACCAATGGGACATCATTTGAACAATCTTTGCAGAGGACCACTGTAAAATGTCACATACCACATATGAAACCTCTAGGCCTTGCAGTTTCAGAGGAGAAGATTTTTAAAGTCATCTTGCTATTTAAGTCCTTATCAACCATGTGAGCCCTGGGGTGTTGCCAGTTTTGACCCCAGGGGCATCATTTAAGCAGTCTTTGTAGAGGATCACTATACAATGTTACATACCAAATATAAACCTCTGGGCCTTGCAGTTTCAGAGGAGAAGATTTTTAAAGCCATTTTGCTAGTTAAGTCTATATAAAACTGGTGACCCCTAGGGTGTGCCCAGTTTTGACCCCAGGGGCATCATTTGAACAATCTTTATACAATGTTTCCAACCAAATATGAAACCTCTGGGCCTTGTGGTTTCAGAGGAGAAGTTTTTTAAAGTCATTTTGCAATTTACATTTATATTAACCATGTGAGCCCTGGGGTGTGGACAGTTTTGACCCCAGGGGCATCAATTGAACAATATTTGTAAAGGACCACTATACAATGTTATATACCAAATATGAAACATCTGGGCCTTGCGGTTGCAGAGGAGAAGATTTTTAAAGTCATTTGCAATATAAGTCTATATAAACCATGTGACCCCTGGGGCGTGGCCAGTTTTGACCCCAGGGGTATCATTTGAACAATCTTAGTAGAGGACCACTACAGGATGTCACATATCAAATATGAAAGCCCCTTCCAATATCTGGTACTAAAAAGTTGTTCTTCTGAGAAGAGGTCCTTGGGTGGACCCGTCTGTAGATCTGCCACCGATTTCCACCAAATGCCACCAATTGCCATGTAAAACTGTGGCAAACGGTGAAAAATCGATGTAAAACGATGGCAAATGGCTAAATGCCATCGTTTTCCACTAATCGATGGAAAATATACAGTGGAAAATATATGTAAAATAGTGGAAATTCAGTGGCAAACGGTGGAAAACTGGACTTTGTCATTTCTTGGAGTGGAAAATGTATATTTTGCATAGGAAAAAAGGGACTTAGAAAATTTTGCAAGAAAAACTGAGTGGCAAACGGTGGAAAAATAACTTATAAAGTTTTCACGAAAAATCTCTCTCAGAACTAAGTGTAACTTACACAGTGATTATTTTATTTGAACATGTGTATGAATAAAATATATGATTAAAATGTTCATATATACATTTTACATGGTATTTGATACATAATATAATTTTATATTATTTCTAAGGTAACAGACATTTTTCATGTCATATTATCATGTGAAACAGACATAATACAGTATTTGCATATCGATATCATGAAAATTTGTTCATCAGAAAAAACTAATCTCCTTCTACGGAGTTAGGAAGTTCTGCGATAATTTTGCTGCCGTCAACTTCAAAACTCATCAGTACTTGTTGAATGTAAATGGCCTTTTCCACTGTTTGTTCAGCACTGAAACAAATAAAAATATGAACAAAAAACACGTTAAAATATTTGGGAAATTTATAATTCAAAAATTCAGAACTAATTTGTATAATACTATAGTCTTAATTAAGCAAACACTACCTAATTCTTTTTCTATTAGCTTTCCTTACCTGGAGTACTCAACGATTTGAAGATGTGGAACATTTTCTCGAAGAAGCTTTTCTTTCACTTTGCGTTGTCGTCCTACAGCTAAAACAAGCGAAGTTTCAGTGTTCTGAAGAAAAAACTCCACTTCTAGAAATTTCTTGTTGGCTCTGGTTTTGCTGACGATGACTGTATATGAATTTCTTTTCTTTACTTTGGTACAACTTTTGCTTGAAACTTTAATGCCATTTACAACTATTTTCTTGACAAGTTTGTAGTGTGTCAATTCCATTCCCATTGACATTTGGTTGATGTGTACCTTGAGGTTGTCAGATAAGTCTTCAAGCTTGTATAACCTTTTAACTATGCAAGGATGGTTTGTGCCTTTTGTGTTCTCCTTGAATTGAAATTTAACGAAGTCTTGCACTTGGTCATTTTGTATAGCTGGTGCTGCATTTTCAATATGCTTCTGAGCCATGAGAATCCAAAATATCTGAAAACAAACATTTCCAGTTCCATGTATTGTCTTTTTAATTTCTCCATTAAAAGATTCAAAACTAAAACATGACCAAGCCCACATTGGTCCCCAACTGGCAACACATTTACTGATGTGCAACAGATTGTGCATGTTCAGGCCCATTATATTTTTTTCATATAAAGAGTCTGCAGTTTTCACAAATGTTCTCAGCAATGTCTCTGCCCTCTCAATGTCTGCTGTTGTGATTCCTTCGGTAAGAAGAATATATATGGCCTCCACTAACAGACTAAAATGTTTGAGGTACACATCAGGTAAAATTCCTTTAATGCATGGTATGCTGTAAAACAGAAGCCAAACTCTCAGTTCAGAAGCTTTCCAGTGTTTTAAAGTTGAACTTATTCTTCTTGGAAGTCTGTGAACTGTTTGTGGTGGTGTTAGCTGCATCAGCCTTTTGTCAACTATTTGAACAGAATGTCCAATGTTAAAGGGATGGCCTGAATATTTGTTGTCAAACCAACATGTGAGCAATTTTTTAGTGATACCCAGGAGAACGCCATGCATATAGTCCACTACAACATTCATATTGAGTTCAAAGCCATCCAAAAACAGCAACACACTTTGCCCTTGAAAACCATTGACAGCCATGCCACTTGCTTGAGCCTGTTTGCTGTCTTCACGTATACCAACACTTGTTCGTAAATTTCTTGTTTCTGTATATGGGAAAGCCTTGCAATGCCCTTTGCCACTCTTAACTTGAACACCTTTGTCAAAACAAAAAACACACGGAAACTCCCCATTGAATTGTGTCATTTTAAGAACAGATGATCGAGCTTGAAGATCCATTGTTGCAATTATAAGCTTTGCTCTGCTTTGTATTTCTTTGTTCCCTATTGCAAAAGAAAATCCTTCTGTCTGTAAATGTTCCAAGTCTTTCACCAATTCTTTAAGATATATTGTCATGGATGGTTTGCCAATGCCTTGCCACACACCCCAAAGAATCATGTTTTTTCTTCTAAATCTTTCGTGTCACGGAATTTCATTAATTAACAGGTAAACAGGCCACATTGACACCCCAGAACTTTTGAAAAGCGGTACACCATCAGTAAAAAGTGTAAAAGTTACATTATTGTTATTACTAAGAAAATTGCCACATTGTTTTAACAGTTTGTAATTGTCTCCATCTTTAAAATCGGTTATATTTAAAGTACTCTGGCGATAATATGTTTCTTGTATCGAGTCCCACACTCCTGGTTTTGTGAGAATATCCTGAAGCTGAAGTTTCAAATCGCCAGTCATGAAAAAGCTGTGGCTCTTCACAGAAGGTGTCTTACCAGGGCAACCAGGTGTTGCGCATGTTTCACTACCTTTTAGTAATGTGTTCTTGCATAAATTGCAGAATGTGAATGATTTCAAGAAATCTTTTTTAAAGCCGTATCTTTGTTTAAGCAAATAGATGTTGCAATCAATCAGGCTACTTTCAGGTACATATAACTTCAAAAGAGACAGCAAATCTTGTAAGGCTGTGTCTGATAAATTGTGGCGACAAGCAAATGCTAGTACTGCCAACTCATGTTCTAATTTAGTAATTTTAGAAGTGTATTGACTCCGTGTGCAGTCGGAGCATTGAACAACATATAGCGGTACATCACATGGTGTAACTGCATTGTGTGGCGAAAGATCATCTTCATCAGTGTCTAATTCAATGTCCATATCAGAATCGAAACTTGAAAGTGTAGAATGAGTTGATGCCGAGTCATAATCTTCTTGGGAAATCTCAGCTTCAGATACATTTTCTACTACTGATTTCGCATCACTATTTTTGTCAGTTTCATCAATTTCCTGGAAACCACTGGAATTGTCTTTTACCGGGCCAGCATTTTCGTCGTCATGTCTTCTCCTGAAATGTTACAAAACATTAAAGTGAAATACATGCGGTGGCAACATCTCCAAATATTTACAATAACTTGACCGATCAATGTAGCGCATATACACATCTGATATACACCGGAGGTCATATTGTTTCGATCCAAGCAGTTTTATATTAAAATCGTAAAAATTCCCGGAGTTCAATACACATCACAAAATGTTTATGGCCTCAATGCTGTGCAAGTCTGTAAATCGATCAGTCAGAGATACATAAATAGCCCCAGTCATGTTATTATCGATCGCATATGTTTGCTACACCTGAATGACTGCGATATAGTTTTAGGTCGGTCACTGAGATCGCTGATGTCGACACCAGTATACACCACGATAACGATCATGACAACTGCATGTAATCCTCGTGGAAAACGCACATTTGCTGTATAATACTACCCAGAATCCCTTACCATAAAACAATATTAAGTATTAGTACAGTCTGTAAAAATGCAAGTGAGAATCGTTATAAACATGGACGAATCCATACAGGTAACACAACGCAAAATAAACGTAATTTATTTTAAATGTCTAGCGATGTTGGTAATAATTATAATTACTACATTTATAAATCCTTAAGACATATAATTAATTTAATATGAATTAAATCTACATTTTCTTTAATTACAATTGCGTAAATTTGGAACAGCTTCGGTACTTACTTTTTTAATAGCCAGGCAGTTGATCGTGGTATGCTTAGTTGAGAGTCTGTTTCATATTGCTTGTATTGTCGTTTCTGTAAATTAACTGAAATGAAATAAAATGTAATAAATATTGATATAAGTTTGTCTACGCATTGCAATGACGTCATTATTGACCAATCGGCACAATATGCCACAAAACAAGTAAGCTTATGCGAACCGGGATCTAAAATCCGACCAAAGTCTATTACCCCTGGACCCGGAATCATTCGGAATATCAAATTCCCACCTGTAGGGAATAGGTTCACATTCAGTCTAAAGTCCTGTATATGCCCCCCCCCCACCCCCCGCCTGAGGGATAAACATTGATATTTGCAGTACTGCCAAAAAAAAACATGCGAGTTAAATTTATTCATTTCATTTTTGTATTTTATTGTGAGTGAATGTGTAGCTGTCTGACGCCAAATCCGAAATGAGAAAATTCAGTCAGAAGTACGCAAACCGAATATATTGATTGGAAATGTCTATTTTACTTTTCAAAAATCGTAAATACACTTTGTCTTGAAAGTGTATGCCATGTATAACACGTGCTTTAAGAAAAGAGCGCGAATTTGCTGCTGACACCAACGATGTCACGTTCCCAGCATGGGCAACGTGCAATCACCGATATACTAGTATACTAACGTAATCGTAGGCGAAAAGCTCAGTACTTAGATGCAACGCAGGCATTTTTACAAAAGCAATGATGATACTTTTCAAATAAAAATTGAGTCTACGTAATAACCTTTAGTTCATTTGAAACCATTCCTTCACAACGCCCTACGAGTTATGCTATCAAAAAATGGCAAATGTGCCATTCAGTGCAAAGATTCGTTTAAACAAGTACAAAATGTACGAAATGCAAAGCATGTAAGTCATGTTTATTAATACTATACAGTACTGTGTAGAACACATGCGCGCTTACACGTAAAAACATGTTTGAAATTAGCAGACATATTAATTGCACAAAACATAAATGCACGTTGATGAATGTGTTCTGGTATAAGTGCAGTCAAACATTAGTCTTAATATTTGCGTGTCGTTTTTTTTTCTATTGACTTCTACATTTTCTTGAAGTATTTTAGATATATAGATATTAACCAACCAAGTAAGCATATTAGTTTGCTGCAAATAGTTTTAAAGATGTACGGTCTAATTGCAATCGCTTTAACAATTCGTATATGTGGCCAGTGGGCAATTAACCAACGATAATGTTTAAACAATTTCCCGTAGCGTAGTGAAAATCGGAAACGGTAACTGTATTAACTCACCAATAAATGCGTTGTGTATTGATGCCAGGTGTGTGACGAGTGTTTGTTTTCGGCTGAGAATCTTGCCGCATCCTTCAGTAGGACATGCCCATTGTTTTTCTGATATCTGACAGTTTCGTAGCGTTTCTTCGTTCACACTAAAACGAAGACAATTATTTATGACATTTATAGATTACTGTTATCGACTGAAATAAGAAAATAAATGATATAATTATGTGTACACGTTCTATCATTGCATAAGAGGCGAATCTATGAGCGCTGCTAGACTGCGAAACTGATTTACATGACGGAAAACGGCTGACTAACATAACTTATGTTAGTTAAAAGTAACAACACAAAACATATTACACTTTACTTTATTAGTAATCATGATTCTTACTTGTGATTTTGCTGTGCGTTATTTCCAGAAGAACTTTCCATCTTTAAAGATAATTCACCAATAAAATATGTGCAGTAAAATCAACGCATGCTGCTCTTTAAGTCAGCTTTTTCATTTTAATGCTTTCAATACTAGTACATGAAACCTAGTTATGCCATGTTCGATAGATCTCAAAAGATTATCTAATGTAGTCTGACATCCCGCTAATTAGGTTCTTATGCAACCAACTAACTCATCAGTATTATACCCGCAGTAAACATGGTAATCTTCCCTACACGCACATAAGTACACAGCTGCAAGATACTGCTGCGCTGTCAGTATCACGTGACTGGGTTTGAATGACCACGCTTTTTCTCAACTGATAAGCCCGCCCGTTTTCACAACGTCGCCGCCATTTTGGCTTGTTGTACACAGATTGGGTCACATTTATTTCTGATTTTGTTGTCCATTTAGAAGCATTTACAGGACAGCAAATACAATGGCAAACAGAGTTGGACTTTTTATTTGGATAAATGATGTTCCTGTTAGTGGAAGTGTTCTTAAACTAAGCAATATTGTCTTTCCGCGAAGTGATTATGCTGAATATGCTGTTGGACAAAAGGTGACCGTAAAATGTCCAGGCCTGGGGAAACATGATGCTGTTATTGCTAAAGTTGGAGGTAAGAATTTAGTGGCCAATAAATTTGCAAGATATCAACAATGTGTATATATTTATGTATATTTGCTATTGTTGTTATTGTTGTTTTAATTTTGATAGCATATATAGGAGTAGCGTATGTACTTTGTCAAGTCAGGCGTATCTGAATGTTGCATACAACGCAAACAATATATTGCATAGTCGATCAATAGTTAGAACTAATTATTTAAATGTATTTCGTTTAGACGTAACAGACAAGAAAGACTTTGAAATGCTGCTGAAGGAAACGAGCAGATTCACAGAACTACTAGAGGAATTGAATGTTGCAGCTAACAGACAAGTTTATTACAACGGTGACAAA
Organism: Congeria kusceri; assembly: GCA_027627225.1. Lineage (NCBI taxonomy): Eukaryota > Metazoa > Mollusca > Bivalvia > Myida > Dreissenidae > Congeria > Congeria kusceri. Next base: position 29,457,201 of record CM051030.1, on the reverse strand, counting down.
AACGAAGAATCCGCAGAACCTGCAGATAGTTCTACAATTTCGGAGCAAAATGTACACACGTAAATTAAGAATCTTATCATTTTGTTATTGTTGTTTTATATATAGCAACAATGATGAAAATTTATGCAACATACATTTGTTAAATAAACAATTATAATAAGCTCAAAGAAATGCAATAAATATGCTAACTTCCGTTTTATTTGAAACATATAACGATCGGTTGTAATTTTTTAAGCAGGCATTAAAATTATGGTCACGTGATCGGCGTATTTACATCCAGTCGTGAATAGTAGGCTTTGTTCTATTGGTTTGTAATTTACGACTGACCAATCGGCGAATGCGTAACATATTGAAGTCGGCACATAAAGCAAAATGGCGTCCGTACTTAGAAGTGAAATAGTAAACAAGCTGATGTTCAAGATTTGTATATAGAATTTATATTATCATCAAAAGAGCACTGCGAATAAGTTATTCTACTGGATTATTAATGACAACATGTATGTTGTTTTATTGATAAACCATCGCAAAATGTTATTTACGAGTTTGAATTATTCGGAGCTTAATGCGTTGACACTGACGGAATGTTTTTAGAAATATTTTTGCCACATGGATTTCGTTCATAGCAAGCTTTTGTTATCGTTAGGTGGAGCCGGTACGAAAGCAGACGAAGGTGGTAAAGCCAAAGGCTGTAAAAAGAAAGACCGACTTCAATGACGAGGTGCAATTGAACAGCACGACAGTAAGTACTGCTTATTTTTACATACACATGTAATTAAATGAAATAAATTATAAATAGGTTGTGATTTACATTTTCGGTTTGGTTACTAGTATAATCCGATGGACATTGATAATAACTGAAATTCATCATGTTATTTATAATTATTGCATATATTAAATAACAAAAATAATTATTTTTTTGTGTTTTGGGGGATGTTTACTACCGTATGAATTGACAAAAAAAATTGTGTTGAAATTTACTGCAGATTCACTTTGAAGTTCATTTTGTGTATTATAGTCATGGTGTCCATTCAGTTTTTTTGTACCAATTTTCGTAAAGTGTTTGCTTTTAGTTAATCCAGTAACCATTTGCTTTTTAGCAAAGCAATGAGTGGCTGACAAAATATATTTTTATAAATTATATTTCAATGAAAGCCAAGACTAACAAACTGCTGGGATACATGCATTATATTAAACGGCATATTTTACATATTTTTTTTTTATAAAAAAAGTATTTCTATGTTTATACTTTAGTACACTAACTTAAAAATGATATTTGTTAATGCAGCGTTTTTCCTCACCACTTTGGGAATGGTACCCGTACCGGTCAAATTGGGCAAATCAGCGTCGTTTCAGCCAAATTGGGAAATTTATCACTTTCATTAAAACATGTCAAGATGTAAAAACAGTAAGTTACTTCTCCTAGCTGTTAGCAGTAACCCAGGATTTTTCTCAGGTGCCTACGTCAAATTTTTTTTTTGCGACATGTGTCATATGACGTTATCGGGTGCGTTTTAGCTCTTAAAATTAAGGCTAACAATTTTTCAATTGTTTGTAAACGTTTAAACGAAATGAAATAACGAAACATCACAGTTTAAACGGTATACCTCTAGTCTTTTAAAAGCAAAAGCGTCATTGTAAGAATCATGATTAGAATACATGAATATTATACATGCTTTGTTCTTGCAAAACGGCGGGAGAATTTCCACGTGTTCGTTGTGCCTACGCGCATCAAGTGTTAAAAACCTGTATTAAGAAAGCACATGGTCGGTACACGCACGCTTTCCATGTGTGGAACGTGACGTCGTGATTGTCAGCAGACATTTCGCGCTCTTTTGCAGAAAACACGGGTTTTACATGGCATACAGGTACATAAACAAGACCGCTTGTGTTTACGAAACTACAACACTGAGCAGTAACACTGGATAGGCTTTTCCGATTACGATTTCATATTAGCATATTTGAGATTGAATTTTCACAGTTTATTTTTTAAAGCAATGAAACTTATTAATTTAATAAGTGTGCATATTATAAAATATGAAAGCTCATTTACTTCTTAGGTCAATAATACGCTTGACGCTCGTATAAAGTTACTTGTGTGTGGATACATGCCAACTGCGCCGATAAACTGAGCGTTTCTATTGGCTCATATCGATTTTACTGCTTGTTGAAACTCCGCCTACAGGTCGGTGCTTCACGGTGATTGATTGCTGCTTAGGAATAACTGTTAATTGTTAACATTTTCGGCAAAGTGACATTCGCTTTGATCATTCACTGACTTTATAGAGTGGTGTACATGTTTCTAGAGCGAACAACGGCCATTGTGACGTAAGAGATTAGCTTTCACAGCAGGCATTGTCGGTCTGCTGCAGTCAACACAGCTAATTAATTGATAAAATACACGTGCCCCGGGGCGATGTTTATAAGCGCAACACTAATTTTAGGCGCCCTGGATATGTTCAAGTTAATATTAAACGCCCGGGCATCGGGGAGCTAAAACGGCCTGGGGAAGGCCCTGCAGATGTGCGTGGAGGTTTACGGTTTGGTAAAAGACAAGTAAAATACAGGAACATCGTCAATCTTTTCAGGGTCTTTTTGGATTTTTTCCTTACATTTGGGAATTTATTAACTTCAAATTGGGAAAAATAGTAAGAAAATCCGATTGGGAATGGTACCGTTTTCCGGTACCGACTTTATATAGAGGAAAAACGCTGAGTTAATGTGACATCATGATGTCATCAATGCTTTTTTATTTAGTTAAATATTGAACTACATAAACATTCATTGAACGTTTTACTATAATCGAGCCATGTATGCTGTAAACAAAAAAACCATTAATACTCAGTTCTGACAAGTTACTTTTTATATGCTGCAGACTGTACTAATGAAGCACCAAAAAAGTAAAAAGCTTTAAGATTTGTTTCAATAAATAATATGCCGCATCTCGCACCAGTTTATAAGCAAATGTGTATGTATTGGTTGTTAATCTGTATTTAAAATCTTTCTGGTAAACATAGATTCCTGCCCCCATCGATGGTCATTATTAAGAAATTGTTCTTTATAATGTGTTTATTTTTTCAGCAAAAGAAATTAGAGCAAGTTGCAGAAAATTTGGCATTATGTGACTTTTCACAAAATAGGTATGATATTACAATCTGGAGCTGATTATTACTTCCATCTTAGATTCTGTGCAGCTAATATAAAGAATGATTTTTTTTATTGGATAATTTCTCTGTTTTAATACTTAAATGTTGTTTGAAACAATAATGAAAAATCTTCTATGCAGTGTTCTAGACCTGTAGTATTTATCATAGCCAGAGAAATTTCTTCTATGTTCAATAGACCTTTTCAGGTTTTGCAACAAAGTCTTCCTAAGCTATTGTTAACAGATTCATCAAATATCACAAACAGATAATAAGTTCACCACAAGCTCTTTTGTGTTAAATACATTAACCGTTAATCACGTGATATCCTTATACAATGATTTGATAAAATTGCAGATTAATTGCATATCATTGACGTTTGTTGAGGCGTCTATAGTTTTCTAATGGAATAATTTCAGGCTTGAGGACACTGGAAATTTGTTTACTGCAAGCTTGGCAGTGCTAGCTGACAGTCCAATAAAACAGCCATCTTCTGGAAATGAGACAAGTTCTCCACACCCTATGCCACTCACTTTGTCTCCACGACCATCATCTCCAGCTACACCAAGACGATTCTCCCCTGGACATCAATACCAGTGTTGCAATCATCAACAAGAATTATTCAGTTTGAGAGCATCTGTAACTAACCTGGAGTATTGGTGTAAACAGATGTGGGATGATTTGGCTGTAAGTTTTAGTTATTTGTTCTTTTTTTTTTACATTTAGGTACATTTTCATGCAACAATAAAATTGCATGCAATGTATGTGAATTTTATTTGAATATAATAATGTTGGTTATTATTTCAGTCTGTTAAAAGTGAGTTGGCAATAATGAGGCAAGCCAATTTTGATGAAACATCCAGGGGTACACAGGATGTGATCAAGGTAAAAAGTTATGCAGTTGTTTTGATTTATTGAATCCAAGGGAAATTTACCTGTCTAATGTGGTATCTTTTTATTTACTCGTTTTCTGAACTAAATGAAGTCCCTTCACCCCCTTAAATAAATAAATGGGTTTCTTTCTCAGAGGTGGAATCAACTAGCTTGTTTTTGTTGCATTTTAGCCTGTTGCATCACAGAACTCAAGCATGACGCAGCAGACTACCCCAGTATCAAGTCCATCAGCCACAAGCTCTGTGGCGACCTACAAGGGTTACACCAAGGTTATTGTACATACTTAATTGTTTTTTGACACTTGGTTTTATTTTAGGAACAATTGCTATAGCTAAAGCTGTATATACTGAATGAAAACCAAGAATACTTTGTTTAATTCAAAATAAGTAAAATACCATTCTGATCATCTTTAGGTAATTTTACTTCATTCACACATTTTAATTGTTAAAAAATGCAGAAATTTATATTGGACAAATTATCGTACTTTTTGTGTGCTGGTGCTCTGCAACATGTGAATGTTATGCAGTTTAAAATTACTCTGGCTAGAATTTATTTATAGAATTCCAAATCTGCTGCAAATACACGTATACCGTAGTGTATGTAATTTAACATTTGGAATAAATAAATAAACTTACATGCGCACAAAAAAGCACAACCTATGATTAATATTTCCTGTTCAAACTAAAAGAAAAAAAGATCAAATAATGTGGTGCTGTAGTTTATTCAAGTCTAACTTCCTGGCATTGAGTAAATTTTTCGTTGCAGAATCAAGTAGTTGCAGAAATTTCCTTCTGCAAAAACTATAAGAAGGCGACAGCAAAGGCCTTCCGGTTGCTGTTCAACAGGGAGGAGGTGGAGGGGAGGTCGCTTAGTGGCCAGAGGGGGAACGCTGGAGATGCCAGGCCCCAAATAGAAGACAGACCAAAACTGTCCTTTCTTCAAGGTGACATACTTTATAAACCTGAAACTGGTTATAATGAGGAGCAATGTGTTTTACAGTAGTTTTTTTCTGATGAATTATAGCTTTAATAATGGCCTTAAAAATGCGTGATGTTTATCTCATTTTAACATCTCATTTTAATAAATTATAAATGTTACAAAAAGCTAAGATTGAGTAAATCCAGTAAACCATTGAAGTAAGCATTCTTGATATAAAATAGTTGTTGATTTTTCAGTTGGAAATAATAAGATAATTAATACGAAAACACCAGTTAAAGAATCATAACAATATTTATGTATAAGTCATTTTTTTTTTGTATTACAGAATGCATCCTGGAGTGTTATCCAGCAGCAAAAAAAGAGGACATCAATGTGGTGCTGAGGCATCTTCTGAAGCCGTCACGAAATGTTTTTAATAATTAGTCCCTTACACTGTAGATGTTACTAATGTAGAAAAAACAGCCCTTAATACTGTGATAACTCGAAAAGTAATAAAGATATTTTCATAAAAACTTTGTTGCGGAAAATAGAAACACACTTCATTAGTATGGGACTCATTTAATGGTTGCAATACTGTCATAGCCTTGTTAAATTTCTGTTATTGATTGTTTTGTGTTTATATAGTAAAGATGTAAATATCAGAAAGTTATGTGACACAGTATAATAATAATGTTAAAATCCTAGATCATTGTGTACAAATTAGTAAGAACTTAGTGACGGTAATAAGAAAATGTATTATATATTTGATTTTATATCTTGTTTGTTTTTTATTAAACATTACATGTATTTTATATTCATGCAGGTGACCACAAAATGACAATAGACATTTTGCCATCGATTTTCCACCAACGGTGGCAAACTGTGAAATTTCTTACATGGTTTTCCACTGGATGGCAAACGATGGAATTTCGTCCAAATACTCCACCGATTGCCACCGATTGTGGAAAACGATGGCAAACAGTGTAATATTTTACATCGTTCTCCACTGGATGGCAAACGATGAAATTTTGTCTAAATACTCCATCGTTTGCCACTGTTTGCCATTGTCTGTGGAAAACGATGTAAAATTTTACATCGTTTTCCACTGGTAGTGATCGGTGGAAAACGATGGAAAGTTTGTCCAAATACTCCATCGTTTGCCATCAAATTCCACCGAATGCCATCCATGATGTAAATTCTTCCACTGTCTGTTTTTTTTTCATCATTTGCCACTGATTTTCCACCGATTTTCATGTCCAAATACTGCCACTCTTTTTTTCCATGGCAAACGATGAAAATCGGTGGCATATTTACAGACGGGTACTCAGGCTGCCAAAAAAGCATTAAGAACTTCGTTGGAGAGACATGATCTGTGTGTAGCTTTTTGTGTGCTGCACACATTTAATTAAACTGTACAAATGAAAGGTTTTAGAGAAGATGACTAGACTTTAGGCTCTATGCTACATGTTTCTGTACATGCTGGTGAAACAGACGGCAGTGTCAGAGCCACAGACTCTATTGCTGATTCATTTCGTCTTACACAATTTTTTGAAGTTCCACCTAAGTTAGACTACTTATAGATCTAATGCTATCATTTCATATTTGGCATTTCATTATTAAATTAGAAATGTACACTTCGCCTGTAAACTAATTCAATGTAGTAGATCTAAAGTAAAAATATATGATATAAGACGGTCTTATATACTAAGACAGATTGACTACATTTCTTACACATTGCCTAAACATTACATCAAGCTAATTTACCTACACAACAACATGATTGACCATGCTGGTGGGTAACATTTTCCATGCATTTCAAGCACCCTCACAACAATGTGTGACTTGCTAGCTGGTTTTATAAGATCTAGAAATAGCACACTGTATACACCTGGCTGGAATGTGGTCTGCTGTGTTGATTTTTGAGTGTTGGAGGCTTATTGAAATTATAGTGCTGCAGTATAAACAATATGACCCCCGGGGTGTAGTCAGTTTTGACCAAAGGAGCATAATTTGAACAATCTGTGTAGAGGACCACTACACAATGTTACATACCAAATATAAAACCTTTGGGCCTTGCGGATTCAGAGGAGAAGATTTTAAAAGTCATTTTGCTATTTAAGTCTATATAAACCATGTCATCCCCGGGGTGTGGCCAGTTTTGACCCCAGGGGCATCATTTGAACAATCTTTGTAGAGGACCTTTAGGCCTTGCAGTTTCAGAGGAGAAGATTTTTAAAGTCATTTGGCTATTTAAGTCTGTAAAAACCATGTGAGCCCCGGATTGTGGCCAGTTTTGACCCCAGGGGCATCATTTCAACAATCTTTGTAGAGGACCACTATGCAATGCTACATACCAAATATGAAACCTCTGGGCCTTGCGCTTTCAGAGGAGGAGATTTTTTAAGTCATTTTGCTATTTAAGTCTATATAAACCATGTGGCCCCTGGGGTTTGGCCAGTTTTGACCCGAGGGGCATCATTTGAACAATCTTTGTAGAGGACAACTATACAATGTTACATACCAAATATGAAACCTTTAAGCCTTGCGGCTTCAGAGGAGAAGATTTTTAAAGGCATTTTGCTATATAAGTCTATATAAACCATGTGACCCCTGGGGCGTTGCCAGTTTTGACCCCAGGGGCATCATTTGAACAATCTTAGTAGAGGACCACTAGTGGATGTCACACATCAAATATGAAAGCCCTGAGCCTTGCGGTTTCATAGGAGATTTTTAAAGTTTTCACATTTTAAATCTATTTTTAGCTCTGGTGACCTACATATGCAGCGGACCGGAAAGATTTGAACAACTTTGAAAGAGGTCCACCCAAGGATAATTCCTGTGAAGTTTGGTGAAAATCTGCGAAGCGGTTTAGGAGGAGATGTTGTTTGAATGAAAAGTTGATGACGCACGAACACACGCACGCACGCACGCATGCAGGACAGATAACGGGCGATCACAAAAGCTCACCATGAGCACTTTGTGCTCAGGTAAGCTAAAAATCCAATTGTATGCAAAAGTAAGGTACCTGACCATAGCATTAACCTATAATATTGTGTTAAATGTCTAAGTTAAGTTTTAACTATTATATTGCTGTGTACTATTTGCAAATTTTGATGTCAAACACTAGATTTATTTTGGGGGAATGGGATAAGGTACTAGTATTTATAATGAACATTAATGCTTAACTTTCATATTTTCAACAATGTTATCTGAGTAATATGTATCATGTGGGATTCTGTTAACTATTGCCATCTATTAGGTTAGAATATATACAGGGTATATATGTGAAAAGGTGTATTATGGGTGATCACCAATGTAATGAAGGCGCTTTAAGAGATATGTGTAGGAAGACATATGTGCGCAAACTGGTTATGAAAATTTTTGGTTAGAATGTCAGAATGTCATTAAGATATGTTTGCATCCAAAAGAAAGACCATCATATTGAAAATCGGACAAAGAATTTGGTTCATCAGGTTTCTTGCCATACAAAATATTTTTTCATTTTCAATTCAAAATTGTTTTGACAGGCCTGATATATTGAACTTGTACACGGTTTAAAGTCGCTATAAGTGACTTTGTCTTGTTTTCACACCAGTTTACGTTTTAATTAGAGACGTACGTTTTACAATGGATCTCAATTCAGCTGCTCATTTGATAACAGATACAATTTAAAACAGCATGACTGGGAGACAAAAACTAACATAACTACACAATGGCAATACATATTTTAAAATCTGATTTTTTACGAGACAATATATATTTTAAGGCCTCATTTGACTATTTTAAATAGCCAAGAAATGTCTCTAAGTTCAAGTTATATTTTTAATGTTGACACAGATGCTATAAAAGAAATTGACTGCAGGATTAATAAAAACAAGAGATATTTGTAAAACATGTATGCCCCCCGACTTGCAGCCAAATTGTGAATATGTGCAATTGAAGCGAGGTCTCGATACATGTTATCTATGAATGAAGTTTCATTAAAATATCTCAATGCGTTCTTAAGTTATTGAGTGGAAACCGTTTTTTCTATTTTTAGCAATGGTAACCTTGACCCAACCCACCCCATATGCAATCCCAAGCGAGGTCTCGATGTAAGGTATATATGTATGAGATTTGATTAAAATATCTCGATGCGTTCTCAAGTTATTGTGCTGAAACCGTTTTTTCTATTTTTAGTAACGGTGACCTTGACCTTGAGCCCACGCACCCCATATGCAATCCCAAGCAAGGTCTGAATATAAGGTATCTATGTACGAACATTCATTAAAATATCTCGATGCGTTCTCATGTTATTGAGTGGAGACCGTTTTTTCTATTTCTAGTAATGGTGACCTTGACCCTACGAACCCCATATGCAATTCCAAGCGAGGTCTCAATATAAGGTATCTATGTATGTAGTTTCATTAATATATCTCTATGCGTTTTCAAGTTATTGAGCGGAAACCGTTTTTCTATTTTTAGTAACGGTGACCATGACCCCACCCACCCCATATGCAATCCCAAGCGAGGTCTAGATGTAAGGTATCTATGTATAAAGTTTCATTAAAATATCTCAATGCATTCTCAAGTTATTGAGCGGAAACTGTTTTTCTATTGTTAGTAATGGTGACCTTGACCTTGAACACACCCACCCCATATGCAATCCCAAGCGACGTCTTGATGTAAGGTATCTATGTATAAAGTTTCATTTAAATATCTCAATGCGTTCTCAAGTTATTGAGGGGAAACCGTTTTTCTATTTTTAGCCATGGTGACCTTGACCTTTGACCTGTTGACCTCAAAATTTATAGGGTTCTTCCTTTCCTCCCAAGTAACCAGCGTAACAACTTTCATGATCATAGGTCAAAGCGTTCTAACGATATCGTGCGGAAACAAAATGGTCTACCGTTTTTCAATTTTTAGTAACGGTGACCTTGGCCTTGGCCTTGACCCCACCCATCCCATATGCAAACCCAAGGGAGGTCTTGATGAAAGGTATTTATGTATAAAGTTTCATTAAAATATCTCAATGCGTTCTCAAGTTATTAAGGGGAAACAGTTTTTCTATTTTTAGCAACGATGACCTTGACCTTTGACCTGTTGACCTCTAAATTTGTAGGGTTCTTCCTTTCCTCCGAAGTAACCAGCGTACCAACTTTCATGATCGTAGGTCAAAGCGTTTTCAAGATATCGTGCGGGAACGAAATGGTCTATGGACAGACCTACCGACCGACCGTCCGACCAACCAACCGACCGACGGACAGTTGCAAAGCAAGATACCCCCACTTCTTTGATGGGGGGCATAATTAAGTTATGCAAATATTTCAGGGCTCGACATTAACAGTAGTCCGACTGTCCGGGACAACCAAATTGTTGGTCCAGACAAGTTAAAAAATCATCTGCCAGTCCGACGGGACAAGTGTTCTTTATCTCTAATTATGTAGTGACACAATTGGTTAAAAAATCCAGTAGTTTTGCTGAATTGCCTTCGAAAAGTTATTGTTGACATTCTAACGATAATGCGCGAGGTATTCTGATACTTACATGTAATACTACACCGTACTGTTGACATGGGAAATAAATCTTACATTTTTAATTGACACTGTTACTCCCCTTATATATTATATTACGTCATCATTCTCACTTCAGTTTATTTACGTAAGTTACACATTCAAGTACCATGTCATCTGCTTAAAATGACAGGTTTATTTTCCTTTGGTTTTCACTTGTCAAAATCAGCAGAAACATAAAAAAAATCCCCTAAAAGGTAAAAACTAGAAACAAAATGTAAGTATGAAAAAAAGAGAAAACGCGACTCTGTGCCAAAGTGGCATTAGAAGGTCAGGACAAGTAACTTTTTGGTGAAATTTTGGGCTATTTTGAAAGTGGTTTCAAAAGTTAACATCGAGCCCGGTATTTTCGTTTAATGTTTGACATTTTGGGAAAAAAAAAGACATACATTATGTATTGCACGTCACGTCGTGTTTGATGGTTCTGGCTAGTAAACAATAATTTAATTCAGTGATGTCTATTTTCTTCACATAAGAACACTGAACGAACGTAACTATCATAATTTTCCAATAAAAACATTTATAACCACTCTAATGCCTAAGTCACGAATAGCCCGGGCGCAGTCCGATTTTAACGATCGGTAAAGCATTTTTGGAATCTGACAGGCGCAGTGCAATTTATATATTTTTTCCCTCGCGTGGTTACAAATTCATGCAGCGTTAGATAGTTTTCGCTGACTGAGATACGAAACAAGCAGTTTGAGCAACTGGCAGCAACCGACCGATGACCGAACGGCGCCTGTGCGTTGAATATGTGAATTGGACAGACGCCGCGCAGGACTGAAGATGACTGCACTAAAATGTATTAAACAAGAGGGCCAAAAGACCCTAGATCGCTCACCTGAGAGGCTAAGGAACTAAACTGTTCTGATCAAGTTTTGTGAAGATTGGCCTATACATGTGGCCTCAATGTTTTAAAGCTTTTTGTTCAATTTTGCCATGGTGACCTAGTTTTTTTACCCCACATGACAAAGTTTCCACTTTTCCCAAGATATTATTAAAACAAATGTTCTTAGCAATTTTCAAGAAAATTAGTAAAATCTAGTTTTCACATATTTTTCTCTATTTGACCATGTGACCTAGTTTTTGACCGCACATGAGCCATTTTCAAACTCCGCCAAGGTCCCATTGGAACAAAGGATCTGGGCAAGTTTCATGAAGATTGGGCAATAAATGTGGCCTTTATAGAGTGTTCACAAGCTTTTTAAAGTTTTTATTATACTCATATAAGTAAACCTGCAAGCCCACATTTTTCAACCGAGTGGAACCATTGTTAAACTCAGCCAAGATATCATAAGAACAAAGGTTTTGAGCAAGTTTCATGTTGATTTGGCAAAAAATTTGACTACTAGAATGTTCAAAAGCTTTTTCAATAGAAATATAAGGAAAACTGTCCCAACCCCGCGGCCATGTTTTTCAAGGGAGGGGAACCATTTTTGGACTTGGCCGAGATATCATAAAACAAATGATCTGAGAAGTTTCAAAATGACTGGGCAAAAAATGTGACTTCTCAAGCTTTTTCTATATCCATATAAGGAAAACTGCCCCAGCCCCTGGCAGCCATGTTTTTCAATGGAGCGGAACCATTGTCAAACTTGACCGAGATATCATAAGAACAAATATTCTGAGCAAGTTTCATGTTGATTGGGCAAAAAATGTGACTTTTAGAGTGTTCACAAGCTTTTCCTTCAATATAAGCTAATGACCTAGTTTTTGACCCCACATGACCCATTTTTTAACTCATTCTAGATATCATCGGGACAAATGTTCTGGGCAAGTTTAATGAAGATTGGGCAATAAATGTGGCCTCTAGAGTGTTCACAAGCTTTTTCTATAGCCATATACGGAAAACTGCCCCCCCCCATGGCAGCCATGTTTTTCAACGGAGAGGAACCATTTTTGAACTTAGTCAAGATATTATAAGAACAAATGTTCAGAGCAAGTTTCATGTTGATTGGGCAAAAAATGTGACTTCTAGAGTGTTAACAAGCTTTTTCTATCGCCATATAAGAAAAACTGCCCCATCCCATGGTGGCTATGTTTTTCAACAGAGCGGAACCATTTTTGAGCGCGACCGAGATATCATAAGAGCAAAGGTTCTGAGCAAGTTTCATGCTTATTGGGCAAAAAATGTGACTTTTTCTTCAATCTGACCCAGTGACCTAGTTTGTGACCCAACATGACCCAGTTTCGAACTCGTCCCAGATATCATTGGGACAAATGTTCTGGACAAGTTTCATGAAGATTGGGCAAAAAATGTGACTTCACATGTGTTCACAAGCTTTCTCTTCAATTTGACCTACCAAAAGCTCTATGTTTTCGGACGCTAAAAAATAAATAAAATTGTTCATGTCCGAAAATTTGGATACACACAACTATTCTCAAATTACAGGTCTCCGAAAATTTATAGACACCATAACAATATTGCAATTACGTTCGGATTTGTCCGGTGTATAACATTTTTTGCCGCGTGCTTGTTAAATACCACGCCGTATAGTATCATTAATTTTAGCGATGTTTGCAATGAATTTTAAATCATTTCGTATGTATTATTTTGTTTTACAGAAAACTACGCCAAGACTGCGTTTTTGTCGACTGAGTTCAAAGATTACCATCTCTTATATTATTTACCTGTAATTAATGCAATAAGAGATGCAAATTATGATTTTGTTGTTTGTTCTTGAACCAAAAATCTTAAACGATTGTCTTTAACACCCTCAAACATTTGTGCAACTTGCGATAGGGTGCGATAAAATCGGAGCCTGTTTGTCACACTTATCGTGTTGAGTAGGGGCATAATATCGTAGATACATGTACCTGAATTGTTAATTGGTACTTATTGGCATAACAAAAGATTTCAAATGCAACCTGTATCAGATTATCATAATTTGCACTAATTGACATCATACCCTTATTCAGTTCCAATACCATTATTAAGGTTTAATAAATTTCGTTCTTTCAATACGATATCACTACCGGTATACACTATCGGGTAAACCCATTATTTATGGCACATGGCTCTTTACCCAATAACACTAATGTAACAGTCAACCGCCTCCACTCATTAATCTGCCATGTTTTATGACCTTCAACAAGTTGTGAAAACAAATGTGCGATGTGTCACCGGATTAATGCAAACAGGTTAGAATTCTGCTAAAATACCACTGTCATATAAAATGACCGAAAATTTAGATTAATTTATTATGGGTTAAAATGAGGATGTCAAAAAATATATAGTGACAAAATTTTTTTTTTTTGGCTAAAAAAGAGGGTGTCAGAAAATATATAGTGTCCGAAAACACAGAGCTTTTAAGGTAGTGATCTAGTTTTTGACCCCACATGAGCCAGTTTCAACAATGTCCAAGATATCAATGGGACAAATGTTCTGGGCAAGTTTCATAAAGATAAAGCAATAAATGTGGCCTCTAGAGTGTTCCCAAGGTAAATGTTGACGACGGACGTTGTGCTCAGGTGAGCTAAAAATGTTTAAAAGCTTCTTACTCAGACATTGTAACTATTTGAAATAAAAAGAAAACTTAAATATTCAATGTTTATTTGCGGATTCCAGACTTCCCGTCAGTCTCAAAACAAGAGAGCCATGATGGCCCAAAGCGCTCACCTGAGAACTGGTACAGATGAAGATCATACTGTTGTGACAGGTTTGAAACTTAAGGTATCTGAACAATACGCAGATTTAAAACATTGGTTAGTGCAATGGGCTAACTAAAGTATGAGTTGGGTAGTGAATGTGCGTTTTTTTTGCTAATGGTTCTCAAATAGTGTCAGGGTTTCCCGCAGGATTTCTTGAAGGCATGTCGGCATTCCGGACACCACCACCCGCGACAAAAATCGTCTCGACCCCCACACACACCCCCCCCCGAGATCGTTGCAATCAGACCACTTAACCCCCCCCCCTTGAAATCGGCCGACCCCAGCTCCCCGAAATAGGCTACTAACGATCGACCCTACCTCCCCGAAATAGGCTGCAATGCTCGAATCCAACTCCCCAAAATTGGCCGCATCGCGCGACCCCACAATCGGCTACGACGTTTGAAATCCCCGCTGCGATCAAATCGGCAGTATTGCTTAAACTACCTAACCTATTGCTCGACCAGCAACTCTCTTTAAATTATCTTTAATTTGGGAATTCTTACTTTTATAAAACTGAAACTATTAAAAATATTTCTCCAACAAAAATCGCTACTACCGCGGTTTTCTTAATTGAATAAAAACGTGTTGACCTTACTCCTTTGGATGCAGTGTACATTAAAATACTACATTTTTTATGGATTTAATTTTCAATCATACGTGGTATTCAGATTCGTTGAAAACCCTAGCCATTTTTACCGCCTTGAAATTCTTTCATGACCGCTCGTTTTTCTCAAAAACTTGTTTTTTATTACATTAATTGTTTTCGGATGCAAAAGAAATAATCAATTAATCAGTTATACTGCATGCGGACATCAAAAGCCTAAAAAAAAATACCGTTGTTTTTAAATAATTTAATATGCGGTTCCTAATCAACATAAAATACGTGCCTGTATCTCCATGTACAAAGCGAGTTTTGCTACAAAAGCGCGCGAAAATTGCCATGCACAAGGTCACGGATGCCTCGTGAAAAACGTACATGTACTAGTCACGTGCTTAATTGCAGTGTTTATGAGAACAAAATTACGTTTGACGACGTTTAATTGTGTTTTAAAATGTGGCGCAATATTACATTATTTGTTTCTATAATTTTGATTTTCAATTTGTGAAATGGATAAGGAAATTTCTCGGATAAAATAAGACGTTAAATATAATAATGAAACGCTTTAAAATGCCTGTTCACTTTTCCCGTCAACGCTTGTATTTGTTGTCTAACACGTTTTTAGTTGTTAGTAAGGTATAAACCTCACCCTAAAAATCGAAGATTTTGAATGGCTAATGAGATCGTTGTGGGCGGGACTACAAAGTTCAGTCACTTATCAATAACACTGATGGAAGTTAGACCTTATCGATCAATACAGCGTTCGTTTACGGCTCTATGATTAAAGATCGGTGTAATAGATAAAGGGATTAAGGGTTGTCGCTTTGAAAATTAAAGCATGTCGGCGTTATTTAAGCATGTCGGCAAATGACTAACTGCTTTGAAGAGATGTCGGGCCCGACAAGCGAAACAGGCCTGCCGGAAACCCTGAGTTTTTCTCGTTATTCTTACCTGACCCTTTTTCACTAAGTCATAGACACTTCTGGAAAATGCAGAAACAGTAGATTTTGATGTCTTTTTCGCAAACAGTTTTGGAGAACTAGTTGCAATGCAATAATTGCGATGGCTGTGCTATAAGATCAAGTTTTGCTATTTCTCTTTTAATTTTCTGTCCAATGATGATAAATAATGTTAATGCAGGCTCTGAAGACATCAATGTTGCACGTACAAATAACTGCATGCAAGTCTTTCAACTGTTGGAAATCAAAGTTAATCAATCAATTTTTATGGTCATACGCAAACTGTGTAAGTTTGGTCAACATTGAATCAAAAATCGTTTGTGCAAGCCAATCATTGATAACTTGTTTATGTTTTTTTTCAAACACAAGGGGCAATAACTCTGGTGATTCTGGCCCGATCATGCTTTTATTCGACTTCACCTGTAGTCTTACATTCATAGACAAACTCTACACGATTGGTAAAGATTGGATGAAAAATGAAGTCTCTATCCTGAATAATGTCCATATTTGCTCTTTTTTTTCACAAACAAAGGGCAAGAAATCTGATGTTTCTGGACCAATCTTGCTTATATTCGACTTTAATCTTATGGTCATAGACAAACTGTTCAAGATTGGTGAAGATTGGATGAACAAGAGCTGTCAGAGGACAGCACGCTCGACTATTAGAAGTATTTCAATTGGTACATATTTTGGATAGTGAAAGGGGCATAAATTTGTTAAAATACAATATTTTTAAGTGAAGCCTTGTATAGTTTATAAATTTTTGGAACAAAAACTTTAACCACAAAGTCTGTGTAAAAAGTGGGCTAACTCTGTCAAAATACAACACATAGTTATGGGTAATGTTGCCCCTGATACTAGAGTTGATGACAAAGATTAGTTCAAAGTTTCAAGTGAATAACTTATGTACTTTTGAAGCAACAAAACTTTTGAATATAAACTTTAACCAGAAAATCTAAGTGAAAAAGGGGCATAACTCTGTCAAAATACAAAACATAGTTATGGGTAATGTTGCCCCTGATACTAGAGTTGATAACAATGGTTAGTTCCAAGTTTCAAGTGAATAACTTTATGTAGTTTTGATGTTTGCAATGAATTTTAAATCATTTCGTATGTATTATTTTGTTTTACAGAAAACTACGCCAAGACTGCGTTTTTGTCGACTGAGTTCAAAGATTACCATCTCTTATATTATTTACCTGTAATTAATGCAATAAGAGATGCAAATTATGATTTTGTTGTTTGTTCTTGAACCAAAAATCTTAAACGATTGTCTTTAACACCTTCAAACATTTGTGCAACTTGCGATAGGGTGCGATAAAATCGGAGCCTGTTTGTCACACTTATCGTGTTGAGTAGGGGCATAATATCGTAGATACATGTACCTGAATTGTTAATTGGTACTTATTGGCATAACAAAAGATTTCAAATGCAACCTGTATCAGATTATCATAATTTGCACTAATTGACATCATACCCTTATTCAGTTCCAATACCATTATTAAGGTTTAATAAATTTCGTTCTTTCAATACGATATCACTACCGGTATACACTATCGGGTAAACCCATTATTTATGGCACATGGCTCTTTACCCAATAACACTAATGTAACAGTCAACCGCCTCCACTCATTAATCTGCCATGTTTTATGACCTTCAACAAGTTGTGAAAACAAATGTGCGATGTGTCACCGGATTAATGCAAACAGGTTAGAATTCTGCTAAAATACCACTGTCATATAAAATGACCGAAAATTTAGATTAATTTATTATGGGTTAAAATGAGGATGTCAAAAAATATATAGTGACAAAATTTTTTTTTTTTGGCTAAAAAAGAGGGTGTCAGAAAATATATAGTGTCCGAAAACACAGAGCTTTTAAGGTAGTGATCTAGTTTTTGACCCCACATGAGCCAGTTTCAACAATGTCCAAGATATCAATGGGACAAATGTTCTGGGCAAGTTTCATAAAGATTAAGCAATAAATGTGGCCTCTAGAGTGTTCCCAAGGTAAATGTTGACGACGGACGTTGTGCTCAGGTGAGCTAAAAATGTTTAAAAGCTTCTTACTCAGACATTGTAACTATTTGAAATAAAAAGAAAACTTAAATATTCAATGTTTATTTGCGGATTCCAGACTTCCCGTCAGTCTCAAAACAAGAGAGCCATGATGGCCCAAAGCGCTCACCTGAGAACTGGTACAGATGAAGATCATACTGTTGTGACAGGTTTGAAACTTAAGGTATCTGAACAATACGCAGATTTAAAACATTGGTTAGTGCAATGGGCTAACTAAAGTATGAGTTGGGTAGTGAATGTGCGTTTTTTTTTGCTAATGGTTCTCAAATAGTGTCAGGGTTTCCCGCAGGATTTCTTGAAGGCATGTCGGCATTCCGGACACCACCACCCGCGACAAAAATCGTCTCGACCCCCACACACACCCCCCCCCGAGATCGTTGCAATCAGACCACTTAACCCCCCCCCCTTGAAATCGGCCGACCCCAGCTCCCCGAAATAGGCTACTAACGATCGACCCTACCTCCCCGAAATAGGCTGCAATGCTCGAATCCAACTCCCCAAAATTGGCCGCATCGCGCGACCCCACAATCGGCTACGACGTTTGAAATCCCCGCTGCGATCAAATCGGCAGTATTGCTTAAACTACCTAACCTATTGCTCGACCAGCAACTCTCTTTAAATTATCTTTAATTTGGGAATTCTTACTTTTATAAAACTGAAACTATTAAAAATATTTCTCCAACAAAAATCGCTACTACCGCGGTTTTCTTAATTGAATAAAAACGTGTTGACCTTACTCCTTTGGATGCAGTGTACATTAAAATACTACATTTTTTATGGATTTAATTTTCAATCATACGTGGTATTCAGATTCGTTGAAAACCCTAGCCATTTTTACCGCCTTGAAATTCTTTCATGACCGCTCGTTTTTCTCAAAAACTTGTTTTTTATTACATTAATTGTTTTCGGATGCAAAAGAAATAATCAATTAATCAGTTATACTGCATGCGGACATCAAAAGCCTAAAAAAAAATACCGTTGTTTTTAAATAATTTAATATGCGGTTCCTAATCAACATAAAATACGTGCCTGTATCTCCATGTACAAAGCGAGTTTTGCTACAAAAGCGCGCGAAAATTGCCATGCACAAGGTCACGGATGCCTCGTGAAAAACGTACATGTACTAGTCACGTGCTTAATTGCAGTGTTTATGAGAACAAAATTACGTTTGACGACGTTTAATTGTGTTTTAAAATGTGGCGCAATATTACATTATTTGTTTCTATAATTTTGATTTTCAATTTGTGAAATGGATAAGGAAATTTCTCGGATAAAATAAGACGTTAAATATAATAATGAAACGCTTTAAAATGCCTGTTCACTTTTCCCGTCAACGCTTGTATTTGTTGTCTAACACGTTTTTAGTTGTTAGTAAGGTATAAACCTCACCCTAAAAATCGAAGATTTTGAATGGCTAATGAGATCGTTGTGGGCGGGACTACAAAGTTCAGTCACTTATCAATAACACTGATGGAAGTTAGACCTTATCGATCAATACAGCGTTCGTTTACGGCTCTATGATTAAAGATCGGTGTAATAGATAAAGGGATTAAGGGTTGTCGCTTTGAAAATTAAAGCATGTCGGCGTTATTTAAGCATGTCGGCAAATGACTAACTGCTTTGAAGAGATGTCGGGCCCGACAAGCGAAACAGGCCTGCCGGAAACCCTGAGTTTTTCTCGTTATTCTTACCTGACCCTTTTTCACTAAGTCATAGACACTTCTGGAAAATGCAGAAACAGTAGATTTTGATGTCTTTTTCGCAAACAGTTTTGGAGAACTAGTTGCAATGCAATAATTGCGATGGCTGTGCTATAAGATCAAGTTTTGCTATTTCTCTTTTAATTTTCTGTCCAATGATGATAAATAATGTTAATGCAGGCTCTGAAGACATCAATGTTGCACGTACAAATAACTGCATGCAAGTCTTTCAACTGTTGGAAATCAAAGTTAATCAATCAATTTTTATGGTCATACGCAAACTGTGTAAGTTTGGTCAACATTGAATCAAAAATCGTTTGTGCAAGCCAATCATTGATAACTTGTTTATGTTTTTTTTCAAACACAAGGGGCAATAACTCTGGTGATTCTGGCCCGATCATGCTTTTATTCGACTTCACCTGTAGTCTTACATTCATAGACAAACTCTACACGATTGGTAAAGATTGGATGAAAAATGAAGTCTCTATCCTGAATAATGTCCATATTTGCTCTTTTTTTTCACAAACAAAGGGCAAGAAATCTGATGTTTCTGGACCAATCTTGCTTATATTCGACTTTAATCTTATGGTCATAGACAAACTGTTCAAGATTGGTGAAGATTGGATGAACAAGAGCTGTCAGAGGACAGCACGCTCGACTATTAGAAGTATTTCAATTGGTACATATTTTGGATAGTGAAAGGGGCATAAATTTGTTAAAATACAATATTTTTAAGTGAAGCCTTGTATAGTTTATAAATTTTTGGAACAAAAACTTTAACCACAAAGTCTGTGTAAAAAGTGGGCTAACTCTGTCAAAATACAACACATAGTTATGGGTAATGTTGCCCCTGATACTAGAGTTGATGACAAAGATTAGTTCAAAGTTTCAAGTGAATAACTTATGTACTTTTGAAGCAACAAAACTTTTGAATATAAACTTTAACCAGAAAATCTAAGTGAAAAAGGGGCATAACTCTGTCAAAATACAAAACATAGTTATGGGTAATGTTGCCCCTGATACTAGAGTTGATAACAATGGTTAGTTCCAAGTTTCAAGTGAATAACTTTATGTAGTTTTGAAGTTACGAAACTTTGGAATATAAACTGTAAACTGAAAATCTAAGTGAAAAGGGGATATAACTCTGTCAAAATACAAAACATAGTTCAAAACATAGTTATGGGTAATGTTGCCCCTGGTACTAGAGTTGATGATAAAGGTTAGTTCCAAGTTTCAAGTGAATAACTTATGTAGTTTTGAAGTAACAAAACTGTTGAATATAAACTTTAAACAGAAAATCTATGTGAAAAAGGGACATAACTCTATCAAAATACAAAACAAGAGTTATGGGGAATGTTCACCCTGATACTGGAGTTGATGACAAAGGTATATTCCAAGTTTTTAGTGAATAGTTTTTGTAGTATTGAAGTTACAAAACTGTTGAATATTAACTTAACCAGAAAATCTATGTGAAAAAGGGGCATAACTCTGTCAAATACAAAACAGAGTTATGGGGAATTTTGCCCTTGATATTGGAGTTGACGACAAAGGTTAGTTTGAAGTTTCAAGTGAATAACTTATGTAGTTTTGAAGTAACAAAACTTTTAAATATAAACTTTAACCAGAAAATCTAAGTGAAAAAGGGGCATAACTCTGTCAAAATACAAAACAGAGTTATGGGTAATGTTGCCCCTGATACTAGAGTTGATGACAAAGGTTAGTTCCAAGTTTCAAGTTAATACCTTATGTAGTTCTGAAGTTACCAAACTTTTGAATATAAACTTTTAACAGAAAATCTAAGTGAAAAGGGGGCATAACTCTGTCAAAATACAAAACATAGTTATGGGTAATGTTGCCCCTGGTACTAGAGTTGATGATAAAGGTCAGTTATAAGTTTCAAGTGAATAACTTATGTAGTTTTGAAGTAACAAAACTTTTAAATATAAACTTTAACCAGAAAATCTAAGTGTAAAAGGGGCATAACTCTGTCAAAATACAAAACATAGTTATGGGTAATGTTGCCTCTGATACTAGAGTTGATGACAAAGGAACTCAAGTTAATACCTTATGTAGTTCTGAAGTTACCAAACTTTTGAATATAAACTTTTAACAGAAAATCTAAGTGAAAAGGGGGCATAACTCTGTCAAAATACAAAACATAGTTATGGGTAATGTTGCCCCTGGTACTAGAGTTGATGATAAAGGTCAGTTATAAGTTTCAAGTGAATAACTTATGTAGTTTTGAAGTAACAAAACTTTTAAATATAAACTTTAACCAGAAAATCTAAGTGAAAAAGGGGCATAACTCTGTCAAAATACAAAACATAGTTATGGGTAATGTTGCCTCTGATACTAGAGTTGATGACAAAGGTTAGTTCCAAGTTTCAAGCTAATACCTTATGTAGTTCTGAAGTTACCAAACTTTTGAATATAAACTTTTAACAGAAAATCTAAGTGAAAAGGGGGCATAACTCTGTCAAAATACAAAACATAGTTATCGGTAATGTTGCCCCTGGTACTAGAGTTGATGATAAAGGTCAGTTATAAGTTTCAAGTGAATAACTTATGTAGTTTTGAAGTTACAAAACTTTTGAATATAAACTTTGAACAGAAAATCTAAGTGAAAAAGTGACATAACTCTATCAAAATACAAAAAAGAGTTATGGGGAATGTTCACCCTGATACTGTAGTTGATGACAAAGGTATATTCAAGTTTCAAGTGAATAGCTTTTGTAGTATTGTAGTCACAAAACTTTTGAATATTAACTTTAACCAGAAAATCTATGTGAAAAACGGGCATAACTCTGTAAAATACAAAACAGAGTTATGGCAAATGATGCCCTTGATACTGGAGTTGATGACAAAGGTTAGTTCCAAGTTTCAAGTAAGTAACTTATGTAGTTATGAAGTTATAAGACTTTTGAATATAATCTTTAACCAAATTCAAACGTGGACGCGTACGCCGACGCCGGGGGTAGTAGGAAAGCTCATCTATTCTTCGAATAGTCGAGCTAAAAATGAAGTTTCTATCCTGAATAATGTCCATTTTGGCATATATTTTTAAAAAAACAAAGGGCAATAACTCTGGTATTTCTGGTCTGATCTTGTTTATATTCGACTTCAACTGTAATCTCATGGTAATAGACAAACTGTGCAAGATTGGTAAGGATTGGATGAAAAATGAAGTCTCCATTCTGAATAAGGCCAGAGTTTTTATATTTTTCGATTTACGGGAGCGCCGGTCCTAAATATTGCAAAACCCAAATAAAAATAAAATAAAAAATCGTATAATTTTTTTATATTTTCCGCCGGTCGTCTCTGCTTCCCGAATTATAAAATAAATTGGTCTTATGTAACCTAGTAACGACGTCATTTCGTAGTAATTTTTGCGCGCCAGTAGACTGCTTTACAAATTTACGTCATTTTCTGGCGTTCTGCTCATATATTTTATTGTAAAAACGGGAAAACCAGTCTAGCTAGGGACAATAAAAACAGCAATGGCGGTTGCGGCCGCTGTGTAGTTTAAAGTTGCGCGACCGCTGTGTATTTTAAAGTTGCTATCAAAAACATAAAGAACAAAATAATAATTATTTAAAATCATACAGTTACATTCTTTTGACAAAAAATTTAATGAAATAATATCAAAAAGCAGTATGGGACGAAAGATTTAGCAGGTGCCCGAAATGCGAAAACAATTTATTCATATACGCAACACATTTAAAGCATTTTATACACAAATACGTTATAATCATAAACAATATCATTGTATATGTTGTTTCATGCAACGAATGTAAAGTATTCGTGTTTAAAATATGTATTTTGTCATATTTTTCCATGGGTACGAAATTGGTACGAATGTATGTTTTCTTCTAGTGCGGTTCGTACCAAATTTGAAAAATAAAACAACTGTGTTCTTGTATATTTTTTGTTATAATTTCAGCTTAAAAACAATGTGATTCAACAACAATGTCGATCTACTACATGCACATTATGCAAAAAAAATGTTCTAGAATACAATACAGAATATGCGTTCTACATTGATTTAGGCCAGATTGTTTATAAATTTAAGATTGATGGGATATTTGTTTCAAAAAAGATATAACTTGAAAAATCCAAATAGTAGTTATAAAACCCTCTAACAATATGGAAAAATATCTTTACTTCTAATTCTAGATTAACCTTTCTTGTAATAATTTTTTTTTCAATTTATGTGCAGTTATAATAAATTTTTTTTTTTTTTACTTTTAATCATTTTATTTTTATTATTATTTCCGATGCTCACTTTTTTCTATTTTATTTATATTTTTATTCCCTCCTCCTGATGCTCAGTTTTGAAAAAATTCCCGTAAATCTAAAAATAAAAAAACTCTGGCCTAATGTCCATTTTCGTATATATTTTTACTAAACAAAGGGCAATAACTCTGGTGTTTGAAACACGATCTGTCCCATTTTTAGCGTCTACTGAGATCTGATGGTCATACACAAACTGTGAAAGTTTGGTTAAGATTGGATGGAAAATAAAGTCTTTACGTTGGAAAAAGGGTATTTTTGCAATTTGTTTGCATGAAAAAGGGGCAATAACTCTGGTGTTACTGGTGTGATCTGACCCAATGACAATCCCATCCGAGATTTTATGGTCGTACACAAACTGTGCAAGTTAGGTCAAGATTGAATAAAAAATGTAGTCGTTATCGCGACAACGGTCCAAATTGTTGACGGCATACAGGCGACGGACGACGCCGGAGAGGTCCCCTATACCAATAGCTCACCGAGCACTTCGTGCTCAGGTGAGCTAAATAGTGTCAGACATTCGGTCCCACAACCTGTCAAAAACTTGCCAGACCGAACTAAAATTTGCCGGACCGAAAATTCATTCATGTGTCTATAGTCTATAGTATACATGTGTACACTAGTGTTTTTGTGATCTCAAACAGCAAACGATATTTGCACACCTTTTTCATTGTTGTAAACATCCATAACATAAAATATATACACTACGTCTAGCGTGATTTCTGCCTTCTGCGACGCACCACCGTGATTCAGCCCAGCGTGACACACTACTATAGTCACCGCGATACACCGTGGAACACTGTGGAACGCGGTGATGTCGCCGTGGCGAATCGCGGTGACCGCAGTGACAGTCTCAATCAAAAATGTTGATAAGAAATCGCCGTGGATCGCGGTGATTTTAGCGAGTCATAATTTCACATTGAGCTTTTTAAAAAATATTTTACATTTTATTTCAGGTACGACCAAGAACATGGTTTTCGGAAAATACGGAACATTATGACAAAACGGGAAAATGAAAATATGCGTCAGTCAAATCACAAAGACCTCATCAAATTCGTTGTCCGATTCTATGACAAATCTTTGCATTTTTAATATGACTATCAAAACAATTGATTAACATGTCGGTAAAAAACGTGATTTTATAACAATGATTGACATAACCAACACCTTTGTTCTCTGTAAAAGTTCGAAAGGCGGAGCTATGCACGTGCTCTTTCATAATAGGACGATTGCCACTGAGTAACAAACACGCGATTGGTTAAGCATGTCGCTTCTCTAAACAAAAGAAGCCAATTTTATCGCCGAGAAAGGTGTTATTTTATGGTTTCTTGTCGGCTTTACTTTGAAGACGTCAAACTGTCAATTCATGCAGATTGCGAATTTTCGCGAGACTTGTATTAATGCCCTTGACTCTTTGTTTACGATTTCACAACACAACTGCGAACATGGAACTTCGGAATAAATTATCAAAATAAAAAAGAGATCAAAATAAAAAAGATTAAAGTTGCAAACTGTGATTATATTAATTGGTAAGTATCGGTTAATAGAAGACGATTTGTACTTTGCGAATAGTATACGGTCTGAAATATCGAACTGTACTTGTTCATTCACATGTACCTGTATTTCACCGCGACCCACCGCGACCGCAGTGGTCCACCGTGAGATTGATTTCCCGATAACGCCCACGGTGCTCACCCACTATCACCGCGATTCTATCGCGATGGAACCACCTTTTAATCGCGGTGATTTTCCACGCTGACGAAAAATTGTCCACGGTGGGTCTGTGTTTTAGGCAGAAATCACGCTAGACGTAGTGTACCCATAGGCACTTCCAACTAGACCTTTTTTGATTGCGGTTTTCTCAAAAATGACAAATCGCATCGGTTTTTAAATTTTGCACAACCCCATCATACACAATTTTCAATACAAGTATGATAAAAAATTTAACGGTTCAGTGATCATTTATATTTCCTTGTGCTCTTGGATGTCAAAACTAATAATTGCATGAGAAAATCGTGGTGAATGTAGATATTCGGTGCAGTTGATAATCAACGTGTTTAACAACGAAATTCAAACCAAAACGTTGTTTAACGTTGAACCTATTTAACACAAAGAACTATTAATAAACTACTTATCTGTTTGTGATATTTGATTAATCCGTAATCAATTACATAAATTAATCCGTTAACAATAGTTAGGGTGGAGTTTAAAATGTTAGTGGTGAAACCTCGAAAGGGCTACTGTGCAGTATACAGGACGCGTGCGAGCCATTGGTATGTAAGAGGCCGCAGTCCACGTACTTGGTATTGAATAATTATTATAAGATAATTTTTCTATTTATTTAGATTGAAATTTATTAAATCATTATTTTTTACGATTTTAAATCAAACTAACAGAAAAATAACAACCATATTTCCTCTTAATTTCTAACAGTGAAATTGACTTTATTTTGTTTTCGCATATTTGCGAATTTCTGTTTTGACAGTATGTTTTATTTTTGTGAAGTTTTGTATGCAAACGAAATTTTAGATACAGGAAATTAAATACATCCAAGTCTTTCATATTATTTTGTGTTCTCTAGAAGTTTGGAGAAATTCGGGCTAAAAATACAAAAGTTATAGCTGATTAAGCAAAGGTCTAGTTAGAAGTGCCTATGGGTGTACAATACATTTAATTAATATCAAACTACGATATGACAACGGAAATCCAAAACGCCTGTCCGAATTTTACTGCTCACGAGACATACACACATATTCTATTTTCATTTTGTTCATGTAAAACCCGTGGTTAGCTTAGAAAAAGCCAGCAACAATTATGCTGAAAATCACAACGTCACGTCATCCACATGGAAAGCGTGGACGTATCGACAGTGATATAAAAAATTTAAAGCGCAAAGAACTGTGAAATCTTTACTTTTATATAAAAGTTTTGCAGTGAAAAACTATAAAGTGTCTGTAAAATCGCGAAGCATGTGCAAATTGTATGTGTCATATGTTTACTCAAGTCTAGATCTTTTGAACACCATTTATTTTACCTCTAAAATGTGAAAGCAGTTACGTGGTATCGATAATGATGTTCTCGTATAGGTTAGTATTGATCTATCATTTACAGAGACGGTGAACACCCACCACATGGATGGCGTGGAGCACGTTTTTCACGACCCACAGCTATCTGAAATTAGGCTGCAAATTAAAGCGACTGAAGCGAAAGGACGTCACGCAATGTAAGCTGGTGACGTCAAACTGTTACACGTTGATGTTGCGCAGGTCGTGTTATTGTGTGTTGCATATCATGAGTTTAAATGAAAAAGTAGCGATGAAGGCGCGAAAATTTCTACCAAACCGATTTATTTACGGCAGTTGGGGTAATAAGACAATCATTTAAGAGCATGAAAAAAAAGCATGATGAGATCCAGGATCGATTGGCAAAATGCGGATCATAATATAGCAGAGCTGTATTCAATTGCTCCGATATTAGGTATCTTTTATTCAATTACATATAGGAATAAGTCTTGAGAAAGTTGTCGGAAGGTTGGACCAATTTTTAGTAAATAATTGTCGGACCCACCCAGAATTTGCCGGTCATGTCCGTCGAACAGATGGTTTTTGGGAAGTCTGGGTTTCATGGAAAAGCGCGCCCATATAATTTTTATGCGGATACGAATGGAAAATATGGAAAAGCGGCCTTATGCGATAATGTGTTTAAGTTACTTAAAGGGAGTTAATATCAGAATATTGTTGTTTTCTTTCGGAAATTTCTTAAAATGTGTATCCTTTTAATTTATTAAGCATCTGGAGTAGAAAATCTGTCAAAAAAGTAGATGGAAAAATATTAATTCTCTGCCAGGAATCGAACCCGGGACTTTCGAAATGCGAGTCTGACATGCTTACCACTAGGCTATTGGCGCTTTGACACTCCGTGTGTAAAATTCTGCCTATTGTAGTTTTTGATATGATATAACCGACCGCAAATGTGTTACATTGACTATCTCCGAAAATCGACCGCTACTGCATAATAACCGCTAAACTGTTCTTTATCATTATGATGACGGTCACGTAAATATATTAATTTGAGTAATAAACATTCCCGACTCAACAAATTCCCTACTCAACAAATAACATTTACATGAGTCGGTGATAACGAGATGAATTGGTGGATTAGATTTTTTCTACTCGGCTGACCTCATGACCCAAAAAATTCATTTATTAATGAATTAGTACATCGCATAATGCACTATTTTATTTTCTTCCGTGAGTCAGTCATCATTTGATCCTACATTGCGAGTTGTTAACTTAAGTTTTCTCACCATGTCATGTTCTAAACAATTCATTATCGTAATGATTACCATTTGACAAATTAAACGATATTCAAATCAGCACTTCTTTCTTTCGCGAAGTCGAATCTGACAGGCTTAAAGCTGATCATAGTTCTTTGATTGTTCGCCTTTGAAATAGCCATACCTTTAGTTCTTCTGCAAACAACTAAAAATAGAAATTTGGTTTCTGCTTAATCACTAGATTACAAATTTGAGTTATTATAATGAAACTTCATAATTGTATATTTACATAATGATATTGAGACCTTGATTTGAATTGCATATAGGGTACGGGGTGTGACAAAGGTTATTGTTACTAAAAATAAATAACATGTTCCGCCAAGTAGCAGATTAAGCTATGTAAGGACATAGTTACTTACAATAGACAAAACTTGTTCAGCAATTGTAATGGAAAGTTTATATTTACAAAAACATACCTCTGTTTAGGGTCAGTATTATTTAAAGTCGTACTTTAGTGAATAATTGGACTCTGTATGTAAGACCTACACCTTGCATCGACAATTTTATTCTATAATAGTACTGACTTGTGCATCTTAGTTGACAACTTGAATTTCCATGTTTCTTGTTTACTTTTCAATTTACACTATGACTCAAGCAAAACAAAAATATCTCTTAGTGTGTGAAGTTTGGATGATCAAGCCAGAAGCGAGTTGACTCAGTGTAGACTGATGTACTGCGGGAAATATCTGCACAATATAACTTAAAAAACCCGGCATCCAGCATACACGGCAACACATTCAAATACTCATTGCGGGTATTACCTTTGGCAGTAACGACAAACAATAAAGTGGATTAAGATTTATTTTTTTTACTTTAGACAGCTAGGGATATATTTGTCTAGATTAAGCTTCATTGTAATGGTAATTTGCAGTTTAAGAGGGAACATGACATTTTTCTTGAATTTTGCTACACAACTGGCAAATAAAATGTTCTTGAGGTAAGATATTCAGTGTGATACTGCATTGAAACCCTCTTCCAACTTTGATGAATCTCCGGTGCACGAAATGGGCCACTTTGGCCCTCTTGTTTGTTATTAAACGTTGATAACTGTATTTTAAGTGTCATATTTTCACGAACATAATTTTTTTAATTATTATTTACTGTGAAATACCATTCACTTTCTTAAACTATTCAATAACTTGAGATATGCCACTCATTTTCGTGGAATAAAGTCAGTCAATAGAATATACATGAGGGGTTAAATAAAGCTTGCCTAGTGGATTAGCAAAAGTTGTCACGGCAGATCGATTTTCCTTCTATAAAATCATTTAGTGGTAGGATAAATCAACTCATCTTTTTCTCTCGGGTGTAATAGTAAAGCTGCACTTACTGAATATCTGGACTGTCAAGTTGTTGCTAAGGACTTGAACTGAATTGTTATCCGCACTCGCACATCTCCAAGTATCCCCATCCTGGTTACGTGTCAGGTTCTTGATGACACATGTATACTCTCTGGACCTGCAGCTGCACTCCATGTAACTGGGAGGGGTGGCTGGTGAGAAGGTACATTGATCAGTGTTCTTCACTAATGTGAGCAGTTGAATTGATTCTGATTGTGCACCAGAGCTTCTCCTTCTCCAGAAGGATAAATCATTCAATGTGGATTGTAGTTTACATGTAATCTGCAGTGAAGAGTGCTCAGCCTGGACAGTAGAGTTGGCAGTCAGTACTATCTGACTGTTGGCCACTGAAACAAATAAGACTATAGTTTATTTATTCATATATTTTTAAGAAAATGTGTCACTTGACGAATGCTCCGAAATGAATGCTCTGCTTACAACTGCAGCTGGAACAATAGGTTCTGCAATTGTGTTCGCAATTTTTATTCCATTCCCTTTGTTAGCTGTCTACCGTAGTGAGCATGCCTACATTGTAGCAGTGGAAAGGCAGTTTTCCAGCTGCCCTTAATTTAGAGCATGCGCCAAGGTTGAGAAGCAATCAAATGGCTTGGCTTACTTTTGTGTTGACTTTTAAGCCAAACAAAATGCTTATAGTAGGAAGATAGCACATTCCCCTGATCATGCTGTCTGAATTTCAATGCAAGCGAGCCATGATGACCCAAAGCGTTCACCTGAGTAAGGGCAACGACATCTAAATGTCAACGCCTACAAACATCAGACAGATATCGTACTGTTGCTGACCTAGCCGGCAATCGACAGGTGCTATACAGATGCCTGTCCCGCCTACTTCTGCCTTTCACCTGGCAATCGACAGGTGCAATACAGATGCATTTACGGTCGAAACTGTTGGCACCAAACAAACCAGTAAACCGCGATATTTTAACCCTTACAGAAATGATATCTAAATGTGAACTAATGGCCAACATTCAGTGAACATACTGCTGTAAACAATGGTTAGCCGTTGACTGTCAATCCGAGGATCGTGAGTTCGAACCCCAGCCCTACCACATAACTTGTGCTAGGGATTGGTCATGAAATTATTTCTACGGCCATTCTCCCCCTACCTCTGATTCAAGAAGGGCAGTTGTCAGTTACTGGCATAGGTATGTGCACTTAGCACTACTGACCGCCGTGATATGACTGAAATACTGTTACAAATGGGAAAAAAAAAGCAACAAAACAAGAGGGCCATGATGGCCCAAAGCGCTCACCTGAGAACTGGAACAGATGAAGACCATACTGTTGTGAAGGTTTGAAAATTAAGGTATCAGAACAATACACAGAGGGGGTAGGATCAATTTTGATTTAAAACATTGGTTAGTGCAATGGGCTAACTTAAGTATGAGTTGGGTAGTGGATGTGCGTTTTTTTGCAAATGGTTCTCAAATAACTTTTCTCGCTATTCTTTAATAAACAAAGGGCAATTACTCTAGTGTTTGAAACACGATCTGGCCCATGTTTGGCGTCTGCTGAGATCTGATGGTCATACACAAAACTGTGAAAGTTTGGTTAAGATTGGATGGAAAATAAAGGCTTTACGTTGCAAAAGGGCACTTTTGCACTTTTTTGGAATGAAAAAGGAGCAATAACTCTGGTGTTACTGGTTCAATTGGGCCCATTATAAAACTTTTCCAAGATTGGTCATACACAAACTGTGCAATTTTGGTCCAGATTGAATAAAAAATGTAGTCTTTATCGCAAGAACGGTCCAAATTGTTGACGGCACCTTGACGACGGAAGGACGGACACCGCCGGAGAGGTCCCTTATACCAATAACAAACAAACAAAACATCCTCAGCTGCCAAATTCAAAGATGGTTATCTGAATACCCCCCCCCCCATTTTCAGGGACTATCTGGTCAGTTATGCTAGGGGTTCCCACTATCATGCGATCCTTCACGAACACCGCGATTGTCCACTTGTAGCTGATCGTATTTCTCTGAGATTTCATGCTTGGATACGATGTGATGCGAGTCCATACGATTTGATACGATGTTTTGCACTCTGTTGCGATCTGGTCACGATTTGTCGTTCACCCGAATGATATAAATTCAGCCCGCCTGACTATTTACTTCATTGTTTCTTGAGATGGCAACGCATCTTAACAGAGCGTGGTGTTTTTTCTTGTCTACGATCAATCCCGATCACCACAATTTGGATGCACGATTAGATAAGATTTGTCGTGCTTTGTTACGATGCAATAAGAACTGATACGATGATCCCGATGGACAATTGATCGCAGTTGATCATGTTAATCATAGAGAATTTTTTAACCTTTCAAAATTTTTCTACGATTTACGCGTTTGCCACGAATGACCTCAAGATCTGTTAAGATCTGATAAGATCTAATACAGTCACCACGATTGGTCCATGATTAAGACCACGATTTGAATTGTGACACAAATTGTGATAGTGGGAACCTAGCATTACAGAGATCAATTTAGTATTATGTTGTGGCCACGAAATAAACAAGAAACAATCATGGATCCTCTATGCCTCCATGGAATTCAGGCTATTTGCTATTTGAGACGTGTTTTCTGACTAGAAGATTGTCAAACTTGCCTATGCAGTCAAATACATGCAGCGTTTTTTCTCACCACTTTGAGAATGGTACCGGTACCGGTCATATTGGAAAAATTTACGGTTTTTATCCAAATTGGGAATTTTACCACTTTCATTAAAAGCAGTCGAAAAGGATGTAAAAACAGTAAGTTACAATAAATAAACGCCAAAACAATTCGTTATATTTACTCTTCAACTTGCATTCAAGTCAGATAATGGTTTTAAATGCCGTGCTGGTGGGTAACCAATCAATACAGCGACACCAAACCTTGCAGCAGCTACTTCCCCTAGCCGTTAACAGTAACTGATTTGAGCTATGGTTTACGCTTGGGTAAAAAAAAGAGTAAAATACAGGAACATCTTCGATCTTTTTAAGGTCTTTTGGGGGGGGGGGGTTCTTACATTTAGGAATTTTTACTCTTCAAATTGGGAAAAATGCTTAGAAAATCGCATTGGGAATGGTGCCATTTGCCCGTACCAACTTTATATAGAGGAAAAACGCTGACATGCAAACTTCCCCACCCGTGGCCACCGTGTTTTATAACAAATCAGAATTCTTTGAAGAAACAAGCAACATTTCAATGAAATAATTTTGGAAATCTAGTAAGTGGTTTCTAATGAGAAGATGGTCAAAGTTGCCTATACAGCCATATATGGTGGAACTTCTACAAGCCCTGACGGCCATGTTTTTAAACCGATCAAAAGTATTTTAAGGTCACACAAGGACCATTTCTGTTAAATAATTTCAAAATCCTGCTAGTGGTTTCTGATTAGATGATTGTCAAAGTTGCCTACACAGCCATATACGGTCACAAATCCACACCCCATGAATCAAAATTATTTTGAGAAATTTGGTAGAGGGTCACCCAAGTAACATTTCTCAGTAAACTATTTTGAAATCCAGCAAGTGTTTCTGACAAGAAAATGTGTAAGCAGTAATATTAAGTGACTGAATTATTCTTTGAATCTGTACAATTCTCAAGCATGAAATATATTCACTAAAACATGGGAAGCGTTCTAGTGCCAGGTGTAAAAATAAAAATAAATAAACATTACAAAATATTAAACAATTTATCTCATAATTACAACTTAGTATCTCGTAATTACGACTTTTTATTACGACTTTTTATCTCGTAATAATGACTTTTTATCTCGTAATTACAACTTAGTATCTCATAATTACAACTTCTTATCTCAAAATTAATACTTTTTATCTCGTAATTACGACTTAGTGTAAGTATAAGCACTTTGAGTATTACCTCCCCTTATTCTCAAGTCACTTGTGCTAGCGCGTTTACCTTAATATGGCGAAAAAAGGACATGGTTTTATTTTTTAAATCAAAGGACATCCCAGGATCAGTAGCAATAGCAACATCAGTAGCAGAATCAGCAAATGCAGCAGTAGCAGTTCTTCTCCTCCTACTACTACTACTACTACTACTTCTACTACTGTGGAATCACTAATTTTCATGGTGGTCTAATTTTTGCGCTTTTCGCACTCCCGCCATTGCGTGAATTTAAGACCGCTGCGAATATTTACCGATTTTGTAGTGTAACAATACCTTGGGAGCTTTAACGTTCGTACAAATATACATCGGTAATCGGTCAAAAATATATGCAGATAGGCCTATATTTTACGATGCAAATGCATTAAGGACATTTTTTAATGTTTTCTTCATCGGCATCTGATTAAATAATGCATATTTTTCTTTTAAATTCAATGGTGGGCGTTTTCGTAAATTTAAATGCGGTCATACACTGCAGATCCGCTATATCCCGATTCGCGGGGTCCATGAAATTTTTGTGACCTAAAACGTAATAAGCTTGCCATTTTCATTGTTGTTAACATCCTTAGTGTGTTATATCCATATGTAAAATATTCCATTTGTATATAAAAATACAGAGATTGAATATTATTCATTGTTATTAATTTCAAATTGCATATAATCAATTCGAAATCCGAAAAGCCTTTCTGAATATTACTGTTCATGTGATGTAAACACGAATTCTATTTTACAATTAAACTGCACGTGTATGTCATGTTAATCCTTTGTTCTGCTAAAAAAAACGTGTGAAATTTATGCCGACATGTACAACGTCACGTCATCCGCATTGATAGCCATAAAAACACTTCGCAGCACAGAGTAAATTGAGATCTTTACTTTTGTATAAAAATTTTGTAACGCATAATAACACAATTGTATTTCTTTAACAGAAACGCAAAGGCGTGAATTTGAACACTCGTAATACAATGAGTAAAGGGAACATGAAGATGTTACTTTTCACAAGTTGATCTTTTGAGTAAAGAATTAGCTCCCGCAATGTGGAGCCGTGAAGCGTATTTAAATCGGCACTTAGTTAACAACAAGGAGTCACTTTGATATAACGTGATATATTGTATCTATTGTCTCGCCTAAGATTGCGACCACTGTTGTCAATTAAGAGCCTAATCCGGTACTAATATACGTGTTTATTGCAACAAACAAGCTGTCACAATAGGACTCTTTATTGGCGTTCTGTCTGGTTGTCGTTTTATTGCATAATTGACACACATATTTTGTGTAAAAACCAATTAATGTTTGTTAATTGTTGTTTTTTTGTTGTTTTTTTTATTAAGATCGTAGTTGCGCAAATTTAAGACCGCGCGAATATATCCGTTGTCGCAAGTGCGCGAAATTTGTACCCCGCGATTTCAAGTGATTCCACAGTACTACTACTACAATTACTACTACTACTACTACTAATACTACTACTACTGCTGCCGCTGCCACTGCCACTACCACAACTGCTACTGCTGCTGCTGTTGCTACTAATATTACTACTACTACTACTACTACTACTATTACTACTACTACTACTACTGCTGCTGCTGCTGCTGCTGCTACTACTACTACTACTACTTCTACTACTACTACTACTATTACTGCTACTACTCTTACTACTACTATTCTTACTGCCACTGTTGCTGCTGCTCTGCTGCTGGCTGCTGCTACCACTACTACTACTACTACTACCACTACTACTACTGCTACTGCTACTACTACTACTACTACTACTACCAATAATAATAATAATAATGATAATAATAATGAATGTATCCACATTAGAATTATATCTATGTCATAATTATGAGATACTATGTCGTAATAACGAGATACTAAGTCGTAATTACAATATTATATGTTGTAATTACGAGACAAACAGTCGTAATTACAGTGATTCCTTTTGATGTGCGTCAGAGACCCAATAATTTTTGTAAGGACACATACAAATCAAACATGTGCGTCTGACGGACGCATAAATCCAAAAATCAATTCCTTATAATTCTTCAACCAAAACAAACCAATGAATGAAATCACGGATGGTAAAAAGTATACCGACACTGGATGTTTCATCCCATCACAGTGCATGGCTCTTACGCTTACCTTGACAACGTCCCGTGTTTTTTATCGCGGTGTTTTATTGGATACATTATTACCAGTTATCCATTTCACCGCTCTCATTACTCAAATGAATGTTAATTAAAACCCTGTATGAAGGTCACCTTTAGAAATGCGAATAAAACCAAAAATAAATACATAAAATAGTAAAATAAAAGCATTTTCAACAGCGAATTACGTAATGCCACCAAAGAAACCAAATTTAGATATCAACAACAATCATAGGACGCTCACTGGTTTTTGGAAACAAGGCAATGATTCTGAAACTGAATTGAATCGGCACAGCCAAACAACCGGTGGCGGTGATGTAGAAGATTCAAGTAAGCGCAAGGAACGTAAGTTTCTGCCAAAATGGCTAAATCTCTATTCGTGGCTTCTTTATGACCATAAGGGACCCACTGATTATATGTATTGCGCCCTAAAAATAATCTTACAATAACATACACTTTACAATCTCTAGGGTAGCTCTCAGCCTTGACAAATTATTGTTGTTATTTTGCCTTTTGAACTTGATAAATTATGAAATCTATTTTCATAGCATTAAGCTAATAATTATATAAAGCCACAATTCTTGTGACTTTTAGTATTTTTAATTGTTTTTATTCTTGAATTTTTTTTATTTACCCAGATATTGGTATTTTATGCCAGGGGTCATTTGACAATTGGTTTTCTGATTGTACTGAAATCCAATTCAATAGTCAATACTAGTCATAATTTGTTTTAACTAGTCAATTGTCATGTTGTACAATTGAGTTGTTAGCCTGAATTGTTACTGTGAGTTGTTTAATAAAATATGTCCAATCCTATTAAAAGTGTTGTATTGCAATTCACTTCAAAAGCCATTATTTTATGAAAAAATATTGGGACTCATTGAATTGGTTTTGGGACTCATTGTTTCAAAATATGTGAGTCCCAAGGACTCATAACGTCAGATTTCTAAATGAATCACTGAATTACGAGATAAGTTTCCTAATATTGAGTATTTTTTATTTTTTTTTATTTTTACACCTGGCACCAGGACACTTCCATATGTAACCCATGAGAAATATCAATATTGAATATAAATAGTACAAAGGTACAAAATACATAGTAATGAATAAACAACATTTTCTGGTGGTTCCCAAAGTATTCATATAGAATTTTGCTGAACAGAATAGAATAAAGATTAATAATAGGCCTGGTTCTATCATAAGATTAATAACAGTATAGCAAGTTATTTACATGCGAAACAAACTTGTACATTAATGTTATAGTTGACAATATTTAAACCTGTGCAAAATAATGCCGGCAATCACATTAAAACAGGCAAAAATGCACCTCAGTTCTTTCAAAATCAAATCCATATTAAGCTTTGAAACTGTTCGTATACTGGTCATGAACGTAATTCCGGCCACTTTGGTGGTTTTTTTTTTTTTAATCTCACATTTGTACACAACTGATCAAAATTAAACTTCACATCAATAATCCTGGGTTCGAAACTCATATAACGTGTAAGTTTAAATCAAAATGGACGAGTGTAAGGTAACTAAATAAACGGAAATAAACAACGTATAAAATGTTCATTTTCCTAGCTCAAACGTTCGTAAATAATCGGCCACTTTTTAGTATCCTCCGCAATGTTTATAACAAAATAGTTTTTTTTAATAACTATCCTTATCTAAAATTAACGATCAAGGTTTAAAATTTTGACTAAAATATCCTACCTAAACAACTTTCTTTCACCGGTACCCCCCCCCCTCCCCTCCCCTTAAATTCTGTATAATTGAAACCAATGTTGGCAATGGTGAACTGCAAATGGTTTTGTTTCTTTCTTTTGCTTGTTTATATTGTGTTTGTTTTGTTTAAACAAATCATTTTTATGTCAAAAATAAAGTAAACAAGTTTTTTTAATTTGAAGCCAAGGGTGACGTGAGCTATAAATAACTTTAAACTGCCTTTAATTCTATTCAAGGGAGATAATTCAATTTGAAAATCTTGGTGTATACATGTAGCTGTGAATTTTCACCTGTGCGGGTGTATGCGTTTTTTATGTGATTAAGTAAACAGTTATAACTGATATGAATAAAATAGAGAATACATTATTCAATTAAATATAGATATTATTAGTATGAATATAAATTTCTGAGATATAACAAACATATCATTCATAATACTGAATCGATAAGTTTGAGGGCCAAATTGTCAAAGGGGCCGAGTTGTCTACTGATTTGCTAATTAGAACTGGGACCGGATAAATCTAGGGGCCGAATATTCTCGATACCTTGAGTAACCCCTTCGCTAAAGAAGGCTACAACATAAACTTACCGGGGCTGCCTAGAGTTTACGATGATATTGGTATTAAATTCAGCGAGAATTGTAAGAAAATCTGAGATAACCGAATTTAAAGAGAAAACATGTCTGGGCAAAATAGTGATGCGATCTTTTAAACAGAAGCGGGTGTTTCCTATTTCATCAAATTTGCTTTTGAAAATTTGTTAACGGTTAGAAGAAATAATAAATTTAAATCTGTAATCATGCAACACCATATTTTCGGTGCGTGCGTATGATGATAGTCAGTTTCCCCATGTGACTCAATATTTCCTGTTATGATACTGAGATTTAAATTCAAAAGTAAATAACGATATACTTACTGGAATCGAGAAATCTGTAGAAGTCTGTTGCTATAGAAAGTTGTTTTGCTAATTGTTTTAAAACAATATTAATCTCTATCACAAAAACGCTTTTTGAAGGGTGGCCGAATATTTACGGACAGGCCGGAATTACGTCCATGGCGAGTACATATCTCAACATAAAAGCTGATTTTAAGCAAAACTACAGTGGAGTTGTTTAAATCAAGCAAAGCAGAACCCAAGGGTAAACCAAACAAAATTTCTGTGAAATAATTTCAAAATCAAGTCAGTGGTTTCTAACAAGAAGACTGGCAAAATTGCAAATATGGCCATATACAGTTAAACTTCCCCCACCACCTGGCACCCATGTTTTTTAACAAATCAATACAATTTGGTGGACTTTGGTAGAGTGTCACCCAAGGTGTGTTTCTATGAAATTATTTCGATACGCATCAAGCGGTTACTGACGAGAAGATAGTTAAAGTTTTTCTATACAGCCAAATACAGAAAACTTACCCACGCCCTTAAGTGACCGTGTTTAACGAGTCAAAATTATTTGATGAAATTGGTAGAGCGTCACTTAAGGAACATATCTGTGAAACTATTTTGAAATCCAGAAAGTGATTTCTGACGCGAAGATTGTCAAAATTGCATATATGGTCATATACTGTCAAACTTACCAACCCCCTCGCAGCCATGTTTTTTCATGAATCAAAATTATTTGAAGGACTTTGGTAGATGCTCACCCAAAGAATATTTCTATCAATTTTGTTTAAAACCTATTTAGCAGTTTCTGAAGCAAAGATTGTCCAAGTTTCCTACGTGGTCACACTTCACTACCTCCTGGCGGTCATGTTTTTTCACGAATCTAACTTATTTGAAGGAATTTGGTAGGGGCTCAAACAAGGACCATTTCTATACAAATGTATTGAAATCCTGTGCGCGGTTTCTGACACGATTGTCAAAGTTGTCACCCCCTGGCAGCCATGTTTTTAAACGAATCAAATTTATTTGAAGGAATTTTGTACAGTCAGCCAGGGAACATTTCTATAAAATTATTTTGAAATGCAAAGAATGAATTCTGACGAAAAGCTAGTCTAAGTTGCTTATACAGCCACATACGGTCAAACTTCCCCACATCCTGAGGACCATGTGTTTTAACGAATCAAACTTATTTGAAGGAATTTAAAAGAAGGTCACCCAAGCAACATTTCTATGAAATGTTTTCGAAATCCAGTCAGTGGTTTCCGAATAGAAGATTGTCAAAGTTTCCAATACAGCCATACACGGTCAACTTCCTCATCCGCTGGCAGCCAAGTTTTTAAAATGAATCAAAATTTTTACAGATATTCCTTTGAATTGAAGGAATTTGGTAAAGGACCTCCCCAGGAACATTCCTGCCAAGTTTGCTTAAAATCCACAAAGCAGTTTTAGAGAAGTTGTATAAAGCAAATTATTGAGGTGGGATGACGAACATGGGATGACAAACGACGGTCAGTGACTGACCACATTAGATACCTTTGAGCACTTTATGCTGAGGTTAGCTAAACAAGAGAGCTCTCAGGGCCCTCGGACGCTCATCTGAGACCATGTAACCCAATTGAAATTTGCATCCCCGAGGCGTGGCTTATTTTTATCTCAGGGGCATAATATGAACAAACTGGAACAAACCTCTGGGCCTTGTGGTTTCAGGTGAAGATTTTTAAAACAACTTTGCTATTTAAGTCTATATAACGCATGTGACCCCTCAGGGTGTGGCCACATTTGACCCCAGGGACATAATTTGAGCAATCTTTGGAGAGGACCACTATGCAATGTTACGTACCCAATATAGGAAAGCTGTGGGCCTTGCCGTTTCAGAGGAGAAGATTTTTAAAGTCACTTTGTGATTTAAGTCTATAGAAACCATGTGACCTCTGCGACGTGACCAGATTTGACCCCAGGGGCATAATTTGAACAATATTTGTAGAGGACAACAATACGGATGTTACATACCAAATATGAAAGCTCTAGGCATTGTGGTTTCAGAGCAGAAGAATTTTTAAGTCATTTTGCTATTTAAGTCTATATAAACCATATGAACCCTGGGGTGTCGTCAGTTTTGACCCATGGGGCATAATTTGAACAATCTTTGTAGAGGACCACTTGAGGATGTTGCATACCAAATACCAAACCTATGGGCCTTACAGTTTCAGAGGAGAAGATTTTTAAAGACCTTTTGCTATTTAAGTTAATGTAAACCATGTGACCCCCCTGGCGTGACCAGTTTTGACCCCAAGGGCATAAAATGACCAATCTTTGTAGAGGACTACTATATGATGTTACATACCAAATAAGAAACCTCTGCGCCTTGCGGTTTCTAAGGAGAGGATTTTTAAAGTCATTTTGCTATGAAAGTGTATATAAATCATGTGACCCTTGGGGCGTGGCCAGTTTTGACCACAGGGGCATCATTTGATCACTATTTGTAGAGGACCACTATAGGATGTTACATACCAAATATGAAACCTCTGGACCTTGAGGTTTCAGAGAAGACGATTTGTAAAGACATTTTGCAATTTATGTTAATATAAACCATGTAACCCCCAGGGCATAATTTGAACAGTCTTTGTAGAGGACCACTACAGGATGTTACATACCAAATATGAAACCTCTGGGCCTTGTAGTTTCAGAGGTGAAGATTTTCAAAGTCATTTTGCTATATATTCTATATAAACCATGTGACCCCTGGGGCATAGCCCTTTTTTACCCCAGGGAAATAATTAGCACAAAATTTGTAAAGGACCACTAAAGGATGTTACATACCACAA
Organism: Congeria kusceri; assembly: GCA_027627225.1. Taxonomy (NCBI): domain Eukaryota; kingdom Metazoa; phylum Mollusca; class Bivalvia; order Myida; family Dreissenidae; genus Congeria; species Congeria kusceri. The sequence continues at coordinate 29,416,265 of CM051030.1, read as the reverse complement.
CAAAAAGGATGTTACATACCAGATGTGAAACCTCTGGACCTTGCGGTTTCAGAGGAGAAGATTTTTAAAGTCATTCTGCTATATATTCTATATAAACTATGAGACCCCACCCCGGGCCTGGCCCGTTTCGACCCCAGTGGCATAATTTGAACAATCTTTGTAGAGGACCACCATAGGATGTTACATACCAAATATGAAACCTCTGGGCCCTGCGGTTTTAGAGATTTTTTTAAGTTTACACTTTTTATGTCTTTTTTTTTAGCTCTGGTGACCTACATATGCAGCGGACCGTAACGATTTGAACAACTTTGAAAGAGAGTCAACGTATGATCATTCCTGTGAAGTTTGGTGACAATCTGCCAAGTGGTTTAGCAGGAGATGTTTTTTGAAGGAAAAGTTGACGACGGACGCACGCACGACGGACAAAGGGCAATCACAAAAGCTCACCTTAAGCACTTTGTGCTCAGGTGAGCTAAAAACATGGAAATAATTCTATAAAAATACATAAAGAGCTCATGATTGGATACTACCATCTTTTTTTCACATAATGGTATATGTTTGAATTAAAATAATAAATTATTTATTAACACCAGTTCACAGACCGATTTGATGTCAGTTCAACTTTGCGTTATCAGTGATTTACATATTGTTCTGTGTTGCCGTTTCAAAAATGTTCTAAATGTTTTTGCAACAAAGTCCATAAGCAATGATAAACCCTTACGGGTTCGAAACTGGTACATACAGTGACACTCTATAGTTACTACACTCTACGAAAACTTCCTAAATATCATCATATTGGCACCATATAAATGTATCAAACCAAGTAGATTATTCTGGCTTTGAGGGCCCGTCTAGCTCAGTTGGTAGAGCGCTATACTCTCAATCAAGGGTTCTTGAGCCCCAGCCCGGCCACATAACTTGTGTGGGGATTGGTCGTGAAATAATTTCTACGGCCATTCTCCCCATACCTCTGATTCAAGTAGGGCAGTTGTCATTTACTGCATAAGTATGTGCACTTGGTACTGGTAAACCACTTACATCGATTTAGTTTGCCCAGAAAAAGTACGAGTTGGTTAACTGACCGCCATTATATCACTGAATTACTGGTAAATAAGGTGAAAAATCCAAACAAAACAAACTTTCCAAATGTACTCTTAGGAGAAGGAAAGTTCTAGGTTACATAGGACTACTTATTGTTAACATTAACAACCATACAACTATCAACATTGTCAGATTAAGGACGTTCGCAACGATTTTTTCCTTGTTTTTCTAACGACAGTTTTTCTTAAAAATTTGCACAAAACATCTGTCAATGTATCCTAAAACTGAAACAGTCTTAAACAAGAGAGCCCTCAGGGCCCTAGGACGCTCACCTGAGACCTTGTAACCCAATTGGAATTTGCATCCCCGAGGCGTGGCTTATTTTTATCCCAGGGGCATAAGTTGAACAACCTTGAACAAACCTCTGGGCCTTGCGGTTTCAGGTAAAGATTTTTGCTATGTAAGTCTATATAAACCATCTGACCCCTCGGGGGGTGGCCAGATTTGACCCCAGGGGCATAATTTGAACAATCTTTGGAGAGGACCACTATGCAATGTTACATACTAAATATAGGAAAGCTGTGGGCCTAGCGGTTTCAGGTAAAGATTTTTAAAGTCATTTTGCTATTTATGTCTATATAAACCATGTGACCCCTCTGGGGGTGGCCAGACTTGACCCCAGGGGCATAATTTGAACAATCTTTGGAGAGGACCACTATGCAATGTTACATTACAAATATAGGAAAGCTGTGGGCCTTGCCGTTTCAGAGGAGAAGATTTTTAAAGTCATTTTGCTATTTAAGTCTATATAAACCATTTGCACCCCCCCAGCGTGACCAGTTTTGACCCCAAGGGCATAATTTGAACACTCTTTGTAGAGGACCACTATACAATGTTACATACCAAAACAAATGTACACTTGGGTAACATCCTAAGTGACCCTTTCAGTAGCAGATATACACCTTTTACCATTTGATCTTTAAATTGTGCCGAAAATTCGGATCACAGCTTTAGGTCACAAGTGCCGACTTTGAAAGAGGTCCACCCAAGGATCATTCCTGTGAAGTTTGGTGAAAATCTGCCAAGCCGTTTAGGAGGAGATGTAGGAGATGTTGTTTGAATGAAAAGTTGACGACGCACGCACACACGCACGCACACACACACGCACGCACGACGGACAACGGGCGATCACAAAAACTCACCATGAGCACTTTGTGCTCAGGTGAGCTAAAATAGGGGTCACCGGCCTTTTTCCAAAAATATTGGGTTTTGAATACAGTACCTGTCAAAATCCCGTTTTTTCAGTTTGGATTTTTTTATCCATATTTTAAGTATATTCGAGAGCTTTTCTCAAACAAGGTTATGCAGCGTTTTTCCTCACATCTTTGGGAATGGTACCGGTACCGATCAAATTGGGAAAAATAGTGTCGTTTTCAGCCAAATTGGGAATTTTATCACTTTCATAAAAAAACAGTAAGTTACTTCCCCTAGCTTTTAACAGTAGCCCAGGATTTTTCTCAGGCGCCCCAGTCCCGACGTCGAAATTGTTTTTGCGACGTATCATATGACGTTACCTAGTGCGTTTTAGCTCTTAAAATAAAGGCTAACACGTTTTCAATTTTTCGTAATATTTAAACAAAATGAAATAAACCAAACATCACCGTTTAAACGGTATACCCCTAGCCTTTTAAAAGCAAAGCGTCATTGTAAGAATGATGATTAAAATAAATGTATAATATACATGCTTTATTCTTGCATAAACGGAGGGAGAATTTCCCCGTGCACGTTGTGCCTACGCACGTCAAATGTTAAGACCTGTATTTAGAAAGCACGTGGTCGGTACACGCAAGCTTTCCATGCGTGGAACGTGACGTCGTGGTTGTCAGCAGACATTTCTCGCCCTTTTACATAAAACACCGGTTTTTCATGGCATACATGTACATAAACAAGACCGCTTGTGTTTACGAAACTACAACACTGAACAGTAACACTGGATAGGCTATCCGATTACGATTTCATATTAGCATATTTGAGATACATTTTTCGCAGCTTATTTGTTAAAGTTATGAAATTTATTCAATAAATAAGTATGCATATTATAAAATACGAAAGCTCATTTACTTTTTAGGTCGATAATACATTTGATGCGCGTATAAGGTTACTTGTGTGTGGATACATGCCAACTGCGCTGATTGGTCAGTCATAACGTCATTCCAAAGCGAAGATAAACTGAGCATTTCTATTGGCTCATATCGATTTTACTGCATGTTATAAACTCCGCCTACAGGGCAGTTCTTCACGGTGATTGATTGCAGCTTAGGAATAACTATTAATTGTTAAAATTTTCTACGAAGTGACACTCGCTTTGATCATTTACTGACTTTATAGAATGGGTGTACATGTTTCTCTAGTGAAAAACGGCCATTGAGACGTAATAGATTAGCTTTCACAGCAGGAATTGTCGGCCTGCTGCCGTCAAAACAGCTAATTAATTGATAAAATACACGTACCGCGGGCGATGTTTATAAGCGCAACACTAATTTTAGGCGCCCCGGATATGTTCAAGTTAAAATTTAAGCGCCCAGGCACCGGGGCGCTAAAACGGGCTGGGGAAGGCACTGCAGCTGTGCGTGGAGGTTTATGCTTGGGAAAAACAAAAGTAAAAGACAGGAACATTGTCGATCTTTTCAGTGCTTTTTTGGATTTTTTTCTTACATTTGGGAATTTTTTAACTTCAGATTGGGAAAAATAGTCAGAAAACCCAATTGGGAATGGTACCGTTTTCCGATACCAACTTTATATAGAGGAAAAACGCTGGTTATGGTTCTTTCAACTGACATTTTTTCACATGTCTTGTTTGGCAATATACAAGTGTATCTTGGTAATCAAAAATGCTTTACCGTTAATTACTGATAAAATAATGAATTTTACTGGACATTAAAGTAGGTCAAATGGGTACTAAAAATATACCTTCTGAAACGTCATTTATTATGCATCAATATATTGTGTTCCAAACGACAGGTTTTCTTAAATTTTCGCACATACATGCACCAATGTATACTTAACCAGAATATTAATAAAAAGAATGGGTCACCGAACTTGTTTTGGAAATATTGGACTTTTTTAAATAGGGTACCTGTTTAACCTTTTTCATCTTTCGTGTTTACGTAAACAACGTATCAATTGCCAAAATAGAATGGAGATATTTAATGGATCTTTCTTTCACTAATTTATATGGCCATCCATTGTGTACGTGTGTTTGTGATTATTATAATGCTTTATGAACATTTAACAATTAACTGGAACTAATGACTTACAAAGATTCAAATTTATTGATTGAAATTAGTATATTGTAACCTATATACAATAAAGTAACAAGCAAAAGGAGAAATTAACCCAATTATTTTCTTTTTGTTGCGAAAGTCTTTAAATTATAAATAACTATAAAACCTTTTAGTTGTTTTACGTAAAAACTTACTAATTATTTTGAGTCAATGACACCCACAGAGACAAACTTTCCAAATGTACTCTTAGCAAAAGGGACATTTCTATGTTATATAGGAATACTCGTTGTTAACATTAAGAACCATACACCTATCAACATTGTCAGATTAAATTATAAATAACAGTACAACATTTTAGTTGATTTGTGTAAAAACTTACTAATAATCACACCAATTTTGAGTCAAAACAGTGTAGAAGTATTTTTCAATTATGAAGAAATAATAAATCAGCTTCAAAAATCATATAAGATAATTACTTCAGTTTCCAAAATCCCAATTCAAATGTATGTCGGTCCAAAAGTTACATGATTAAATGATACTGAATAAGTGACTTACTAAACAGTCCAAAAACTACAGAAAATAATTAACCCTTTCAGGCACTAGATCACATGATATAAATCCTATATTATGATTGCTTGTTTACAACATGAATTTTAGTTATTTATTATTGTTAACATTTTTGTCCTGACTGGATGCCAAGACAGACAGTGGAAAAATTTACTGTTGCACACATAGCCAAAATATAGGTCAGAACCAGGCTAGACATGGATTACTATGTGTAATGATGCTGATCTGAAATAGAAGTATCATATTGACTCAGAGTGATGTATTTATTTACTGATAAGCAGACTCCACTATCTGGGTTATATCTGTGACTAAAGGGAAATAACACATTTATGGCACTTATCTTCCTGAAACAGCATTTACGCCCTTTACCAGGTGAGTTATTCAGGAATAGATGTATTTGGGGCAAAAAAAGGGACAATAAATCTGGTGTTCCTGGTCCGATCGGGCCCATTATGGAACCCGTCCAAGATTTTATGGTCATACACAAACTGTGCAAGTTTGGTCAAGATTCAATAAACAAGAGGGCCACGATGGCCCTAGGTCGCTCATATGATATCTATGTATGAAGTTTCATTAAAATATCTCCATACATTCAGTTATTGAGCAAAAACTGTTTTTCTATTTTTAGTAACAGTGACCTTTAACTTGACCACACCAACCATATACGTAAAGCAAGGTCTTGATATAAGGTATCTACGTATGAAGTTTCATTAAGATATCGCAATGCGATCTAAAGTTATTGAGCGGAAACCGTTTTTCAATTTTCAGTAATGGTGACCTTGACCCCATCCACCCCATATGCCATCCCAATGCAATGATATAAGGTACTTATGTATTAAGTTTCATTAAAATAGCTCAATGGGTTCTCAAGATATTTAAAATAAATCATTTTTCTATTTTTAATAACGGTGACCTTGACCTTGACCCCACCCATCCCATATGCAATCCTAATCAAGGTCTCAATATAATGTATTCATTTATTAAGTTTCATTAAAATATCTAAATGCGTTCTCAAGATATTGTGCGGAAACCGTTTTTCTATTTTAAGTAACAGTGACCTTGACCCCTCCCACCACATATGCAATCCCATGCGAGGTGTCGATATAAGGTATCTATGTATTAAGTTTCATTAAAATATCTCAATGCGTTCTAAAGTTATTGAGCGGAAACCTTTTTTCTATTTTTAGTAACAGTGACCTTGACCCCACCCATCCCATATGCAATCCCAATTGAGGTCTCGATATAATGCTTTAACCAAATATGAAACCTCTGGGCCTTGTGGTAACAGAGACTAATTTTTATATCATTTTGCCATTTACGTCTATATAAACCATGTGAGCCCCAGAGCCCCAGATTGGTTTATTGAACTGTCTGATTATCAGTCCATAGCGCGACAGCGAAAGGTTTAATATTCCATTCCAAGCAACATGTCTTCTGACGTTGTAAGAATATTTTTCAGCAATGAAGTATATAACGTTTGTAACCTGCGTAGCCGTAAGTCAGTCATACATGACCTAAAACATTCCTGAGTCGACGCACAATAACAAAGTGCATCGTACGTCGACACAGGAGCTCTGTCTTGTACCGTCGTACGATCACGCACGTTCATGCAGGTCTACGTAGGACCTAAGTCACGTTGACGTACGACTTCGCTGATGTCAAATTTCTCTAAGACGACGCAGGACATAACATTCGACGTCCTAAGCAGGTTCACGCAAGACTATATAAGAATCTTGCCTCTAAGGGTATCACGTTTAAACGGTCGCGTTTCGTGTTTTGCTCAAAAACGTTTACAAAAACAGTAAACGTTTAAACGACAGTCAATATCAACAGAATCCATTTTAGTTCATTACGTTACGACGTTGCAAAGCTTATTAACAGCTGCTGAAAAAGACTCGTATTTGTATCACGTGCGCCAGATGGCCCTTATTCACAATACAGTAAACATAACAATACACCATGTACGGACTAAACGTCTTGAATATTTAACGCGCGTCGGCACGAAGTGCACGAGAAAATTTTCCCGCCATTTGTTGCATGAGCATGCCCCGAATCGTCTTGAACATTCGACGCGCGTAGGCACGAAGTGCACGAGGAAATTTTCCCGCCGTTTCTTCATCGGCATTCATTTTTAGAGATATGGCGAACGAGACAGGTCGCGGAAAAAAATCTCCGTATTGGAACTTTTTTACTAAAATTGAAGTATGCGGAAAAGAAAAGGTTAAATGTAACTTGTGTGCAACCGAGTTGTCGTACAAAGGTGGAAGTATGGGGACCATGGCGAACCACATAAAAATGGTTCACAAGTCTGTGCGACTGGATGCAACTAAAACGTCCGCAGACGATAGTGAGAAACAGCAGCGGAAGCTGACTGATTTTGCCAAACCCACGATGACTCGGCAAAAATGGATAGTTTGCACAGAGAAATTAGCCCTCATGTGTGCGCGAGATCTCCGACCTATTTCCATTGTAAATGGAGAAGGTTTCATTGACTTTTGTCGAGAGCTTAATCCGTCGTATGACGTGCCTGGCCCTAGCACAGTGTCAACTTACGTTACAAAAATGTGCGAGTCGGAAAAAAGCGAACTGCTAAACGTATTATCCAAGCAGACTGGCGTGGCACTGACATCGGACCATTGGACTAGCCTTGCAACGGAGGGCTATATTACAGTAACTTGTCACTTCATTGATGAAGGTAAGCACAAACTATAAATGCATTGATATATTTTTAATAACATAATTTCATACCAAATCAGTTTATGGAACCCACAGTACATTACAGTACATTAATCATTTAATTATTTGAAATTTGACATTTAATTCGTCGGCATGTTTATAATGAAATAGGACATATTTTAAGTTTACTGTAGTGATGCAATGATTTAGTAAACAAATATACGTCATGTACGAGTTTGTCAATTTGGATGTAGGAAAAAATACCGTTATCACGTTAGTGAAATTTGAATGTTGACTTTAGTATTATGCCAAAAATGATAAAGTATCTTGTAAAAAAAAAGCTAATTTAAGCGTGTAAGAAGATGTTTAATGTATTCCATTTTCGGTTTGCAGATTGGAATTACCATAACAGAGTGTTGGCCACTCGAGCTGTCAAAGAGCGACACACTGCAGAAAATACAGCAGCGGAAATCAAATCGATAACCCAGGAATTCGGCATAAAAGATGAGCATGTTTCCGCTATTGTAACTGACAATGCGTCAAATATGGTGGCGTGCGTACAACAACTTCAGTGGACTCACGTACGCTGTTTTGGACACACGCCACAATTGTCCATTCGCAGTGGGTTTGAGAAGTCGGAGACTATCCGAAAGGCATTGGTTTCATGCAGAAGATTAGTAAAACACTTCCGAAAATCCGTTGTCATCTCAAATGCACTTGAAGAAAAACAAAAGCAAATGGGCTCCAAGTCCAAGGAAAACAGCTTAATCATTGACTGTGAAACACGTTGGAATTCAACATACGACATGCTCGAAAGGCTTCTCGAACAGCGTCTACCGGTGTATGCCGTCTTGCACGACCCAGCCGTAACAAAAATCGCTGATGCGCGTTCTCTTGACCTAACTGATGACCAGCTGAAAATAATTGAGGGTCTGGTCCCCCTTTTAAAACCGCTATATTTTGCAACGAGAACAATGTGTTCAGAGCTGTACCCTACCGTCGGTGGTATTTACCCGATACTTTTCAGTATAATAAACCACCACCTCGCTGAGAATGACCAAGACACTCCCGCTGTTGCAAAATTCAAGAAAGACGTGCATTCTGATTTGGTGAAAAGGTATCACATTGACAGTGACGAAATCACATCAAGCTTGCCGGTCATATGCACTTTTCTTGACCCCAGGTACAGATCACTGCCGTTTCTGACGGAGCCCCAGCGGAAACTGGTTCATGAGAGCGTGCTTGAGCGTGTGGACACTTTACAGTTACCGATGTCTCAACCAACCGCCGATAGCCCAAATATAATCTCTCAACCAGGGCCAAGCAAGCGATCGAAACTTGACCAAGATGACATGGCATTTTTGTTAGGTGGATATTTCCAGGCAACAACCAGTGCTACACCGTCAAATGGTGCTGAAGAACTTGAGCGTTATCTGTGTGATAAAGCTGTCCCATTAAGTCAAAGTCCATTTCTGTGGTGGAAATTGAACATGGACACCTATCCCCGACTTGCAGTTCTTGCGAGAAAATTGACCGGTGTGCCAGCAACTTCAGTACCATCGGAGCGAGTGTTTTCCGTTGCTGGAGCTACCGTTACTAAGCTTAGGGCGTCCCTAGACTCTTCATCAGTGGACAAACTGGTGTTCCTCCACAAATCTAGTGAGTAAACCTTTACGGGACGACGGGTACGCAAACCACGCCAGCGATTTCATTCCTGATGCAGCCAATTTAATGAACAGATACTCGTTTTGATGTACATCTTGTTAAGTAAAACATTTAAAATTTTATTGTTTGTCTCAGTATTTCAAATATAAACACTTAAATAAAATGGTCAGGGTACCATTTTACTAAACTACTAACGCTAGTCGTAGACTTACGCACACATTTTAAAGTAATTGAGTTTTAAATATAACAGATTGATGCAAGTTAATAATTTCTTGGAATGTATAAATATGCTATGACTTCGCTCGAAAACATAAAATTTATCAAAGTATTAATAAACTGAATAGTCTTCACTGAATTTAAAATACGGTTGAAAGTTTAGGAATTGCGTAAGTAGCTTAGTAAAATTTTACCCTACACCATAAATGTCAATATTCAACGATTGAAGCGTTGTCAATTTTTGGCTTATCGCGCTACTATCCTACTAGTAATTACAAATAAATTCCGTAAAGTCTGTATAGGTTACTGGTTTAATTGAGTTTATACATAACTCAACATCGAACGGGTTCAACAGGTTTATTTATCAATATGTATCGCTTTCTATAACGAAATCAGTATCTCACTCACAAGGATTAAACGTTTGAAACATGAACTTAACAGCACAGCATGGCAATTCTGGTACAATATAAACGGAAAACACAGAAATAGAATATAGTTAAATGCAATACAGATCTATACGTTTTCAAATGCAATAAATAATTGTTGTTGTTTTTTTTGTCTTTTTTTATCCAGAGCTTTTTACGTCCTCATTTATGCAATCTGTATTACGAATTCAACTCACCAACTGTGCTAACGAATAAAACCGGTTCACTCTTATTGAAGAAATGTGGGTTCGATATTAATTCGTCTTTGTTACAAAATATTACGGCATGTAAGTAGACAAAGTGTAACCCAATGGTTCGACGACGACGAGAACTGTTGGTTTTAATATGACGTCATTGCGCTTATGGGATATGCACTGAATATAACTTCCGGAAATAATTACTACTTTCAGTTTGGAAATGCGATGGCACTGATGCTTTTAAAACGGACATAGGGATACCGTTTAAACGGTAACGTTTCGTTTATTTCATTTCATTTAAACGTTTAGAAAAATCTGTAAACGTGATACCCTTACTTGCCTCCAGTCTGGAGGTTTTTGATCATGTTCAAAAACCAGCTAAGACTGATTTTTAAACTTAAGACAATGCACGACATTCCAAAACTACCTAGGAACACGCAGGACTCAGTCAGGATTTTCAGTCTTATACCTGGGGCTTAAGTCTAGTGCCATGTGACAAGTAATGTGACTTTGTTTTGACATAAGGATTTCATGGCAGTGTTTTTTTTCACTGTCGGGGAAATGGTGGCCTTTCAATGGGGCCTTTCAAGAGGGGAATTAAACAGTAAAAGGGGAATTTTCCGGAATTTTGTAAAACCATCATTATACATTATACACTGTGATAAAAACATACATAAATTGTTACATCATACACTTCTTATATTTAAATGCACCCAGCTGGGTTTCTTGAAAAAAAAAAGTCATGATGTTCATGGAAATTCTCCACTATTCTTGGCCAATTTTTGTCCAATTTTGGTCATTTTTTATTTATATAGAAAATATATTCTGAGGGGAATTTTTCGGTTAAATTGGGAAAAAAGGAGGGGAATGGGGCCGAATATCGGCCCCAAAATGGCCCTTAACATATCACTGCATGGTAATAGGTTACGTTTTTACCGGTTGCCATTTGCTTTTGTCTGCTAGGGGTGACAATGATCGGTGACTGGTTTTTTTTATCGGTGTTTGATAACTGTTTTATTGACCATAAAATCAATATTCTACCGAAACCAACAAATATCCACTATTTTCTCTCAAAAATGTATACAGTAAGTTGTTTACTACTGCATGCAATAAAGAATGGAACAAGACTTGTCACAGGATGTGACGTATGCCCCCGAAGCATATGCTATTCAGAGGAAGGCAACACAATGTCAGTTACATGTTGTCAAAAATCTACTTCCTACAAAAAGAGTAATGGTCCTTGTACTCTGCACTTCCTGTCAACATCTTCTATCAATATATGTGGTTTTATTTTAAATCACTTCAATACTAATGGAGTTAAGCACTGCACTAGAAAATTAACTGAAGGGCAATAACTCCATACCTATTGAAGAAAGAGTTTTGGTCCTTATACTCTGCTCTTCCTCTCAATGTCCTCTATCAATATATGTGGTGTTATTTTAAATCTCTTCAATACTAGGGTAGTAAGTATCTGCACACAAAAAACAAAGGGCAATAACTCGGCAAATATTGAAGAATTAGTTATGGTCCCAGGGGTCTCGATCTCCGTAGTTTGATGCCGAAATTCGGCATCATTCCCCTAACGAAGAAGTATATATTTTTCCCCCATTTCAGACCAAAATTCCCCCTAAATGAACTTCCCATCGAATTTGTTTTTGTTTTGTTTATGGGAGTAATTTTCGGGGATCAAATTTACTTAAGCAACGTTACAATCGGTTAAGGATAAAATCCGAAGAACATCACAAGGTCATTTTAAATGACCGTTTTCACTTGTCTGGTTCCCGATTATTTGTGCTTTCATAATAAAACTTCATTTTTATACAGTTAACTGCTAGCTTATTTGCAGGGAACAGTAATTTCTTTTTTGGGAAAATCGCTTCAGGTTAAAACTTATCAAAACAGGTGAAGCAACAAAGCACAAATACCTTGTCTTACAGTCGAAAACACAGTTTATTACTGTATTATAATTAGTATAGGTAGTTTAACAAAATTAATTAAGGTTAAAAATTGGAAGTTGAAAGACGATTTAAAAAATCGGAAGTGAAAAACTATTAAACTGCATGAAAAATTATCTGTTGCATTGCTCCACCTTAGAATGGTCAAGTGGTAGACCGTAGATGGTTAAAATTTGACTAGTTAATATATTACTCAATTTATTGATAACTTTCATGAATAAAGTTGTCAGGTAAAGAGTTTGATTAAATAACGTGATTTGAAAAATATATTTAATAGTTTTATTTTGACTCGTTTGCTAAGTCATAATTTCCCCTTCTGTGTAAAACGATGCTGAAATTCCCCAACCTGAGGGTACAGGTACTCTTCCCCCAAACCAGAGAGAGACCCCTGTCGTCCTTGTACTCTGCACTTCCCCTCAACGTCCTCTATCAATATATGTGGTTATATTTAAAATCCTGTCAATATTAATGGAGTTATGCTCTGCACAAACAAATAAACAAAGGGTAATAACTCCATAAATATTGAAGAAAGATTATGGTCCTTGAACTCCGCACTTCCTCTCATTGTCCTCTATCATTAAATGAAGTTTCATTTGAATTCCTTCAATAAATGTGGAGTTATATATATAAATGCTCCGCACAAGAAAATTTAACAAAAAATTGTACTCTGCAGTTCCTCTCATTGTCCACTACCATTCTATGAAGTTTCTTTTGAATCCTTCAATACTAATGGTAGTATGCTCCCCACAAGAAAATTAATGCTTTACATAAAAAAAATAAAACAAAGGGCAATAACTCCATTAATATTGAAGAAAGAGTTGTGATCCTTGTGCTCTGCACTTCCTCTCATTGACCTCAATCATAATATGATGTTTCATTTGAATCCCTTCAATACTAATGAAGTTGTGCTTCCAACAAGAAAATAAAACAAACGGCAATAACTCCGTAAATATTAGATAAAGAGTTGTGGTCTTTGTGCTATGCACTTTCTCTCATTGTCCTCGACAATGATATGAAGTTTTATTGGAATCCCTTCTATATTAATGGAGTTGTGCTCCGCACAAGATAACATATAAATAAAGGGCAATAAACCCGTAAATATTGAAGAAAAAGTTATGGTCATTGAGCTCGGCACTTCATCTCATTGTCCTCTATCAGTATATGAAGTTTCATTTGAATCCCTTCAATACAATTGGAGTAATGCTCCGCACAAGAAAATTAATGCTTCACATAAGGAATTAAACAGACGGCAATAACTCTGTAAATATTGAAGAAAGTGTTATTGGAGAAAGAATTGTGGTCCTTGTGCTTTGCACTTCCTTTCATCGTCCTCTTATCATTATATGAAGTTTCATTTGAATCTCTTCAATACTAATGGAGTTATGCTCCACACAAGAAAATCAAACAAAGGGCAATAACTCCATAAATATTGAAGAAAGAGTTACGGTCCTTGTGCTCTGCACTTCCTCTCATTGTCCTCTATCTTATATGAAGTTTCATTTGAATCCCTTCAATACTATTGGAGTTATGCTCCGCACAAGAAAATTAATGCTTCACATAAGCAAATAAAACAAAGGGCAATAACTCCATAAATATTGAAGAAAGAGTTGTGGTCCTGGTGCTCTGCTATTCCTCTCATGGTCCTCTATCATTACATGAAGTTTCATTTGAATCCCTTCAATACTAATGGAGATATGCTCTGCTCAAGAAAATTAAACAAAGGGCAATAACTCTGTCAATACTGAAAATAGAGTTGTGGTCTTTGTACTCTGCACTTCCTCTCATTGTCCTCTTTCATTATATGAAGTTTCATTTAAATCCCTTCAATACTAATTGATAAGCTCTGCATAAGAAGCGTGAGGGACAGACGGACAGACGGACGGACGATGCGATTACACATAGCCTGTTCACTAGCGGTACTTAATCTTTAAGAGCAAACAAGATTCTGTGTTTGATAAACACACATGCGTCCTTTAGGTGCTGGGTAGCCCATTTCTTAGTCCAAATTAGGTCAAGGTCAAAGTAACGTTGGGTGATATGGGTGGATTAGGAACAGTCAATAGTAAAAAAAAAATCTAAGTGTTGTAATAAGCGGTTTTGGTGCTAGACGAAACGGTAAAATCTAGTTAACCAAGAAATTGCACTTTTTAATTATAATAAGTCCAAATTAGTTCAAGGTCAAGGTGAGGTTGGGTGATATGGGTGGATTGGGGATGGTCATAAGCAACAACTGTGTAATTATCTAAGTGCTGTAGCAAGTGGTGGTGGTGCAAGACAAATGGTAAAATGTAGTTAACCAAGAAACAGTCCATTTGAATTATTCTAAGTGCAAACAAGAGATGTTTGTAAAACATGTATGCCCCCTGACTTGCAGCCAAGTCGTCAATATGTGCAACAGATTTTTTAAATATTGTACATGTATGTGCACATTAACACATGGGAAGGAAACAAGAGGTGTTTGTAAAACATGTATGCCCCCCGACTTGCAGCCAAGTCGTCAATATGTGCAATTGTTAAGAGATTTATTTAATATTGTATGTGCACATTAACACATGGGGAGGAAATTACAGTGGACGCTTTAGAAAGTAAATATAAAGCTAAAAGAAAGAAAGAGTATAATTATGGATTTATTTTTACAGTCTATTATATAAGGATACCTGTTTTCTATTTGATTTAAACATCAAATAGGCCAAAACATCTCTAGATATCCTGCGGAAACAAAATGGTCTACGGAGAAAACAGTTTTCATGTTACAAGCCCCTGTGACCTTGACCTTTGACCTGTTGACCTCAAAATCGATAGGCATTTTCCTTTCCTCCCCAGTGACCAGCATACCAACTTGGATGATCGTAGGACAAAGCGTATTCTACATATCATGCGGAAACGAAATGGTCTACAGAGGAAACAGTTTTCATGTTACAAGCCTCTGTCACCTTGACCTTTGGCCTGTTGACCTCAAAATTGATAGGCGTCTTTCTTTCCTCCCAAGTAACCAGCATACCAACTCCAATGATCGTAGGTCAAAGCGTTCTCTAGATATCGTGCGGAAACGAATTTCATGTTACAAGCCCGTGACCTTGACCTTTGACCTGTTGATCTCAAAATCAATAGGTGTCTTCCTTTCCTCCTAAGTAACCAGCATACCAACTTAAATGATCGTAGGTCAAAGCATTCTCTATATATCGTGCGGAAACAAAATGGGCTACGGACAGACCGACCGACCGACCATCCGACCGACTGAGACAGGTGCAAAGCAATATAACCCCACTTCATCCAAGGGAGGGGCGTAATTAGGTCAAGGTCAAAGTGAGGTTGGGTGATATGGGTGGATTGGGAATGGTCATAAGTAACAATTGTGTAAATATCCAAGTGTTGTAGTAAGCGGTGTTGGTGCTAGACAAAACTGTAAAATCTCGTTAACCAAGAAATGGCACTTTTGAATTATTATAAGTCCAAATTAGGTCAAGGTCAAAGTGAGGTTGGGTGATATGGGTGGATAAGGAATGGTCATAAGCAACAACTGTGAAAGTATCCAAGTGTTGTACTTAGTGGTGTTGGAGCTAGACGAAATGGTAAAATTTACTTAACATTGGAACGGACGGAAGGACGATCACTATATTCCTCCCACATCAAGAATCCCAGGGCATAAAAACAACTAACCAAACATTTTCTTTCAATTACATGCTATAAATTGAAACTTTTCAAGAGGTTAGATAGCAGTAATTCCATTCCCATAGGGTCTCATTATAAAACAGCGAACTTTACAAGCATTTTTCTAGCCTTTCCTTTATATCAGATTGTGCAATAATGGTATAAAGTTAAAGATGAATCTTTCCGCTTCCAAAAAATGCAATAACAAAGATATGTCATGTTACTTCTAAGAAAATGCATCTCGCCTGAATGCAGACACCGGTAGAAAACAGGTTTTCGGCAGTCATATTTAGACAAAAGCCCCATACTACTGTAAACACACCCCAAAAGTTCACCTTTTAACTTAGCCTCCAATGAAATACACCAAACCGTTTCAGACACAAGTCATGTGGGATATAAGAAATAACCACAAAAGGCATGTCTGAGATTGCTAAATGGCTTTTATACCAGAAAAGAAAGGAACTCTTTAGTAATAGGCTCTACTTTCGAATGGACCACTGAGGGATACACAATTATTTACTGGTATCTAACCACGAAAATAACAACTGGAAATTATGTTTAAACGTGAAGTATTCGTTCTTAAATAAAGTATTTTTCAATGCACAATGTGGCCATCTTAAAAAATTACATCATCGGTAATCTTGCTGTAAAACCTTTGTTTAAATAAGTTTGCTGTTAGTTTATAAATAGACACAAATAAACTAACAATTGTTTGATTGTAACCTTTTACAAATATATCAAAACATTATTATATACCTTACTATAAATGATAACAAATGTGTACAGAAAAAAATCAATAACATTTCGCTATCGTGCCAATACAGGTAGTTCCGGTTATTTGCACGAGTGCAAAATAACTCGCCAAAACTCACATGTGCGTAATGATGTAATCGCACATTTTTCTTAATAATAGTTTAATAGTTAATTTAATTTACGTGTGTACAATATTAATAATTTGTCACAATCAAAAACGTAATTATATTACTTTCTGAAAAACCTTTAACGGGGTATCTATCGAGAAAACACAAAATGTATATTTTGGAAGTAACTTATTAAGTTATCGTCAACTCCCCTAAATTCGCGACTACCACTGATTCGCGGATGTTGTTATTGTCACGTGATCGTCTTTGGCATTTGCGCATACGTGGCTGCAGGAATTTCTTTGCACATGTCCAATGGACCATGTGACCGAATATTGTGTGAATATACTGCATTTTAAACAGACAAAAGAACTGGACATGATACCTGATATAAAAACACCATGATTTCTTATTCCCAAAACACCAGGAAGTTACATTTTGTTTTTTTTCAATAAAAATACAAACCGAAATAGTTGTTTTTGTCCGATGTTGCAGTAGAACTTCCATATATGGGACATGATTCGTCAGTGTAGCGTAACTAAGGCCGAGCAAAATTTTTCTTGTGTTTTTCAGTACCTTAATTTTAAGTGAAGTTTAGCCTTTTTTTATATGGAAATATGGTTACACAAGAGGCATTTAGGAAATTGTACAGGCTCTAATCATCACAAATTAAAAACACACCCTACATTGATATAATGAAAACAAAATGAAAACAGTAATTGTTTATGTTTTTTTTGCTTAAACTTAAATCATCATGGATTTTAGATTCTGTAAGCCCCCTTAAAAGAAAAAATCCATTTACCTAAAAACGTTTTTCCCCACTGGTATAGCATTACTTAAATGTGCATTTGTGATAAGAAAGAATTACATTTCAGATTTCTTTTTTTAAATAAAATTCACTGTTTAATATGATAATCGAAAACTTGTTGTACATGTGGCCTAATTAAAGATTATTTTCTAGGAATGACGGGATGACGTCATATCCGCGAATCAATGATAGTTAGATAACATGGCGACTGCTTGACACATACGTAAACAATGTTGACCTGCTAAAAGTTTTAAACGTTGTTTTGGATAAATAAGTTTTAAAAAAACAGCGGGATATATATTTATTTTCAAATATTTGTTCTAATTATTATGTTCAAATTGTTGAAATAATTTGATAATTGACATTAAATGTTAGGGTCGCGAATTTACGGTAATCGAGGATATATATTAATGACGTGAGCGCGCGTGCTTTTCTGCGGTCTTTACGGTGTTGAAAATTTTAGTCAAACGAGTTTTATTTATGTTTTGAAAGATAATAGAGGTGGTATATAATAAACAACTCTGGCAAAGCCATGCCGGAAGTGGTTATTGCCACTCCAAACCTGTATTAGCACGCGGCCTATAGCCCTCGTGCTAGTTTATTGTGCCAATAACCACTTCCAGCACGGCTTTGCAGATTATTTCTTATTAATTTGAGTCTTCATTCAGCTAACTAAATTGTCAACTGAGAGTAAGTAAAAACACAAACCTTTTATAATAAATATCAAGAACACACACGATTTCAAAATACAACTCATTATAGCATGTAGGTCCTTTCACAAAAAGATGTAACTATCATACTGATATCCTCGTGTCGGGTATTTTCGACGATGCAATGTTTTTCAAACAAATAGCAATATTAATGTAGGTTAAACACACCAAACCAATGTATGTTTCTAGAAAAAAATCTATTTGGAATAATATTTTACGAAAAAAAAACTACTAAAGCTTTTATGTTTGTTTACATTATACTAAAATGGCCAACACTCACCGGTTATGTTCTGCAAGTCACGTGGGGGATTTTCGACGGTCGCACTCCACTCATAATCCACTTCACTATACTGTTCAAAAAAGTTTAGTAGCACTGTCCAAATAAAACCTCAAACTATTTAAAGTATATTTAAACTGTGTTGATTTTTTTATATATAAACTTTAACATATTTACAGTTGTATTTACATGTGTTGAACACTATTTCATTAGTCTTCTGATTTACACCCAGGACAATGGAAGGTATCACCAAACCTCAATACTTTAATGGGTGAACAGAAACCCAAATGTACCCATCCATGGCACAAATCACAGCAACCCCACTTGACAATGTTAATGTGAGATAGTTTTGTGTTATTGTTAGGAGGGTAGTGTTTTCCTTGGTTTTGCAATGTTTACCTGTTTTAAAATTTGCCCAATTTAGCTTCAAAGAATAAATCAACAGGTGTTTGTTGTGTTGCTTCACTAGCAGACTGACTTGCTTCGTTGTTCTGAAAAACAGTGGATGGTGCTACAGTTGAAGGGCTTACAACATTTGGATTAAATGGGTACACTCCTGATTTTTAAACGCTGCCTGGACATTCAAAGTTGTCAGTGTGCTGGTGTACACCTTGCAAGCAATTCCACAAACATCAAATCTTATGATGACATTACCACCCCTTTCTCGCATGTGCTTATGACAAGCCGAGTTCCAAGCCTGCTCAAGCGGACCATAGCAATTGACATCTAAGGGTTGCAGTATGTGGCTACAATGGGGTGGCAAAACAAAAAGTACAATGTTTTCCTGAATGGCCCATTCAATTAAAGACAATGTAACATGACTTTTATGTCCATCATAAAGAATAAGTACATGTCCATTATTTCTAGAGGGAAGATATTTGATCAAATGTTCTTGCATGTATTTCTCAAATACAAGTGAATTCGACCATCCAGATTCTGAGATAGTGCCAGTGGCACCTGGTGAAGCTCCTTGCAGTAACGAGTCCAGCATCGCTTGCCTGGAAATACAAAATACGGGGGTACTTGTTGGCCCACACCGTTTACACATCTGATCAAGGTGACATTTTCTGATTTCTCAGTTGTGATTGCGCGAGCTTTGTACAATTTACCAGTTACAATCTTTGGAGGTTTATGTTCACAGTTTAATCCTTGTTCATCAATGTTAAAGATGCGTTCTGGTTTATTTACTAATCATATTTTTCCATGATGTTTTGAAGTTCTTTGAAATAAGTGTCAATTGTACTTTTAGGGGCTGATTTTGCTCCAGCTATCTCCAGACTCCTGGGCTTGACCAACTTCAAATCTGGCCATCTTGACAAGAATGCATAAAACCAATCAAAACCTAATGACTGTGTGGCTGGTCTTAAACCTAGATGACTAGCATAGTCAGAAGCCAGGTTCATGGTTTCTTGTCTGGAGTACCCGTATCCCACTTCAGCCATGGTCTTTAGATGTTGGCTAAGAATGCCTCTTGTTCATGGGAGAAAACAGTTGAGGGCCCAGATTTTACTGTGTCTATTGATACCCTGCCCTTAACACGGTCTTTTAATGTGCTAATGGGCACAGCATACATCTTGGCAGCCCTCTCAACAGGTGTGCCCTTCTCCAGAACAGCATTATAGGCATCTGTGAGGTCTTCTGCACTATACTGTCGATAACAGCCTCTCGTGGAACCTTTTGGCTACAAAAAATTTATTTATAGATGTCTTAAAAACTCTAAAGGTTAATTCAAAAGTTAATAAAAGTTGTGTGTGTGTGTAATGATTGCTTAAAATAACGACACAATTTTTATGTTGAACAGTATACTACGAATGTGCATAAAATCACGTGACTACTATGGTATGTACCGTGTGTAAAGCAGACGAACTGTCAATTTTTTGCATCAATCGGAAATTATTGAAAACTTAATTTATTAATGGGGATATTTCAGGATTATTTAAAATGGATCAAAAATACAATGTTCAAACATAAGTAAGTTTATTTACCGCTCTAATCGCCATGAAAACTTAAATTAGGTCATCCTTGAATGATCTGTGTGACACCAATGTAAATAACACGTGACTTCCGCCGAGCATGCGCAATACTCGTGTTTACACCGGAAAATGCGCTATCGTCCAAAATACCCCTACGTGGAAAATACCCGATGTGACGGGTGTATTGTCACGCCTTCGCGGGATGGTGGTCATATAATCCGCTGTCGCTAATTGCTGTTATTCATCACGTGGAGGGATATATCTGACAGCTTGTTATTGTTTTGCACAAGATACAAATGTGTTAATATTTGGTCGTGCTCCGAAAGAACAAGTATAACAAACCATATGTAAAATGCTTATAAAGATTCTTAAGCCCGAGGTTTCGGCCCCTCTACTTTTCGGGACGTTTTGAAAATCGGCCCCTACTGGTGAGCGAGTATTTGTCGGACGAAATATGCATTTATTTTGTGACCGTTTTAATTCATGAACAAACTCAACGATGAAAATTTGCTTGTAACATCCTGGGTTGATCAAACTTTGCGTATGTAAACAAAATAAGTTTCACATGTGCGCATGCGCAACAATAGAGGCCCTGAAACGGGTACATAAAACACAGTCTGTTTCGCGTTGAAAGTAGTATTTTCCGGACGTTTTTAAAAACAGTGAAATATACGGAGAAATGCTTAATAACTTTATTTAATCTATATTAGACAACAACTAAATAATCAGATGCGTAATTTATATCAAAATAATACCAGTTAATCAAATGATTTAATAATTACTAGAGAATTTAAGTAAGGCGTTGAAACAAATACGGAAGCATGACGTTTTAAAGAGATTACTCGACGTTACGTATCTATGTAGCTACTTCGCACGCCTTAACGTCGCAGCGGGTTGAATAATGTTCTGCCAGAGTTCGTCTACTATAATGAGCAGATAGCCAAAACTTTCACAAACCCTGTCTGGGCCCCAAATAGGGATTTTATCGCGCATGCGCACGTCATTTTACTTCCCCAGACGACAGTTGCATGCGTTTCAGACTATCAACGTAAACATTTGGGGTTTTACCAAAAAATAAACTCACTATTTTCGAAGAAAACGAAACGTACATGAAACTATAAGCGTGTATTTGTATTATGATGATAAAATAGGAAAATCGGTTACGAAACGCGAATATTTAAAACAAGAAATGTCTTTAAAAAAGACAATCGGCGTAGAAATTAATATTGAGATGCCATTTTTTTGCCCTTAATATAATTCAAGAGGACCAAGCTGTGACTTCACGGACCCCATATTTTTCGTTCCTACTAAGCAGACTTCTCGGACCCCAGATTTTTCGGTCCCTACTTAGGAGACTTCTCGGACACTAGATTTTTCGGACACTATAAGAAAACGTATCGGCCCCCAAAATTACTTTGAGATAAACTCAATAATTATTAATATCTGTAGCGCGAATAAACCGATCATATGCCGCAGCATGTTTCACCAGTGATACATGAATAAGCTAAATACTAATAATTCACGTAAACATAATTGATGCATGAATTTGTCAGGTGAATTTAACAAATTAACATTGTCAGAAAATAATAGCGGGAATGAATGAGCAGTAAGTTTATGAATTCCCCATTTATTGCAATTCTCGGGTTAAGGATTCTCCAGACGCTAACTGATGCGTGTGTATTAACACAGCTTTACCGCGCGCTATTTTTAGAATGATTCTCCTGCTGGAGTTGTACTCGCTAGAATTAATTCACGGGGACGACAGTCGGTTACAGCGTACAATAATATTTTTACACAATGATAAAATAATAAGAAATATAAGCTCAATCACATTTGCTAATATTTGTTTTGCTTATTTGTAAGAAAAATACCAGAAATTTACCACTTTATATTTTGTGCTTGCGAGCTCAACAGGCAACATTGTACGTTGTGACCGACTGTCGTACCCGTGAATTGTAGCATTGTCATTGCTATTTATAGAGCGGGCCGATTATGTAGGCTAAACAATATAGTTATTTCATTATGTAAATGAATATAACATTCGGATCAAGATATACTATGAGTAAAATTGTTTATAATTATGTTCATTTCTAGAGTGTATGTCGAAGATATGTTTATAACTTTAATTTAACCGCTTATGTAAACAATTATGTAAATTTTTAATCCCCCAAAGTATGCAACAGGTATTGGTATACGTTAAACCATTGTTTGAAGTTTGCATTCCCTAAAATAAGAAAATTTGCCCAATTCTATTGGCATTCAATTTTCCCGCTGCATAATTATCGCAAGAAATCTAGGTAAAAAGTGATCTTAGACAGCTACGCCGAAAAAAGTCCGGATAATACTACTGTCCGACAAATACTCGCTAACCAGTATACTTTTTGGGACGTTATCTCGGTGTGTGTATTTCAAAGTTTATGAGGTCCTTCCGCGCCTGAGGCTGCATTATGTGAGGACCCGGAGTGTGCCCCAGCACTCCGACCTAATTAACTAACTAGAGACTCACGAAAGTTGGGACGAAATCTGAATGGTCCTCGGTAGTTTCGCGCCCTGGGCCCAGTTGCTCAAAACTTTAACGGCCAGTTAAGACAAGACAAGACAAATATTTATTAAGACTTGTACAGTGTACATCGTCTAAACACTAAAATGTTTTACATACATACATTTGGTCACGTTATAATGAATACAATAATAGCAAATACAATCAAATTAACAGTCATGTACATATATATTTTTTTTATAAAAGCTTAATATAAATAAGTATAATGTACATTCGTAATTTCTATGGGAGATAACCACTTATAGTTATGTCACAACATTAAGACAATTATTTCTTATAATTAGTGATTCTTCTACAAATTTTGCTAACATAATAAGTTCGCATGTATTAGTTGTATTTAACAATTGGTGGAATTTGTAAACAGAAGGTGTATTGTAATAACATTGCTTTAAATAGTTTCGACTAAGAACAGAGTATGAAGAACATTTACAGACACAGTGAAACTCATCTTCCACATCTAATTCATTGCAACAAAGACAATAGCGTTCGTTTCTTGGGATATTCTGACCAACATATCTTCCAGTTTGAATTCTCAGTGGCAGAGCCGAAGTTCTAAGCTTTGTGACATAATGTCTTAGTTTTTTAGGTAGCAAATCTAAATAGTATTCATAATTGAAAATAGGCTTAAATACACGATACATATCTAAAATAGAACTATTAACAACAGATCTAAACCACTCTTGTTTATATGTATCAATTACAACATTTTTAAAGTGCGTTATAAATGTATTAACATCAACAGAGCTTGGATTATTAAACACGTAAGACAAACCGTAATTGTCTAACAGCTTTTTAAGATTTAAAACCCAGTTTGAACGTCCGTTGTGGCAATCGTGTAAAGCTTGCAAATATATGGATTTTATAATAATAATTTCAGTTTGGGTAATTTTAAACCAGTATTTAACAATCCTTACGTATCGATGAACAAAAAGTGGGTATCTACCTTTATTCGCCATAGACTGTAGCATTACAAACATTTTGTTTAACGTTTAATAGTCGTTTACAGAACTTTAAGAGCACACTTTCCAATTCTTTTGACTTTGTATTACCCCATACCTCACATGCGTAATTCAGAATAGACCCAACAAAAGCATCGAACAGTTGGCATTGTGTTTTGGGCTTAAGGTCAAACTCTTTACATTTGTTAAATAAAATATTCATTGCTTTTAGTGCTTTACCACATAAATGTTCTTGGTTCAAATTAAAATTTCCAGTATAATTAAAAACAGTTCCCAAATAGTTAAAATCGTTTACTACTTCAATTTGCTGACCGTCATATGTCCATTTTTCAGATGGCAATAGTATTCCTCGTTTGCGGAACACCATTATTTTAGTTTTATTAGTATTTACCTTTAATCCCCAACACTTACAATAATTAGATAAAAGATTTAAATGGTTTTGCACTTCTTCTGGAGATTTACCTGTGATTGCCATATCGTCGGCAAATAGTAACAATATCCTTACAATATTATCAATACTTAAACCGGAAGTAGCCTCATTCTGCAAAAATAGTTCTAAATCCTCTATAAATAAAGAAAATAAAAATGGGGACATAACTTCGCCTTGGCGTAGACCTACAGCATAATTAAAATATTCTGAATATGATGAACAATGCTTAACACATGACTTAACATTTTGGTACATATTTTTTATTATTCTTAATAATTTACATTCAATGCCACATTTGAACATTTTTAGCCACAATGCATTTCTAGATACAGTATCAAAACATTTCATCATATCAACGTAAATGACATATAATCTTTTATTTTCGTTAACATATTTTTGAACTAAGGACATAAGGATGTATATTGCGTCAATTGTTGAGCGCCCTTTTCTAAATCTGAATTGGGCATCCGAAATGATGTTAAAATTATTACAGAACGTTTCTAATCTACTATTAATAACTGAAGTAAATAGCTTAGATAAACAACTAAGTAGGGTAATTCCTCTATAATTATTAACATTTGTAGTATCGCCTTTCTTATGTAATGGGATTATAATACCTTCCGTCCATTTCTCAGGATAATGGCCAGAGTTCAATAAAGCATTAAACAAATCGCATATATGCAAAGCTAAAATATCAATACATTCAATTAAATATTCGTTCAAAATACAATCACTTCCATGGGCTTTATTACGCTGTAACAGTTTAACTGAAGCTTTTATCTCGTCAACGGTAAAAGGCTGATCTAAATCAGGGAAACGTGAATTTGGTCAATCAAAATTATGTGTTGAACAAAAAGTTTCGGCATCATCGTTTACACAATCAAACAAACCACTACTTATATTAGAGAAAAAATTGCTAAAGTCTTCTAATGAAATATTATCAATTTTCGTTTTAGTATTTGATTTAAAATATTTCCAAAAATTCTCTGGGTCTATGATTTTTTGATCCTTCGATTTCATTAACCTTAATTCTCAAATATGTCTTTTTCTTCGTATTTATTAATTTTTTATACTCTTTTTTATAATGCAGCAATTGAATTCTATTATTGTCCGACTTATCACAATTAAAAATATTCAGCAAAGATCCATAATGAGCATGTGCCATTTTACATTCAACATCAAACTGCATGCTTAACAGCGCGTCATTCTTCAAATTTCGGTTTGTTAGAAATAAAGTGTTCCTTTGAAAATAAAGGATCAGCAACATTGCGAATAACATCAGTGAATTTATTTAATGCAATATTCAGAGAATCACTGCTTGTACAATCAATATCATCAATAATTCTGTTAAATAAAGGTAGGCTACAAATAATGCCTGATCTAAACTGGTTACGCAACGATTCGTCCCATTTAAACTTAGTGTCTGTAAACGACAAAGGATCAACAATTTTATTGTTACAATATACAGAAAATGATACAGGTGCGTGGTCACTGAACTCGTTAAAATCATGTATAATAAAATCTTTAATAATAATAATCGTTAAGTTAACTTTAGATGTAAATATTATCCAAAGGAGATCGGTTGTGAAAACATTTTGTAGTAGAAATAACTAATGGATAAAATACTGTGTCCTGAACTATAGTTGTCAAAACTGTAGTAGAAATAACTAATGGATAAAATACTGTGTCCTGAACTATAGTTGTCAAAACTGTAGTAGAAATAACTAATGGATAAAATACTGTGTCCTGAACTATAGTTGTCAAAACTGTAGTAGAAATAACTAATGGATAAAATACTGTGTCCTGAACTATAGTTGTCAAAACTGTAGTAGAAATAACTTATTGGTAAAATATTATGTCCTATACTATAGTTGTCAAAACCTTTTTTCTATCTCTCTTGCTGGAAGTTGAATCCATTATTTGCGGGACTCTTACTATACGAACATGACTATGGAGTTCATGTGTTGGATATACCCGGTAGATTTATAAGCATGCTGCATAATCACTGATTTGAATAAGATTTAGTGTTGCATAACACACAATACTGGCAACATGATTCATTAGCAAACTGGTAAACTAAAAAAAACATGTACATATAACACTGTTCCTGACAAGATTTCCTGTAAACTTTATAATCTATGTGGCAGCTATGTCATTTTATATTGAATGGCGTGTAAGCATTTGAAAGTATAAATTGTGCAATTTACTTTCATCAATAAAATAAAATGTTCTCATTAGCTCCCTCAAATGTACATGTATATTAGTAAAAATAAACATTGTTTTGTTATTGTATTGCCCTTTTAAGTGTATGTAATATGATTTTTATATTGTAAATTTTGCATGACGTCGCCATGTATAAAACATATGTATATATTAACTTACTGTAAATAATGCAAGACTTTCTTTTTCCTTGAAGTCTCATATTGTCTTTGTGTATAGCTTGTTATTTTGTCATTTTACTTTTTTTTTGTTAACCATTGATACAGATTGTTTAACTTGGGTATTTTTTGTTTAATGTAAGTAAAGCTCTATTAAGACATGAGTGGTGTTAAACTGTTTATGTTTGTATAACAACTGCATTTATCATTTATCATGGGACATATGATGTGATTTACTTCGTGCACTACAGTTTACTTCTCTTCATAATTATTATTATCATACCTCGTGCACTACAGTTTACTTCTCTTCATAATTATTATTATCATACCTCACCCTTCTGATTTCCTTCTTTGTTAATATAAAAACGGAACAGTCAATAACTGGAAATATCACATAGAAATGTCACCTGCTATGACGTCGTGGCGGTATGCATGACTATTGTATTTTTTTTTCAATAAATAAGATTAAATTAGGAGTTTTAATTTATTTTAACTACTTTAATATAATGTTTGTTTAATGGTGCTATGTATCCAGTTTGTTGTTATAATTATATGCAGTTTATGTCTATGGCGTCAATAAAATAAATAAATTATATGAGTCTTAATTGTTATTATATGGTACTACAATATATATTTCTGTCGCCCAAACTAAACTCGATGTCAGTAATATATGATTTTACATTCTAATCAATTAGTCTCATTATATTCAAAACAACTCTATCCATGCAAATAGGGACGAAACGACTTGGGTGGAAACGACGTTGGAGCGAAACGACAAGGGGTGGAAACAGTTGGGCACGAAACGACAGCAAATCTTTTGAATCATAGCTGCAATTTTCAGCTAGACCTATT
Organism: Congeria kusceri; assembly: GCA_027627225.1. Lineage (NCBI taxonomy): Eukaryota > Metazoa > Mollusca > Bivalvia > Myida > Dreissenidae > Congeria > Congeria kusceri. Next base: position 29,388,781 of record CM051030.1, on the reverse strand, counting down.
TATTTTTTACTGATTTTTTTTTAATTTTAGGTGTGGCCTTGTGCTGTTGGGGGAAACCGGAGTACTCGGAGGAAACCTTACCTGTCCGGTATGGTGACCACCAACCAAACTCACATGCGGCGGGAGTGGGAAGCGAACCCAGGACGCCTAGGTGAGAAGAGAGTGAACCAACCACTGCGCTAGCCGGACAGCCTGGTTATCTCGAACCAAAGACGCTCTGGCAAAGTGCAATGGTTAAGCGTACCAATTTAGGAAGTTCTTGTTTATTGTGTTATTATCTTGAAATCATTGTATGTGTATAAAGTTTTTGATGATATGTTTTAAATATACATTATACTCATATCTATCCTCTTTGAATTAATATTGCCATTGTTGCATGTGACAAAATATGTGTATAATTTAATTGACAATTTGCCAATTTTGTTCGCATATATGTGAAAATTGTGCTTTATGCAAATAAACTGGTAAACTGGATAGAAAGGACGAAGCGTTCCAGCCCCTGTCTGTGTGTGTCTTTACAACAAGTTCACGCTTTGTAATAAGGGTAGCGACTTGAGTAAAATGACCAAAAATAGACAAAGCTTGATTAATCATACTATATATCTGTAATAGTGCGGGTTTCGATCTAGCACCTAAAGAGGTGTAAAGTTTGTTGGTTTGTTTTTGGAATTTTCGCCGTTTAAACAGTATTAAAACAGTACTGTTTTTAACTGTATCGTCATATCACGGCGGCGGTCAGTTAACCTACTCACAATTTTCCTGGACAAGCTTAGCTGATCTAAGCGTTTCATCAGTAAGAAGTGCACATTCAAAAGTGTATGCCAGTAAAGTTCTGACAACTGCCCGACTTGAATCAGAGGTAGAGTGAGAATGGCCGTATAAATAATGGCATGACCAATCCCCACACACGTTATGTGGCCGAGTTGGGCTTCGATATGCCCGGGTTGACAGTCCAGCGCTCTACCGACTGAGCTAGCCGGGTCCGGCTAAAGAGATGTAAAGGGAACAATACTTAACTAGAGGGTATAACGTTTAATATTTTATGGGAAATATAATATGTGGAATATACGTAATATTCCAATTTATCGTACCTTACAGGGACGTAGCTGGACCGAATTTGAGTATACGCATAAGTAAACGTTTCCACTTAGAGGTGTGCAATTTTTAAATAATAACTATATATTTCAAAACAGCTATTGAATAAGCTAAATAAAAGTATGAATCATTTTAATTTCACTTATTTTGTTCAAATAAAAGACACAGTGTTGAAAATCATCTAGTGATGGTATTCCAGAAACATCTTAAGTAATATCTTATCATTAAACTTAAATTCATCATTTTATTTAGCCTTTTATTTCATGTCGACAGTGCATTATGCCTAAGTATTTATTAATAATCAGCTATATCATTAACAATCGTGTGTTTTACTGTAAAGGTATTTACACATTTATAGGTAGCTTTAAGCATATCACATTCAGGAAATTTTAACTTAAGTGACAATATGTTAAGATAAACTAAAGATGTTTCGGGAATACCACCCCTGAAGTGTAAATTGTTGGACTTTTTAAATACTGCAATAAAAACTTAAGTTTGTACGGTTTACTGTATTTGCTGTTAATTTTAATTGATTGGCATAACAAGACGTCCGGTTTTATAATGGCTGATTTATGATCTAGATACTTTTACAAATGCCGGATGTTTTTCTATGGTTCGTACGGCTTTTTTTCGCTGTTGAATCGAAGAATATGCTCATATTGTGGCACAATATACCATGTAATCATGTGTTTTATTTCAAGACCATAACTTTTCATTTAAAAAGTTATTGAAGGTACAGTGTGCAGGTGTGATGCTGACTTGTAAATCTCACAACAGTTTTTCGCATTTTTAATAGTTTGAAGACAATTTCATACCATTTTATGACAATCGATATGCATTCTAATGCAGAATAGCAAATATTCATACTTTAAGGCTGCAAAAACGTACTTTAAGCTCAAAAATATTTCTGATGACGGCTTTAAGTACAAAATAACAACTGGTAATCAGGCATTAACGTTTGCAAAGCGAAGACTTTGATTTGCAGATATGCAGCTCAATCAGTTCTGGATTTCTAAAAGTTGTCTGGATAATACATTATATTATTAATATTTCGTAATGATAAATTAGCTGTTTTCACTACGAATCTATATATTACAGGCATGCTCATTCATATAATATTTTTAATGCAATTATGAAATGGATTGCAACGATCAGTTTCATCGGATAACACACATCGCCGAACTGTTTGGAGACGCCATTTTGGAGTTGTATATTAAAATTGACATCTTTAAGATCGTGTAAATATTGACTATTGTGTGTTAAATTTTTGGTAAAAAATGTTTTTGGCTCAACATAAACTGATGCTGTGTAGTGACTTTTAGCATTTACTTTGAATGCATTGAAATACTTTTGTATGGATGATTTATTGTTCCATCGATGACACCATATCACTACCAAAGTGCGGGTTTATTTGAATATTAAAAACATAACGTTTTCGTAGTTTATGATGAAAAAAATCTATAAACGTCCTTGTATCCAATTGTTTGTTTTGTTGAAATTGACTCAGTTGTACTGAAAATGTTGACTTAGGTCTTGATTTCGATGACGTACCTCCAAACATTCACTGATATAAACGCTACTGACCTGATACATTTTTTAATTATGAACCTGTTTAAAATCGTAACAAAATACATGGTTTATCAATCAGTGAAATACATGTCGACAGAAACAAAATCCCGTATTATGCTACTCGTCATTTTTCCGATCACGTATTGCCATACTAGCTGGACTACTTTTTTAGATTGTTGGCTGAAGCCAACGGTCTTTTGAGAGGGCATTTTCCAAAACAGGTATTGCGGAAAACCACTTCTTTTCTGTTCAAGCTATTAGTCAGTAAATCGAAACCAGAAAGGGTCCTTCTTCAAAACAGCAAAATTCACTCCGTTTTCTTACATTTTAATTATTTAAGATAATGTATATATTATGTATTCTAATGTGTATACCATGTGATTTATTACAAATTACAGTTTGTAAAAAGGTCAATTTATAAAAAAAATAACTTTAAACTAATGACACCCCTACTTTTGCTATTTACTTGTATGTAACCGAAATATTTACCGGAGTGTCCTGAAATAAGGCCACCAAATTAATGCGCTTCATCGGTTATTTTTGACTCGTTGTGAAAGTGTTGTTTTTTTCTTACCAGTTCTAATTCTGAATATTTTGACAACAAATTACTGCAATTTATTAATTTTAAACTGTACTATGGACAATCGAGAGCTTGCATCGTATGATCTAATTTGACTCAGTAGCCTACGAACAAAGATCTATAAATAAACATGTTTATTTATCGATCTTTGGGTAAGAAGCACTAACAATTGGTGCGCCTAACTACCATGCTTCATCGGTTATTCTGGCCCTTGCAGATTGGTTTGTTAACTGGCATGTATATAATTCCGTTTACATAAGATAATTATCTCGAACAAAATATTTATTCGTTACTTACAAATTAGTTGTTATTATGATGTCGTATACTATTAAATAACAAGCCAAATTATAACGTTTAAAGGTGGGAAATTGAACTTCATTCAAACAAATGTTTCCTTTTAGCAAAAATGCATTCAAATTCACATGCTTTTGGTTTCTTTTGTCGCCAACAGTCTTTCTACGCTGTCAGCGTTTTGATAGACTGTTGGCGGAAGCCAACGGTCTTTTGAGAGGGTAATTGCCAAAACAGGCATCGCGGAAAACTACTTCTTTTCTTTGCAGGCTATGTTAAATAAATATTTACCGGAGTGTCCTGGAATAAGGCCACCAAATTAATGCGCTACATCGGTTATTTTTGACTCGCTGCGAAAGTGTTTTTTCTTGTTACCACTTCTCATTCTCAATATTTTGACAACAAATTACTGCAATTTATTGATTTTAAACTGTAATTGGACAATCGAGAGCTTGCATCGTATGATCTATTTTGACTCAGTAGGCTACAAACAAAGATCTATAAATAAACATGGATCTTTGGCTAAGAATCACTTATAATCGGTGCGCCTAACTACTAGGCTACGCTTCATCGGTTATTCTGGCCCTTGCAGATTGACTTGTTAACTGGCATATATATAATTTCGTTTGCATAAGACAAGTTGCACGAACAAAATATGTTTTCGTTACTTACAAATTAGTTTTCATTATGATGGTGCATACTGTTGAATAAAAAATTATAAAGTTTAAAGGTGAAAAAATGAACTTCATTGAAACAAATTTTTCCTTTTAGCAAAAATAAATGCACTCATAATTCACATGCTTTTAGTTCTTTTGTAGCCAACAGTCTTTCTACGTTGTCAGCGTTTTGATTTAATGACGTCGTCATAGAGTGATGTATTTATGCAAACGGAATTATATACATGCCAGTTAAAAAGTCAATCTGCAACGAGCCATGCATAGTAAAGCTTGGTTGTTGGGAGCATCCATTGTTAGTGATTTGCAGCCTATTGAGTCAAAAGTAGGTCTAAGACTGCCAGCTGGATTTTTGAAATAATTTCACCAAAAATTTTCATCTACCAAATTGCTTCAAACTATTTGGATACGCTAAAACAAGGCTGTCAGTGGTTCATCGTTGACATAAATTGTTAAATTTTACTTCTACTCTGAATATGCTTTAACAGTTTTACAAATCAATATGATTTATTAAACTCAGATGAGCGACACAGGGGCATGCTGGCCGTCTTGTTGTGCTATTCAATTACAGTCGACTCCCGATGCCTTGATCTCGTTTGTCTCGAATTTCTCTTTGTTTCGAAGTTTCTTCGAGGGACCAACATTTTATTGCTAAATATTCATATAAAATTCTGTCGTTTGGCTCGAATTCGCGAGGGTCAAATATTCGGATGTCTCAAAGTGTTTGTCACGGTCCTCTTGACAGCTTTCGCACATTTAATCGTTTGTTTGGCTCGAACACGCTCGGGTCGCATTGAGTCGTTAATAATTTCGATGCGATCGATAAGTGTCAAGTGTTGAGTTAACTCAATAGTTTAGTTAACAGCCTTCACAAACTAAAAATAAAGAATACGCATAAAATATATAATATATAATAAATGGGTGACGTCTACTAATAACCATGAAATATATCTAAATGCTTTTCAATTGAATATCGGAAAATAAAACAGATGATTACCGCCCGTACATGTGTAAGTGCAATTTCTCGAACTCCGCGTGGCTCGAAGTTTCGTTGGTCGACTGTATTGACGTTATAATTTTAAGAATAAGCTACTTATTACACATTTGCTAAACATACTTATTTATTTTAAAACATATATGCAAGTATGCGCATTCTTTTTAAATTAATAACAACACAGGTCTAAAATGAGCATATCCTACTTTTTATTGATAAACAGGAAATATTTTAATGGTGATCGTAATAATCGTAAATGAAGAGTAAATATGTTCAAACTCTTGGGTACTTTAATTTATAGCCTAAAACGTTGCAGAACTATTTTGCATGGCTACGAAATACCTTTACACATTTTACACGTATTTTACTCATATTTTAAATGTCAAGGGAACTCGTAAACTTGAAATGCAAAAACACTGTGAGCTTTTGCTGACGGAAAAAAAAATGTTTTGCTTAATTGTGTCATTAATTTAAAATACAGAGACTATCGATTCATTTCGACATATTCAACGTGTTCCGTAAATCATACTGATTAAGAAGAGAAATAATATATATTTAAAGACAACACATATAAAATAGTCGTGTAAGAGCCAGCTTAAATAGGTGTATCCTTAATCCTATGAAAAGTTCGGTGGATATCCCTCAGAGTGTGTCTAAAACGACAATTTTATCCTGAAAAGTCTGTTTAGATCCCACACCGTGAAGTTAGTGAACATTAATTATTATCGGGTAAGTAACCAGGGCAAAAGTGCTTGGACCTCTTGTTTAGTAAGCATTCTCGGAAATGACTTGAAATATTTCATTTAAACTTAAAACACTTATTCCTTATATGAAAATGAACCCATAGGCCAATTTTGATAACACTACTTTGAAATATGTCACAATTATGGGCCTTTATACCCTCAGACTTTTATGTTCCTGCGGGTGGGGTGGAGGCATCTAGTTTTGATTTTTACTCTCTAACTTGAGAATGAATCATCATACATAGATACCCTAAAGCAATACTTTACTTGGGATTGCATTTGGGATGGGTTGGGTGGTGTCAAGGTCAAGGTCATAGTTACCAAAAAAAACAACAAACTGTTTCTGCGCAATAACTCGAAAACAAATTGAAATATTTTAATGGAACTGAATTAGTAGATTCCGTAAAGCGATACATTGCATGATATTGCAAATTGGGTGGGTGGGGTCATGGACAAGATCACTGATTTGAAAATTAGAAAAATGCTTTTATTTTTCCACTCAGCAACTTTGTTTAATTGGTACCTACTATCCAGGCAGCTTGTTTTAGAAAAATGCCAGTAACTCTGACCAATACAAGAAAGATCTAGCGCGCTGTACTCGAACAGCTCTTGGTAGCTCACCTGAGCACACCGTGCCCATTGTGAGGTCATATGATTGTGTTTGTCTGTCGTATGTCATGCGTCGTCAGTCGCGAGTCAACGTTTTCAGTCAAACAATTTCTCCTTCTTATCCGCTTGGGAGATTTTTACCAAACTACACAGGAATGATCCTTGGGTAACCCTCTTTAAAAATAAAATTCAAATCGTTTCGATCTGGTAAAAGCTGGTACTAGCACATAATATGTAGAAGGTGAGTTATACATTTTATTAGACACCCGCACTTTTTGTCAGACATGTCTGACTGTCTAACAGGTTTGGTGTTGTCTGTGTACATATGCGATTTATGAAATTCATTGTGCAAACGAGGTTGAAATGCATGGTTTAGTTAATCAAGATTCTTTTGTAACGTAATGACCAACATCTTATACGTTCTTATTTCAGTTAAAACTTTGTTTCATTTTAATAATTAAATCGAGTAATAAAAGTAGAACTATGAAAACTTTATCTATATACACCCTAAAGACCACTCCTAACCCGACACTTAAAAAATGTTGATACAATTCCAAGACAGTCTGATAAAACTTGCATATCGATAAACCCAATGAGTGTGCGCCTGTACACGTCTGTAACAATTTGTTTTAGAACGCTCAGTCGAAAATCAAAATTCGCGAAATTTTGCGACGAAAAAGCTGACCAATATTAAACTACATTGTATTGCATATCGTTTGAACATTCATCTAAGAATTAATTATGACTAATAGTTTTTGTGTTTTCATTGCTTTGGAGGCATGCACACAACATACGACAACCTCCGTTACCTTAAAATTCACCAGAACTCAAAGTCAGTAAGTTTCGGAGAAACCAACTATATAAGCGGTGTGCTCACTCAAATCTGGTTATTCAAATGACAGAAGTACTCGTTGATTAATTAACAAGTAATGTTAACTTTTTACATTGTTGACCTTCTATGTTTCTTAAAACGTGACGACACCTCTGTCTCAAAGGTAATTTCCTTATGGAATATAGATAAGTAGTCATTTATAGGAAAGTACATGCTCAGATACATATCTGATGGCGGAATTTTGATTTTCGACTGATTGCCGTATCAGTTTTACAAATTTTACAGGCTATCGCTTACATCATTTATATAATCGCTTGGCAAGTCTTTTTCACATGTTCCTGATTTTTTTTTTGTAAATGACAGGGCTGTTCAATATAAATGTTTTGGACTTGTTGAAAAGCATCTACATAAGAACTTGTGTCGTTCTTCAAAAATACTAAAATCTATTTAAGACAGGACAAAACCATTAGCGTGCGACACTTTTGTCAATTACCAATGTGTAGAATTGAATATTAATTTGGTCCAATGGAAATCGCACCGTAGTTTCTACCATTCTTAAACCGTTGAGTACGGTTTCTACCTTTTTGAATTAATTACGTGGTTTGCACATTTTTGTAAACCAACGAATATCTCACCATATCTCATAGTAAATCTCATCACATTAAAATGTAGTGATTTGTATTACCATTATGACCAAGTGGTTCGCAGAAGCAAAATAAATGTGGTATTTTATGTACCATATCAAAATAGCTTTCAGTATTTTATTGTGTGAGAAAGGAAAAAGTAAACACAGTTCATAATGGTTGAAACCACACAGTTGAATTTTCATTCAAATGACAGTGATGTGTTTAAATCAATATTATTCGCCTTTATTTACGTATTTTCTTTGTTGTTTCATATTTGTTTTGTAATTTACCACTGCGCAGATATTTGACTGGTTCCGAGCATTCATGATTTTGACATTGTCAAATCACGCGTAACGAGACTGGCGAGACACGCGAGATTTTGAGGTCAGGGGGGTCCGTGTTCTCGCTGTAAAATAATCATCGATCAGATGCTAATACAGTTTCACATAAACTGCAAATACAGATCAAAATAAACAATTAATTAACGTTGAATGAAGACGTATTGCTTTAATTATGATTGTAACGTTCACACACTAATTTAGACCTGGCTGGATAACAGTATTAATGGTCTCACGAGTAGTGTGTCAAAATAGGCAAAAATGAACAAGAAACACCACACCAAACCTACGGTTAGAAGTAAACCAAACAAACTCTTTTGACATGCTACTTTGAAAAACTCCACCCACATATTTTAAAATATTGAACAAGTCAATTTTTTACACATTTACTCTGTGCTAAATGTGAAAAAAAATAGCCCAACATTGAGTACATTTTGATGGACCCAGAAAATTAGTTTTATTTGATTTGATAAGTGGGGTTTCTCACAGATACATGTATATTAATGTAATGTATCTATCAGTTTTATATAATTTTTTCTTTTGAAAATTGCAACCTGAATACAAACCGGGCCCAGCTTGCTTAGTTGGTAGAGAGCTGGACTGTGAATTCGGGTGTTCGCGAGTTCGAGCCCCAGCCCGGCCACATGACTTGTGTGGGATTTGTCATACAATAATTTCTATGGCCATTCTCTCCCTACCTCTGCTTCAAGACGGGAAGTAGTTACTTTCATTAAAGTATGTACATTTGGTACTGGTCAAACGCTTAGATCGGCTAAGCTTGCCCAGGAAAAGTGAGTAGGTTAACTGACCGCCGTAAAGTCTGTAATTGTAGTAGATTTGACTGCAGTATATACAGGATGAGTCCTGCAGTTCCACATAATAGACTTGTGTCCTACTAGTACCATCATAAGGACTATATGCAGCTTAATTATCTTTACTTAACCAACAACACAACAAGAAAAAAGTCCATGTCACTTGTTTAATCATAAGCTATAAATATAAAGAATTTCAAAATCACATCCACAGCACACAAATAAACAAAAGTACATAAAGTATTCAATTATACTGAAACAAGTACGACAAAAAATACATTAGTAATGCTCAAAGCATGAAAATGTTTTAAGTAGTATATTCCTGTGTAGAACCGGTACTTAGTCACTTGTTCACAAGTTTTAATACAGTTCAGTAAAAATCCAAGCAGGTTAATCACCAGCTATTGAGTTGGGCTGATACCCCAGACATTTCCAGTGTACCCATTTTGAACAGGAACTTGGACAGTCACAGTTAATGCTGGTTCCAATGTCACAATAAACAAATTTTCTGTAGAAAATATATGGCTACTTCCCGCAGTGGTTTTACACAAAATCACAAAGCGGTCAAGGGTCATAGCCCGGCAGACTGAATCGACGAAGAAAATTATTCAGGTCACAAAGAGCACTTTTCTTCTGTCTGCGGGTTCCGGAATGTTTCGCACCAATGGATGTTTTGCCCGAGAATGTTTCGACTTTCGAATTGCAAAGATATACTGTAATACAAACACAACATTATATTATGTATAAACATACTGAATTGGCTACTCTATGCAATTCGTATATACATTAAAACTTCTAAATATTGCCTATACGTTTTCTATTGACAACATTTAAGGACTGTTATGGATAAACATGATGTGCATAAAAAATATACTGGCGTTCTCTTTATTATTTCGGAACCTATTTGAAAGAAAGGTATTACATCCAATGCCAAAATAAGATCTTTTGCCTTTATAACTTAGTTTTTCAATCATCAAATGATTAATGCCCATACCCCACCCACGTTTAGAATATAAAATTTTACCCTGTTTAAAACATAACAAAGTGCATATAAAGCATAAATATGTATTAAAGCCGACTTACATATATTTCTCCACAACAATTATTAGTTTTCTTTTCCAGTCATATAGTTATATGAGCAAAAATGCTATTATCAAGAACAAATATCACAATATGCTGACGTAGCCTAATCAGTAGGAATCCCCCTGACCTCACTCTCCAACGCAGAGTGATATCCCTTTATTGGAATGTCGAAAAGGTCAATACAGTAACCGTATATATCCCCTTTAAAATGCATATATTTTTTGACAGTCGGGTTACGGAACGCGCTGTTATTTCTAGAGGATCTTGTGAACAAACGGACTGTTTTCACGCTTAGCGAACATGCGCGGCGGCCATATTGGAGGTATTCCTTCCTCTGTGTACAATAACAACAGTGACAGATTTCGGATACATTCAACAAAATAGCTAATTATCGTCCTATAATTGGCGGCCACAATCGTTCAGATAGAGAGAAATACGGGTCAGTCATATAGAATACCAGATATAATAACTACCGGTGTGGAAAAACTCGTGAATTGTTGGAAGAAAAAGGCTTGCATGGCTGTCAGTGTCAATCCATCTCCTGAGTGGCAAACGTTTAAAGAACATTGGAATGTGTTCTGACCACATTAGCTACAGTTATGATAAATAATATGTAGTTATTTATCGCAATGTCATTGTCAATCTGTGATTGTGGATGATAATTTCAGGACAATGTGTCCCTATTTAAAATTCAGCCTTAATAAATATTTAACTTCATTCTCCACAATCACATAATATTTGGAGGTGTTTCACTAGCATAACAAATAGCAGTGTAAGTGGTGATCATTAAAGCGTGTAATTTATGCAGTTTGCTTAATTATTAATCTATTGTGTCATTTTATTTTTTCAGAAAAGAAGTCGAAATTACTCGCCAGGGACCATTCAGACGCACGCTTTTGATAAATACGAGAATAGACCGACGGATAGACAAATCGAGAATCTAGCCAGCAGGTTTTATTGTATGCTGAGCATGCAGAGAAATTTTATGCAGCCAATCCATCGGTGAAGTTTGCAGAAAACAGGCGGCAAATGATGCAGATTTAACCCCTCTTTCTGATGAACCGCACTTACCTCCACTTTGTTCAAGTTTGAATAACAAACTTATGGTGTTTGTGTGATGTTATTGATAAAGATTGTGTAATCATAATAAATTGTTTGATTTGACGTTTTTGATTTTTAAAAAAAAGGTATTGATTTGAGCATGATCTTATAATTTGGCAATTGTAATGATATTATTACTAAACAAACACAAATTAACTTTTTTCTCACTGCTTAATGAGGAATAGGGTAAATAAAATTAATTACACATAATAAAAGTGTCTACTTTTTATTGCTATTCAAGAAAATAAAATATGAACACAATGACAGGCAGTCTAAAGTAATTAACTATTTTATTTAGAAACCCTACATATAAGATGGAAAAATACATATTGATAACAATAAAAACAAAATAAAGAATTAAAAACATGGCATGTTTCTTTTTCTTGAGCCTTGAGGTTGTGGGGTTATTTCATTAATAATATAATACACATTAAATTAAATAATTCTAATATTTCATTGTTTAGGAATTTTTTTATAAATATAATACACATTAAAATAATTAATACAAATATTTATAGAAAGCTTACATTTAAAGATACTGTATATAAAAACATTTGAGATCTGAAAGTTAAAAAAAAAGAAGAAATATTCCAAAATGCATTAATAACTTTAATTACAGCAAGACGTAATCATTAATTTCAATAGTGGCCAACACCAAAAACATAAAGCTGCTACAGGTGTACACGTTTCGCCAAAACATTGCAGTCGCTTAGAGTGTACCCGTCTTCTCTGCGATGAACCCGGGGTTTAGGGCTTTGTCAGGCTTATAGTGGATCACCTTAAATAAAATAACAACAATATTACATGTACATACGGAATATATAGTTTAAGATTTTGTATTATAATTTATATGCCTCATTGACCATGTCCCTTAATGTATTCAATAAAACATGAAAGGAGTGACTCACTGTCTGACTGCCAGCAGGTGCATGTAATTCACGTACGTTTTACAAATGCTACATAAACTAACATATCATTGTCAAAAAACGCTGGTTTGAAATTGAAATACCATCTACCAATAAATAACAAAACAGATATTTCATAGGCACACACTTACTGTTTCCCTATCAAATGAGGCTAATCACACGTTTCTTGTCAATCACAACTAAACGCCAGCTGATGTCCATTCACATTCAACCTTATTCACAGCATCAAAACTTGTACAGTTTTTTTGATCGCCGTGTGTACACACAGTCAGAATATGAACACAATTGTACGATATCTATCGGTTATTTTAAGTCATTTTACGCTTCAGAAATCATGAAAAATGTTCTCGTTGAGTCATATATTTAGATAGTCTGGGGAATACCTCCAATATGGCCGCCAACCGGTGTTACGATAAAATTATACCTCGTCGTGAAAACGGCCTAATAAGGTTACGCATGCGCAAATAAATTCCTTATATGTTATATATAACATATTCAAAGTTTGATCTCAATTTTCACAATGACGAAGCTACTTTCCAATAAATCACCATACATTGTTGGATAAGGTCATAACCTTTTGAAAAAAACAGCACATCAAGCAATTCTATGCGTTGTAACTCAAAATATTTACCTTAGAAAAAACACACCGGTTATGACGGGCATGGAGGCTGCCATTTTGCGCATGAATACATTTACATGGGCCCAAAGTTATGAAGTTGGCAACCACTAGACAAAGTAGGGCACTAAAACAGCCCTTTTTCTTATTGCTTAAACATATACCATTAAAATGATACCAAAACATATCATTTAAACTGTATTTTACAAATTCTATGCCTCCTGCACTCAACCATATGTGCTTATTATCTAACTAACTGGGGTAATTAGACCTTTAAGAGAACCCAACCCTTTATAATTTGTATAAAAACCACAATTTTCATCAATCTGATCTATTTCGAGAAAGAACATGAACACCTATTACACTTATAAAACTGAAAATGTCACATATAATGGTGTTTTGAGGCAAGAATTTAGACGGGAAAAAAATGTACTTGGGTACATCTGGAAAACATTATTATAACTCAGAATTCAGCATAAGTTTGAGTTGTAATATGCATAGCAGATACAATATATACAATCAGAAGTGAAAACAATCTTCATTGGCATTGTAAATGTTACAGAATAGGTTTTTAATCCGTTTTGAACACAATTTTCTTTTAAGTTTCTGCATGTTTGGTGGTAAAATCAATATAAATGTAGCATTTCAGATGCCATTTTACCCCAGAAAAGGGGTTGTTTACATAACAATAAACAGATTTGACCTCCTGTCACACAATAAAAAAATATTTTGACCCCAAAAATGTCAGTGCCAGGTATTAATTAACAGTCTTCTGTCACACCTGAACCTGTGGGTGAGGTCAACCGCCTGCAATCTTCAATCTTCAATCTGTTTCAGGTAATCTCTGCTGTGTAATCTGTGAAAATAAAAAAGGTTTTCTATGCATTTTTACTCAATATTGTGATTACCAGTGTAAGTTAGATACAATAAGTGTACATATACAATAGTTTACAAAGTTTAATTTATTGCGATAAGGCTAGTCGCAATGCCGGCTTAACATTGTCGAGCTCACGTGCGAACAGTTCAGTTCAAAAACAGGTTTGAGAGTCCCAACAAGGGTTAAACTCTTGCTTTTCCTACTGGTGTTGATGAGAAGTATGCCAGGCTGGAAAAGAAGTCATTAGATAGTAGAATACATGACAATATTTATGTCCTAACCTTCAAACATACCGATGGTACGGACTCGACTGTGTCAGCTTTACGGCTCCGCCCCAATGCTCCAGTGTAGTTGACAAGTACAGTAGTTTTGATGACTCGTCACTTCACCCAGACTTGTATACCAATGAGTTGATGGTTCCGGCTGAGGTCCTGGTTCTTTTCAACACTGCATTTAAAAAACATACTCAAATTAAACCAAACTGTGATGGTGATTTAAATTTTGATGCCGCTAACTCCATAAGGTGGGGTCTAGGTTGGCGCGAGCAGCTTAAGTGTTTTATGCATGCATTTCATGTATTTTTTGGCTGAAAGCCTGATTAAAGTACGATTACAAAATAAAATATAAACTAAATAGGATCTGTTAACTTTGCAAATTAGGAAAATTGGTATTATTTAAAGTAGACAGGTCGGACAGTCATCAGGGCCAATTGATCTGCCAGTGCGGACATGAAATTAAAGGCATTCTTATCAGTTACAGGTTTTAAAACTAAATAATCAGGATTACAACACAGGGTATTATTGACATAAATGAGTGAATTGTTCAAACTAATGCAAATTAATATCAAAATGAAACTGAAAAACAGCACGATGAACAAAATGGGTCTTGGATTGCCACTCTGGTGGACATTTTGCTTTAATTTTCCCATAATTACCCCCTCGTGCCCCCTAGAGCAACCATCCCATAAAATACAGCCCTTAATGGGGTCAAGGTGGCATCTGGCAGTTATTCTTTCCACTACAGTGTGTTTGTAAGAGTCCATTTTCAAAATCTTTGCAGACGACCAATCTTACGGGAAGTTCTTTAAGGTTACGCATGCGCAAATAAATTCATTCTTTGTTACATATAAACTATTCAAAGTTTGATCTCAATGTTCACCATGACGAAGCTACTTTCCAATATATCACCATATATTGTTGGAAAGATAAGGCCATAACCTTTTGAAAAAACAGCATGTCAAAAACTATTTTGCGTTGTAATTCCAAATATTAACCTTATTAAAAACACACCGGTTTTGACGGACATGAAGGCTGCCATTTTGCGCATGAATACATGGGCCAAACGTTATGAAGCTGGGAACCACTAGACAAAGTAGTGCACTAAAACACCCTTTGTTTCTTATTGCTTACATATAAACCTTTAAAATGATACCAAAATATATCATTTAAACTGTATTTTACCAATTATATGCATCCTACACTCAACCATATGTGCTTAGTATCTAACTGACAGCATGTAACCCTGAGAATGTGTCTCTAACGTTTTGGGGTAATTAGACCTTTAAGAGAACCCAACCCTTTTTAATTTATATAAAAACCACAATTTTCATCAATCTGATCTATTTGGAGAAAGAACATGAAGACCTATTACACTGGTTTGAAGATTTATTGGAAAAAAAATAAAACTGAAAATGTCACATATAAAAGTGTTTTAAGGCCAAAATTTAGACGGAAAAAGATGTACTTGCGTACATCTGGAAAACATTATTTTAACTCAGAATTAAGTTTGAGTTGTAATAGGCATAGCAGATACAGTATATAAAATCAGAAGTGAAAACAACCTTCATTGGCATTCTAAATGTTACAGAATAGGTTTTTAATCCGTTTCGAACTAAAATTTATTTTAAGTTTCTGCATGTTTGGGGGTAAAATCCATCTAAATGTAGCATTTCAGATGCCATTTTACCCCAGAAAAGGGTTTGTTTACATAACACTCAACATATTTGACCTCCTGTCACACAATAAAAAAAGATTTTGACCCCAAAATGTCAATGCCAGATATTAATTAACAGTCTTCTGTCACACCTGAACCTGTGGGTGAGGTCAGCCGCCTGCAATCTTCAATCATAAACACGCCTACCTAGGATAAAGTCCGTCAAACACCGTTGAGAGTGAACGAATGTTTTTTACAAGCCATGTTCGTAAAAAAATTAAGTTATAGTTTTCTGAATGGCTAAACAATTATCAATTCAATTTACTAGTATCAACGCATTATTTTATACCTATTTTTGTTAATATATTATCAGTAAGACACAAACAAACAAACTGGTTACGAATTGACCGACATGGTTACGAAATGACCGATCGATGTGTACAAAATAACCGAAAATGAATGGATACGAAATGGCTATGTTACGAAATAACCGACACCCATTTATTGTCCTCATTCTAGCGTCTGATCTCTATACTTGGAACTGATTACTATCCATATTTGGCTAAATGGTACATACACTGAGATATAGTCCGCGGATGAATGAAATAATTTCCAAACAAGGACAATTTTGCATATTGTTATTAAAACCAGGTTTAAGCATGATAACTATATCATCATTATTAACTTCAAACACTCAAAGTATTGTGTTTATACCTGTTCGTGCGCTAAAGTGCGTTTTACTTGCGTTGTGATGCAGTTTATACTTTCACGTTCGTACACTATGTACAAGTGAGCAAATAGAAATAAAAACTTTCTAATGAAAACAACGGCGGATTATATTTTCAAACTGAATTAAACGATGCACAGATTGAGTTACTTGCACCAAGTTACGTCCTACAAGACTGTATGACGATTTTGCTAATGTTTATGAGAAGCGTCCCATGCTCCAGTTGGCGCCAAATTAATAAAGTGCTTACCCATCATGCACAGCGCGAAATCACATAGGTTAGTTGCGAGAAGCGACACGTGGTGGACACAATGGATAGTTACTGTGGTCATAGGTGACTCTGTAGCCATAGCTTACGTCTGATTTTTATCCTTATACCAGTAAAAATAATAACTTTGATCTAGAAAAAGGACAATAATTTATATTAAATGTACAAATTAATATCAATCCATCAACAATAAAAGACTCATTAACATTAGTTATTTAACTTATTTTTAATATAATCACCTAAATAATTCAATGCTTGAAACATTGGATATATAAATACCAAAATATGTATATTTATTTACATACGCTATAACAACAGTAAATCGCGAGTTTTATGGGAATATTTGCTTATCCGGTGACCAATGGCCACAGCAAATGGAGATTTTTATTAGAAAAGACGCATATCCAGCGAATTATGGCAACAGTAAAGAGCGAATTATATGCGAATATACGTAAAACAAGTGATCTATGGCCACAGCAAATGTCTATTTCTACGATAATAAAAGCACAACCAGTAACCTATGGCAACAGCAAATGGCCATTACTCTGTCAATATACGCAAATCAAGTGACCCATAACCACAGCAAATGGCGATATTTATAAGAAAGACGCATATCCAGTGACCTATGGCCACAGTAAAGGGCGAATTCTATGGGAATATACGTAAAACAAGTGACCTATGACCACAGCAAATGACTATTTCTATGAGAATATAGGCACACACAGTTACCTATGACCACAGCAAATGTCCATTACTATGTCAATATACGCATATCAAGTGACTTGTGGCTACAGCAAAGGCCATTTCTATCTTAATATACGCATATGAAGTGACCTATGACCACAAATAAAGGGCGAATTCTATGCGAATATACGTCAAAGAAGTGACTTATGGCCACGGCAAATGACTATTTCTACCAGAATATAAGTACATCCAGTGACCTATGGCCACAGCAAATGGCCATTTCTATGTAAATATACGCATATCAATTGGCCTAGAAATACAGTGTCTTTTATGAAAAATAATAAAAATAATGGATACAATTATAAAGCGTTTGTAACGCTTTTCATCGGTATTTTGGACAACACGCGTGTATCACTTACATAGCGTTAAAATATCACCACCATGATTGTCAGTCAGAATGACCGAGTGGTTAGTGCGACAGATTTTTTATCCCGGCGGTCGTAGGGTCGAGTCTTGGCGAAGGCAATGTTTTAATTATTAGTATTTATTTTTTTCTTAGTATATTAAATGAATTAGTTATTTTTGTTAGTCCAACTGCTTTTGTTTTTGCAGTTAAGACATTAAATTACATTTTTCAAAAATACAAAATCTGTAACTTTCAG
Organism: Congeria kusceri; assembly: GCA_027627225.1. NCBI lineage: Eukaryota > Metazoa > Mollusca > Bivalvia > Myida > Dreissenidae > Congeria > Congeria kusceri. The sequence continues at coordinate 29,370,742 of CM051030.1, read as the reverse complement.
TATATACTAAAAGAAATTGTCATTTGCGGTGGCCATATGTCACTGGCTGTACATATACATATACATTTAAATAGCTCTTTACTATGGGTCTAGGTCATTAAATAATTATATATTAACATTTAAATTGCCATTTTCTGTGGCCATAGGTCACTAAATATGCGTATATTCACGTAGAAGTGGATTTATTGTGGCGATAGGTCACTTGATATGCGTATATTTAAATAGACATAGCCCTTTACTGTGGCCATAAGTCACTTGATATGCGTATATTCACATAGAAATAGCCCTTTACTGTGGCCATAGGTCACTTGATATGCGTATATTCACATAGAAATAGCCCTTTACTGTGGCTATAGGTCACTTGATATGCGTATATTTACATACAAAAATAGCCTTTACAGTGGCCTTAGGTCACTTGATATGCGCATATTCACATAGAAATAGCCGTTTACTGTGGCCACAGGCTACTGGATGTGCGTATATTCACATAGAAATAGGTCTTTACTGTGCCCATAGGTTACTGGATGTGCGTATATTCACAAATAGCTAAATCTTTATTGTGGCCATAGGTTACTGAATGTGCGTATATTCACATAGAAATAGCTCTTTAGTGTGGTCATAGGTAACTGGATGTGCGTATATTAACATAGAAATAGCTCGTTACTATGGTCATAGGTTACTGTCTGTGCGTATATTAACGTTGAAGTAGCTCTTTACTGTGGCCATAGGTTACTGGATGTGCGTATATTAACATAGAAATAGCCCTTCACTGTGGCCATATGTTACTGAATGTGCATATATTAACATAGAAATAGTTCTTCACTCTGGACATAGGTTACAGGATTTGTGTATATTTTCATTGAAATAGCTCTTTACTGTGACCATAGGTTACTGGATGTGCGAATATAAATATAGAAATACCTCTTTAAAATAGAAATGGCCCTTAACTGTGCCATAGGTTACTGGATGAGCATATATTCTCATTAAAATAGCTATTTACTGTGGCCATAGGTTACTGGATGTGCGTTTATTAACATAGAAATATCTATTTACTGTGGCCAAAGGTTACTGGATGTCCTTTTAATTTTTTTACAGAAATAGCCCTTCACTGTGGCGATATGTTACTGTTTGTGCGAATATTAACATAGAAATAGCCCTTCACTGTGGTCATATGTTACTGGATGTGCGTATATTAACATAGCAATAGTCCTTCACTGTGGCCATAGGTTACTGGATGTGCGTATTTTGACATAGAAATAGCTCTTTATTGTGGCCATAGATAACTGGATGTGCGTATTTTGACATAGAAATAGCTCTTTACTGTGACCATAGGTTACTGGATGTTCGTTTATTAACATAAAAATAGCTGTTTACTGTGGCCATAGGTTACAGAATGTGCGTATATTAACATATAAATAGCCCTTCACTGTGGCCATATGTTACTGTATGTGCGTATATTAACATAGAAATAGCCCTTCACTGTGGCCATAGGTTACTGGATGTGCGTATATTAACATAGAAATAGCCCTTCACTGTGGCCATAGGTTACTGGATGTGCGTATTTTTACATTGAAATAGCCCTTTACTGTGGCCATAGGTTACTGGATGTGCATATATTCTCATTGAAATAGCTCTTGACTGTGGACATAGGTTACTGGATGTGTGTATATTAATATAGAAATACCTCTTTAACATAGAAATGGCCCTTAACTGTGCCATAGGTTACTGATCTATTTCCTGTGGCCAAATGTTACTGGATGTGCGTTTATTAAGATAGAAAAAGCTCTTTACTGGGGCCATAGGTTACTGGATGTGCGTCTATTCTCATTGAAATAGCCCTTTACTGTGGCCATAGGTTACTAGATGTGCGTATATTAACAAAGAAATAGCTCTTTACTTTGGCCAGAGGTTACTGGATGTGCATATATTCTCATTGAAGTGACTATTTACTGTGGCCAAAGGTTACTGGATGCGCGTTTATTAACATAGAAATACTTGTTTACTGTGGCCATAGGTTACTGGATGTGCGTATTTTAACATAGAAATAGTCATTCAGTGTAGCCATAGGTTACTGGATGTGCATATATTCTCATTGAAATAGCTATTTATTGTGGCCATAGGTTACGGAATGAGCGTTTATTAACATAGAAATAGTTCTTTACTGTTGCTATTGGTTACTGGAATTGCATATATTCACATAGAATTAGCCCTTTACTGTGGCCATAGCTTATTGGGTGTGCATATATTCTCATTGAAATAGGCCTTTACTGTCACCATAGGTTACTGGATGTGCATATATTCTCATTGAAATAGCCCTTTACTGAAGTTTAATGGAATTCTATCCACCAGTCACTGTAGCCATAGATGAGCAGAGGTTGAGAACTATGGTGTCATTTAAATAGCCAGGCACTGTAGCCATAAATGACCAGAGGGGGGAAACTATGATGTCATTTGAATAGTCAGGCACTGTGGCCATATATGAACAGAGATGGAGAACTATGACGCCATTCAAATAGCCAGGCACTGTGGCCATAGATGACCAGACATTGAGAACTACGGTGTCATTTAAATAGCCAGACACTGTGGCCATAGATTACCAGAGTTGGAGAACTATGGTGTAATTTAAATAGCCAGGCACTATGATCATACATGACCAGACATTGAAGACTATGGTGTCATTTAAATAGTCAGGCACTGTAGCCATAGATGAACAGAGATGGAGAACTATGACGTCATTCAAATAGCCAGGCACTGTGGCCATAGATGACCAGACATTGAGAACTATGGTGTCATTTATATAGCCAGGGACTGTGGCCATAGATGACCAGAGGTGGAGAACTATGGTGTCATTTGAATAGCCAGGCGCAGTGGCTATAGATGACCAGAAATTAAGAACTACGGTGTCATTTAAGTAGCCAGACACTGTGGCCATAGATGACCAGATTTGGAGAACTATTGTGTCATTTAAATAGGCACTGTGACCATAAATGACCAGACATTGAAGACTATGGTGTCATTTAAATAGCCAGGCGCTGTGGCCATAGATGACCAGACATTGAGAACTATAGTGACATGTAAATAGCCAGGCACTGTGGCCATAGATGACCACAGTTGGTAAAGTATGGTGTCATTTAAATAGCCAGACACTGTGACCATAGATGACCAGACATTGAGAACTATGGTGTCATTTAAATAGCCAGACACTGTGGCCATAGATGACCGTACATTGAAAACTATGGTGTCATTTAAATAGCCAGGCACTGTGGCCATTGATGACCATAGTTGGTAAAGTATGGTGTCATTTAAATAGCCAGGCACTGTGGCCATAGATGACCATAGTTGGTAAAGTATGGTGTCATTTAAATAGCCAGACACTGTGACCATAGATGACCAGACATTGAGAACTATGGTGTCATTTAAATAGCCAGGCACTGTGGCCATAGATGACCGTACATTGAAAACTATGGTGTCATTTAAATAGCCAGGCACTGTGGTCATAGATGACCAGAGGTGGAGAACTATGGTGTCATTGTAATGTAAGCTACCTTACAATGAAGATTCTTGATAATATCAGTGTCGATTAGAGTTTGAGTCTGGCAGCAAACTCTAGTAAAGACGGAGATGAATTAAAGTTTCAAAAATCATCATTTATTCGTAGATCTACTTTCATAATATCGATAACATAATAATTATGTTCATTTCGGTTTATTCAGAATGGCGGTACAGTAATGACGAACGTTTGGCGAACAGTTGCTCAGTTTTTGAAATATCTTTACAAGTATCATAAAATAGTTCCTAGAAACGTTCTTTAGTATATTATTATAACTTTAATAATAATCAGCTGTTAATAGAATAAATATATTGCTAGAGCGTTAGAAAATAGTTAAGTGCGTTTTGAAATCGTACCTTTAATGTTGTTCAGGATTTTTATAATGTGTGAGTTCTTACTTTTAAGGTTTTCTATATAGTGAACAGTGATGTTTTTTGTTAGCAACTGTTGCCAAAACTGAGAGGAGAACCTCCTTATATACCCTTTCGGATGCTGCAGATTTGGCTGCAGCCAATCAGATTCTGCAGATTCAGCTGCAACCAATCAGAATCGTGCAGCATCCTGCAGCATATAAGGAAGTAATGTGGCTATTCCTTAACAATAATTAAAACTACTATTCCAATAAATTAACAATCACATAAATATTACTTCTTAATCATAGAAGAAGTCAAACTCTATATATCAAAGCAACAGTAGCTTTAAATATGCATTTATAACAATACAATTTGAAATGCTGCATCATGACAACTTCAGTAATTCCTACGCAGCCAGCGTCTCAAATAGTTCCTAGTGAACCATTAAGGTTTAACAATAAACATTTATGAACAATATGCAATTTATAATATAAATAATATTATAATGCACCAAGCTATTATTAACATCTTGACAAGTCTTTAAGGATAAATTGCATTTAATAACATTCCATCATATTCCTACGCGTGTAGTAAACAATGTACATTGCTGCAGCCGTAATACAGTGCAGGAATTTTGGTACTGTGCAAAAATGGATTATTCTGTCAACAATCAACGTTAAATGGACTAAACCGGAGGTAAATACAAAGCTTTAAATTCATTAAAGTTTGTAGAACAATATCCTGCTAAAACAATGGATTTTATAGACAAAGCAATAACAACAATTATATCGAGTACTAATATTCGGACGGGGAGTGAATTCGGACAATGTTTACTTGTAAGATAAGAATATGTACATTACATTAATGACCAGGAACATGTCTGATGTAGGTATACTCATGTTTAGCAATTACCATTACCATGCCAACAGTCCTTGGCAGAGCATATACTAAAGATATACCTCTCCAAGACCAACAGGGTGGCAACTGTGCTGTGACAAATTTGTCAAACAAATTATAATGTGCCGTTCAAAATGCGTGCATTCTAATAGAAATCGTAAAATTATGTGGCATAGACCACTTTATTTACGTATATTTTTTTTATATAAATCGTCTTTTACTGTGGCCATAGGTCACTCGATACGAGTATATTCTGATAGAAATCGTCCATTACTGTGGCCATAGGTGACTTGATATGCGTATATTCCCATAGAAATCGTCCTTTACTGTGGCCATAGGTGACTTGATATGCGTATTATTTTCATTGAAATCGCCCTTTACTGTGGCCATAGGTAACTTGATATGCGTACATTCTAATAATCACCAGTGTATTTGTTCATTGGTCGTTAGATGTGCATATCTTACAAAAACATTGCCCTTTACTGTAGCCATATGTCGTATGATATGCGTATATTCACTTAGAAATCGCCATTTGCTTTGGTCATAGGCCACTTTATTTACGTATATTCTGATAGAAATTGTCGTTTACTTTAGTAGCCATAGGTCATTTTATATGCGTATAATCTATATTCTACCACGGCACGCGGCCAGTGGTGCATAGATAAAGAAGGAAAATAACTGTGGGTTATTCTGCAACAAATAATGGGCGGAGCCTAATGTTTTGAAAATAGTTCCGGAAATTCAAAGAATTTGTTCCATGAAATGCACGTGCATAAACGCGCGATAGCAAATTGTGACAAACAAATCATTTTCTGCACTATGTAGCATAATAAAACACTTGTACTACACATTTCATACTTAAGTTCACAAAAACGTTTACGTTTTGTTAATATGCTTTTAATTTGCGCTTTTTCGCATCATATGTTCACTGTATTATATCGATAAGTATGACGTCATTCGCTCAATGTTTATCAATAAAGCTGACGTCATTTTGAATTGTTATGATTTATTGACGTCACTGAAACGCACGTGTGAATTCTCTTCTCGGAAATTCGGCGGAGTATTGATAAATATAGTTCTCATTCATAGCCATTAAAAATACGAATTTTATATAAGATCGTGTTAGAATCGAAATAATTAACGGGTAACAGTTGGTTATTACTGTAATAACGTTCCGATGCTTGTTATCAAACCACTCTGGCTACCGCCCTCGTGGTTTAATTCCTACGCATCGGAACTCCAAACAGTTGGTTATTACCGCAATAACCAACAGTTACCCGTCAATTATTTCTTAAATAGACATCGCCATTTGATGTGGCCATAGGTCACTTGATATGCGTACATTCTAATAGAAATCGCCATTTGCTGTGGTCATAGACCACTTTTTTACGTATTTATCACAGAAAATGTTCTTAACTGTGCCTGTAGGTCAATTATATGCGTATATTCTCATAGAAATCGCAGTCTTCGAAATTCGCACTCGCCCGTTCGCAAATGCGAGTAAAAATAAAATCGGGGCGAACGAAAAAATCCATAATTATCGCCCGCCTGGCGAATAAAATATTATGGCCAGAAATTAGAGATTAAAATCAAATAATCTCATAAATACTCAATCTACGTAGAAAATGTCAACAACACCGTAAAGCGTTCGTTTGCAACCGTATTTTCGATTGGATTACATTAGAAAACATCATCGCGCACCTAGTCGTGGCACATCCAATCGAATTCCTATCGTTGAATTCCGACTTACCGGAGAGTAACGATTGTCTTAGCAGTTTGTCCGATATAAGCAAAACGGAAATGTCCGAGTAGGTACGAATTATCTTTCGTATACAGATGCCTGGCGAAAATTGCCGAGTAAATACGAATGTCGTATTTTGTTATGATTTTTGACCTTTATGAAGTAATCGATTAAAATATGCTGAGCTCCAATCGCTATTTCAATCAGGTACCCCACGTCCGCTTTCGTTTTCCAATGTCAACAACAAGTTATGGAATCTCTGAAATATGTTGAGGGTGCCAGACCTGGAAAACCCATTAATTTAATGAAACGAAAAGCAGATAATGAAAAGCAAGAGGCGAAAAAGAAGTATGAAAAGTCCAGGGAAAGGGACTTTCAAAGACCACTGGCGGACTGGCAGGCCTTGGTTGTCTTTTGTTGATGGCACAAGTATGTATTGTGATTGGTGTCGGGAAATTGCTGTAACCCCCAAAGACATTAATATAAGTTCGGGCTGGTAAAAATTGTTTCGGGCTAGTTAAAATTGTAAGGTAACAAGCCCGACTGGCTAGTAATTTAAAAATGCGAATTTCGAAGACTGAAATCGCCATTTGCTTTGGCCATGTGTCACTTGATATGCGTATATTCGCATACATATTGCAATTTGCCGTGGCCATAGGCCACTTTATTTACGTATATTCTCATAGAAATCGTCCTTTACTGTGGCCGTTGGTGACTTGATATGCGTATATTTTCATAGAAATCCTGATTAGCTGTGGTCATGTCACTTGAAATGCGTCTATTGTTATAGAAATAACAAATGGCCATTGTCACTGGATGTGCCCATATTTACATTAAAATCGCCTTTTACTGTGGCCATAGGTCATTGGCTGTTAATAAATAAATAAATAATGTTAATGTACCATGTCTTATTGGTAGAATGGAATTAATTCATACATTTAATATAAAATATCATTCTTATTCCATATCAGTTTATAATTTAGTGGTACGCAGCCTAAAGTCAGACGCTTTTTATGGCGATAGTAATCGGCTTTTGCCGTCTCATCTATGGAAATGAGTGTATTCCCAATTGGTGTGCGACAGATTTTCAGACATTGTAGCGGAATGTGAAAGGAAGTGCAAATATAATTGTTCATTTCGTGAAATTGGATTGTTCAATAAAAAATCTAGAGGTATAGTATTGTGTGCAGGTTGAAGTGTACCATTGCCAAAGCGTACCAATTTAGGATGAAGTGCAACACCCCTTAATAGATGTGTTTTCACAACAATTATGCCGTGTCACCCTATTTCGTGGGTCTTATTTGCGTGTGTGACGCATGCGTGTTAATACATTCTGTTATCTCAAACTGAGTTGGATAAAACACAATTTATAATGTCCTCTTTGCAAACAAAGTGATTAAAAGACCGATTTTTGTTGCTATTTCATTGCTATATTATGTTATTGTACCTGACCCTGATCTGTATCGTTTGGAAGCTTCTCATAATTTCGTGGGTTCTGTTGGCCGGCCTACTTTGGTTGTGGAAGAGTGTTTACAGCATCAATTTAGTTTCACTTTGTTTGTGCTGGACCCTGTGCTGATCAACAACCGAAAATCTTGGTGAAAACTAGTGTTTTTGAAAATTGTATCATTATAAATACACACTCCTTGTCATATTTTTTAAAAGGTGACAATATTGGCCGGACGAAATCTACACACTTGTTCAATTTTCGTTTTGCAGTTTTAACTTGAGGCTTCATGAATCTATAAATATTCTATTGTGTTAGTTATTGGTCTTAAATATTAAATAAATGATAAAATGGCACGCAGCGATTCATGGGTAGGAATGCTAACTTAAAGTTAAAAGTTTGAAAATGTCAGTCAAATTTAGGGAAGGGGGTGTTGTTTATATATATTTTTTAACGAAAATAGCAACATTCCATTGAGAAATAAACACGAGGGAGACAATCATACATGTGCAATTATCCTTGGAAAACTGCTCTAAATATACGATTTTTATAGAACGAAATTTCATGAATTAAATTTCAAAGTGGTTGTGTAGTGAATAATTTGTGTATTTAATGTCATTAATTGGTGATTTAAATGACCATGTCACTCACTGGTTGACATTTAATATGATTTCCTTTTTAGATACTGCAAAAATATACAATTTAGTTACCAGTTATAGTAATTCGGACAATGTTTTCGGATGCACGAGCGAAAATTCTATTAGTTTTAAGCAGCCACGAAATTATGGTAACCCACGAAATTATGGTAATTAGGCATACTGGTTAGCGAGTAGATGTGTTTTCACAATTACTGGTTAGCGAGTATTTGTCGGACAATAGTATTATTCGTGTTTCGTGACCGCTTTTCGTATTTTATCATCATATACCAGTTTGTGAAATTAACTTAAAAAAGTACTTGCCATTTGGGCCAGTATCGTCACGGCATCAGTTTCGGGCGTAGATGAGTTTCAGAAGGTTTTTGTTTACATCGTAACAACCTCTCGTTAAACGGAATTTGACGCATGATTTTTGCACACTTTGTCAACAGGGTGGAGTTTTCTGGTCTGCAACAATTTATTCGCATATATATTGAGATTAGAAAGTTAAAAATGTATTAAAATTCGAAGGTACTTAAAAAATACTACTGGTTGGCGAGTAGTATCCGTGATTGTTTAGTAGTTTTTCTTTATTTTCAATCGCATAAGTAATACGTTTAAAGAAAAGCTTGTTGCAGTACAAAGTTTGGCTCCTTCTGTTTACAAGGATGTAGATATCTTGTCATGACGTCATATGGTTTTTTCCATATAAGGGACTCCAAAGGGGTAATCAATAAGCATTACTTTAAGTAATAAAACTAGTAGTATCCATGATTTTTCCTTTCAGTTGAAAATGCGATTTTTGTGCTATAAACCTCAAGATTTTATACTATTCTACATTATATTACATACATCATAATGATATAATATTACTAAATTCTATATCAGATTAATGGTGATAATGCGACTACAAACACAAGTGGATGCCGGAAAATGGGCTTTTGATTACCACCTTGGGGCCCCTTAAAAATTTGCAGATTGTTAACGGGAGATAACCATGTAATTATCAAAGTAAACGCTTCCCCATTGAAATTTTGTCAAAATCGGCCCGAAACTAGCTGTATAATTTAGTAAAATTGCAATTCTTTGTTAATATTTTCTTTGAGTAAACATTTTGCGATTGCAATTCTTGATTTTTTAAAGAAAATCTATTTCACGAAGAATGCGTGTTGAATAAATGGATGGTGGTGTTTAAATACTAAAATTGATGCTTTATGTGAATAACCTAGCGATCACCCTTGGTAAACCGAAAATAGGAAAGTACAAGATAAATATAGGGGTTCAATTATAGATTAATGTTTATGCGCAAAGACGTACGCGTGAATGCCCCGCGAGGAGTTAAGTTGTTTTGAGATTATTTTTTTTACAAATATGTAAATATCTTGAAAAATATGAAGTTTTGGAGACTTCAACTTATTCTGCGTTTGAAACAGTTGCTAGGTGATGTGTGTAAACTCAACATTCAATGCTGGAGAGCTTGTACACCTTTTAATATTCAAATCACGGATACTGCTAGTTCACGGATACTACTCGAAAACCAGTATCACCTACATATTTGTTATGAATTGTTGTTACGTTCACGATCGAGACTAATTTTATTTCAGCATCATGAACATACATGTCATAATTTTTTCAGGCTAAAACAGGACATTGCCAACAAATTGGGGGGACATTTGACATTTGACCGGGACACATTAATATTGTCATTTTGTCAGAAAAAAAATAGTAATAATAATAGTTTATCGTATCTAACCTAGGTCCTAGTCCGTTTCGTGGTCTATATAGTTATGGTTCAAACAATAAACACCCAAAATGAATAAAACAAACATACACACGCATATATTTTAATCATATTTATTCAATAATATAAACGATAACATGTATTTGTAATTATGACATCAAAGAAATTACACGAAACACACAAATATAAACATTGATTGTGAAATAAACAAGAGAGGCTACTCCAGCAGACTTATACCTGGGCTACGTTACACTATACACTGCGTCATTAACTGCATCAACTTTTGCGATGTGAACAATACAAGTTTAAAGAAAGTAATCATTGTTTTTGCATATTTAATTCTCGAAAAGTTCTCAATTTATTTTCATACTTACCTTCAAGCGTTTCCAAACTAATTATGTGATAACACCTATTCTATTTTAAATCCAAATAACAACAAAAACAGTTCCTTTTTTATTCCTAAACAATGCAACAATCAGCAGCAGTTAGCCACCGCGGATATATGACCCCCATCCCGCGAAAGTGTGACAAACGATCAATAAATCGCTAATGGGGTATCATTACAACTCCTCTTTGACAGGCGGCTAGCGGGTATTGTTGTCATAGGGACCGATAAAGGGATTAACGATCTGAAGTTAATTGTTGGCCCAATGTAAGTTTTATGGTACACTAACATCGATTTTTGTAATTGACTGGGACATAATGCATCTCACCGGGACACGGGGACAGACCTCGCGAAACCGGGACAATCCTGGTGAGACCGGACGTATGGCATGTATGATCATGAACCTGATAAAAAAAACAACATAGGTTGACATATTTCCCCCAAGACATGACAGATCTCTACACGTTGGTTAAAAATGAGTCTACCAGTAGAATGTGTTGCTAAGAGGTTTCATATTCACCCCCTGTACGTCGGTAAACCAATTTGCAGATGATAAATCAAATTTCAGAGAAAACATATCATCCCCAATGGACAGATAGGTACATATTTTGATTTTTTCGGCAATTTTAGTCAGTATATATACACAATTATTGTACACATGTTAAAGTAATGTCCAACGCCAGTGTATTGCCAGAAATCTAGGTTTTTCTAAGAAGAAATATATATGTTTTCTGGGGGAAATACAAAATATTTAAAAAATGTACGTATTTATTTAATTTTTGGCATCTAAATCGACAAATTAGAAACCGTTACAGAGTAATGATATAATCTATCTAGAAGGGCATTCAAACGTTTATTAGTTGATACAGTAGTGGTTTCTGGGTTAAAATCAATTATATCTTGGAATGGTATGCTCATTTATGGATAAAGCTGAACTGTTTGAAGAAAATGTGTAAATCAAGTCCAAACTTAAACTGGATAAAGCTCAAACTGCACAATAAAATGATTATTTTTTGCAAACAAAAGGGTTGTTTTGTGCTATTTTTCATGACATATTTTCATTACATATACATATTTTTATTATAATATGTAATAGAAGAAAAATATAGTTTATTAAAAAATTGTACAATGTAGCATATAAAAAACTAATAAGGCCAACATGGCCCATGATCGTCATGAATAACAATTATACAAATAGGAACAAATAATATTATCATGCTTAAAATTTATATCATAAAATCATAAACAACACTTATCCTTTATGGATTTTCATGAAATAAAAACCATATTAAACATAATTATATTGTGATTAATCTGATATATGATTCATTAAAATATGTTCAGTGCAAAGCACCTAATTCATCCGATGAAATATACGACCGTCAGAAAATCAATATCAGTGAATGGATTATTGGATTTTGCTGGGGATGCTAATCATGATGATAATAATAATAATTATAATTATTATTATTGGGTTATGTAATTATAAGGATAATACATAATATTTAATCATTTCTTATAAAACAATAATTATTTTGGTACCAATAATTAATTTTTAAACAGGTAAATTCTGAGCGATTAGCAATTGATGCCAGATGGTCTAAACTTGTTAACTGATTTGTAGGACTAGTAAAGTCATGATGCGTCGATTACAGTACAGCAGACAGGTACCAAAGCGTAAGTTACTGTCAAGTAGTGTAATTGTGAAACAGGTTTTACAACACAAAAAACTTTTACAACACAAAAAAAAAATAAGAAAGGGGCAATTATTGGTGATATTAAACACCAAATTATGTGTTTGCATGTGTTTTACAAATGTTTGTGATCTATGAAGTCGGCGACGAAGATTTTCGCGGGGTCGTGAAAATATGTGACATTGCAAAATTTTATAATTAAATTACCACCAGTATTGTTAATTTATGTCCTGTCATAGGTGTTATATACTAGAATGGTCCTTAATATCTGATTATTGAACGATGCTTTTATATTCCTGTCAAAATTCAGCCCTAGATTTTCGTATAAAATTTCTGTTTAAACAAAAACTCTTATCACCGCATTACTCAATTTACTGAGATTTAGAGTTGTTATTGTAATGTACATATTCTTATCTTACAAGAAAACATTGTCCGAATTCATTCCCCGTCCAAATATTAGTACACAGGGCTGGCCCTGGCTGACAATTTTCTTGAGCCAATTTTTCGCGAGGTTGGATTTGCTTATTCGTGTGGTTTCATCATAAGTCACTAATAACAAGAACTATACGATGCTGTCCGGAATCTTGCGCAGTTAAGCACTAATTGTGTGATAAACATCGGATGAACACCCCAATCTTTCAGGACAGTAGCATTGAACTGAGGACAGCCATTGGAAACAAGCTCATTAGGTATTCCGTATGTAACAAAGATCTGTGTAGGCAGGAAATGAGCCCGGTAGCACCTTGATATGATCTTCACACAATAGGCCAGATAAAGTAATGAACAACAACCACTAGATAAGTGTGCCCTTTGTAGGTAAACTAAAAGTAATTTCAGCACACTGACACTGAAATGGATACTCCGGGGAATTCAGTGAGATAGGTGGAGCACTGGGGTTTGTGGGAGCACTGTGGTTGCAGTGATTACAACTGGAACAGAGAGTGGTAAATGTAGGTGTGATGCCAGGCCAAAATACCAAAGCAGTACTGCTTTTACACCGTTGCCTAGTCAGCATAGTTAGTCCAAACAAGTGTGAACATGACTTGTCTGAACATGAATTAAATTTTGTTGACATTTTGCATTGTCAGCAAAACAATAAAATCTGGATGATTGGTTTTTGGTCTTTAACAACAATTATTGAATACTGTGTTGTAAATATGATGATTGGAGAAAATGTCACTTTACTTAGTAGTTAAATTGGGGTTCTTAATTTATTATGAGAATTAATCTACAGGTAGTATGCGAAATAATAAGGCGGCTGTACCGCTGCAGCTTTGGGGCCCAATATCAGAAACTTCATAATCATTGAGCTACCCCTAAATATTGTTCAATTGTGCTCATATTTTGCCAAATTTATTATTTTATATACAGGCCTTTTTCTATAAGCCTCCCGGGTCAGAATATCTGACCCATTCCCAATGCAAAACAGGGTTGTTTTTTCCCAATTGAAAAAATAATTTCCCCTCCACTACAAAATTTAGTTTGACATTTATAACAGTCTTGAAGAAAATTACATCAAGAAATATTTTAAGAATAAAAACATTAAAAATCCCAATGAAATTTATATATAAATTGAAATTTAATCAAACGATCGATGGAAATTGATACTGACAAAAAGATTTATTTGTACATTCCTTTCCCAATTTGCCACATTTTACGTTGAGAAATTCCCAATTTCAAACCAGGTACTCTTTCCCAAAAAGGTCAGAAAAAGGCCTGATATTTATGAACAAAATGAGAGGGTAAGAAGATCATATTTCAAAAGTTCAAAAATAAGCTCCACCCTAAGGGTGACGTCTATAATACACTGATATATGTATTGTATTTTTGTATTGTTTGTGAGAAGATGTTATATTCAAAAATAAAATGATATTCATCTTCAAGAAAAGGGCAAACCGGGCAAACACTATATTACTAATATCGGTATTATTCCACCTTCCCTTCTTGATGTTAACCAGTTTAAGGTAAAATTGAAGTTCAAAACAGAAGATATTTCTATAAAATAATGCCCTTGAATAGCCATTTATGCGTCCTTCTACACCTTGGACAAAAGTATTAGTAATTCTTTGCTTAAACACAGAAAAGAAACCATTGAGATTACCAACACCTTGTGCCAAGCAGTCATGATAGAATCCCAATGAACTTGGAATACATTTCACTTGACTTGCCCAGTTAGTTTTTTGGGGATTAGTTTCATTATCGTCTGGCATAATTTTCTATTATCATTTTAATGAATTTTATGTTCTGCATCACAGATCATCTTGAACCAGTACTTTTATTATCATATTCATTTTACTCGTAGTTAAAACGTCAAGTATCCATGTCTCTGATAATATAAAGTCATTATGTGTGCTGATTTTGACACCTATTTGTCCTTCACGATTTAATTACATATTTTAAATTAACATAAGCAATTTTATTGTTGTTTTATTGACATTACAAAGGCATTTGATTACATTGTAAGGGATATCTTTAGTACAGAATATACAGGCTCGCTATTCGAGGACGACGTTTTACAGTTATAAAAGCAATGTATACTCATGTGTACACAAATGTAAGACATCATAATGATATCGGAACTGCATTTTGAGCGGGGCCGGCTAGCTCAGTTGGTAGAGCGCTGGAATACAAATCCGAGGATCGCGGGTTTGATTTCCAGCCCGGCCACATAACTTGTGTGGGGATTGGTCATGAAATTATTTCTACGGCCATTCTCCCTCTACCTCTGATTCAAGTAAGGCAGTTGTCAGTTACTGGCATACGTATGTGTATTTAGTACGGGTAAACCAGCTTACCCAGGAAAAGTGTGAGTAGGTTAACTGACCGCCGTTATATGACTGAAATACTGTTGAATACGGCGAAAAATCCAAACAAACAAAACAAACAGAACTGCATTTGAGAGTCATATAGGTCTAAGACAAGGCGAGTGTTTTGTTTCCGATTATTTTTTCTTTGTATATCAATGACATGGAGGATATATTGTACTCAAAAGGTGCAAGTGGTATTGATATAGGCATGTTAAAATGCTTCCTACTCATGTATGCGGACGGTGAAGGGCAAATACGTCATCTGTTGTTCCCATTTTCGCTGGACATTCAGATTGTGCTTCCAGCAAAACATGGTAATTTTCAGCCCAGTTTGATTGCCTTTTTTAATCAAATTTGTAAACAATTTACCTATGACACTTAACATAGTTATCACTCTAAAATTATTTGGGTCATTTAAATCTCCTTTCTTATGACTAGGTATAATAAGACATTCGGTCCATTTATCTGGAAAATATCCAAAACATAATATTTTGTTAAAGAATTTAAGCAAATATTCAGGAAGTTCAACTCTGCCATTTATTATAAATTCATTTAAGATCAGTTCTGGTCCCGCACTTTTTCCAGTTTTTATGTTGGCAGTCCCTTTGAAAATTTCTTCAGCAGTAAAGTATTACTATGGTAAGAACCGTAACAATGTTTACTTTAATAAAATTGCTGCAGAATGCTTTAGTGAACTTTTGTGGTCATCAATGATAAAATCTCGCTAAAAAATTGGTTTAAATGTATACATTTATTGCATTTACATAAAGCACTCTTTTACAAGTTTGGTTATTATCCATTCAGTTTTAAAAAATAGTTTGGACCTTATCACCTAAAAAGTTGGGGCTTTATCAATTTTACATTATATTGTCCCACGAAAATAACAATATAATGCGTGTTTTGTGCATTTAAACAACGCATGAAGCAGATATCCAAAGAAGAATGGCTGATACGTAAGGTCGTACATTAATAACTGCAAAAACATTAATTGATCAGTACTTTTTAACATAAAATATTGCCAACTTTACTTTTTCTACAATCTTAACAAAATTCATACTAATTTGGCCAAATAATTGCCATTAGGAATCGTTTGTAACAGCGCATTATATATACCAAATATCATTGTATCTTGTGCGATATTTTAAATGTTGAAACTTACCTTAAAGATACGAGTTTTGGTAAATAAATTTTGGTAATAAGTAATCTGTCCGACATGTTTTCTCTGAAATTTGATTTATCATCTGCAAATTGGTTTACCGACGTACAGGGGTGTATTCATCTAACAAGACTTGAAGTTCAGTTCCCCTATTTAATTCCAATATAAGTCGACGTACTTTCGTTCTTATACTGCAGTGTGGAGGATGAAGCAAATTGAGACATAATTTTATGAAAAGGTTTATTTTTGTTTTTTACCTAATGAAAGAAAACAGCAATAAACAAGAAATGTCTTTAAAAAAGACAATCGGCGTTGAAATTAATATTGAGATGTCATTTAAAAATTACCTAAACAGACGGCAAAGACAATCGGTTACGTGACTTCTCAGACCCCAGATTGTTTGGTCCCCACCAATATTAGACTTATTGGACCCCAGATTTTTTGGACACGATAAGAAAACTTCTCGGACCCAAAAGTAAATTTGAGATAAATTTTTATTAATTTAAAATTAAATAAAATTATAATTAATATCTATGCTGTGAATAAACCAATCATACAGCTCCATGTTTCCACCAGTGATATATGAATAACCAAAATAAAATAGGTTAACATAATTTTTATCTGAATTTGTCAAGCCAATTTAACAAATTAACAATGTCAGAAAATAATTTCGGGAATGAGTTAAAATTATTATGTATCAGACGAGTCTATATAGTTATTTATAGTACCGGTAATATACCATTCATGTTAGTTATCTAATATAATAATGATTTGAAGTCAAATAAGCATTGATACTGTGTATCCCAATAAAAAGCAATAGTAAGGGAACATTCAGCGATTTTTGAAATGTTAAGACTTTATATTTGATAACCCAACATAAAAATTCATTAGACTATGAAGATTTTAAATTATATCAGTAGAAATATGATATATAAGGGGTTCCTGTGTATAATTAGTATTGCAAATTGTGTGTTTTTGTGAATAGGTAGCTAGGTTTTACAAAATGAGGTTGACACTTAACAAAATATAAAAACAGAAAAGCCTTGTAGATAGCCCAATATTCATGATACTTAGTCAGAACATTTGTCCCAATGATATCTCGGATGTGTTCAAAACTGGGTCACGTTTGGTTGAAAACTATGTCAAGAGAGGAAATTTAAGAAAAAGCTTGTGAACACTCTAGAGGCCACATTTATAGCCCAATCATCATGAAGCTTGACCAGAACATTTGTCCGAATGGTATCTCCGATAAGTTTAAATCTTGGTCACTTGGGGTCAAAAACTAGGTGACGAGGGTTGAAGAAAATGCTTGTGAACATTCTAGAAGTCACTTTAGCTCACCTGAGCACTTTCACCTGAGCACAAAGTGCCCATGGTGAGCTTTTGTGATCGCCCGTTGTCCGTCGTGCGTGTTTGCGTGCGTCGTCAACTTTTCAATTAAACAACATCTCCTAAACCACAATGCAGATTTTCACCAAACTTCACAGGAATGATAATAAGGTGAACCTCTTTCAAAGTTGTTCAATTCGTTACGGTTCGCTGCATATGTAGGTCACCAGAGCTAAAAATAGATTTAAAAAGTGTAAACTTTAAAAATCTCTGAAACCGCAGGGCCCAGAGGTTTCATATTTGGTATGTAACATCCTTTAGTGGTCCTTTACAAAGTTTTTTCAAATTATGTCCCTGGGGTCAAAATGGGCCACACCCCGGGGGTCACATGGTTTATATAGAACATATAGCAAAATGACTTTTAAAATCTTCTCCTATGAAACCACAAGGCCCAGAGATTTCATATTTGGTATGTAACATCCTATAGTGGTCCTCTAGAAAGATTGTTCAAATTATGCCCCTGGGGTCAAAACTGGCTACGCCCCGGGGGTCATATGGTTTATCTAGAATTTGTAGCAAAATGACTTTTTAAAAATCTCCTCCTGAAACTGCAAGGCTCAGAGGTTCATACCTGGTATGTAACATCCTTTAGTGGCCCTTTACAAAGTTTGTTCAAATCATGCCCCTGGGGTCAAAACGGACCACGCCCCGGGGGTCACATGGTTTATATAGAATATATAGCACAATGACTTTAAAAATCTACTCGTCTGAAACCACAAGACACAGAGATTTCATATTTGGGATGTAACATCCTGTAGTAATCCTCTACAAAGATTTTCAAATAATGCCCCTGGGGTTAAAACTGGCTACGCCCCGAGGGTCACATGGTTTATATAGAGTATATAGCAAAATGACTTTAAAAATCTTCTCCTCTGAAACCGCAAGGCACAGAGTTTGGTATGTAACATCCTTTAGTGGTGCTTTACAAATTTGGTTCTAATTATTGCCCTGGGGTCAAAATGGGCTACGCCCCTGTGGTAACATTGTTTATTAGCTCACCTGAGCACAAAGTGCTCATGGTGAGCTTTTGTGATCGCCCGTTGTGCGTCGTGTGTGCGTGAGTGCGCCGTCAACTTTTCATTTAAACAACATCTCCTCCTAAACCGCTTGGCAGATTTTCACCAAACTTCACAGGAATGATCCTTGGGTGGACCTCTTTTAAAGTTGTTCAAATCTTTCCAGTCCGCTGCATATGTAGGTCATCAGAGCTAAAAATAGATTTAAAAAGTGAAAACTTATAAAAAAGTTCTTCTGTGAAACCGCAAGGCTCAGAGCCTTCATATTTGATATGTGACATCTTCTAGTGGTCCTCTACAAAGATTTTTGAAATGATGCCCCTGGGGTCAAAACTGGCCACGCCCCGGTGGTCACATGGTTTATATAGACTTATATTGCAAAATGACTTTAAAAATCTCCTCTGAAACAGCAAGGTCAAGAGGTTTCATATTTGGTATGTAACATTGTATAGTGGTCCTCTACAAAGAATGTTCAAATGATGCCCCTGGGGTCAAAATTTGCCACATCCCGGGGTCACACGGTTTATTTAGACTTGTATATCAAAATGACTTTAAAAATCTTCTCCTCTGAAACCGCATGGCCAGGAGGTTTCATATGTGGTATGTAACATTGTATAGTGGTCCTCTACAAAGATTGCTCAAATGATGCACCTGGGGTCAACACTTTCCACACCCCAGGGGTCACAGAGTATATAGACTTAAATAGCAAAATGACTTTAAAATTCTTCTCTGAAACCGCAAGGCCCAGAGGTTTCATATTTGGTCTGTAACATTGTATAGTGGTCCTCTACAAAGAATGTTCAAATGATGCCCCTGGGGTCAAAATTTGCCACATCCCGGGGTCACACGGTTTATTTAGACTTAAATAGCAAAATGACTTTGAAAATCTTCTCCTCTGAAACTTCTAGGCCCAGAGGTTTCATACTTGGTATGTAACATTATATAATGGTCCTCTACAAAGATTGTTCAAATGATACCCCTGGATTAAAAACTGGCCAAACCCTGGGTGTCAAATATTTTATATAGACTTAAATATTTAAATGACTTTAAAAATTTTCTCCTCTGAAACTGCAAGGCCTAGAGGTTTGATATTTGGTTGGTTACATTGTATAGTGGTCCTTTACAAAGATTGTTCAAGTGATGCCCCTGGGTTCAAAATTGGCCACACCCCGGGGGTCACATGGTTTATATAAACTTATATAGCAAAATGTCTTAAAATCTTCTTCTCTGAAACCGCAAGGCCCAGAGGTTTCATATTTGGTATTTAACATCCTTTAGTGGTACTCTACAAAGATTGTTAAAATTATGCCCCATGGCTCAAAACAGACCACACCCCATTGGTCACATGGTTAATATAGACTTAAATAGAAAATGACTTTAAAATTCTTCTCCTCTGAAACCGCAAGGCCTAGAGGTTCATATTTGGTATGTAACATTGTATAGTGGTCATCTACAAAGAGTGTTCAAATTATGCCCCTGGGGTCAAAACTGGTCACGCCCGTGGGGTCAAATGGTTTATATAGACTTAAATAGCAAAATGACTTTAAAAATCTTCTCCTCTGAAACGGCAAGGCCCACAGCTTTCCTATATTTGTAACGTAACATTGCATAGTGGTCCTCTCCAAAGATTGTTCAAATTATGCCCCTGGGGTAAAATCTGGCCACCCCCGAGGGGTCACATGGTTTATATAGACTTAAATAGCAAAATGACTTAAAAAATCTTTACCTGAAACCGCAAGGCCCACAGCTTTCCTATATTTGGTATGTAATGTTGTATAGTGGTCCTCTACAAAGATTGTTCAAATGATGCCACTGCGGTCAAAACTGGGCTACCCCGGGGGTCACATGGTTTATATAGACTTGAATAGCAAAATGACTTTTAAAATCTTCTCCTCTGAAACCGTAAGGCCCAGAGGTTTCATATTTGGTATTCAACATTGTATGGTGGTCCTCTACAAAGATTGTTCAAATGATGCCCCTGGGTCAAAACTGGGCACACCCCGGGGTGCAGAGGAGGGAACTCAGATGGTTACACACACCACCAGACCTGTAAATATGAGTGAAAATGTGTTTTAAAGATAATAATGTATTTAAATCCAATTATATCATGAATATATTTTTCAGATTTATGTCTTAGCTGTTGTAATATATACACTATGTATAATATGAGGGGTGATCAAAAAGTTTCCGGAAATGTTCTCTCATTTCTTTATTAAACATAGAATTATGATGAAACGTGAATATGATATGCTGCATTATATTTTATATTTAAATAAAAAAGTCCATATCAATATCTATATTGGTTAATTAATTCTAGTCTTCATAGCAACCTTATCTTGGTAGATTCGGCCCAAAATATAAATTTATTCCGTAAAGTCATTTAAAATTTATGGCGTCTGGTTCACCCGTTTACACAATACCTCAACAACATTAACGCTATAATTTTCCGCCAATATTTAGCATGACGCTGATGACATTATTTACAAATTTTGACTTCATTTCCGCAATCAAGCCGTGTTCCGGCCAACAATGTGCGATAATGAACGCTGATAAAAGATCGGCTATCAAATTTTCTATCAAAAATGGATTTTCAAGAATAAAACCTAGAATATATGGTGAATGCATATGGGGATTATGCTCTGAAGAAGACTGCTGTTTTATAAGTGGTTCAAGCGCTTTGAAGAAGGGCGGGAAAACCTTGGTGATGACGATCGCAGCAGCCGCCCAAAACCTTGGTGATGACGATCGCAGCAGCCGCCCAGTAACGATAACGTCATCTGACGTCACTATCATCAAAGAGCTGCTTGACAAAGATAAACGGGTCACAATTAGAGAAATTATAGCAAGAATTGACTTTAGTTATGGGACGATTTTTAACATCATTCACGAGCATCTCACCATTGGAAGAGTGTGTGCACGTTGGATCCCCAAGATGTTAACAGACGATCAGAAGCGAATGCGATCGGAATCATGTCAACGGATATTGCGGCCATTTGAACGCTAGGGACCCAATTTCATGGAAAGAGTCGTAACTGTTAACGAAACGTGTATAGGTTTCTATACACCTGAGACCAAGCAGCAATCTACTATGTGGAAAACACCCGGTTCTCCATCCTCGAAGAAGTTAAAGTAGATTCAGTCCACCAAAAAGCAGATGTTCATAATCTTCTTCGACGTCAGAGGTGTGGTACTGGTGCATGCTGTACCCCAAGGGCAGACGGTTAACGCAGCGTACAACATAAAGGTGGGTTGAAGACATTAATCATAACAATATTTTTATATTGTATAGTGTTAACCAGACTTACAATATTATAAATTATTCAAATTATGCATCACATTCTGTTTATCATTTTAGGTTTTGAAACGTGACTTTCTGAGGGCTATAAGGAAGAAGAGGGCCTAGCACCTGCCATCTATGATTTTTCACGATGACAACGCCCCTTCCCACTGAGCAGCAGCTACACAGACAGCCTTACAACATTGGGATTTGAGCTTCTGGATCATCCCCCATGCAGCCCAGACCTGTCGCCATGTGATTTTTTTCTCTTCCCTGTGATCAAGAGCTACCTTCGAGGCATACATTTTGACGACACGGACGTGCTTTCCAGCGCAGTGCAGGCCACCATTTCTAACATTCACACGGACACATTCAGAGATTGTTTCAAATACTCGTGGATTGAGCGTTGTAGAAAGTGTATTGTGTTTAATGGAGAGTACTTTGAAAAGGATTAAGAGCCACCATTGGCTGAGTCGCCATAAGATATTTTGTTGACTTCAACATTAACAAACTTTGGATAGTGCATAGTGACGTTACTATAGTAACTGTGGTTATTTTATTTGATATGTGATTTTAAAGAAAATTTGTAAATATAATTGCTTTAAATCAATCTGCATTTAGTAGAAATTTCATAAACATTGCATGAAAAATAAAGAAACGCGAGAACCTTTCAGTGAACTGTTTGATCACCCCTGACCCAGGGCCTTCCCCAGGATTTTTTTCAGGCGCCCTGGTCCCGAGAGGGGTGCGTTAGGGAAGGGTATCCCCGCCCTACGTGGATTTTTTTTTCGCGGCATGTGTCAAATTACGTTATCTGGTGCGTTTTAGCTCTTAAAATTTAGGCAAACAGCTTTTCTTTTTTGTTAATGTTTAAACAAAATGAAATAAACGAAACATCACAGTTAAAATGGTATACCTCAAGCCTTTTACAAGCATCGGGTGTCAATTTTGTTGCAAAACTCAAAGTAGCTAATAATTTTTTTCTGGATGTTTATGTCCAGAGGGCATCCCTTTCGCACAGTTACGTTATGTTCAAACCAACTATTCTCGTCGTTATTGAATATTTAGGTTACACTCAATCTACTAACGTTTGTTCGATTTATTATGTTCATATGGGCATGCGTTTAGTGTTTTAACACTGTTTTAATCGTTACAACTGTTGAGCATAGTACTGATTGGTTAATTGGTGAATTGTAAAGATCTTGATTAAAATTATACATTTATATAATGCATGCTTTGTTCATGCAAAAATGGTGGGAAAATTTCCTCGTGCACGTCGCGCCTACGCTCATCAAATGTTAGTAAAGCACATGGTCCGTACACGCATGCATTCCATGCTTGGAACGTGATGTCGTGGTTGTCAGCAGACATTTCGCGCTCTTTTATAGTAAACACGGGTTTTACTTTGCATGCAAGTAAAACAAGGCAGCTTATTTTATGAAACTATAATAGTAACACTGGATAGGCTTTTCCGATAACAATTTCATATTAGCGTATTTTAGACTGATTTTTGCAGTTTAGTTTTTTTATTGTAGTTATTAAAATGAGCAAATAAATAAGTGTGGATATTATAAAATACGAAAGGGCGAGGTTTGTTTTGACGCGAATATGAGGTTAACTGTGTGTGGATACATGCCGATTGCACCGATTCTTCAATGATAACTTCGTTCCAAAGCGAAGATAACCTGAGTGTTTCTATTGGCTTACATCGATTTTACTGCGTAATGAAATTCCGCCTACAGGGGCGGGGCTTCACGGTGATTGATTGTGGCTTAGGAATAACTGCAAATTGTTAAAATTTTCGGCGTAGTGACACTCGCTTTGATCATTCGCAGACTTGGTTGAGTGGGTGTACATGTTTCTAGAGTGAAAAACTGCCTTTATGAGGCAAGAGATTAGCTTTCACAGCAGGTACTGTCGGTCTACTTCAGTCAACATAGCTGATTAATTGATAAAATACAGGGACCCCGGGTGATGTTTATAAACGCAACACTAATTTAAGGCGCCCCGGGAATGTTCAAGTTAAAATTCAAGCGCCCTGGGACTGGGGCGCTAAAACGGCATGGGGAAGTCCCTGCCCCGCATATTAACGTCATTGGTATAAATATAAACAAAGCGAAACTCCAGTAATGTTAAATAACTATTTATGTTATTACATACCACGCAATACTGCTGCATTGTCCACTGATGACTGCCCGTATGACAAATAAATTTCTGTTTACAATTCGTGTGATTTCTCATTTTTCCTTTGACATCTCAAACACTGCTTTAATGTGAAACTGGTCAACTGTGTTACAAACAAATGCTTTACACAAAGCAATTATACACTTTATTGAACAATCTATTTTTTCCATTTTGTTTTATGTAGTCAACAATTTAATTTGATTTATAGAGACTAACTTCGGAATTCCTTTAGTTTTTTAGTCCACACTGTAGAACTTTAAGTTGCCATTTCGACTTTAGTTTAAAACCGAATTGCATTATTGCACAGAGAATTGAATAGTAAATATTTGTTACAAATTCATTTTGATGTGCTAATTGTTTATTTATTAGGATCTTTATCTGGGCCTATCAGTGCTAATTAACAGCAAAGCCTTCCCTTGAAAGCTGGTCAGTGTATTGCTATTGTAAACACAGATTTCAGCTTCAAGATAGCATCTTTACCTAGAACAGGTGTTGTAAACCAAATTTGGACTATGTGTTGTCTTCTTTCCAACATTCAAGATCCAATTATTACTGCTGCATGGGAAGGACCTGATTAGTGTTGTCAGTACCTTTCATACATATAATGCAACATTTATGTAAACTTATACCAATATTTCAAAGATGTTTTTGCCATACAACTTAATAAAATAAATTCGTTCCACAAGTAGTCCTGTTACGTTGTGTATCTATGTAGCTACTACGCATGTTCTTCAACATCGTAGCATGTTAAATAAGGTTCTACCAGACTTTGTCTGTTATAATTAGCAAATATCCAAAACTATCACAAACACTGACTGGGCCCCAAATTGAGATTTTATCGCTCATGCGCACGTCATTTTTCTTCCCCAGATGACATTTGCATGCATTATAGGCAATCGATGTACACACTAGGGATTTTTACCAAATAATTAACTCACTTTTTTAAAAGAACAACAAAACAGACTTGAAAATACAAGCGATTATGGCAATCTCCTAGTATAGTCCCCTGGGGGGGGGGGGGGGCTATTCTATTTTAGCATTTGAAAGCCGTTTTTCTTCTGTTTTTTGTTTAATGTTTATAAACACATGGAAGAGCTCTACCAAAATAAGTAGGTAAGAAAATAAACAGTGTTGCAATCGTTTTCATTTGTGCAGAAAAGCTCTACAGAATTTGTAACAAATAACTGCATCGCTTTCTATAGTGCTATTCATTCCGTGTACGACATACATAGTGGCGCCTTGTAACATATACTCCTAGAACAGCCCCCGGGGGCTATAATAGGCGTATACATAATAATTGTTCCTATTCATTCCGTTTTTAAAAAAGATGGAACTCACAAACATTTTGAATTAAGCTACAAACAGTGGTCAAGAAAATATGCAGTTGCACTTGAGTATATATACTCCTAGTAATTAGCCCCTGGGGGCTGTTCTAGGAGTATATATAAGGTGACGAAATTTCTTCCCATGTGATTCATTCTTATGGCGTAAAAAAAAAAAGTTAGTTTCAGGTTGGGGCATTTTTTTAGAGTAGGACGGGTTACCTGAAACAAACATATTTTTTTTTTACGGCTAATTTACCTCTGAAGGGAAGTTTTTTGGGAAAAGGGTTTGCTCATTTAGTTTCACATGAATTTAAATACTACTAGAACAGTCCCCGCGGGCTGTTCTAGGAGTATATATAGAGAGACGATATTGTTTTAAAGATTTATTGACCGTTGTCTTTCATTCAAATAAACACGTATTTCATTATTTGTATTTTGAATACCTTACATTTAATTCCAAAATTTTCACCCTATATGTACTCCTAGAACAGTCTCCGGGGGCTATACTAGGAGTATATATATATCGCTGACTCTTACCTAACACTGGGGGCTGTTCTAGAAGTATAAATAAGGTGACAAAATTTCTTCCCATGTTATTCATTCTTACTTTGCCTCTGAAGGGAAGTTTTCCCGGGAAAAGGGTTTTCTTCGGGGGCCTATACAAATCGGGCTTGTTTTGGTTTTGGGGGAAAAGGGTTTTCTTTGAAATTTTGAAATAATGTGGCATTACGGAAGGAAGTACATTCCCTTATTCAAAATTTACTTGAATTTATATACTACTAAAATTAGGGCAGATGCGAGTATCAGAGTACTCGGAAACTCACTCGGATACTCACAATTTCGGGCTGGGAATCGAGTATGAATACTCGTCCTTGCCGAGATCGTTTAATCGCAGTCTTAAAATTTTATATTTACCTTAAATAGATTTTCCATAAAAGAGTTAATTAATACACAAAATAATCCCTTTTGAGACATTATATTGCATTTTAATGTGTATACACGTCCTTATGTCATGGTTCATTTTAGATCTTTCAGTTTTTGCTATAATGTGACCAAAGGTGTGTACAGACTCTGTACAACTTGCTTTGTTATGTCAAAATGTATTTGTTTAATATGATAAATTTAAGTTAATTGTCTTCATTAGAGTGTATTCCTGTATGAAAATTAGTAACAGCTGATTCTTGTTTCAATCTGTGAATTGTAAGCCCCGACTTGTGGATCGGATCGTCACTTACCCAACGATCCACAGCCCTAACTAGAATGGTCCCCGGGGGCTGTTCTAGGAGTATATATCGAGCGACGATATTGTTTTTAAGATTAATAAACCGTTGTCTTTCACTTACACGTAAATATACATGTATTTCAGTATTACTATTTTGAAACATCTTACATATAATACCAAGATTGTCCCCAAGTAAGTTGCTTGTACTTCAAAGATACTTGGAAGTAATTTTGTCACACCATATATACTCCTAGAACAGTCCCTGGGGGCTATGCTAGCAGTATATATATCACATACTCTTACCTAACACATTATTTTATTCAGCTGTCATTTGTGATAAGGTCTGACACCGGGTTGGCATAAAACCCAGGTTTTATAGTATTGACCGGCCCGGGCGGGTAATACTGGGAAAAACCAGGTTCTACAGGATTTTACTGGGCAATACTGGCGAATAAAGATGCTGCAAAATTATGTTTGCATTACATACTAATAATGAGTTTCTAACTTTCTACATGTAAACACATATCTAATAACAATTAAAGACAGTAAGTAGCATTGTTTATTTCTATTTCATGTAGAATTATATTGATAATTTCTTCTCTTTTTCACAAAATTTAAGTAGGAATTTTTGGTCTCTCTGGACAATACTGATTATTACTTGGCATCTCTGTTTTAACTCACTTTCATTAAAAATGTTCTCAGTATATAGTTGTATTCTGTTACAGAATTATGTTTATGAAAGAAAAATACAAAAAATAAAATTTGACATATTGTTAAGTTATGAAATATTTTAGTTGATGTCATGTTGCAACAAGACTCTCTTGCATCCCTATGCTGTAAATTAAATTAATGACACAATTGTGTGATATCATTTATGATCCATCCACAATATGTACATCCTCTTAAACAAACACAAACATTGACTGAATTGACAGATGCATGTGCTCAACAAACAATTCAACTGGACCCCTTGAATAAACATTAGACCTATTTCAATGATTCAGGGGCCAGGCAAAGGCCCATGTCAATTAGGGGCCTTTTCCAAACCGTAAAAACATGCATTGATTGGCACCATAAGTGACTTATTCCTGCTGTTAATTGTGCATCATAATAAAAATAATTATTTTTTATTGCTTCATCATTATCAATCCTGCTTTTAAAGTGAAAACAATGAAAGTAA
The DNA here is from genome assembly GCA_027627225.1 of Congeria kusceri. Classification (NCBI taxonomy): domain Eukaryota; kingdom Metazoa; phylum Mollusca; class Bivalvia; order Myida; family Dreissenidae; genus Congeria; species Congeria kusceri. The sequence goes on along the minus strand of CM051030.1, from coordinate 29,342,743 downwards.
GTCATGAAAATAGAAGATATGAGTGATTTGTCCAGTAATCCCCGGTATAATACCAGATTATTAAATAATAATGACCGTGCTTGCATTATTATCCATAGAAGGCCTCCCTAAGTTTTATTGTTCACAAAAAAAGAACAGTTCAATGCAAGAAATAAAGAAGGATGAATAAGTGTAGACATATATCAATATCAAGCGGAATCATTTCACAAATAACATAGAAAATATTTCATGATAAGCGTTACCATCGACAAATGTATGAATAAACCAGTGGATATGTGCCGCCACTTTAAAATATTGTAACTATGCATATATTAGATCTGCAAAACTAAACAAGTCATATTTTAATGACATAAGGTAACTTGAGCATTTAGATTTATAAAAACAATTAAAATATACGTATTAACTGAAGAAAAAATAGTATTGCCCAGTATTGACCAGTATTGCCCACTTTCAAAGTATTGACGGGGGTGGGACAAACCGGTAAAACCGGCCGGGAAAACCCGGGGATGGGTGATTCGTGCCAATCCTGGTCTGACACAAACCACTAGGTATGTCAATGCATGTGATGAAGTGAATAAAATCCGAGGTATTCAGTAGAAATACAAGCTTCTAGGTTACAATTTAACTTTTGGGTTGATTGAGTTCAAGTTGCACAAGGAAAGCCACTATAATGTTATTGGGTAACAAAGCCAATCCACCTGGGGACTATACTAGGAGATTGCCGTGATTATTTTTATATCAGTCTTCTAAAATAGCACTAGCCCGCTCGCCCGTGGCAAGTAAAAATATTGTTGGGAACATAATAAATTCTGAGTAGATCGCCCGCCTGGCGATTCAAATCAAATTAGAACTGCACATTATGTTGCGAAATAGGGGTGCAGCAATACGGCAAAACCCGTATTGCAATATATTGCGATACATTAAACCCCTATTGCAATACGTATTGAATACATCACGACGAAATTAATAGGCAATACAATAACACCTATAATTTACATCTAGTACATGTATTAACTCAATTTTACAGTTTGGTATCTTACATACAGTAAAACAGGTAACTACACAAAAAAGATTATTTGTCCAGTTGCCGAACTTCAAACATATCTTAAATAAGTGGATAGTATGTTATAATCACCAACAAAATAAGTGAATAGTATGTTATAATCACCAACAAAATAAGTGAATAGTATGTTATAATCACCAACATTTTTAATTTTTTATTTTAATCACATGATATGAAGGGAACTGCAGCAATTGAGCTAAAGTGCATGATCTGGTGCTGTAAACATTTAACTTTGTAACATTGTATTTAAATGATACTCTTTCAGAAAAATAAGCATGTTTAATAATTATATTCATTATATTTTGATTGTAATCAATTCATAAAGTTTTTTAATCAATAAAACATCTGCATTTAATTACCATGGATTTATTATTTTTCCAATTTGAACAAACAATAAAATCCATTACAAACACAGGTAAGTCAAACCGACACACCGTTGCTGTTAACGGCTTGCAGATTTGGAAGCCCAGCTAATTGAGGACTTCACACTGTCAATATTCTTAGTTTTAACATTTGTTACCTGTGTTTGTAATGGAATGAATGAGTTTCACTGTACAGAAACTTTACTTATGTGTGCATGCAAACGTTTTCTCTCTGTTAATAATCAAGCATGTAATGATGCTGTGTATGGTGCAGGGATTATCCTAGAGGGCGACATGGGCGAAATCCTCGCCCTATGGTGTCTGACTTCGCCCTGTGATCTGATCAAAGCGAAATCAAAATCGCCGAAAATTTTCAATACAACACTAATGCTTATTCCTCTAATCTTATGCCCACTACTGTCATGGTTTATCTGATTGTGGAGATAACAATGCTACAATTATCCATAATCAATCTGTAGACAGCGTGAGAAAGTTTGTTACACATCACTGACCTGGCATTGTGTTAATCAATCAACCAATCGGCCAAGGTTATTCCAATTGCGGTTCCCGACTTCGCTTACTTGCTTTCAAAGTAAATCTGTTTATTAGCAAAGGCTGTCGGGAACCAAGAAAGCAAGTGCACACTGGGCGATATGATCAACAGGTTTACACTAGAATTTACAGTCATTCAGAGTTATTATTACCGTTTTTGTACTGTAAAAGAACTTATATTCAGGCTATGAATATTTGCTGTTTGCTTAATTGCGATGTTTGACCTTAGAACTGACAATTAATTTAAAATTAAAACAAAAAGATACACATTATTTTCCATTTCCGCAATTAACACAATCGTAACAAACACCGCGTGTGAAAAGTAACGGATAATCCAATTCCCATTTTGTAGTAAATTACGTCATCCAAACAAAAGCATTGAACAACACGCGACACCATTACGTTATTTCATTCTCCTGTGGTTTCTTTGTTCTGACGCCGACTAACGGCAGGAAAATTATGTTGCACGATTTCCACGTGCAGCTGGCTGACAACCAAGTGGTGTACAATACCGGTACTTGTCTACCTGAGTGATGTATAACATGTAGCCTTATTAGGAAAAATATCAAGGGCGTTAATAATTTACAATATATATTTACTCTTTATATCATGACATTATTTTAAAGGAAACCAGTGACTGCCTTATGAAGTGTAAGTATCAATTGTCATAAACATAAACATGAGTGCATGTTTTTTTAAAATACTGTTTCTAATGCCAATAAAACTTATTAAGCTATTTTGTGTTTATCTTTCATTACTACAGGTTGTAGTCTTTGTAATTAATTAATTATACATAATTCAATTGATTGATTGGCTAAATAGCTGCTTTAAGTGCCAGTGTAAATTATCGATAAACTTCTCCCTGAATTCGGCAAAAGGAGAAGTCACTTCTCCCTAAAATTTTGGGCTAGGATGATCCCTGTGGTGAAGGTTTCTTATGTACATAATAGCAGCAAAACGATGTATGAAATACTGGTTAAGACTATTGAGTATGCCAAAAACTCTTTATATCAGGTTGTGTTATGATATACTATTTTTTTATGACAATATAGGCGACAGAAACTGGGCCGCACTTATAAAAGATAATGTGTATACAAATGGCTTTGGATATAATATTATATGGGAAGCCCAGAGTGTTTGTGATACACAATCATTTTACTGGTGAAGCACCTAAAATTCGGACAGTACTTAAATCCGGACACCTAAAAACAAATGTGTTTGTACGATCAAGACCCATAACTCTTTGGTATCCTTGATGCATGCACCTGTCTCATCAACTTATGTCAAGTTTCAACAGAATCAATTGAGTATTAATTCATTAACTTAACTATTGTTTTTTCTTCCTTTGAAAGGTAAACATTTGCATGCGGTGCATTGAAATCAAAACTGTAGATCCGCTAAGTAAAGCTTTACAGAGGAGATTTTTAAAGTAAACACACAAACCATCTAAAAAAAGAAGAAAACATGATTACTGATGAACAAGTTGTAGTTGTATGCTTAGTTTTCTTCTTTTTAGCTCACCTGAGCACGAGGTGCTCGGTGAGCTATTGGTATAGGGGACCTCTCCGGCGTCGTCTATCGTCCGTCGTCAAGGTGCTGTCAACAATTTGGACCGTTATTGCGATAAAGACTACATTTGTAGCTCGACTATTCGAAGAATAGGTGAGCTTTCCTACTACCCTCGGCGTCTGCGTCCGCGTCCCCGTCTGAATTTGGTTCAAGTTTATATTAAAAAGTCTTGTAACTTCAAAACTACATAGGTTGTTGACTTGAAACTTGGAATATACCGTTGTCATCAACTCCAGTGTCAGGGGCAACATTCCCCATAACTCTTGTTTTGTATTTTGACAGAGTTATGCCCCTTTTTCACTTAGATTTTCTGGTTCAAGTTTATATTCAAAAGATTTGTAACTTCAAAACTACATAAGTTATTCATTTGAAACTTGTAACTAACCTTTGTCATCAACTCCAGTATCAAGGGCAACATTCCGTATAACTCTGTTTTGTATTTGACAGAGTTATGCCCCTTTTTCACATAGATTTTCTGGTAAAAGTTTATATTCAAAAGTTTTGTAACTTCAAAACTACATAAGTTATTCACTTGAAACTTGGAAGTAACCTTCGTCATCAACTCCAGTGTCAGTGGCAACATTCCCCATAACTCTGTTTTGTATTTGACAGAGTTATGCCCCATTTTCACATTGATTTTCTGGTTAAAGTTTATATTCAAAAGTTTTGTAACTTCAAAAGTACATAAGTTATTCACTTGAAACTTGGAACTAACCTTTGTCATCAACTCCAGTGTCAGGGGAAACATTCTCCATAACTCTGTTTTGTAATTTGAAACTACATAAGTTATTCACTTGAAACTTGGAGCTAACCTTTGTCATCAACTCCAGTATTAAGGGCAACATTCCCCATAACTCTGTTATGTATTTGACAGAGTTATGCCCCTTTTTCACATAGATTTTCTGGTTAAAGTTAATATTCAAAAGTTTTGTAACTTCAATACTACAAAAGCTATTAACTTGAAACTTGGAATATACCTTAGTCATCAACTCCAGTATCAGGGGCATCATTTCCCATAACTCTGTTTTGTATTTTGATAGAGTTATGTCCCTTTTTCATATAGATTTTCTTGTTCAAGTTTATATTCAAAAGGTTTGTAACTTCAAAACTACATAAGTTATTCACTTGAAACTTGGAACTAACCTTTATCATCAACTCTAGTACCAGGGGGAACATTCCCCATAATTCTATTTTGTATTTTGACAGAGTTATGCCCCCTTTTTACTTAGATTTTATGTTTAAAGTTTATATTCAAAAGTTTGGTACCTTCAAAACTACATAAGTTATTCACTTGAAACTTGTAACTAACCTTTGTCATCAACTCTAGTATCAGGGGCAACATTACCCATAACTCTGTTTTGTTTTTTGACAGAGCCCACTTTTTACATAGACTTTGTGGTTGAAGAGTTTTTCCAAAACTTTATAAACTATACAAAGCTTCACTTAAAAATATTGTATTTTAACAAATTTATGCCCCTTCTACTATCCAAAATATGTACCAACTGAAATACTTTGAATAGTCGAGTGCGCTGACCTCTGACAGCTCTTGTTTATTTAGTCTTGACCTAACTTGCACAGTTTGTATAGGATCATAAAATCTTGGATGGGATTTTTATTTGGTCAGATCACACCAGTAACACCAGAGTTATTGCCCCTTTTTCATGCAAAAAAAGTTCAAAAGTGCCCTTTTCCAACGTATAGACTATTTTCCATCCAATCTTAACCAATCTTTCACAGTTGGTGTATGACCATCAGATCTCAGCAGACGTCAAAAATGGGCCAGATCGTATTTCAAACACCAGATTTATTGCCCTTTGTTTATTTAAAAAATGTAAAAAAATGGTCATTATTCAGGATAGAGAGAGACATTTTTTATCCAATCTTCACCAATCTTGCACAGTTTGTCTATTACCATGATATTACAGTTGAAGTCGAATATAAGCAGGATCGGACCAGAAACACGAGAGTTATTGCCCTTTGTTTGTGAAAAAAATATCCAAAAATGGACATTATACAGGATAGAGACTTCATTTTTTTATCTAATCTTCACCAAACGTGTACAGTTTGTCTATGAACGTTATACTACAGGCAAAGTAGAATATAAGCATGATCGGGCCAGAAACACCAGAGTTATTGCCCCTTGTGTTTGGAAAAAAACATCAACAAGTTATCAAGGATTGGCTTGTACACAAGATTTTAGATTAAGTGTTGACCAAACTTACACATGCACATGACCTTAAAAATTGATTGATAACATTTGATTACCAACACAGTGTTCTGTCGTGGATGCGGCCTTGCGCCATTGGCGCAAAAATAAATTATTTGTCCCAACCAAATTTTCGTAAGCGGGTCCGCGGGCGCACACAATTTACAAGTAAATCATTCTGCGTATTTAGTAAAATTTATATCATTGATCGTGACGTAAATTATAACCAATTTTTTCACTAGAACCCTAATCCATTAACACTTTATCAGCAGTGCTTGAACAGTTCAGATACAGTAGTATCAATTAATAATTGTACACACGGTCCACCTGCTAAGCGTTAAACACGCTTTTCAGCGACAAACTGCATTTAGGCAGAAACATCAAAGACTTTTGAAGTCGAATTACCGACACCGTTGCTATAAGTGTTGCTAACGGCTTGCAGTTTTGGATGCCCGGCTAGTTTATAATGTCACATTGTTACACTTTGTAGTTTTAATAAGTTTCATTATTAAACGCCTTGTGTTTAAAACGGATTTTATTGTTTGTTCAAATTAAAATTAATAATGCAAGGTTATAATGTATTTAAGAATGCAGTGTAACAGAATGTTATTAATTAATTAAGAACACAGTATTATGTATTAATCGTTTTTTGAACAGAAAATAAAAACAAAAATGAATGAAAACAGCTAGTACCTACTTTCCTTGAGGTGAACAACTTTTTTGTCTGTGTCCCTACATTTTTGTAATTTGTCCCCACTTTTTCAAGCCAAGAGGGCCCTTGTCCCCAATAGTCCAAATTCACGGCAGAACACTGCAACAGTTGCAAGACTTGCATGCAGTTATTTGCACATGCAACTTTGATGTCTTAGGAGCCTGCATTAACATCATTTATCATCATTGGAAAGAAAATTATCAATGAAAAAGCAAAACTACCTTATAGCACAGCCATCGCAATTATCGCATTTGCAATTTTTTTCCAAAACTGTTTACGAAAAAGACATAAAAATCTACTGTTTGTGCATTTTCAAGAATTGTCAAAGAATTAATGAAAAAGGGTCAGGTAAGAATATCGAGAAAAATGATTTGAGAACCATTAGCAAAAAAACGCACATCCACTACCCAACTCGTACTTTAGTTAGCCCATTGCACTTACCTATGTTTTAAATCAAAATTGATCCTACCCCCACTGTGTACTGTTCAGATACCTTAATTTTCAAACCTGTCACAACGGTATGGTCTTCATCTGTACCAGTTCTCAGGTGAGCGCTTTGGGCCATCATGGCCCTCTTGTGTTTTTTATTAGAACATATTTTTTTTTAAAGTGTCCGGATTTAGGTACTCTCCAGCTGTATTTTGAATATGTTACAGGCTTTTTTTAAACACATCATACTGTTACTTTAAGATAGCAATTCCCTCTAAGATTTTGACCGAAGCTTAAGATTAAACCCAACTAATTATGATTAACTCTTTATTTTCGTTTGATGCTATTAACCTGAGAAATCATCAAAAAACCAGCAAAAGTGTCCGGATTTAGGTACTGGACCAGTATGTATGTAGACTTAAAGACCAATACTATCAAATTTGGAGGTCAAACTGTATGAAGAATGACAAATTTAAAGTGTGTTATATATATTTTAAACCAACAATTGGGACTGAATGTTCTCATTGTTCTGTCAAATATATTTATTTAAACAAATTTCGACGTTGTTTAGCAGGTTTTCGTCACACCAAGTATGCATTGAAACTGGGAGACACTTTAATGTAGCACCAGAAGAATGTACCATAAATGTCCTTTTTGATGCGCAGGGCGCGTGTCATTTTAGGATCCTTGCGCGTTTAAATGGAGCCATTTTTCGTTAAATCTTCCATTATCCAGAAATCAAGTTTTCATGTATGCACACTTTCCAGTGACGTAATATACATTGGTACAGTCTAAATACAGCCGATGGGCTTTGTCCGCATGAGAAAATTCACGATGGTACTGTCTAAATTAATATCGTCGATCGACACGACGAGCTCACTCGCACGACGTAATGCACACTGGTACAGTCTAAACTATTAACACCTAGAACGCTAATACATGTATGCTAACGGAACATGTTTAATAATGGTACTGTTCACAACATTCTGGTTAACTGCTTTTGACAGTGCTTGTTGAAACCTCCACGTGGGAAGCCTGAAACTTGCTTTGCGTGCGCAAACTGTTATTACATGTTCTTATAATAAATATTTATAATATCGTTATGAATTTGTGTGGTCCCATTCACTTGCGTCATATATGGTTGCGTGTAACCCATATAGTGGGGCATAGGTTTATTTATATACAGGCAATTCCGTATACATGAATATGGCGGTCTATTTAATCGTTTCTATGGAAATTAACTAGTTTTTCGTTAATGTTTGAAAAAATTAATCGACAAAAAATATTTTGGGACCAAACAATACCCCATGCGCGTCTATTAGGGAATGGGCATCAATAAGGACATTTACAGTATGTGTTTATATTGTGACTGTTGTGTTGAGGATCAGTATCACTTTGTGTGTGTATGCCCCCTGTATACTTCTTTAAGAATAAAATATATATATACCAACCTATTACACTGAAAATCTGTCAATTATTACATTTTATTCTTTGGTGTAAAGTTAAAATGAACATGTTATACATAATTTTACTTTGTATTTATTTTATGCATTTATGGAAAGGAATGACTGTTTTTTGTGTATGGCTAATAACATCATAAGAACTTTTGATTTCCACTCTCTAACTTGAGAATGAATTTTCCTAAATAGATACCATTAAAGGAATACTTCACTAGGGATTGCATTTGGGGTGGGTTGGGTGGTTTCAAGGTCAAGGTCATAGTTACTAAAAATAGAAAAATATTGAGTTTTGCTCAATAACTTAAGAACAAATTGAAATATTTTAATAGAACTCAATTTATAGATGCCATATAGCGAGACATTGCATGAGATTGCATATGGGATGGGTGGGGTCAAGGTCCTTGTTTTGAAAATTAGAATAAGGCTTTTGTTTTTCCACTCAGTAACTTGTGAACGAAATAAACTTTGTTTAATTGGCCCCTACTACTGTTTAATTGGCCCCTACTTCTATACTGTTTGTTTTAGAAAAATGCCAGTAACTCTGACAAGTACAATGAAAGTCTAGCTCTTGTTAGCTCACCTGAGCACAACCTGCTCATGGTGACCTTTTATGATGACCCTTTGTCTGTCGTGCATCGTCTGTCGTGTGTCCTGCCTCAACATTTTCATTCAAACAACATTTCCTGAACTGCTGAGAAGATCTTCACCAAACTTCACAGGAATTATCCTTGGGTGACCATCTTTAAAACTTGTTCAAATCGTTTGCGGTCTGCTGCATATGTCGGTCACCAGAGCTAAAAATAGATTTAAAAAGTGAAAACATGAAAAATCTTCTCTGAAACTGCATGGCTGAGAGCTTTCATGTTTGGTATGTTGCATCCTCTAGTGGTCCTCATCAAAGTTTGTTCAAATTATGGCCCTGGGGTCAAAACTGGCCACCCCCGGGGATCACATTTTTTATATAGACTTACATATAGTGAAAGGACTTTACAAATCTCCTCCTGAAACTGCAAGGCCCAGAGGTTTCCTATTTTGTATGTAACATTGCATAGATGTCCTCTAAACAGATTTTTCTTATTATGCCCCTGGAGTAAAAAGTGGCCACGTCTTTGGAGTTACATGGTTGATATAGACTAATAGCAAAATGACTTTACAAATCTTCTCCTCTGAAATCTCAGAGGTTTTGTATTTGGTATGTAACGTCATATAGTGGGTTCTCTACAAAGACTTTTCAAATTATGCCCCTGGGGTTTAAAAATGGCCATGCCCCAGGGGTCACATGTCTTATTTAGACTAAAATAACAAATTGACTTTAAAAATCTCATCCAAAACCTCAAGGCCCAGAGGTTTTGCATTTAGTATGTAACATCGTATTGTGGTCCTCTACCAAGTTTGTTCAAATTATGCCCCTGGCATAAGTTGAATTTGGTATGTACATTCGAATTTGTGACGTAATATACAATATTGTTCCTCTACAAAGATTCAAATTATGCCCTTGGGGTAAAAAATAGCCATGCCCTGGGTGTCATATCGTTTCAATAGACATATGGTAATTTGGCTGTAATAAACATCTTCTATGAAACCGCAAAGCCCAGAGATTTCATATTTGGCATGAAACTTTGTACAGTGGTCCTCTACAAATTTTTAAATTATGCCCCTGAGGTAAAAAGAAGCCACGCCCCCGGGGTCAAACAAATTCTATAAACTTATATGGCAAGTGGACTTCTGTTACTGCAAAGCCCAGAAGTTTTATATTTGACCTATAACATGGTTTATTGGTCCTCTACAAAGATTGTTCAACTTATGACCCTGGGGTCAAGACTGACGATGCCCAAGGTGTCACATGATTTATATATACTTAAATAGCAAAGTAGCTTGAAAAATCTTCTCTGAAACCACAAGTCCCAATCTTCATACTCGGGTGACCACCATAGGGCCATTTGGCCCTCTTGTTTTGCATGTGCCGACAATGGCATTCGATAGTGGGACTCCTGTTTCTTGTTATTTAGTATATGTATTGATGTATTTAATTGTGTTGTCAAAATAAAACTGAATTCAGTGTTTGGCATTAACTATATTATTTTATACTTTCAGATGTTCTGCAGTGTTATGCGAATTTTCCTGTCCACCTTGGTTTTCCATTTTGCTAAAGGTTTGTATTTTTAGCTCACCTGACCAGTTCATGCTCGTGGGTGAGCTAATCTGCATGGTCAATCACTGTCTCTCTTCATCGTCCGTCGTCAACAATTCACTGAAACTGGGGGGTGGATTGAAACCGAACTTGGCAGAAATGTTCCTGGGATGGACCTTTAACAAAATACTTTAATTCATTTAAATATATGGAAAGCTCTGGTTGCCATGGGAACCAAAAGCTTAAAAAACTGGGAAACTTTAAATATCTTCTTGTCAGAAACTACTTGCTGGATTTCAATATAGTTTTTACTTGCTGGATTTCAATATAGTTTTCACAGAAATGTTGGGTGACCCTATACCGATGTCCTTCAAATTATTTTGATTCGTTATAAAACATGGCTTCCGGGGTGGGTGTGGTAGTGGGGCAGTTTCCTTATTGAAAACTTTGAAAATCTTCTCAGAAACCACTTATTGGATTTTTAGCTATTGGTATTGGGGGAATGTCCAGCGTCTTCCGTCGTCCGTAATGCGTCAATATTTGGGACGACAGACGCGTTAGAGACTTCACTTTTCATTAAATCTTGACCAGACTTGCACAGTTTGTGTATGACATAAAAATCTGGAGAAAGTACGATAATGGGCCAGATGGGACCAGAAACACCAGAGTTATTGCCCATTTTTTATGAGAAAAAAATGCGCAATGGCCTTTGTGTAACATACAGGCTTCATTTTTCATCCAATCTTGACCAAACTTGCGCAGCATGTGGATGAGCATATAACATTTCAAAATAATGAAAAAAATTTAGAGTGGGGTACAAACATCAGAATTATTGCTCCTTGTTTGTGCGAAAAAATGCAAAAAAATGGACAATGTGGAAGATAGAGAGTCATTTTTAGCTCACCTGAGCACAACTTGCTCATGGTGAGCTTTTGTGATCGCCTTTTGTCCGTTGTGAATCGTGAATCATGAATCATGCGCTGTTAATCGTCATTGTAAACACTGTTGAGACCAAATTTTTGCCCAATCTTCATGAAAGTATTTCAGAACATTTCTAGTTATGATATCTCGGCCAAGTTCGAAAATGGTTCTGCTTCGTTGAAAAACATGGCCACGAGGGGCTGGGCAGTTTTCCTTATATGGCTATATGTGAACACTCTAGAAGTCACATTTTTTGCCCGGTTAATATGAAACTTGGTAAGAACATAAGTTCTTATTCTTTCTCGGCTGAGTTCGCTCTGTTGAAAAACATGGCCGACAGGGAGCGGGGCAGTTTTCCTTATATGCACTATATTGAAAACTTTAAAAGCTTATGAACACTAGAGGCCACATGTATTGCCTAATCTCCATGAAACTTGCCCAGAACATTTGTTCTAATGATATGGTAGGTGAGTTGGAACTGGGTCATGTGTGTTCAAAAACCAGGTCACTTGGTCAGATTCAATAAAATGCTTATGAACACTCTAGAAGTCATATTTTTAACACATTTGGATCACCTTTTGTCAGTTGTCCGTCCTTCGTCGTCCGTCGTGCTTCATTATTTTCATTCAAACAACATCTCCTCCTAAACTGCTGGGCAGATTTTCACCAAACTTCACAGGAATGATCCTTGGGTGACCATCTTTCAAAATTGTTCAAATCATTTCGGTCCGCTGCATATGTAGGTCATCAGAGCTAAAAATAGATTTAAAAAGTTAAAACTTAAAAAATCTTCTTCTCTGAAAGTGCATGGCTGAGAGCTTTCATATTTGGTATTTGGCATCTTCTAGTGGTCGTCTGCAAAGATTGTTCAAATGATGCTCCTGGGGTCAAAACTTGCCAAGGGTCACATGCTTTATATAGACTTATTTTTGCAAAATGACTTTAAAAATCTCCTCTGAAACCGCAGGGCCCAGAGGTTTCATATTTGGTATGTAACATTGCATAGTGATCCTCTACAAAGATTGTTCAAATGATGCCCCTGGGGTCAAAACTGGCCACGCCCCGAGGGTTGCATGGTTTATATAGACTTAAATAGCTAAATGACTTTAAAAATCGTCTCTGAAAACGAAAGGCCTAGAGGTTTGGTAGTTGGTTGGTAACATTGTATAGAGGTACTCTACAAAGATTGTTTAAATGATGCCCCTGGGGTCAAAACATGCCGTGCCCCGGGGGTCACATTGTTTATATAGACCTGAATAGCAAAATGACTTTAAAAATCTTCTCCTCTGAAACCGCAAGACACAGAGGTTTTTACTTTGGTATGTAACATTGCATGGTGGTCCTCTACAAAGATTGTTCAAATGATGCCCCTGGGGTCAAAACTGACCACGCCCCGGGGGCCACATGGTTTATATACACTTAAATAGCTAAATGACTTTGAAAATCTTCTCTGAAACCGCAAGGCCCAGAGGTTTGGTATTTGGTTGGTAACATTGGGCGATTCTGTTTTATTATTTTGTTAAGCGTCTGGGTGCGCGTAGGTTTTGAGCTCCGTCAGCCAGAAAAACCCAAAATTTTGATAAAAGTTAAAAGCGCTAAAGAGCGAGCATCTAGTCGTTCTGATCATTGATATTTACTTTTGCTACCACCATGATTGTGCTTTTTCTTGCTTTTCCATATATTTTATATGCCATTTTAACAGACAAAAGATAGTGCCAATAGTATTGGTGTTGTTTGACGGTTTGAATGGAATAGTTGACGCCCTTTGTTCCAACATTGCCATGGTACAGTTTTGTCAATATTGACAATACAATACATTTTAAAAAGTTTGTCGGAGCTTACCTTCCTTACTGGCGTGGTGGCAGTGGTATTAACGAATTTTCTCAGCCTGAGGATGACGAAACAGTTCTTGTCCAGTAGCTGTTTAATCTTTGCATCTTTATTTGATACATAAACCACCCCGTCAATCAGTATCTGAATGGCTACTCACAGAGTCCCTAAGGAGTGGCATATCACTGAGAATGAAAGTACTGTATAACAGCATTTGAGCTATGGCTTCAAAACCTACAAAAAGGCTACACTACACTCTCCTTGGACACAACGTTTCTTAGTCAAGGGTTAGATGGACGATAAGGTTAGCACAAACCCTGTGCTTGGTAGCATCGACAATGGAAAGGACGTTCCACAGACTATTGGCTGCATGGCTGCACAGAAAGTTACTCACCTTGAGTTAATGAAAGACCAAATAGCTAACTCTTGCCCTGTGATATCAAGAAATTCCATAGTGATAATTCCACAGGAGTGTATGACATCTGGCAAGGAATACTTTCTTCCTTACTAGCATAGCAGTTAAAGTTGGTGAGGAGCCTTGAAAGGACTAATCATAATCACTGCAGGTTTATTTGAATGCAACATGCAACGCTAGCAAAGCGGTGCCACCTGGCACACATTTGAGTCGCATCATTTTAAAGAAAAGACATACAATGTTCAAAAGTAACAACAAACAATGATTTAGTCAAAATTGAAAAAAAGAGGTTTTATATTTGGTATGTAACATTGCATGGTGGTCCTCTACAAAGATTGTTCAAATGATGCCCCTGGGGTCAAAACTGACCACGCCCCGGGGGTCTCATGGTTTATATAGAATATATAGCAAAATGACTTTTAAAATCTTCTCCTCTGAAATTGCAAGGCCCAGAGGTTTCATATTAGGTATGTAACATCCTTTAGTGGTCTTTTACAAAGTTTGTTCAAATTATGCCCCTGGGGTCAAAACGGACCACACCCCGGGGGCCACATGGTATATAGAATATATAGCAAAATGACTTTAAAATCTCCTCTGAAACCACAAGGCCCAGAGGTTTCATATTTGGTATGTAACATTTTATAGTGGTCCTCTACAAAGATAGTTCAAATTATGCCCCCCAGGTGTCAAAACTGGCCACGCCCAGGGGGTTACATGGTTTGTATAAACTTATATAGCAAAATGTCTTAAAATCTTCTTCTCTGAAACCGCAAGGCCCAGAGGTTTCATATTTGGTATTTAACATCCTTTAGTGGTACTCTACAAAGATTGTTAAAACTATGCCCCATGGGTCAAAACAGACCACACCCCATTGGTCACATGGTTAATATAGACTTAAATAGTAACATGACTTTAAAATTCTTCTCCTCTGAAACCGCAAGGCCTAGAGGTTCATATTTGGTATGTAACTTTGTATAGTGGTCATCTACAAAGAGTGTTCAAATTGTGCACCTGGGGTCAAAACTGGTCACGCCCGGGGGGTCAAATGGTTTATATAGACTAATAGCAAAATGACTTTGAAAATCTCCTCTGAAACGGCAAGGCCCACAGCTTTCCTATATTTGTAACGTAACATTGCATAGTGGTCCTCTCCAAAGATTGTTCAAATTATGCCCCTGGCGTCAAATCTGGCCACCCCCGAGGGGTCACATGGTTTATATAGACTTAAATAGCAAAATGACATAAACAATCTTTACCTGAAACCGCAAGGCCCACAGCTTTCCTATATTTGGTATGTAACATTGCATAGTGGTCCTCTCCAAAGATTGTTCAAATTATGCCCCTGGGGTCAAATCTGGACATCGTTTATATAGACTTAAATAACAAAATGACTTAAAAAATCTTTACCTGAAACCGTAAGGCCCATGGTTTGTTCAAGGTTGTTCAACTTATGCCCCTGGGATAAAAATAAGCCAAGCCTCGGGGATGCAAATTCCAATTGGGTTACAAGGTCTCAGGTGAGCATCCTAGGGCCTCAGGGCCCTCTTGTTTAATATTATGATCAGCACCAGGTTGATTTTTTATTTTAGTAATATTTTGTAATATATTATATTTATTAGTATGATGTGAACCTTGAGTTTGTTTGGTTTTGTTTTGGTGACTTTTGAATATTTGAATTTGACTCTTCAAAATTGAATTTTGATCCTTGAAAATTTTGGTCAAAGGGGCAATGACCCTTGAAATTTACAGTCTACTGAACACCCTGAAATCTTAAAAAATCTTCTTGTTAGAAACCACTGGCTGGATTTGAAAATAGTTATCACAGAAACGCTCTTTGGGTGACCCTCTACCAAATTCCTTCAAATCATTTTGATTCATTAAAAAACATGGCCACCAGTGGGTGGGGCAGTTTTCCTTATATGGCTACATTGAAAACTTTAAAAACCTTGTCTGAAAACACTGGCTGGATTTCAAAATTATTCCACAGCAAAGTTCCTTAGGTGACCCACTACAAAATTTTTTGATATCATTTTAATTTGTAAAAAATAATGGCCGTCAGGAGGCGGGACAGTTTTCCTTATAATATGTCTATATTGAAATCTCAAACAATCTTCTTAAAAGCCATTATGATGCTTTACACTCAGGCCATGTTGGCCCTCTTGTTTAAATACGTTTCATTTGGTGTTTTTGTTACTAAAGAATCAATGTACTAATTGATAGTCTTTAAACTAGTCAGTATTTTTAGCTCACCTGAGCACAAAGTGTGCATGGTGAGCTTTTTGTGATCGCTCATTGTCCTTCGTGCGTGTGTGTGTGCGTGCGTGTGTGCGTCATCAACTTTTCATTCAAACAACATCTCCTCCTAAACCGCTTGGCAGATTTTCACCAAACTTCACAGGAATGATCCTTGGGTGGACCTCTTTCAAAGTTGTTCAAATCTTTATGGTCCGCTGAATATGTAGGTCACCAGAGCTGAAAATAGATTTAAAAAGTGAAAACTTTAAAAATATTCTTCTATGAAACCGCAGGGCCCAGAGGTTTCATATTTGGTATGTAACATCCTTAAGTTGTCCACAAAGATTGTTCAAATTATGGCCCTGGGGTTAAAACTGGCCACGCCCCGGGGGGGGGTCACATGGTTTATATAGAATATATAGCAAAATGACTTTAAAATCTTCTCCTCTGAAACCACATGGCCCAGAGGTTTCATATTTGGTATGTAACATCCTATAGTGGTCCGCTACAAATATTGTTCAATTTATGCCCGTGGGGTCAAAACTGGCCACGCCCCAGGTGTCACATGATTTACATAGACTTGAATAGCAAAATGACTTTAAAAATCTTCTCCTCAGAAACCGAAGGATTTAGAGGTTTGTTATTTGGTATGTAATATTGTATAGTGGTCCTCTACAAAGATTGTTGAAAGTATGCCCCTGGGGTCAAAACTGGCCACGCCCCAGGGATCATATGGTTATATAAATTTAAATAGGAAAATGTCTTTAAAAATCTTCTCTTCCGAAACCGCAAGACCCAGAGGTTTCGTATTTGGTATTTAACATCCTATAGTGGTCCTCTACACGCGGGGTCACATGGTTTATATAAACTTAAATAGCAAAATGTCTTTAAAAGTCTTCTATGAAACTGCAAGGCCAAGAGGTTTCATATTTGGTATGTAACATCCTATAGTGGTCCTCTACAATTATTGTTCAATTTATGCCCTGGCGTCAAAACTGGCCACGCCCCGGGGGTCATATGATTTATATAGACTTTAATAGCAAAATGACTTTATAAATTTTCTCCTCAGAAATCGAAAGAACAAGAGGTTTGTTATTTGGTATGTAACATTGTATAGTGGTCCTCTACAAAGATTGTTCAAATTATGGGGTCAAAACTGGCCATGCCCCGGGGATCATTTGGTTTATATAAATTTAAATAGCAAAATGTCTTTAAAAATCTTCTCTTCCGAAACCGCAAGGCCCAGGGGTTTCGTATTTGGTATTTAACATCCTATAGTGGTCCTCTACAAAGATTGTTCAAATTATGCCCCATGGGTCAAAACAGACCACACCCCAGGGGTCACATGGTTAATATAGACTTAAATAGCAAAATTCTTCTCCTCTGAAACCGCAAGGCCTAGAGGTTCATATTTGGTATGTAACATTGTATAGAGGTCCTCCACAAATAAAATTCAAAGTATGCCCATGGGTCAAAACTGGTCAAGCCCAGGGGCGTCACATGGTTTATATAGACTTAAATAGCAAAATGACTTTAAAAATCTTCTCCTTTGAAACGGCAAGGTCAGCAGCTTTCCTATATTTGGTACGTAACATTGCACAGTGGTCCTCTTCAAAGATTATTCAAATTATTCACCTGGGGTCAAATCTAGCCACGCCGCGATGGGTCACATGGTTTATATAGACTTAAATAGCAAAATGACTTTAAAAATCTTTACCTGAAACCGCAAGGCCCAAGGGATAAATATAAGCCACGCCTCGGGGATGCAAATTCTAATTGGGTTACAAGGTCTCAGGTGAGCATCCTAGGGCCCTCAGGGCCCTCTTGTTTTAGCTCACCTGAGCACAACATGCTCATAGTGAGCTTTTGTGATTGCCGTTTGTCTGGCGTGCGTCATGCGTCATCAACATTTACCTTGTGAACACTGTAGAGGCCACATTTATTGGCCAGTCTTCTTGAAACTTGGTCAGAACATTTGTCCCAATGATATCTCTAACATTTCTGAAACTGGGTCATGTGGGATCAAAAACTAGGTCTCTAGATCAAATTAAAGAAAAAGCTTGTGACCACTCTAGAAGTCACTTTTTTTCGCCCAATGAACATGAAACTTGCTCAGAACATTTGTTCTAATGATATCTCAGCCGAGTTTGAAAATGGTTCCGGTCCATTAAAAGACATGGCCGCAAGGGGGCGGGGCAGTTTTCCTTATATGGCTATAGAAAGAGCTTGTGAATACTCTAGAAGTCACATTTTTGGTCCAGTCAACATAAAACTTGCTCAGTACCTTTGTTTTTAGCTCTCCTGAGCACGAAGTGCTCAAGGGTGAGCTATTGTGGTCAGTCTGTGTCCGTCGTCCGGCGTCCACATTTTACATCAAACAACTTCTCTGAAACCACTGGGCGGATTTTAACCAAACTTGGCAGGAATGTTCCTGGGATGGTCCTTAACCAAATTCCTTCAGTTTATTAAAATATATTGGAAACTCTGATTGTCATGGCAACCAAACGCTTAAAAATGGAAAACTTAAAAAATCTTCTTGTCAGAGCCACTGGCTGGATTTGAAAATAGTTTTCACAGAAATGCTCGTTGGGTGACCCTCTACCAAATTCCTACAAGCCATTTTGATTCGTTAAAAAACATGGCCGCCAAGTGGGCGGGGCAGTTTTCCTTATATAGCTATATTGAAAACTTTAAAAATCTTCTAGTCTTAAACCACTGGCTGGATTTCAAAATAATTTGACAGAATTGGTCCTTGGGTGACCCTCTACCAAATTCCTTGAAATCATTTTGATTTGTTAAAAAACATGGCTGCCAGGGGGCGGGGCAGTTTCCCTTATATAACTATATTGAAAACTTTAAAAATCTTCTAGTCTTAAACCACTGGCTGGATTTCAAAATAATTTGACAGAATTGGTCCTTGGGTGACCCTCTACCAAATTCCTTGAAATCATTTTGATTTGTTAAAAAACATGGCTGCCAGGGGGCGGGGCAGTTTCCCTTATATAACTATATTGAAAACTTAAAAAATCTTATTGTCTGAAAACACTAGCTGGATTTCAAAATAATTTCACAGAAATGCTCCTTGGATGACCCTCTACCGAATTCCTTCAAATGATTTTGATACGTTAAAAAACATGGCCGCCAGGGGCAGGGGCAGTTTTCCTTATATAGGCTGAAACCACTGGCAGGATTTCAAAATAAAATGTCAGAATTTGTCCTTGGGTGACCCTCTTCCAATTTTCTTGAAATCATTTTGATTTGTTTAAAAACATGGCTGCCAGGGGGAAAATGATTTTTTTGCCTATTTTTACTGCCAAATAACGGCAGTTTTCTCTTGCCAATAAGCCTCCATTTTTCCTCTAAAATGCCCAAATTTTTCCCCAATATTAGAAACATTTGCCGTTCAGACTGGGTTGGTATTTCAATCAAACATTGACAAAACTTTATTGCTTTCTTTACACACGATATTAGGTTGCAAATAGACAGAAAATCAGCGTTCAAGACATCGATAAAAACAGTTCTGGTACTACTGTGTATAACGCGGACCCGATTTTAGAAGCAAAATTTGATAGTTAAAATCTGGTAACCATTTGCAGCTGATTTTGCCATGTCTGTTGATGTTATATTGCACTCTTTTTGTCTGCATTTGTTTAATGTTGATATTCTGTAATATTGCGCTTATTTAATCAAAACGTAATTTAATGTAAGTACATTTTAAATGCGCACACATAATTACCTTATGCATGAAACACCTATTTATGCAAATATAATTAAATCCTCTAAATAATCCAGACAATGTATAGTACGTCACCATGAAATTAAATATCCAATTTATCCAATGCTACAATACTTCCCTTTGAAAGGTTATGCATTAGTGCTCTATGGACAGCGCTTGCTTTGTTCAGGTACAGTATTAAGTAGCATCAATCTATGCTTTTTGACACCGACCACATGCTCAGCGTGTTACACGCTTTTCATGTACGAACTGCTAGACGATAGTTGCAAATACAGCTGTCACATCAAAGCCACTTGAAGTAAAACTGACACGTTGCTATGGGTTTTGCTAACGGCATGCAGATTTGGAAGCCCGGTTAATGGATGACGTCACGCTGTCATTCTTTAGTTTTAACAGGTTATATTATTTGAATCGCGTTTTTAGCTCACCTGAGCACAACGTGCTCAAGTTGAGCTTTTGTGATCACTTTTTGTCCGTCGTTTGTCGTTAGTCGTTCGGTGTTCGTTGTCAACATTTACCTTGTGAACACTCTAGAGGCCACATTTATTGGCCAATCTTCATGAAACTTGGTCAGAACATTTGTTCCACTGATATCTTGGCCAAGTTCGAAACTGGGTAATGTGATCTCAAAAACTAGGTCACTTGGTCAAATTGAAGAAAAAGCTTGTGAACACTCTAGAAGTCACATTTTTTGCCCAATCAACATGAAACTTGCTCAGAACATTTGTTCTAATAATATCTTAGCCGAGTTCGAAAATGGTTCCGATCCGTTGAAAAACATGGCCGCAAGGGGGCGGGGCAGTTTTCCTTTTATGACTATAGAAAAAGCTTGTGAACACTCTAGAAGTCACAATTTTTGCCCTATCAACATAAAACTTAGTCAGAACATTTGTTCTTATGATATCTCGGCTGAGTTTGAAAATGGTTCCGGTCCAATGAAAAACATGGCCGCCAGGGGGGGGGTTCAGTTTTCCTTATACGGCTGTAGGCAAAGCTTGTGAATACTCTCGAAGTCACATTTTTTGCCCAATCAATATGAAACTTGCTCAGAACCTTTGTTCTGGTGATATCTCTGCTGAGTCTCTGGTCCAGTGAAAAACATGGCCACCAGGGGGGGGGGGGGTCCTTATATGGCTATTGGAAAAGCTAATGAACACTCTTGAAGTCACATTTTTTGCCCAATCTTCATGAAACTTAGTCAGAACATTTGTCCCAATGATATCTCGGACCAGTTTAAATCTGGGTCACGTGGGGTGAAAAACTAGGTCACTATGTCAAATTGAAGATAAAGCTTGTTAACACTATAGAAGTCACATTTTTTCGCCCTATCTTCATGATACTTGGTTAGAATAATTGTCCCAATGATATCTCGGCTGATTTCAAATCTGGGTCATTCTATGTCAAAACTAGGTCACTAGGTCAAATTGAAGAAAAAGCTTGGTAACACTCTTTAAGTCACATTTTTTGCCCAATCTTCATGAAACTTGGTCAGAACATTTGTCCCAATGATATCTCGGCCGAGTTCGAATTTGGGTCATGTGGGGTGAAAAACTAGGTCACTAGGTCAAATTGAAGAAAAAGCTTGTTAACACTCTCGAAGTCACTTTTTTGCCAAATTTTCATGAAACTTGGTCAGAACATTTGTCCCAATGATATCTCGGTCGAGTTCGAATCTGGGTCATGTGGGGTGAAAAACTTGGTCACTAGGTCAAATTGAAGAAAAAGCTTGTTTACACTCTAGAAGTCACATTTTTTTGCCCAATCTTCATGAAACTTGGTCAGAACATTTGTCCTAATGGCAACAAGTGGGGTTATTTACCTTGGGACTTCGGTTAAAAACTATTGCCCGAGCACACAGTCTTCATGAAACTCGGAGGTCCTCAGTCAGACATTTGGTCTGACTGACAAGAAAAATCTGTCAGACCTGCTGCGCATTTGTCAGACCAAACACAATCAAACACACTTCCGAATTATTTAAATGTTTTTACTGGTGTACATCATTTATTCATATTGCATTGTATTTGCAATTAATTGTGTACATTTGAAATCAAAGAAATTTACAGTTATATGTATGCAATATTGAATTACAGTCAAACCGGCCACAAATTAAACCGGCCACACGTTAAACCGGCCACAAAAATGTCAATCTTGCCACACAGTCATTCGGAAAACAGTCAAACCGGCCTCATTTTTATTTCTCTATACTAATTTGTTGATAGTGTGAACAATATAAATTTATTGTATGTGTATATAAGCACATGATGTGCTGTTTGATTTTATAGTAGAAATAGGTTCAGGATCATAAAATAACGACAATAAATGTATGTAAATATAATTGTATTTGTTTTCTTTATCAGATATATATCAAATACATACCAAATGCATACAACAGTGACATATAATTAGTATATTATAATCAAATACATACCAAATACATGCAATATTGACATATGTGTATTGTATGAAAAAAGCATAATCATGTTTACAATATACACTTTAAAAAGGGCTGAATTTGGTTAATAATGATATATTATTTGGACTCACTTGGTTTTCTGGTAGCTGGCACATGAGTCAAGTTTTATCTACTGCGTCACTGGGTGGACAAAAGATTCCAGTAAATGTAGTTTATTTGATGATATCTTCTGAAGAAGAGATACTTTCCAATGCAGTAAGGGAGTAATGAACATATAAAGGTTAGCTAAAATTCATAAGTTGAGGCTATATACCACACTTTTTCAAAGCGTGAAGGCGTCTTTAACACATCGGTGTGAAACAAAAACATTTTGTCATTGAAATTATAAAAATATTTCCTATCCTTTTTAGCTCACCTGAGCATAAAGTGCTCATGGTGAGCTTTTGTGATTTTGTGATCGCCCGTTGTCCGTTGTGCGTGCGTGCGTGCGAACGTGCGTGTGTGCGTTGTCAACTTTTCATTCAAACAACATCTCCTCCTAAACCGCTTGGCAGAATTTCACCAAACTTCACAGGAATGATCCTTGGGTGGACCTTTTTTAAAGTTGTTCAAATCTTTCTGGTCCGCTGCATATGTAGGGCAACAGAGCTAAAAATAGATTTTAAAAGTGAAAACTTTAAAAATCTTCTCCTATGAAACCCCACGGCTCAGAGCTTTCATATTTGATATGTGACATCCTCTAGTGGTCCTCTACTAAGATTGTTCAAATGATGCCCCTGGGGTCAAAACTGGCCACGCCCCGGGAGTCACATGGTTTATATAGACTTGTGTAGCAAAATGTCTTTAAAAATCTTCTGCCCTGAAACCGCAAGGCCAAGAGGTTTCATATTTGGTATGTAACATTGTATAGTGGTCCTCTACAAAGATTATTGAAATGATACCCCTGGGGTCAAAACTGGCACACCTTAGGGGTCACATGGTTTAAAGAGACTTAAATAGCAAAATGACTTTAAAAATCTTCTCTGAAACCACAAGGCCCAGAGGTTTTATATTTGGTAGGTAACATTGTATAGTGGTCCTCTACAAAGATTGTTAAAATGATGCCCCTGGGGTCAAAACTGGCAACACCCCGGGGATCACATGGTTTATACCAACTTAAATAGCCAAATGACTTTAAAAATTTTCTCCTCTGAAACTGCAAGGCATAGAGGTTTCGTATTCGGTGGGTAACATTGTAGAATGGTTCTCTGCAAAGATTGTTTAAATGATGTCCCTGGGTTCAAAATTGGCCACGCCCTGGGGGTCACATGGTTTATATACATTTAAATAGCAAAATGATTTTAAAAATCTTAAAAATCAGCCTAGAAGTTTTATATTTGGTATGTAACATAGTATAGTGGTCCTCTACAAAGATTGTCCAAATGATGCCCCTGGGGTCAAAACTGGCTACATTGTTTATACTGCAGCACTGTAATTTCAATCAGCCTGTAACACTCAAAAATTAATACAGCAACCAGGTGTATACAGTGTGCTATTTTTAGATCTCATGAAACCAGCAATCCAGTTACACAGTGTTGTGAGAGTGCTTTAGAGAATTGTTGGAGATGACCATTGAAATGCATAGAAAATATTATTCACCAGCATGGTCAATCATGTTGTTTTGTAAGTAAATTAGCTGGATGTAATGTTTAGGCAATGTGTAAGAAATGTAGTCAATCAGTCTTAGTATATAAGACGGTCTTATATCATACATTTTCACTTTAGATCTACTACATTGAATTTTTTACAGGCGAAGTGTTAGCTGTACCTGTAAGCCCTATGCAAACATTGTGCTACTTTTTATATGGGCAATGTTTGCTGACGGGCTGTATCGGGGAACGACCATTTCTGTGGTGGAAAGTTTTCCTTCTTTGTCTATATTGTTCCGACAGGAGTTTGATAGCTACTTTCATGTCCAGAAATTAGATAGTTATTGTGAACGGTTGCAATAAAAGTTACATACCTGGACAGATATTCCATTCCTAATTAATGTTCCATAAATATTTATATGAAAACACTTTCATTTTACATGCCTGAGCTATTTAAACCTACACACTATTGCATTTTTAAATAATCTCGCTGTCCTCCACTATGTAAAATTAAATCGATATTCTGCTATGCTGTAGAAGTGTTACGTCATTCTATTGGTCAGTATCAGGATAGCCTCACTCTGATTGGTTTGCGTGCTAAATGATGCTGCAGTTTTGGGAATTTCTACTTACATGTGATAGATTTATACACAAGTTTGAATCGGATTTAAATGCGTTTATTATGTAAATTTCGGCTCATGTTAATCAGTTTAGGTGTTGTTAAAGTATAAAACGTTGATAGATAACTCAAATAATTGCAAATAATGGAAATTTAAAAAAAAATTAAACTTTAAACGTTCCAGCGAATCTAGCACGATATAAAAAGTAACACTAAATTCGCAGCACGTCTCATGAATAAGACTAGCAAAGTGAATATTTCTAATTTAATAATGAAATGCCAAATATGAAAATTATAGCATTAGATCTATAGCTAGTCTAACTTAGGTGGAACTGCACAATCTTTTGTAAGGCAAAATGATGCAGCAATCGAGTCTGTGACTCTGACGCTGTAGTCTGTTCACTAGCATCTACAGAAACACATAGCATAGAGTTTAGTCATCTACTTTAAATCTTTCATTTGTACAGTTTAATTAATTGTGTGCAGCACTACACACAGATCATGTCTATCCAACAAAGTTCTTAATGCTTGGTTGGCAGCAGCCACCCAAGGACCTCTTCTCAGAAGAACAACTTTTTAGTACCAGATATTGGACATGAACACTATGCCTCATCAACATGTGGGTGGACATGTTGCACCAGCAGAAACCATGAAGGACAGCTTTCTAAATTTGTGTATAGGGCTTGCACTAAAATGAAATGTTTGTGTTGGATATAAGCGTTGCATAGTGGAAGACCTGAACATTTCAGAACATTTCAGTCATGAAATGAAGTATAAAATAGAGCTTTGTTTTAAGTCATTTCTGATAATTTTGTGATAATATGCCAACAACTTCATTGAAAGAGGTATACATTTAGGTAAACCGTGTCATTATCTATTTCTAGGTTACATTACTTTTGCCACTTATGTTGTTGTTTCCTTGATAATTTTATAGTGTGTGAATTTTATGATTATGTTATGTCATTGGGAAACAAAAGAGAGGAAAAAATCATGTATTTTGTCCATGTACTCATGTTGTCATGTTTTCATGAACTGAGTTATTTTCACTTCAGCAAGCGAAGGACAAACGATCGTAACAAAGATCCTTATTTATTTATTTTTATATAAATCAATTACCTGTAAATATTAAAAATATTATCTGATTACCCCTTACTATGTACAAACCTTAATTTGCATTGTTATTGAATTTTGTGACCGGTTTAACTTTTTTGTGGCCGGTTTGGACTTTTTGTGGCCGGTTTAACTGTATTTCTTGCAGAGTGAGGCCAGTTTGACTGTTTTGTGGCCGGTTTGACTTTTTTGAGGCCGGTTTAACTTGTGGCCGGTTTGACTTGTGGCCGGTTTGACTTGCTTCCTGCAATATTTACCACTCATATTCAGTCTCTGATAAACTTCATAACTTGTTATATTTCACACAGTTAAATTAATCAAATATGTTTTAATTTAAGTCTAATTAACACATATGTAGATCTATTTAACTTTATACAGTTTCTATTTAAAATCCTATTATTTTTACATAGTGTCTCGTATATATATTTACATATTTTATACGATGTAATACTTTAATAGTCAAAAACAAAATGTAGTTTCTAGGGGTTAAAAAAGCTAAAGGAAATAAATGAACATTAAATAGCAAATGCTGGCATTCAAGTAATCTTCACTCCACCCACTCTTTTAATCACAAAACTACAAATACAACGCTTTGTGTCGAAAATCTTAATGTTTATTGATTACCGGTAATGAAACAATTTAAAAGGACTGTTTTCATTAAAAAGAAACAACAAAACATTTTTCATGAATTAGAATTAATTACTTCCACTTTCACTTTCGACAAGTGTACTGCCAATACTATCGCTAACTTTCAAA
The DNA here is from genome assembly GCA_027627225.1 of Congeria kusceri. Classification (NCBI taxonomy): domain Eukaryota; kingdom Metazoa; phylum Mollusca; class Bivalvia; order Myida; family Dreissenidae; genus Congeria; species Congeria kusceri. The sequence continues at coordinate 29,316,596 of CM051030.1, read as the reverse complement.
TGTTGCCTTAGCCAAAGTTGTTGCATATAATTAGTGTACATGGATGATTTGGAATAACACTTTTATTAGTCAACACTAGCTAGTAGATGTAATTTTTTAAAACAAATGACGACATACTTTTGTCGCGATCAGCGTAGGCAATTTGTCAAGTTACACAACTTCATATTAATTCGCATAATTAGTATATAATGTTCATTTCGCAAAAGTGATAATTATATTGCCTTCTTTTTAATTTGTAGTAATTAATTCATTAAATACGAGGGAGTTAAACACACGCACATCACAAAACCCGTACGGGATAGTGTAACAAATCACTTGCCCCCTTTATTGAGGGCTTGATAAACTTTCTATCGACGATGCTTATTTGCATATTGGAAAATGTATGCGTTCTTATTGGCTGACTGGTTTGGCTGTAGTAAATCTGACTCCTCCTGCGTCTAGAATATATGGATAATTGATACACTGGTGTGTGTGTAGTACATTTTTATCGAGTGCACCGGGATTCTCTCCCATATGGCCATCGCCCCCAGAAGACTTGTTAGTTGGGTTAGTATGGGTTACGGGGGATAGTGCAAGGTACCAGAGACGACCCTGGGTCTTTTAGTGCCCGGTGTGAAGCACCTAGTACACTGCACCTCGGTCTAACGTCTCATGCGAAAGACGAGTTAGTACGTTAGGGTGTAGCGGGGGCTCGAACCTGCGACCCCTGGGATGTGAAGCCAGTGCTTTACCACTAGACCACGGATCTGCCACAAGTGCTACACTGGTGCAGAAGGAGAGTGTTAATTACCGAGTAGGCGTTCTTTGTCTTTGATAAACATGCGTAAGCAAACATAAATGGTTGCATCCTAGAATCTAACACTGAATCTTATGGCGTCCTTACTGTATTGATACGAGGTCATCGGTCTTTTTAAATTGCAATCGAAATACGCATCGTGTAATTCCGTTTAATTTAAAAATAGATGTAATTATCGTGTGCTGTTTAACTTTCGATTTGATGGAAATATTTTAGTCGGACATTTTGGGTCGACAAACTTGAAATTCTTTCGGACCTTGACAAATTTAGTCGGTCAGGTCCGTAGGTCCGACGGAGTTTCGTGAAGACTGGCACACTGCTTAACATATAAAACTCTGCTTGTATAAAACTATAAAACATCCCTTCTTTTAAAGGGTGTGACACATGAAATCTTTGCAGTGTGGGTACAGTGCTTTATATAAAAAGCGAAGCGTAAAAATATATCAGAAGTACATAGAAATACTGATTTTAAATGAATCTTTGTAAACAGTAAAAGAAACAGTATTATCTGCTTTAGAAATATCTTTTCTTAATTTATACAACATGTGTATAAACTTTAAAATTGAATATACAGCCTTTAAGAGGAATGCGATAGCGTGGGAACCTAATTTGCATACTGAGCTTGGTTTTCAAAACTGATAGTAATTGAACAAATCAAAATTCACGTTACGAATCCGTCTGACCAATCAGCGAGAAGCTTATATAATGACGTTAGGGTTGGAGGAGTATGCACTATTATGAACAACTGCAAACAAATATTGGAAATTATAGATCTGCTAGATGAAAATATGCAGATTTTAATATGAAAAAGTTTATAAATTTTTTAATTTCTCTATGAATGTTACATATTTATATATGCTTTAATAAGGTATGAAGAAACTTTGATGTGTAATTTGTGTTTATTTAAACTCAGGTGAGCGACCCAGGGCCATTTGGCCCTCTTGTTAAAGGATTTTGTTATTTGTTCTAATTGGAAATATTTTTGCAATTTATTATAATGCGGTGTTTATGTGTTTAAAAAACATGAATTAATTATGAACAAAACATGATGAATATATTATGATTTTTTATAGAACAAAAAACACCTGAATTTTTTTCACTGTTACCATGTATAATGTGCTTCATTTCTATAGCCAATTTCTAGGGTAAAAAGTTCTCTAGTGGCCACCATATATACTAAGAAGAGAAACAGACTAACCCAAGGTCATCTAGAAGCCACTATGAGGATTTGCCACCACCAAAGACACCTCACTGATGAAGATCTTGAACTATTGGTTGACAAATTCAAGGGCCATAAAACAAGAAAACTTGCATTGCGACTCAGCAATTGCCCTCAGAAATCTGACTCTTGTGTTCATCATTCAAATATTGTAAAATTTAAATGAACATTTGCTGTGACAATCAAGTAACTCTAATTGATATCAGTTTTACATTTGTTGGTTCAACTTTAATATAAGAATAATGAAACTCCAGAGACATCATCAGGAGAGAAACACTTATTACCATCCGTTAGTCCTTTATTTGAGACAATTGACCAATTTCCAACGTATACAAGAATTATCAATTATCTAACTTTAAGAATTATATCATCTGATGACCATGTGTTAAAGGTGTGCACACAGTCACTGCAGTATAAAAAGTTAAATATATTCGTAGAAAAAAAATAAAAAAAATAACATGTTCACAGTTGACAATTAAGAATATAACCAAAACTTTATTATTTTCCCCTTTTGAAGTTTGTCGCGCTAAAATTCACCTAGTTCAAAGGCACAGGCAGTTTCCCTAATATGGCTATATTGAAAACTTTAAAAATCTTAATGTCTGAAAACACTGCTGGATTTCAAAATAATTTCATAGAAATGCTCCTTGGGTGACCCTCTACCGAATTCCTTCAAGTCATTTTGATACGTTAAAAAACATAGCCGCCAGGGGGCGGGGCAGTTTCCCTTATATGGCTATATTTGACACTTTTAAAATCTTATAGGCTGAAACCACTGGCTGGATTTCAAAATAATTTCACAGAAATGCTCCTTGGGTGACCCTCTACCGAATTCCTTCAAATCATTTTGATACGTTAAAAACATGGCGGCCAGGGACCGGGGCAGTTTTCTTTATATGGCTTTATTGAAAACTTAAAAAATCTTCTTGTCTAAAACCACGGCCTGCATTTCAAAATAATTTTACATAAATGTTTCTTAGGTGACCCTCTATCAAATTCCTTGAAATCATTTTGAATTGTTAAAAAACATGGCCGCCAGGAGGCAAGGCAGTTTTCCTTATATGGCTATATTGAAAACTTGAAAAATCTTCTTGTCTGAAACCACTGGCTAAATTTCAAAATAATTTCACATACATTTTCCTAGGGTGACCGTCTACCAAACTCCTTGAAATTATTTTGATTTGTTAAAAAACATGGCCGCCTGGGGGCGGGGCAGTTTTCCTTATATGGCTATATTTAAAACTTAAAAAACGGTATTATGATGTTTTACACTCAGGTAAGCAACCTAGGGCCATCTTGGCCCTCTTGTTATGATATCTCGGCCGAATTCGAAAATGGTTCCGCTCCGTTGAAAAACATGGCCACCAGGGGGCGAGGCAGTTTTCCTTCTATGGCTATAGGAAAAGCTTGTGAATACTCTAGAAGTCACATTTTTTTGCACAATCAACATGACACTTGCTCAGAACCTTTGTTCTTTTGATATCTCGGCCGAGTTCAAAATGGTTGGTGTCCGTTAAAAAACATGGCCGCCAGTGGGGGGGGGGGGGCGGGGCAGTTTTCCTTATATGGCTATAGGAAAAGCTTGTGAACACTCTAGAAGTCACATTTTTTGCCCAATCTTTATGAAACTTGGTCAGAACATTTGTTGTAATGATATTACGGCCCAGGTCGAATCTGGGTGATGTGGGATCAAAAACTTGGTCACTAGGTCAAATTGAAGAAAAAGTTTGTTAAAACTGCAGGAGTCTTATTTTTTGCTCAATCTTTTCAAAACTTTGTCAACACATTAGTCTTAATGATATCTTGGTCGAGTTTGAATCTGGGTCATGCTATGTCAAAAACTAGGTCACTAGGTCAAATTGAAGAAAAAGCTCGTTAACACTCAAAAAGTCACATTTTTTTCCCAATCTTCATGAAACTTGGTCTGAACATTTGTCCCAATGATATCTCGGTCGAGTTCGAATATGGGTCCAGTGTGTTAAAAAAACTAGGTCCCTAGATCAAATTGAAGAAAAAGCTTGTTAACACTCTAGAAGTCACATTTTTTGTCCAATCTTCATGAAACTTGGTCAGAACATTTGTCCCAATGATTTTTCGGCCGAGTTCAAACCTGGGTCATTTGGGGGTCAAAAACTAGGTCACTATGTCAAATTGAAGAGAAAGCTTGTTAACACTCTAGTAGTCACATTTTTGCCAAATCTTCCTGAAACTTGCTCAGATCCTTTGTCCTAATGATGTCTCGGCCGAGTTCAAAACTGGGTAATGTGGGGACAAAAACTAGGTCACTAGGTCAAATTGAAGAAAAAGCTTGTGAACACTAGAAGTCACATTTTTTGCCCAATTAACATGAAACTTGGTCAGAACATTTGTTCTGATGATATCTTGGCCCAGTTTGAAAATGGTTCCGCTCCGTTGAAGAACATGGCCGACAGGGGGTGCAGCAGTTTTCCTTATATGGCTATAGAAAATGCTTGTTTACACTCTAGAAGTCACATTTCAACATGAAACGTGCTCAGAACCTTTATTCTTATGATATATCGGCTGAGTTCGAAAATGGCTCCGCTCCCTTGAAAAACATGGCCCCCCAGGGATGGGGCAGTTTTCCTTATATGGTTTTTGACAAAGCTTATGAACACTCTAGTAACATTTTTTGCCAGATTAACATGAAACTTGCTCAGAAACTTTGTTCGTATAATATCTTGGCTGATTTTGATAATGGATCTACTCTGCTGAAAAACGTGGCCATCATGGGGCGAGGCAGTTTTCCTTATATGGATATAATGAAAACTTTAAAAGGCTGGTGAACACTCTAAAGGCCACATTTATTGCCCAATTTTCATGAAAGTTGATCAGATCCTCTGTTCCAATAATGTCTCTGCGGAGTTTGGAAATGGCTCATGTGTGGGGCAAAAACTAGGTCACCAGGTCAAATAGAAAAAAAGAGAAAACTCTAGTTTTGCCTAATCTTCTTGAATAGTGTTCAGAACATTTGTTTCAATAATATCTTGGGACAAGTTCAAAACTGGGTCATGTGGGGTAAACAAACAAGGTCACCATGGCAAAATTGAACAAAAAGCTTTAAAACATTATTGAGGCCACATTTATAGGCCAATCATCACAAAACTTGCTCAGAGCAGTTTAGTTCCTTAGCCTCTCAGGTGAGCGACCTAGGGCCTTTTGGTCCTGTTGTTTCCCAATCTTCTTGAAACATGCTCAGAACATTTGTTTTAATGTTATTTGGACAATTTCGAAATTGGGTTCATGTGGGGTAAAAAACTAGGTAATCTGGCCTAATTGAAGAAAAAGCTTGTGAACACTATAGAGGCCACATTTTTTCGGCGTAGCCAAGATCACTTTTGACCTAGATTTCTTGTGATAATTATGCAGCGGGAAAATTGAATGCCAATAGAATTGGGCAAATTTTTTAATTTTAATGAATGCAAATTTCAAACAATGGTTTAACGTATACCAATAACTGTTGCATACTTTTGAGGATTAAAAATTTACATAATTGTTTACATAAGCAGTTAAAATGAAGTTATAAACATATCCTCAACATATACTCTAGAACTGAGGCTAATTATGAAACTTATTTTCTCATTGTATGCCATAAGCAGAATGCTATATTCATTCACGTAACGAAATAACTATTTTGTTTAGCCTACATTTATATAAGCGCTACGCTCTATAAATAGCTATTATGCAATGTTCCCACTCATAAATCTCATTCACAGAGTTGCCGTTCCATGTAGCCCAGTGATTCTAGCGAGTCGTTCACATTCCAGAAACAGTAGTGTCATTCTAAAACTAGCGCGCGTAGCTAGAAACAGTGTATAGCTGTGTTAATATACTCGTACATGCATCAATAATATCGTTCAGAGAATCATAATCTAAAAATTTTAATAAATGGGAAATTTATATTTATAAACTTACTGTTAATCTGAATTAAAATTGTGGTTACGATTTATTAACGATTATTTATAATTGCATTTTTCTATCAACTTCTCCAGTAGATATTATTTAATCTGTAAAAAGATGCTACATTTTCAATAGATAAAATGTTCTGAAAGAAGATTCGGAACACGTCAAATTGTTATTCGTGTAGCATGAATACACAATTTGCAGTACTAATTATACACAGGAACCCTTGAAATATCATACTTCTACTGATATAATTTTAAATCGTCATAGTCTAATGAATTTTTATGTTTGCGTAAATAAAGCCGTAACATTTCAAAAATCGCTGAATGTTCCCAGACTATTGCTTTTTATTGGGATACACAGCATACATGCATATTTGACTTCAAATCGTTATCATATTAGATAATTTACATGAATGGTATATTACCGGTACTATAAATAACTATATAGACTTGTCTGATACATAATAATTTTAAATCATTTCTGAAATTATTTTCTTACTTTGTTAATTTCTTAAATCGGCTTGACAAATTCAGATAACAATTATGTTAACCTAAATTATTTTGGTTATTCTTATATCACTGGTGGAAATATGGAACTGTATGATTGGTTTATTTACAGCATAGATATTAATGATAATTTTATATAATTTTTAAATCAATAAATTTATCTCAAATTAACATTAGAGTCAGAGAAGTTTTCTTATAGTGTCCGAAAAATCTGGGGTCCAATAACTTATAAGTCTCCTAATATTGGTGGGGATTAAAATATCTGGGGTCTGAGAAGTCACGTAACCGATCATTTTGGCCGTCTGTTTAGGTTATTTTTAAATTACATCTCAATATTAATTTCAACGCCGATTGTCTTTTTTAAAGACATTTCTTGTTTGCCAAGCATCACGAGACTTGCTTATAATATTTGTCCCAATGATGTCTGGGACAAGTTCGAAACCAGGTCACATGGAGTCAAAAACTAGGTCACCAGGCCAAATGGAAAAAAAAGCTTGTGAACACTCTAGGGGCCCCATGTTTAGCCAATTCTTCATGAAACTTGCTCAGAACACTTTAGCTCCTTAGCCCCACAGCGACCTTGTGGCCCTCTTGTTTAATGGAATCTTGCAAAAAATAGACTTTGTGTAATATAGAAGCTTCATTTTTCATCTAAACTTGAACAGATTGTGTATGACCATAAGATCTCATATTAAACCAAATAATTGCCAAAATTGGGGTACAAACAACAGAGTTATTGGCCATTATTTGCGAAAAACAAGCAAAAAATAAACTATGTTCAGGATTGAGACTTCATTTTTCACTAGGGATAGCAATTAAAAGTACTTTAGTAACCGGTTAATTGGTTTTGGTATTTGAGCTGCTAACTGGTAAGATAAACATCATCAACCTTAAAAACAACATTAAAATGCAAATACATCCAGTATGATGATCTGTTTGATTGACTAGTCCTAATCAATGTTAAAAGTAAAGCTCACAGGTGTTTGGTATATAACATTGTATAGTGGTCCTCTACAAAGATTGTACAAATTATGCCCCCTGGGGATAAAAAGTAGCCTAGCCCCGGGTGTCACATGATTTATAGAGAATTATATAGTGAAATGACTTTAAAAATCTTCTCCGCTGAAACCGCAAAGCCCAGAGGTTTCGTATTTGGTATGTAATTGTAGAGTGGTCTGATACAAAGACTGTTCAAATTATTCCCCTGAAGTAAAAAGTGGCCATACCCTGGGGGTCACATGGTTAGTATAAACTAAAATAGCAAAAGGACTAAAAAATCTTCTCCTGTGAAACCTTAAGGCCCAGAGGTTTCATATTTAGTATGTAACATGGTATAGTGGTCCACTACAAAACTTGTTGAAATTATGCCCAAGTGGTAAAAAGTGGCCATGCCGTGGGGGTCACATAGTTTACATAGACTGAACTAGCAAAATGACTTTAGAAATCTTTTCCTCTGAAACCGCAAGGCCCAGATGTTTCTTATTTGGTATGTAACATGTATAGTGGTCCTCTACCAGTGCTATTTTTCGGGCCAATTTGGGGCAGAAATTTGGCCTTATTCCCGTGCTTAATAAGTATAGTTTGTTCCCCTACATTAACCTTAAAATTCCCCTCAGAATGAAATCTTTTTGAGAAACAAAATTTACCAAAATCAGACAATATTAGCAAAGAATAACTAATCCTGGTAATTTTATATCAAACCAAGTTAATACAAGTCATCATTTGTAGCAAAACAATTCTTAAATGTTTTATAACGAAGTAGAATATTAACATGTAATAATGCTTTTCTAAACATAAAGATCCCTGTTTGCCGTACAATTCCCCATCTGAAGGGCCCTGCCACCTTTACCCCAAAAGTGAAAAAAAAACCAGTGTGTACAAAGATTGTTCAAATTATGCCCCTGGGGTAAAAAGTGGTCATGCCCAGGGAGTCACATGAATGACTTTAAAAATTTTCTCCACTGAAACCAAAAGGTCCATAGGTTTCATATTTGGCATGAAACACTGTAGTGTTGTCCTCTACAAAGATTATACCAATTATGCCCCTGAGGTCAAAAGTGGCCACGGCCCGTGGGTCAGATTGCTGATATAGACTTAAATAGCAAAATACCTGTAAAAACCTCCTCTGCAACTGCAAGACCCAGAGGTTTAGTATTTGGTATGTTATAATTATGGTATAGTGGTCCTCTACAAAGATTGTTTAAATTGTGCTCCAAGAGTAAAACGTGGCCTCGACCCTGAGGGTTGCTTGGTTTTTATAGACTTATATGGCAAGTGGGCCATTACAAATCTTCTGTAAAACCACAAGGCTGAGAGCTTTCATATTTGATATGTGGCATCCACTTATGGTCCTCTACAAAGTTTGTTCAAATTATTCTAGTGGGTTCAAAACTGGCAATGCCCTGGGGGTCACATGGTTTATATAGACTTAAGAAGCAAAATGACTTTAAAAATCGTCTCCTCTGAAACCGCAAGGCCCCCAGGTTTCATATTTCGCAACTTTGTATAGTGGTCCTCTACAAAGATTATTAAAATTATGCCTCTGGGGTAAATTAAGCCATTATAGACTGAAATAGCAAATGACTTACAAAACTTCTGAAACTGCACGGTCCAGATGTTCATATCTGGTGAGCGCTTTTAAGGGGCATTTGGCCGTCTTATTTTGTAAAAAGCATTTAAATGGATACAAGCGCAAAGTTCTGTGGTAAAATCAATGTTACTGATGCAATTATATATGCAGGTGTCTATTACACTAATTACTATGAAGAAAGAATAAATTACAAACTGATGCAATTATATATGCAGGTGTCTGTTACATTAACTACTATAAAGACAAAATAAATTACAAACGGTTAATTGCATATAAAACCTTAGTAATAATAAAACAGTTTATTTTATGTTTGATGTTTTATTTACATAATGGGGTGTCACATACTGTTTGTATATATTCAGGACAATTAAACATCTGGACAGATGGGTCAACAGTTACATTATCTGAAAACGTTGTGCTAACGTGCCAGGATTCATCAAGTCCTAGAAGGAGTATCTCTTTCTCATTTAAAAGTACAACAGACACAGTGTTCAACATAATTGGCTCTTGTGATTTAATACTAACTGGATGTATATTATTTAATGCAACAAAATACAGTATCCAGAAGGATGTAACTAATACTGCCTTCAACGAGTATAATGCTACTTTAAAGAGTTTGGCTGTTAGTTCCTTTGGATGCTACAGATGCCAGGATTTCAGTAACACATCAGCATACTCTGAACTTTGCATACCTTATAAAGGTAAGATTATTTCAATTTCTTCTTATTGTCAATGATGCTATATTATTGTATAGTATATTATTGTGCTCCCAGAAAATTGTTCGGGAGATAAACTCGCCGCTTTGTTTGTCCATCCATCCGTATTTCTCAGCAAGCTCTGACCAGAATGCAATGAAACTTCATGGGAAGCTTCATTATCAAGAGGTGGTGTGCACTGAACCAGTACGTTCCGCTTCAATGATTTTTCTCCGAGTTGTGGGACTTTGAAGATTTCTGAAATTAGAATATAATGCACAATTCTTGTCCTGGCTATTTCTCCGCATCCGTATATCAAGACCTTGCTTGGGATTGCATTCATGGTGGGTGAGGTAAAGGTCACCATTACTAAAAATAGAGCAGCCGTTTCTGCACTATAACTCGAGCACAAATTGAGCTATTACAATGAAATTCCATACATATATACCATATATCAAGGCTTTGCTTGGGATTGCATCCGGGGTGGGTGGGGTCATGGTCACCGTTACTAAAAGTAGAAAAACGGTTTCTGCACTATAACTCGAGAGCGAATTGAGTTATTGCATTGAAATTTTATACATAGATACCTTATATCGAGACCTCGCTAGGGATTGAATCTGGGGTTGGTGCTGTCTAGGTCAAGGTCACAGTTACTAAAAATAGATAAACTGTTTCAGCTCAATAACTCAAGAACATATCAAGCTATTGCAATGAAACTCAAACTTCATACATAGAAACCTTATATCAAGACCATGCTTGGGATTGCATCTGCGGTAGGTGGGGTCAAGGTAACCATTACTAAAATAGAAAAATGGTTTCTGTTCAATAACTTAAGGAGAAGTAATTGAGATATTGCAATGAAACTTGTATTTTTGTGCTGATTTTTATGCAATTTGTTCGAACAGTTTGGTTTTCGTGGAATTTCTATGTTTATTGTCTTTACAGTTATGGGACTTTGATGATTGCTGAAATTAATTTATAACAGTTCATGCAAACAGTTTTTCACTTCCTAATTTTGTAATCAAATCGTTTTTTTACTGACCACCTTCAAAACTAATTAGTTTTTACCAATTTTAAAATAGTTTTCAGTCTATAGTTTTCAATTTAAAAATCTGCTTTTTTTCGTCCATTACACTTTTGCTTGTTGAAAAGCTGTCAATTTAGTTCTCTATTTCATAAATGGTTGCAAATTACTGTAATAATTGAACAATAATCGGAGAATTTAGCCTTTGAACAATATTTAAATTACAAAATCAACGTTTATAGACAGGAGTTTGTTATTGATTTTCAATTCAACCATGTTTTTCTTTTAATACTGGTTCCAAGTCAAAACGGTTACACGTCTGGTTCCCAATTCTTATAATTACACTCTACCCAGAATATCTGGTTGATAATGACGCAAAAGTAGGGAACCAGACAAGTCAAAACGGTCTCTTTTTTATTCGGTGCTATAGTAATTAATATCACTCGGGAAATAATCCTTGTCAACAAAAACGATAAAAATGTGGTTGCAATTCGTTTTTTGAAATATTTATTAGTTTTTTAACTATAACTTTTAAAAATTAAATTGTTTTTCTAGAAAATCAAATCATTTTAGGGAACAAACAATGCTTATCTGTAGTACTGATGTATTGAGATATTTTAATGAAACTTAATAAATAGATACTTTATATTGAGACCTCGCTTGGGATTGCATATGGGGTGGGTGTGGTCAAGGTTACTGTTACTAAAATAGAAAAATGGTTTCCCCTCAAAAACTTGAGAACGAATTGAGATATTGAGATATTTCAATGAAACTTCATACATAGATACCTTATACTGAGACCCTGCTTGGGATTGCGTATAGGGTGGATGGGTTCAAGGTCACCATTACTAAAAATAGAAAAACGGTTTCCAACCAATAGCTTGAGAACACATTGAGATATTTTAATGAAACTTCATACATAGATATCTGATAATCGAGACCTCGCTTGGGATTGCATATTGGGGGGATGGGGTCAAGGTCACCATTACTTAAAATAGACAAACAAGTTTCCACTCAATAGCTTGAGAAGACATTGCGATATTTTAATGAAACTTTATATGTAGATACCTTTTATCTAGACCTCACTTGAGATTGCATATGGGGTAGGTGGGGTCAAGGTGAAGGTCACCATTTTCAAAAAATTTTATTTTTGTGCTGATTTTCATGCTTTTCATTCGAAAATTTGGTTCAGGGAATTTCCTAGTTTTTTGTTTATTTTGGCATCTTGATTATAGATTTAAGAATATATATGGAATAGTTTTGATATCTTAACTCACCACACAGAGAGAGGCTTTGGAGAAGAATTAGATGCACAAACACCATGACTCTACCTTATTAGTTTTTGAATTGTTTCTCTTTAGTCGTTGAATCTTAGCCCCCCAAAGCTTATTTGACGGGCGTATCTTTGTGACGATGGCACTCTTGTGTAATATCCTTTACTGGTGCTCTACTACCCATCTGTACATATGCCACTGTTTTCCATCATTTTGCAAGGAAAAAAAGATGCTATTCTGTGGAAAATCGATGGAAAAAAAGGATAGTGGAAGAATTTACATTGTTGATTGCATTTGTTTGAATTTGATGGCAATAATTGGAGTATTTAGACAAAATTGTTTTCCATTGCATTGCACCAATAGAAAATTATGTACTGTAAAATCAGTTTATTTCCCGGTTATCTAATTTTTGCGTATTTCACGTTCCAAACAAAACGCACATTTAAGACGCCGTGTAAATTTTATTTTTTGCAATGCACGATTATTTAAAATGTATACATGAAAATGAAAAATGTGCGAATTCAAGACCGCGCGAATAAGCTGGTTTTCAAGAATTTAGACGTCACGAAATAAAATGATATTACAGTAAATATTTACACTGTTTCAAAATAAGAATTTCAAAATGCAAGCCCTTCGGGCTTGTATTCTTGAATAGGAGGAATGTACAATTACAATAAATGATTAACAATCACTGATACCTGTTAGTTGTTCCACATAATGCACACTTTCCTGGAAGGTCGGACAAACAGTTGTTGACAACTGTCTTTGAAATTAATATTAAAAAATTACTTGCCATTTGGGCCAGTAACTTTAGAATTTTTAGCTCGACTTTTCGAAGAAAAGGCAAGCTATTCTACTTGCCCCGGTGTCGGCGTCCGAGCTAGGTTAAAGTTTTTCGGTAAGCTAGTTTCTCAGGAATGGCTTGAGGGATTTCCTTCAGACTTAAAACATTTATTCCCCACATTAAAATGAACCTATAGGCCAACTCTAGTTTGAAATTTGACATAATTATGGGCCTTTTTACACTTTTTACATAAGCTATATGGACAGGTTAAAAAAGTTTTTCGTAAGCTGGTTTCTCAGGAATGGCTTAAGGGATTTCATTCAAACTTAGAATACTTATTCCCTATATTAAAATGAACTCATGGGCCAATTTTGATAACTCTAGTTTGTAATTTGTCTAAATTATGGTCCTTTTTACACTTAGAAATTTTACATATAAGCTATATGGACAGGTTAAAGTTTTTCGGTAAGCCAGTTTTTCAACTTATCGTTTCCACTCCCTAACTCGAGAACCGATTAAGCTATTGTAATGAAAATGCAAAAAAATATACCTTATAGCGAGACCTCGATAGAGATTGCATATGGGGTGGGTGGGGTCAAAGGTCACTTACTAAAAATAGAAAAACAGTTTCCGCCCAATAACTTGAGAACAAATTGAGATATTTGAATAAAAATTAATACATAGATACCTTATATCAAGACCTCACTTGGGTTTGCATATTTGCATATGGAGTGGGTGGGGTCAAGGTCACTGTTACTATAAATAGAAAAACGGTTTCCGCTCAATAACTTGAGAACGCATTGAGATATTTTAATGAAACTTAATACATAGATACCATATATCGAGACCTCGCTTGGAATTGCATATGGGGTGGGTAGGGTCAAGGTCACTGTTACTAAAAGTAGAAAAACGGTTTCCGCTCAATAACTTGAGAACGCATTGAGATATTTTAATGAAACTTTATACATACATACCTTATATGGAGACCTCACTTGGGATTGCATATGGGGTGGGTGGGTCAAGGTCACTGTTGCTAAAAATAGAAAAAAAACTATTTCCACTCAATTACTTTAGAGCGCATTGAGATATTTTAATGAAACTTTATACATGCATACCTTATATGGAGACCTCGCTTGGGATTGCATATGGGGTGGGTGGGGTCAAGGTCACTGTTACTTAAAATAGAAAAACGGTTTCCGTTCAATAACTTGAGAACAAATTGAGATATTTTAATGAAACTGAATACATACATACCTTATATCGAGACCTCTCTTGGTATTGCATATAGGGTCAAGGTCACTGTTACTTAAATAGAAAAATGGTTTCTGCTCAATAACTTGAGAATGCATGGAGATATTTTAATGAAACTTCATACACAGATACCTTATATCAAGACCTCCCTTGGGATTGCTTATGGGGTGGATGGGGTCAATGTCAAGGTCACTGTTACTAAAAACTAGAAAAACGGTTTCCGATCAATAACTTGAGAATTCATCAAGATATTTTAATGAAACTTCATACATAGATACCTTATATCGAGACCTCACTTGGGATTGCAAATGGGGTGGGTGGGGTCAAGGTCACTTTTAGTAAAATTTTTATTTATGTGCTGACTTTGATGTATTTCGTTAGAAAAATTTGGTTTTCGTGGAATTTCCATATTTCTTGTTTTATAAAAAAATGCCAGTAACTCGGACAAGCACAAGAAAAGTCGAGCATGCTGTCCTCCGACATCTCTTGTTACTTGCCTGAAAACTCGTTTACTAGCCCAAACTTTTTATGCCCCTTACGGGAACTTTGGGGGCATATAGTAATCGTCTGTCCCCTGTCTGTCCGTCCGTCCGTCCGTCTGTCCGCACAGTCTTTTATGTGGCTTAGAAATGCTTTTAGGTGGCTATTTAACTATCTTTTTTTCGTAAGGGAGCCACTTAAGTATCATCTCGTAAGGACTTCCGTCCGTCCGACCGTCACGCTTCTTGTGCAGAGCATAACTCCATTAGTATTGAAGGGATTCAAACGAAACTTCATATAATGGTAGAGGACGATGATAGGAAGTGCAGAGTACAAGGACCACAACTCTCCAATATTTACAGAGTTATTGCCCTTTGTTTTGTTTAATTTTCTTGTGCGGAGCATATCTCCATTAGTATTGATGGGATTCAAATGAAACTTCACATAATGATAGAGGACAATGAGAGGAAGTGCAGAACACAAGAACCACAACTCTGTCTTCAGTATTTACAGAGTGATTGCCATTTGTTTTATTTCCTTTTGTGAAGCATTAATATTCTTGTGCGGAGCTTATCTCCATTTGTATTGAAGGGATTGAAATGAAACTTTATATAATGATATAGGACAAGCAGAAGAAGTGCAGAGCACAAGGACCACAACTTTTTCTTCAATATTAATGGAGTTATTGCCCTTTGTTTTATTTCCTTATGTGAAGCATTAATTTTCTTGTGCGGTGTATGACTCCATTAATATTGAATGGATTCAACTGAAACTTCAGTTAATGATAGAGAACAATGAGAGGAAGTGCAGAGCTCAAGGACCATAACTCTTTCTTCAATATTTACAGAGTTATTGTCCTTTGTTTAATTTTCTTGTGCTGAGCAGAACTCCATAGTATTGAAGGGATTCAAATGAAACTTCATATAATGATAGAGGACAAGGAAGTGCAGAGCACAAGGACTACAACTCTTTGTTCAATATTTACTTAGCTATTGTCCTTTGTTTTATTTCCTTATGTGAAGTACTAATTGTTTTGTGCGGAGCATATCTCCATTTGTATTGAAGGGATTCAAATGAAACTTCATATAAGGATAGAGGACAAGGAGAAGAAGTGCAGAGCACAAGGACCGAAGAAGTGCAGAGCACAAGGACCACCTTTTTTTTCAAATGTTTATGGAGTTATTGCCCTTTGTATTATTTCCTTATGTACAGCATTAATTGTCTTGTTCGGAGCATAACTCCATTAGTAGTAAAAGGATTCAACTGAAACTTCACTTAATGATAGAGGACAATGAAAGGAAGTGCAGAGCACAAGGACCATAACTCTTTCTTCAATATTTACAGAGTTATTGTTTTTTGTTTAATTTTCTTGTGCTGAGCAGAACTCCATTAGTATTAATGGGATTCAAATGAAACTTCACAATATGATATAGGACAGTGAGAGGAAGTGCAGAGCACAAGGACCACAAATCTTTTTTCAATATTTACAGAGTTATTGCCCTTTGTTTTATTTCTTATGTGCAGCGGAGCATTTCTCCATTAGTATTGAAGGGATTTAAATGAAACTTCATATAATGATAGAGCAATGAGAGGAAGTGCTGGACCGAAAAACACTTTCTTCACATATTTAGAGAGTTAATGCCCTTTGTTTGCTCACCTGAGCAGGAAGTGCCCAAGGGTGAGCTATTGTGGTCAGTCTGTGCCCGGCGTCCGGCGTCCATCGCCAACATTTTACTTCAAACTACTTCTTCTCTGTAAACACTAGGCGGATTTTAACCAAACTTGGCAGGAATGTTCCTGGAATAGTCCTTTACCAAATTTCTGAAATTTATTAAAATATATTGAAAACTCTGGTTGTCATAGCCAGCAGAAGCTTAAAAACTGGAAAACTTTAAAAATCTGTGTGTCAGAAACTACTGGCTGGATTTGAAAATAGATTCACAGAAATGCTCCTTCGGTGACCCTCTACCAAATTCCTATAAGTCATTTTGATTTGTTAAAAAACATGGCTGCCAGGGCCGGGGCAGTTTTCCTTATATGGCTATATTGAAAACTTTAAAAACCTTCTTGTTTGAAACCACTGGCTGGATTTTAAAATAATTTCACAGAAATGTTCCTTGGGTGACCCTCTACCAAAGTCCTTGAAATTATTTTGATTCGTTAAAAAACATGGCTGCCAGATGGGCGGGCCAGTTTTCTTCATATAACTATATTGAAAACTTAAACAGTTCGTCTTTTCATTTTCTAGAAATAACAAGTGTGATACAAGTGTGATATTCATGTGTTTCTCTGCTTAATTATCCTTTTGCCTGATCCAGTTTTCATATATTGACACAAGCCTCTGAACAACTTGCTGTTTCTCTACATAATTGGCATTTCTAAATTTTTTGGATTACTTGCCAGATGGGCGATATATTAAAAATTTGTTTTGTGCCCGACAATATTTTTACTTGCCACGGGCAAGCGGGCGAGTGCTAATTTCGAAGACTGTAACAATGACTGCTTCTGATAAGATATTTGCTGTAAAATGACCAGAATGTTACAGTACACCTGGTAGCCATTTGTCAAATCCCGTGTTGCCACCGCGGACAAACGCACTGTAACGTGGACAATCGCGGCGATGAATTTTAAGAGCCTGGTCAAATCGCGGTGATTCATCATGGTCCCAGAAAACGCCGCGGACACTGACTCCGTAAGAAATTGCCACGGACCGCAGTGGACGTTCGTGGCAGGCCGCAGTGGACGTTCGCGGTGGGCCACGGCGATTTATTGTCTAAATCCGAGTACAGCTAAATTGTACATGTATATGGAAATGTAAAAGCAAAACTTAACGACGTTGCTGTGTAAGCATCTTATCTTTGTCAGTTTAACAAATATATTCCATCTTATTTAATCCACCAATAATGGCACCGTGCACTATAAATTTGCGATATCAGAATACTGAAAATTAACATAAATCACCACATACAATTTAGTAACGTTTCGTGAACTAAACGAGTCATGCAATGAACGGGAATCAGCGACAGTTCAAAGGTCTTTGATGCCGTACCTAAGCGTTTATTAGGGGCTTCAAATTCATAATCAGGGAGTTTAAATGGTGACCCTGTCATGTCCACTGAAAATGTACATGAATATCTCAAACAAAACCACATACGTTGAAAAACATATTGTTGTTTAATTTCAAACAAACTGTTTCAAATACTACTTCTATACCGGGTATTTACATCTGTATTAACATCTGCTACTGTTTAAAAATAATATTATAACGCGCTGTTGTTTTTGTGTTGTTGTTGATTCTTGCAAGATACGACATGTGTATTTGGTAAACTTAAAATATACATTGTCATTTTGCTAATATTAACTAAGAGTACAAAGAACTATTAATGTCAATTAAATTTTGAATGATTTCAATTTTTATTTGTACAATTTTGAATCACCGCACAGAAGCAAATGAGTGTTTCGATGGACATTATATAGACATACAAGGGGGCGAGCATTTCATGAGTGATTTTCGGGACTAGAGACCATATGTTACCTGGACACCATGCCCCATAGTCCTGTGGAACCTGTCATATTTGCAATATACTGGCGAACAATATACATGTGTAAAGGTGTTACAAGGAGCCTACTGACGTGTCAAAAGGGTTTCAAGGTAAACAAAACATGCATTATCGCGGGATGTAAAAATAAGGTCACACGAGAACAGTGTCCAAATATGGCAAATACATTTATGAAAAGTTGATTCCTACGATTGTTAAGACAATAACTATAATACAGATGAATTCATATAATAAAAATAAAGTTGTGTTCTCTTTTTTCCGAGTGTACCTCTAAAAATCACACCCTTCGTTGCATATTCAGTAGTGTTTTTAAACACGCTATCGTATAAAAATGTGTTTTTTAATTTCCCTTCAATCCAATTTAAATGATCAATAATTAACAGCTATTTGTTTATGTTTTTTTTTAATTTTAACTCTTAAAGTTATGATGTTTTAAAAGAAGAAAAAGTGTGGTAAATACTTATGAAACTGGAGCGAATCTTTATGTGGCAAATCGTTACTGAATTTTTTAACAATTTTGAAACAAGATACAAATATATTATCTGAAATTTGGCTAAATTAAGATTATAATTATATAAATAATCTATTAAATGTAAATTTAGTGACAATTTTTACTTGTAAATACATGTATGTAAAATAAAAATACATGTGCGTAAAATATAATTTCATAATATCTGGTTTTAGATAAAGTTAGGTAACATCGCAGTGTTACGCCGCAAAACGTCACCGCGGATCACGGCGGAAGACACAGCGGATCACGGCGGAAGACCGCCTGCCGTGTTTTTTCTTGGGTATTTTTACGGCCGCGGTGGCCCAACACGACAATCACCGTGGACCACGGACCGCCGCGGGATGCGGCGTTTTTTGCACAAAATCGCGACCGCAGTGGCCGCGCGGAAATTTTTTAATGGCTACGAGCTGTACTGTACCTGGAGGAAGTTTCGCTCATCTGAAATATCTGAGCATTCTATTCTTGAACTACAGAGATGGTTGCAGTGTATCTTTCAATTACAAGTTATTGCATATCTCACAATAAACAATTGGTTTGTCACATTTGTTAAAATGAGCTGTTCACAAAGTCATTACGGCATGTGTCAATATTTTAGTAGTATGCTTCGTAAAAGAAGTCAACTATCTAAATAAATATAGTTACAAAAAATAAATAACAAATTCAGTTCAATAAAAAGTACATAGTTGTTAAACAAATTATATTTATTTATTATTTAAACCAAAGTTGACTATTATATTAGTGTGAACATAGTTTTTTTAAACGTGAAGCTAGGTCATTATTCAATAAAACGATCTTTACAAAGTAATGAATTGAATGGTACTGAGTTTTTTATTGATATGCATATCTGTTGCAATTTAATATAGATTTAACTTAAAGCAATGCAAGAAAATGCAAATTGTTCGTTTTCTATACAAATAAAAACAATGATCCTCCAAGTAAACTGTTTATAAACACTAGCTTTGTTTATTTGCTAATGATCGTGCGACACGGATGTCAGTCTATTAATAAAAACAAAGTGGTTATGTGCACAAGTTCCATACTTTTCATGAATAACTGTACCTCTAACAGTAATATATATTGCCATAAACTGGACAAGTCATTTTGAGGGCCGTCTATGAAGCATGTTATGCAGTTATTGAAATTTTAAATATATAATACGTTCTACAATCTACAAACTGAAAATCACTTGGTCAGTTTCTGACCACTAACAAGTAAATTTCCATACCTAAACATGTAACTTTGTTTATAATTCCCAATGTTTTTTGAATTTGTTGTACCAGTTTATGTCTTTATAACATTCACACTAGTACGTTTATTAACCGACCCTCGAAATTGAATACTTTACTGACCACAATAATGGGATTTTTTCATGCAAATATCATGCATGTGAACTACATTCCTTTTACAGGAAATTAGGGCACCAAATGTTTTTAAAATGTAAATAATACAGTGGAATAAAAATGTGTCAAGGACCATTTATAAAAAAAAAAATGTACAATGGTTTGCTTTGGATCTTAAGGGTTGTTTTAACTTGCAGCACCTTGTGTGTGCCTATAAGGGTGTCATTAAAATCAGACAGTTGTTTTGCTAAAGCCACATTAAAGGTGACAATTGTCAAATTTAGAATTAACGATTAAAACAGACATTTAAATGTCTGGTAAAATTGTATTATTGTATGTTTAAGCTTCTGTTATATCCTGCATCAGGAAACTATTTGATTTTTGGATACCGTTTCAATTAAAAACACCAATCCTCCAAGTCAACTGTTTATAAGCACTTGCTTTATTTATTTGCTAGTGTGGTCATTCTTAAAAGTTCCATGCTTTTCATGAATAACAGTACTAATAAAAGTAATATCAAATGACATAAACTGGACAAGTCATTTTGAGGGCCGTCTATAAAACATTAGGAACAGTATTTAAAGTTTGTAATTTATAATACATTCAACAATTTACTACTAAAAATCGCTTGGTAAGTTTCTGACCACTTATAAGTTAATTCGCATAGATAAACCATATTGCTTTGTTTATAATTACCTATGTTTTCTCAATTTGTTGTACCAATGTATTCAATTTTTGGTACTATTATAGGTTGATTAGAGGACCCTCGAAATTGAAACACTTCACTGAACACAGTAACGGGATTTCTCCATGCAAAAATCGTGCATAGGGGATTAACATTCCTTTTAATGGAAACAATAAAATGGAAATAAAACTAGTCAAATTCCATTTCTTTTAAGAAAATGTAAAAAAAAGTGTTTGGTCATATTGTTTTATTTTATGTGTTTGTAAATTCTTGATTAAATTATTGGTGGTTGTGTTACTTTACAGCACCTTGTGTGTGCCTTTAATGCATTGGATAGTTTGGAGATTTAAAAGGGAGTGAGACAATGCATGTATTGGAATTAAAATGGAGATTGTGTTACGGCATAAAACTTATAGAATATTAAGTTTTAATGAACATTAACATGAATATTTATATTCAATTTGGATCTATAGGTGTTTCATGCACAAGGTAATTATGAAAGCTTTTATGAAATTTATAATGATTATGTTTTCTATGAAAGTAAATTGAGGAATCTATTCCAGTACAACAACAACAAAAAACATGGACAAAAGTAGGTAAAATAACAGCAGTGAACATAAACAAACAACAGCTGCAAATTGTTTTCTAGTTTTTTTCCCCCCAAATTTTGCTTCAAAAATCGGGTGCGCGTTATACATGGGTGCGCGTAATACATGGTAAATTATGGTAATTTCACAGAAATGTTCACTGGGTGTCCCTCTACCAAATTCCTGTAAATCATTTTGTTTCGTTAAGAACATAGCCGCCAAGTTTTTTCTTATATGGCTATATTTAAAGCTTCCAAAATTGTCCTGTCTGAAACCACTGGCTGGATTTGGAAATAGTTATACCCCCACAAACGAAGTTTGGGGGGGGGGGTATATAGGAGTGAGCTTGTCGGTCCGTCAGTTTGTTGGTTTTTGGTTTCCGGATGATAACTCAAGAAAGACTTGATATATTCAAATAATTTTTGGTACACATGTGTAACATCATAGAGTACAGGTCAAGTTTGATGTTGGTTACAAACCACTAAATTTTGACAGAGTTATGACCCCTTTCGACTTAAAATTCCCTAAAAACATGGTTTTCGGATGGTAACTCAAGAAAGGCTTTACATATTCAAATAATTTTGGGTACACATGTGTAACATCATAGAATACAGGTCAAGTTCGATGTTGGTTACCAACCACTTAATTTTGACAGAGTTATGGCCCCTTTTCGACTTAAAATTCCCTAAAAACATGATTTCCAGACGATAACTCAAGATTGGCTTGAAATATTCAAATAATTCTTTGTATACATGTGTAGCATCATAAAATACGGGTCAAGTTCGACTTTGGATACAAACCACTAAATTTTGACACAGTTATGGCCCTTTATTTGACATAAATTCCCTAAAAACATGGTTTCCTGGCGATAACTCAACAATGCCTTGACATATTTATATAATTGTTGGTACACACGTGTAGCATCATAAAATACAGGTCAAGTTTGACTTGGTTACAAACCACTAAATTTTGACACAGTTATGGCCCCCCTTTTTTGACTTTTATTTCTTAAAAACATGGACAATAACTCATGAAAGGCTTAACATATTTAAATTATTTTTGGTACATAGGTGTAACATCATAAAATACAGATCAAGTTCAACTTTGGTTACAAACCACTAAATGTTGACAGAGTTATGGCTCTTATTGAAATTACAATTTTCCAAATAGGCTGTTGACCATTCACAAATTAAAGCATTCTCTCTCTGTCCATTTCTTTCGAATGGATGCCATCGTTTTGTGACAAGGCCATATCGTGGGGGTATATCCGTCACTCATATGACAATTATAGTTTTAACAGATATGTTCATTGGGTGGCCCTCTACCAAATTCCTTCGAATACTTTTGATTTGTTAAAAAACATGATCGCTGAGGGGTGGGGTATTTGAACCATATGTGGCCATATATGCAACATTGACAATCTTCTTGTCAGACACCACTTACTGGATTTTGAATAATTCACAGTAATGTTCCCTGGCTGACCCATAATCTATGCTTGAAGTTTAAAAACAAGCTGCCTGGGTTGGGGTAGTTTTTCGTATTTGGCTATTGGTATTATTGTCCATCGTTATCATGTGTCAACATTTAACTTCATACATCTTAGTCCTGCTATTAATGTTTCAATGCCATTATTATGCCTTAAGTTCGGGTGAGCGACTAGGGCCATCTTGGCCTTCTTGTATAGAATATAAGTGCCACTTATAGGCCAGTGCGACTTATATGTGGATGAAAACCGCCTTGCAACTATCGAAATAACAAAAAGTACCAAACCGTATCCTGCCACACATTAATAGCTCTAGGGTAGATCTAGTTTGTTTGGTTTGTACATAATTTATGTATGGTATAAAATTTTACAGGTGGATGCTGATATGATTACATTTTGTTACTTCATGCAAGTTTGTCTTCTGTGCTTTGATCATTATCTGGATTGTATTTCAGCAAATTTGAGAGAGAAGTGTGGCAGTATAATTGAATGCAATGACTCGAATGCAGAATGCAGAGACACACAATGCCAGTGCAAGACCAGCTTCGATGAAGCTAATGGCATATGCAGTGAGTAACCCTGTTTTATGATTACCAGTGTTTTTCACTTGTATTTATTTACTAGTGTAGTGTCCTTTGATAGTAATATAAAATTTCAATGTTTTAAGATGATAGCATTGATATACTCGGCATCTATTTTAAGTAATTCTGTAAATGTGGGAAAAATATCATTATACCCCCACAAACGAAGTTTAGGGTGGTATATACGAGTGAGCTTGTCTGTTGGTCTGTTGGTTTTTGGTTTTTGGATGATAACTCAAGAAAGACTTGGCATGTTCAAATGATTTTTGGTACACATGTGTAACATCATAGAATACAGGTCAAGTTTGATGTTGATTTCAAACCACTAAATTTTGACAGAGTTATGGCCCCTTTTTGACTTAAAATTCCCTGAAAACATTATTTTTGCACGATAACTCAAGAATGGCTTGAAATATTCAAGTAATTCTTGGTACACATGTGTAGCATCATAAAATATGGGTCAAGTTCGACTTTGGTTACAAACCACTAAATTTTGACAGAGTTATGGCCCTTTATTGACTTAAATTCCCTAAAAACATGGTTTCCTGACGTTAACTCAACAATGGCTTGACATATTTAAATAATTATTGGTACACATGTGTAGCATCATAAAATACAGGTCAAGTTCGACTTAAGTTTAAAAACCACTAAATTTTGACACAGTTATGGCCCCCCTTTTTGACCTAAATTCCCGAAAAACATGGACAATAACTCACGAAAGGCTTCACATATTTAACATATTTTTGGTACATAGGTGTAACATCATAAAATACAGATCAAGTTTAACTTTGGTTACAAACCACAAAATGTTGACAGAGTTATGGCTCCTATTGAAATTAAATTTTTCAAAATACACTGTTGACCATTCACAAATTAAAGCATTCTCTCTGTCCATTTCTTTCGAATGGATGCCATAGTTTTGTGACAAGGCCATATTGTGGGGGTATATCCGTCACTCATGTGTACTAGTTATAGTAGTCAAAGTATATCAATATTGTTCAGTGCTACAGATAATTTTTCAGGCAAATAGTGTTTCACTTCCCATTTTTTTAATCAAATAGTTTTTTACTGACCAACTTCAAGAATAATTAGTTTTATCGTTTCTAAATAGCTTTCTATAGTTTACAATTTCATTAGTTCATTATTTTATAAATGGTTACAATTTACTGTAATACATGAACAATAAATGGAGAATTTTGCATTTGAACAATATTTACATTACAACATCAACATTGATAGACAAAAGTTTGGGTTTATTTTTTCAATTCAACCATGTTTTTCTTTCAATACTAGTTCCAAGTCAAAACGTTTACAACGTCTGGTTCCCAATTATTACTACATTAAATAAAAATTACAAAAGTAAGGAACCAGACAACTCAAAACGGTTTCAGAGACTCTATTTTGATGCGGTGCTATAGTAATTATTAGCTCAGGCAAATAATCCATGTCAACAAGAACGGTAATAATGTGGTTGCAATTTGTTTTTATACCCCCACAAACGACGTTTAGAGGGGGTATGTAGGAGGAGTGAGCTTGTTGGTCTGTCAGTCCGTCGGTCTGTTCGATTTTTGGTTTCCAGATAATGACTCAAGATGGGCTTGACAAGTTGACATATACAAATAATTTTTGGTACACATCTGTAACATAAAAAAATACAGGTCAAGTTCGACTTTGGTTGCAAACCACTAAATTTTGACAGAGTTATGGCCCCTTTTCGACTTAAATTCCCCTAAAACATGGTTTCAGGACGATAACTCAATAATGGGTTGACATTCAAATAGTTTTTGGTATAAATGTGAAGCATCATAAAACACGGGTCAAGTTTGACTTTGGTTGCAAACCACTAAATTTTGACAGAGTTATTGCCCCTTTTCGACATAAAGTCCTTAAAATTATGGTTTCCTGACGTTAACTCAACAATGGCTTGACATATTCAAATAATTCTTTGAATACATGTGTAGCATCATAAAAAACAGGTTAAGTTCGACTTTGGTTACAAACCACTAAATTTTGACAGAGCAGGGATCATCCTAGCCCAAAATTTTAGGGAGAAGTGACTTCTCCTTTTGCAGAATTCAGGGAGAAGTTTATCTTATAACTGACACTGGCGCGTAAAGCAGCTATTTATCCAATCAATCAATTGAATTATGTATAATTAATTAATTACAAAGACTACAACCTGTAGTAATGAAAGATAAACACAAAATAGCTTAATAAGTTTTATTGCCATTAGAAACAGTATTTTCAAAAAAACAAGCACTCATGTTTATGACAATACTTACACTTTATAAGGCAGTCACTGATTTCCTTTCAAATAATGTCATCATATAAAGAGTAAATGTGACAATGTAAATTATTAACGCCCTTGATATTTCTCCTAATAACGCTACATGTTATACATCGCTCAGGTAGACAAGTATTGTACACCACTTGGTTGTCAGCAAGCTGCACATGGAAATTGTGCAACATAATTTGCCCGCCGTTAGTCGGCATCAGAAGAAAGAAACCAAAAGAGAATGAAATAACGTTGTACTGGTGTCGCGTGCTGTTCAATGCTTTTGTTTGGATGACGTCATTTACTACAAATGGGAATTGGATTATCTGTTACTTTTCATACACGTTGTTTGTTGCGATTGTGTTAATTGGCGAAATGGAAAATTATAATTGATCAGTATATCTTCTTTTTTTTTTTAAATTAATTGTCAGTTCTAAGGTCAAACATCGCAATTAAGCAAACAGCAAATATTCATAGCCTGAATATAAGTTCTTTTACAGTACGTAAAACGGTTAATAATAACTCTGAATGACTGTAAATTCTAGTGTAAACCGGTTGATCATATCACTCAGTAAGCACTCGCTTTCTTGGTTCCCGACAGCCTTTGCTAATAACAGATAACCCCTATTGGAATAACCTTAGCCGATTGGTTGATTTTATTAACACAATGCCAGGTCATTGATGTGCAACAAACTTTCTCACGCTGTCCACAGATCGATTATGGATAATTGTAGCAGCGTTATCTCCACAATTAGATAAAACATGAGAGTAGTGGGCATAAGATTAGAGGAATAAGCATTATTATTGAAATTTTTTGATGATTGTCATTTCGCTTTGATCAGATCACGGGGCGAAGTCAGACACCAAAGGGCGACGATTTCACCCATGTCGCCCTCTATGATAATCCCTGACAGAGCGGTGGCGGCATCAACTGTTTGTTTCGCTGTCTAACTCGAGAACGAATTGAGCTATTGTAATGAAACTTAATACATAGATGCCTTATATCGAGACCTCGCTTTGGATTGCTTATGGGGTCAAGGTAAAGTTCACTGTTACTAAAAATAGAAAAACGGTTTGCTCTCAATAACTTGAGTACGCATCAAGATATTTTAATGAAACTTCATACATAGATACCTTATAGCGAGACCTCGCTTGGGGTTGCATATGGGGTGGGTGGGGTCAAGGTCACCTTTACTAAAAATATAAAAACGGTTTTCGCTCAATAACTTAAGAATGCATTGAGATATTTTAATGAATAATAAATACATAGATACCTTATGTCGAGACCTCGCTTGGGATTGCATATGGGGTGGGTGGGGGTCAAGATCACCATTACTAAAAATATAAAAACAGGTTCTGCTCAATGAATTGAGAACGCATTGAGATATTTTAATGAAACTTCATATGTAGATAACTCATATTGAGACCTTGCTTGGGACTGCATATGGGGTGAATTGGGTCAAGGTCACCATTACTAAAAATAGGCAAAATGTTTCCGCTTAATACCTAGGGAACCAATTGAGATATTTTAATGAACCTTCATATGTAGATACCTTATATCTAGACCTCTCTTATGATTGCATATGGAGTGGGTGGGGTCAAGGTCACCTTTACTAAAAATAAAAAAACTGTTTGCACTCAATAACTTAAGAACTTATTTAAATATTTTAACTTCATATGTAGATACCTTATATTGAGACCTCGCTTTGGATTGCAAGGTCAAGGTCACCATTTCCTAGATAGGTGTTTGACCTTCACCTTGCACTCAGAACTTTCTTTCATTATTGTGCTGACTTACGCATTTCGTTAGAAAAATTAAGTTTTCGTGGAATTTCCACATTTCTTGTTATATTATGTTTGGTACACAGGGTTAACATCATAAAATACAGAGCAAGTTCAACTTCAGTTACAAACTACTAAATGTTGACAGAGTTTTGGCTCCTATTGAAATACAATTTTTCCAAATAAACTGTTAAATATTCACTAATTAAAGCATTCTCTCTTTGTCTAATTCTTTCAAATGGATGCCATAGTTTTGTGCAAAGCCATATTGTAGGGGTAAATCCGTCACTCTTGTGACGATTGTAGTTTGAATTATTTATTTGTTTTTTAACGACAAAAGTTTGTTTCAGGTAACATGCAAAAAAAATAGGATAGGTAGGTTGGGATTTATTTTTATTTTTTTTTGTTGGTAAATGGTCAACTTGAAGATTTTAAAACTGAATTAATGTTCAAAACATATCAGTAATATCCTTAAACACAGTTTATAAGTGGATACTATCAAAACAAAACACTTATTTATCCAAAACACATTTAATTATTGAAAAAGGTAAGTAAAACAAAAATCAATCTGACAAACCCAATAAAATCTTCTAGGGTCAGGGCTCTTTTGTGATCACCCGTTGTCCGTCGTGCATGCGTGCGTACCTGCGTTCGTGTGTGCGTCGTCAACTTTTCATTCAAACAACATCTCCTAAACCGCTTGGCAGATTTTCACCAAACTTCATAGGAATGATCCTTGGGTGAACTTCTTTCAACGTTGTTCAAATCTTTCCGGTCTGCTGCATATGTAGGTCACTAGAGATAAAAAAAGATTTTAAAAGTGTAAACTTTAAAAATCTTCTGAAACCGCAAGGCTCAGATCTTTCATATTTGATATGAGACATCCTATAGTGGTCCTCTACAAAGCTTGTTCAAATTATGCCCATGGGGTCAGAACTAGCCATGCCCTGGGGGTCACATGGTTTATATAGAATATATAGCCAAATTACTTTAAAATCTTCTCCTCTGAAACTGCAAGGCCCAGAGTATTCATATTTGGTATGCAACATCCTTAAGTTGTCCTTTACAAAGATTGTTCAAATGATGCCCCTGGCGTCAAAACAGGCCACGCCCCGGGGTCCATGGTTTATATAGAATATATAGCAAAATGACTTTAAAAATCTTCTCTGAAACCACAAGGCCCAGAGGTTTCATATTTGGTATGTAACATCCTATGGTGGGCCTCTACAAAGATTGTTCAATTATGCCCATGGGGTCAGAACTAGCCACGCCTGGGGGGGTCACATGGTTTATATAGAATATATAGCAAAATTACTTTAAAATCTTCTCGGAAACTGCAAGGCCCAGAGTATTCATATTTGATATGCAACATCCTTAAGTTGTCCTTTACAAAGATTGTTCAAATTATGCCCCCTGGGGTCAAAACAGGCTACGCCCCGGGGGTCACATGGTTTATATAGAATATATAGCAAAATGACTTTAAAAATCTTTTCATGTGAAACCACAAGGCCCAGAGGTTTCATGTTTAGTATGTAACATCCTATAGTGGTCCTCTACAAAGATTTTTCAAATTATGCCCCTGGGGTCAGAACTGCCCATGCCCCAGGGATCACATGGTTTATATTAACTTAAATAGCAAAATGTCTTTACAAATCTTCTCTGAAACCGCAAGGCCCAGAAGTTTCATATTTGGTATGTAACATCCTATAGTGGTCCTCTACAAAGATTGTTCAATTTATGCCCCATCGGTCAAAACAGACCACACCCCAGGGGTGACATGGTTTTTATAGACTTAAATAGCAAAATGACTTTAAAAACTCCTCAGAAACTGAATGATCTAGAGGTTTGTTATTTGGTATGTAACATTGTATAGTGGTCCTCTACAAAGATTGTTCAAATTATGCCCCTGGGGTCAAAACTGGCCACGCCCTGGGGGTCACATGGTTTATAGAAGCTTAATTAGCAAATTGTCTTTAAAAATCCTCTCTTCTGAAACCGAAAGGCCCAGAGGTTTCGTATTTGGTATTTAACATCATATAGTGGTCTTCTAAAAGATTGTTCAAATTATGCCCCATGGGTCAAAACAGACCACACCCCAGAGGTCACATGGTTAATATAGACTTAAATAGCAAAATGACTTTAAAATTCTTCTCCTCTGAAACCGCAAGGCCTAGAGGTTTCATATTTAGTATGTAACATTGTATAGTGGTCCTCTACAAATATTGTTCACAGTATGCCCCTGGGGTCAAAACTGGTCACGACCCCCCAGGTCAAAACTGGTCACGCCCTGGGGGGTCACATAGTTTATATAGACTTAAATAGCAAAATGGCTTAAAAAATCTCCTTTGAAACCGCAATGCCGGCAGCTTTGCTATATTTGGTACGTAACATTGCATAGTGGTCCTCTCCAAAGATTGTTCAAATTATTCCCCTGGGGTCAGATCTGGCCACCCCCCTAGGGATCACATGGTTTATATAGAATTAAATAGCAAAATGACTTTTAAAATGTTGGCCTGAAACCGCAAAGCCCAGAGGTTTGTTCAGCGTTGTTCATCTTACGCCCCTGGGATAAAAATAAGCCACGCCTCGGGGATGCAAATTCCAATTGGGTTACAAGGTCTCAAGTGAGTGTCCTAGGGCCTTCAGGGCCCTCTTGTTTTATGCCCCGGGGGCATATAGTAATTGCATTTTCCATCCGTCCGTCTGTCTGTCCGTTGGTCACGCCTCTTGTGCGGAGCATGACTCCATTAGTATTGAAGGGATTCAAATGAAACTTTATTTAATGGCAAAGGACAATGAGAGGAAGTGCAGAGCACAAGGACCACAACTCTTTCTTCAATATTTACAGAGTTATTGCCCTTTGTTTTATTTCTTATGTGAAGCATTAATTTTCTTGTGTGGAGCGTAACTCCATTAGTGTTGAATGGGATTCATATGAAACTTCATATAATGATAGAGGTCAATGACAGGACGTGCAGAGCATAACGACCATAACTCTTTCTTTAATTGTCCTTTGTTTGATTTTCTTGTTCGTAGCATAACTCCATTAGTATTAAAGGGATTCAAATGAAAATTCATGAAATGATAGAGGACAATGAGAGGAAGTGCAGTGCACAAGGATCTTAACTCTTTCTTCAATATTTATGGAGTTATTGCCCCTCAGTTAATTTCCTTGTGCAGTGCATAACTCCATTAATATTGAAGTGATTTAAAATAAAACCACATATATTGATAGAGGCTGTTGAGAGGAAGTACAAGGACCATAACTCTTTTTGTAGGAAGTGTCATTTTTGTCAACATGTAACTGACATTGTTTTGCCTTCCTTTGACAAGCATATGCTTCAGGGGCATACGTCACAATCTGTGACGAGCCTTGTTTTTTTTATTTTAGCACAATGATTATTAGCATTTTTTAACGTTGTTTTGCTTACTTGTTATCTATCATGTAATTTTTGCTTACTTGTTATCTATCATGTAATTGAATTGTACAAATAAAAAAATGAATAATGTTTGAAACATAAAATATAACAGAAAACGATGGGATATTTCAAAACAAAACAAAAAAACGCATTAAAAGGCAATTATATGTTATCTCAGAAAAAAAATGGACATAAATTAAAAGAAACAGTATTAAAATGCTACCAGATTTGAACACTATAACCTCTGAACAATTAGCGAGCTCTCTACCATTAAGCTAGCGTTCCAGACAAACGATACGTAGATGCCGCCTAAAAATTAGTCACAGTGTTTACAATACTTGCCCGAATTCTACGGTAATCTACGAAACATTACGGAAACAAATGAGTTCCAGGTCAATTTTGGCGGACTATATCTTAAATTGTCGGTTTATGGCACTTGTTAAATGTGGTGAAATAAACGCACTTCAGGGTTAGGAGACTCACCAGACCACCTCATTTCGGGGTGTTAAGAAAATGTCCGGTGGTAACTTCCGAGGTTGTCCGGTGGAGTAAAAAATTAATATGTAAACAGTATGTATGGCTTCCCAATTTTGTATTATTTCAAGTTTATTTCTTCTGATAAAGGTGCTTTTTAAGAAATCAGCCAGTGTCATTATCAGTAGGAATGATAAAAGAACACTCATTCGCAGTTTCGTTAAATAATGTACACAAATAAAAGCTGTAGGATTTTGTGAAGTGGAAGTCGTTGAAAGAATATGTCTACGATGCTCTATGTACTGACTTGTTAACCAGTCTGAGTTCTTACTACAACCTATTATGAAGAGTGTGATGACTGACGATGATCACAATATAAATGTCTTCACATACGCATTACATGTTATGCAATTATTTGTAATTTTGAAGAGTGTGATGACTGACGCTGATCACATTATAAAATTTTAATGTCATTACATGTTTTGCAATAATTTGTAATTTTGGTTAGTTTTCTGGGAATTTCTTGAAATGAGGTGGTCGGGTTGTGCTAAGTTGGCTGATGTTTATTAAACCGAAAGTAGAAGTTCAGATTATTATTCCCCATGACCAGACGAGGTGTCGTGTACAACTCCCATGCTTGTCGGTCAAAGGTCAAATCAAGGTCAAAGGTCAAAGATTTTTCGTTTTCACTCCATAACTTCTAAATCCCTGAAAGATTTTAATATAACTTTAATATAAGGTTAGTATTCCCGATGACCAGACAATGTGTCGCGTACATTTCCAATGCTCATCTGTCCATGGTCAAGGTCACAATTCAATGTCAAAGGTCAAGGACTTTTAGTTTCCGCTCAGTAAGTTCTTAACGCCTGGAAGGATTTTAATATAGCTTCAGATTATTAATCACCATGACTAGACAATGTGTCATGTACAACTCCCATGATCGTCGGTCAACGGTCAAGGTCACAATGCAAGGTCAAGTTCGTTTCCACTCCATAGCTTCTAAACGTCTGGAGGGATTTAAATAGCACTTCAGATTATTAGGTATTCTACATGATCAGACAATGTGTCGCATACAACTCCCATGCTCGTTTGTCAAAGGTCAAGGTCACAATTCAATGTCAAATGTCATGGATTTCTGTTTCTCCACCCTGACCTCTAAACGTCTGGAAGGGTTTTAATATTATGGTACTTCAGCTTATTATTTCCCATGACCAGTCGATGTGTCTTGTACAACTCCCATGGTCCTTGGTCAAAGGTCAAGTTCACAATTCAAGGTCAAAGGTCAAGGAATTTTCTTTCTGCTCTATAACTTCCAAAAGTGTGTAAGGATTTCAATATTACTTCAGATTGTTTTTAGCTCACCTGAGCAGTGGGTTTCTTGTATTATTTGAAGGAAACAAATGTTTGCTTGTACAGTGTTTTTAGCTCACCTGAGCACAAAGTGCTCGGTGAGCTATTGGTAAAGGGAGGTAAATGAAGTATCAGGAAGATAATTGCCAAAAATGCGTTATTTCCCTTTGTAGCTCAGTCACATATAACCCAGATAGTGTAGTCTGCTTATCAGTAAAATAAATACATGTCTCTGAGTCAGCATGATACTTCTATTATAGATCAATATCATTACACATAGTAACCATTCATAGCCTGCTTCTGACCTAGATTTTGGCTATGTGTGTAGCAATAAGCAATAAGCAATTTTTTTTATCTTTTGTTTTATGGGAGCGCTGTCGGTAATTTTTGACAAAATCAAATAAAAGTAACTTTTGTAAATTTTATTGAAAATTTTCCCGCCGACTTCGTGATTTATTCATAGCGTAAAAAAATATGCCGATAGCTAAATTGTATCGTAATCTGTTCCAAAAAGTTGTTTGCCCAAACAGTGTTTCGTCGTGCACAGTCGAGTTATATTAAGCGTCAGCGACTCTGATTGGCTGTTACAAACGATATTAGCCAATGGGTGAGTATATTACAAAAACGTTATTTTTTTTCTCAAAATGGCGCACGTCAACAACAATGAGGCGTCTGCCGAAATAATCTATTTTTATCCGAAAAAATACATTTAAGTAACTGTTTCCGACATTGTAGCCGAATTATATGAACATTCTAATGTAATTATCTTAATTGTATTTGCTAAAGAAGAAGAGGTTTTTTGTCTAATGTAGCTTTATTTTGTTTCAATAGAAGTTTTATAGAAAAAAAACCTTTTCTGAACCGATTGCAACTGTGCATTGTAAATAAGAGTGCCATTACACACTGTCTTGAGCGAGAATGAACCGGACAGTGTCATGCAGACACTATTTTTTAGTCAACCCTTCCTTTTCTTTGCTTAAACATTTTTTTAATTAAACAAAGTAGTGCACAATTGTGTTACATATCAGTTTTATTCTAGCTATTCTTTAATACAAAGCTTTTAATAAATAACAAAACAAAATGAGTTTGCTCAAAGTGCATGCTTCTATTGGTAACAAAGGCATATAAATAGAGAGATAATGTTATTTAATTTACTGAAATGTACAAAATATACATACCATTTAAAAATGGGTTTATTAAACACCCGAACCCACGGGCCTCTGAGTCATTGGCAAACAATATATTTCATCATACATCATGAATTAATGTTTAAATACAGTAAATGTCTTTATTGATGCCCATGCCTAATAGACGCGCATGGGGTATTTTTTGGTCCAGAAATATTTTTTGTCGATCTATTTTTTCGAACATTAACGAAAAACTATAGTTAATTTCGATAGAAACGATTAAATAGACCGCCATATGTATGTATCATGAATTGCCTGTATATAAATAAACCTATGCCCCACTATACAGGTTACACGCAACCATATATGACGCAAGTGAACGGGACCACACAAATTCATTACGATGTTATGAATATTTATAATAAGAACATGTAATAACAGTTTGCACACGCAAAGCAAGTTTCACACTTCCCACGTGGAGGTTTTAACAACAAGCGCTGTCAAAAGCAGTCTACCAGAATGTTGTGAACAGTGCCATTATTATACATGTACCGTTAGCGTACATGTATTAGCATTCTAGGTGTAAAGCGTTATGATTGACAACCAAACATAGAGAATATTAGGTTAGTGTCTTGGTGTACTTGAATTTATCCGACGAGTTAAAGAAAGGTTTACACGGCGAGGCTTGCCGAGCCGTGTAAGCCTTTCGGAGACGAGTCGGATAAATTCAAGTACACAAAGACACTAACCTAATATTCTATTTATCCTACCATATTTGTATTTATTTATTTTATGTTTAACAAACACACTATTAACGTTTAATTATTTGAAACAATACTCAAAAACGCATTAAATTTACTGAATCTAACCTTGCGTAGTAATATGGAATATATTCATGATGTTTCCGCCACTCGAAATAGTCCGAAACAATTCAATGCAAAACGCAGTGTAACAAGATAAACTATCGCCATATGCATCGTTTCAAATATGTTCACCATGCCAAATGCTACACACTACAGTAGATACAAGAAGGTTTTATTCAAATGCAAGTCCGTGTTTCGACCAAACTGTTCAACAACAAAAGACCAAAATGGCTGGCAATTTTAACTTTCCAGAAGTGTATATGCAGGATTTATCTTCGTCGAGATGTTTATTATATACCATTTCTATTATCTTTCAAAATATACACACAACTCATGTGACTCAATTATTCCAGAATGACACAGCATAAAATTAAAAATGAAATACACCCTACTCACCCGATTTTTTCATTGATAAAAACGTCGTGTAGTCCAGTTTTACAGAGGTTCTAGCTTCCATAGTGAGTTGTTAATCCGCACATGGCATGATCGATAAAGGTGCAAACATAATCTTTCTATTCCTTTTAAAACAGTTGGTGTAAGCGGGTAATTCTTTGTGGATAGACTTTCTTTGATACAACAAAGAAACGGTTTATTCATCAAAGAAATAACCCTTTATGTAAATATCCTTTCAAAAGTAAACTAATCGAAGACTGCATCCAAATTACTAGATCTAAGACCTTATGATGGCAACTCTGTTCTCCACCCACAACAATCCAGCTCGGAATACACTCGACTTATAGAAAATTGAAATGGAATTAATCTCACCGGTTCCATTCGAGCAATATATTCCATGGATACACTTTTTGATATAAATCTTATTATCATAATCCATCCAAAAAACACAGAAACACTAAAGATTGCATTCTGATTGCTCTTTTTAAATTCCAACACTGTAAACTTAAAACTCAACTGAATGACGTAAAACATTTGATTTCGTCATTACGCACGCACGCGAATTTTGGCGTGTTCTTTTAAACAGAAACTACCTGTATTGTGTCGATAGCTAACTGTTATTGATTCTTTTTCCTCTACAAATTTGTTACTATTTAATTTATTGTAATGTAGTATTTATTGTAAGGTATATAATAAAATGTAATTATTGAATGTTTAGTGTCTTATTTCCACCAATAGATGAACTGTTAAATATCGCCCCATTTCGTAACCTTTAAAATTACTTGTTTATGACGTCACTCACATTCCTGGAAAAAGTAGTCCGTCAAAAGTATATACATGAGGTGTCAGATAAACCTTGCCTGTCGGATAAAGCAAAAGTTTATCTGACAGGTAGAGTTTCCTTCTATAAAATCATTTAGTGGTAGGATAAAAGAAATACTGTTTTAATGTATTCTGATAAACAGGGAATATAAATGTAGGCAAATTGTGAAGAAACTTTTTCCAATATTTACCGGTATTTATATAAAATAGTAAAATAGTGTTATGTTATGCTTTTCAACCACTTTCCAGGTGCGCCTGCAGTGTCAGAGCTCATCACGTCGATCATAATAATAATTTAGACTGTACCATTGTGCATAACATCGTGGGAGTGAGCTCGTCGTGTCGATCGACGCTATTAATTTAGACAGTACCATCGTAAATTTTCTCATGAGGACATCGGCCGTATTAATACTGTACCAATGTGTATTACGTTATTGGAAAGTGAGCATACATAAAAACTTGATTTCTGGATTATGGCAGAATTAACAAAAATGGCTCCATTTAAAGGCGCAGGGATCCTAAAATGACACGTGCCCTGCGCGTCAAAATGGACATTTACGGTAAAAACAAAAGTGTACAAACATATGGTCAATATGACAATACAATATGACACAAAAGCATTTGCAATAAATGTATTGGAAAACTATGAAATAATAATTGTTTCAAATACATAGTTTATGAGTTTAAAACTATTTATACTAGTTTTTCTTAAACGTGCACGTTTTTTGGCCGGGACTGTTAAAAACGTTATGTTTTGAAGAAAAAAAAAAACCATCCTTATTCCATTTTTATTATTTTTTTTTTTTATCGACTGGTGCAAAAAAGAAATTTTATTTGTGTTTTATTTCTCCCCCCGACTCAATTCTAAGAAAAAAAATCCCGTAAAACGAAAAATAATAAAATGTTGGCCTACAATTGTCCACTGTCTGTCTTGGCATCCAATCAGAAAAAAGATGTCAACAACAATCAATAGCTAAAATTCATGTTGTAAACAAGCGATCAGAATATAGGATTTAGATCATGTGATGTAGTGCCTGAAAGGGTTAATTATTTTCTGTAGTTTTTGGACTGTTTACTTAGTCACTTATTCATTTAATCATGTAACTTTTGGACTGACTTTTACATTTGATGTTGGAAACCCAAAGAATTATCTTACTTGATTTTTGAAGCTGATTTATTATTTCTCCTTAATTGACAAATACTTCTACACTGTTTTACATTTTCTCCTTAATTGAGAAATATTTTTACACTATTTAGAGTGCTCCATGCTACTTGCTAGTATCTGCTTGTATGGTATATATAAGTAAAGGCTTGTAGTTTGGGGACTCTTTTTATAGTTCAACAAAAAAAGTGACTTCCCGTGCTTCACTTTCATTACATTTAATCTCACCTGAGCACTTCATGCTCGATGAGCTATTGGTATAGGGGGTCTGTCCTGCGTCCTGCCCCTTGTTTGTGTGAAAAAATGGACAATGTGAAGTATCGAGACTTCATTTATTGCCTAATCTTGACCAACTTGCACTGTTTGAGTTTGACCATAAGGTCTCAGTCAATTCCCAATATGGAACAGATCAGACAAGAAAGACCAGAGTTATTACCCCTTGTTTGTGAAAAAAATCCATAATTTGTCAAAAATTGGCTTTCAGGCTCCATAGTGAATTAACTTTTCGTTCCTTGTTTACTAAACTTGTACAGTTTGTGTATGATCATAAGGTTTCATCAAGGTGCACTGATAGAACCAGGAACACTGGATTTATTTCCCCTTCTTTGTGAGAAACTTGGACTTTTTGTGACATAGAAACTTCGTTTTTTCATCTAATCTTGATAATACTTGCACAGCTTGTGTATGACCATAAGATCTCATAATAAACCAAGGTTTTGCGCTGATTGGGCAGCTTGTGTATGACCATAAGATCTCATAATAAACCAAGGTTTTGCGCTGATTAGGGTATAAAGAAAAAAGTTATTTGCCCATTTGTTTGTGAAAAAGAAGCAAAAAATGGACTATGTTCAGGATAGAGACTTCATTTTTCATTTGGGATGGCAGCAGATAGTATTTCAGCAATGGATTAATTAGTTTTGGTATTTGAGCTGTTAACCAGTGAGCTAAATATCATTTACAAGACCTGAAACACAATTAAAATGAAAATACATCAAGTACAATGGTCTGTTTGATTGAATAGTGATATACATAATGCTGACAGTTGTCTTGTATTGCTGTCTTTTGTGACTGTTTTAATTATTGTTCTGTTGAAATAAGAACAAAGCACAGTACATGGAATTCAGCTAGATGTTTGAACCTAAAGAAATGTCCCATTGCAAAGATTGGATGTCAACCTCTGTGTATTGAAAGTGTGATTGTGCATGGTAAACATATCATCGTTTGCGTGTGGTTCATCTGGGTCCCAACAGTTTCGACCATAAATGCATCTGTATTGCGCCATTTAATTGCCAGGTAAATAACAGAAGTAGGCTGGGCAGGCATAAGACTTTATATCGCCTTAGATTGCCAGGTTAGCTACAGAAGAAGGCCAGACAGACATGTCGAATTGCAAGATCAGGTTGTCTGATTTGGGTCATTTTGTAGGTGATGACATTTAGCTGAACTCTGTCATTGCCATTACTTACGTGAGCGCTTTGGGTCATCATGGCCCTCTTGTTGCCCATGACCAGACGATGTGTGGCATACCACTTACATGCTCCTCGGTCAAGGTTTGTGGGACCAAGGTTACCACTAAAGGTCAAATGCAGTCGAAATGCGATAATACGAATAGTAACGGGAGACACTAATTTGTTCGTAGTATCGCGTTTTTCGTAGTATCGCATCTTTCAGAAATTACGGTATTAACGCATTTTTACTTACATTACGTGTTAATTTGCACCATGTCAGAGCGTTTATGAACATTAGAACATTTATTAAGGTAATTGCATTTTATATTACAAGTGTTATGTATTGCATTATCAATAAAAAGAAGTATAAAATCAATCCATGCACAGTTTTCAAATTCGCAGAGACATATACGAAAGTCATTTAGTCTCACACTGCATCATTTAAAGTGGGTCAAAATGGTTAATAAATGTGTTAACGACCATGTTTGTCCACGGTGCAAACAAACTGGCTAGGTGTCTGACTGGGCAGGTGTGAAATCTTCGTTGAGAAGTTGTGAAAAGTCTCCTTGACAATACGATTCGTAGTATCGCGTTAAAATTTCAATACACATTATGATGGGACCAAAAAATTTGTTCGTAGTAACGCATCTTTTGTATTATCGCGAATTCGTAGTACAGTGTACTCCGTCTATACCAAACACCGCACAATCAAATGAATGTCACAAATCAGCATACATGTATCGGTTAAACTTCTGCAATGTTTATACACTTTATTAAGACTAATACAATCCTGACATAATGTGGCATAATATGATGGAAGTAACATAACACATTATAATAAAGTGCAGAACATTTTAAAATCATGACCAAGGGGAATGCAAAACCAGCACACACACAGGCACATGAGCATCACTCATTAGCCTATAATTTACACTTTCCTCAAAAAGTCACTGATCGTAGTCTGATGTTTAGCTCACCTAGTCTTGACAATCCTCTTCTCTGTAATTTCGACCAACATCAGTCAAATTATGTTTTAATTAAAGTAATCATGAATAATTATTACATCATTAATAGTTATTTCCTGAGTTATATAAATTGTTTGTAAAATGTTTAAATATTTTCTAAACAAATGAAACAGTCTAATTAACATACTGTTTGTTGTTCACACTTTAGCGACTAATCACCCTTATCTGGAGTCCTATTATGATGTCGAACTGTTGCCCCTAATTATCGGATTAAGTGTGCAATCACCCTGCGGCAAGACAATCGCGAGCTAAAGATAATCAAAAACAGCAGATTGTCACACATGTTCGGTTTACAGAGGTCAATTTGTACTCCGAACTGAAGCGATGTACTGCTCCTGTTGTTTGATAATCGGAATATAGAGGTTCCGGTATACCGAGGGTTTTCGCACATTAAACATATAGGCAAAAAAACGGGACCGGAGCGTCTGTTTGGTTTTCAGAGAGTTCCGGTTTATAGAGAGTTTGGTTTTAAGGGAGTACACTGTATTGCATCTTTTTGTAGATAAATATATAAGGAAAATTGACGGGACCGGCTGCCTCATTCGTAGTATCCCGTCATTTTGTAGTATCACGATTCGCAGTATCGCGTTTTGACTGTATTAGAATTAACTTTTTGTAGGAAGCATCATTTTTGCAGACATGTAAGAAATGTAATAACTTGCTTGGAATGAAGATCATTATGAGGCAGTGTGTCACACACAACAAACAGCTCTGCTGCAGAAATCTCAAGATATTTGTCCAGGGCATAATATTTTACTTTGATATTGTGTTGCCTTCTTCTGACAAGCATATGCTTTGGGAGCATATGTCACATCCTGTGACAAGCCTTGTTTGATTTTTTTAAGACTGCCTATGTTTGCACTGTCGATGAGTCCATTCACGCATTAAAAAAAAAACAAAAAAACAATGAGAAAATTAATTCCATGTTTGCCAGAGTGAAACGATAAAATGTCTACATTACACACCACCCAGAGTTATCAGCAACCTATTGTCTACCTAATGAATAGCCTGAAATAAATAAAGGACATTTGTAGACTTTGCTGTTAGATCTTATTTTATTTCATGTTGATCGTCATGGAAAGCTTATTACCACGCGTGCCGCGTAAAAAGATTTACAGTTTATATATGACCGCGAATGAATGATACTACAAGTTTAACCTGAAATTTAAACAGCTTCTTTAAGTTCATGAACAAAATCATTCAGTGGTACAGCGCGGAGAGCCTGAAAAGGTCTATGCTGTGCTGAAACGTCATAATCGTGTTTATTCTGACGTCGTTATTTTTAATGATTTATGTCAATCATCTTTATCCATGGACAAAACACAAGTCCTTATTAAGTCCACAAGTCCTTATTATATGTGTTGTCGTCGTTTAATGATCATTACTTTGAATCATTACATTGAACTTTATATTTTGTCAGAGTACTGTTGCTTATATATTAACTGGTGTCAGTACCAGCAATACGTCAGTTCACGAAAGTCATTTCAATGAATTTTATTAGATATTTTATGACAGAACAGTTGCAAAAACGTTGACGTTTTGTTCATATGCACATTGCGCATACTTGCACATGTTCGGACGTACTGTCAAACATGCGCGATTCCTATATAAATATATCTCCATGAAATTACACTGTCATATGAAATTCAATTTTATTAGATACAAAGCATGCATGTACATGTAAACTAAATAATATTTACGTACACTTGCATCATTATTCTCAAGGAAAATCGAACATTTCTTAAATGTGTCGATCACTTATCACAACTTAGCATACACACACACCATTATGTGAAGTTAGAAAAAGACATCAAGCATAGAATAAACTGTTTAATTTACACCAATGTCTTATAAGCGGTTAACCATTTGTAATTTTAAAATTGCGCATGGTAATTAGTGCATTAGACACATGTTTATATAATTGCATCAGACACATTGATTTTACCACAAAACTATACCTGTTTGCATTTACAAAATTTACACCAAAAAAATAGAACCGTGTCTATGCATGTATGAACAATTGTTTCAGTTTCAACAAAATACTATGGAAAAATACAAATTATACCATAAGCATTGACAGAATATAACAAACATGCTTAAAACCATGAAATGCACAATTCTATGCAGTGTTCAAAATTAGCACTTGCCCATGGCGAGTAAAAATATTGTCGGGCACAAAACAAATCCTTAGTAGATCGCCCGCCTGGCAAGTAATCCAATCAAATTTAGAAATGCCCATTATGTAGAGAAACAGCAAGTTTTTCAGAGGCTTGTGCCAATATATGAAAACTGGATCAGGCAAAAGGATAATTAAGTAGAGAAACACATGAATATCACACTTGTATCACCCGTGTTATTTCTAGATAATAAATGTTTAAATGATGGACTGTTGTTAGTTGTAGATTTTTAATATAAAATAGTTCGGGCTAGTAAACAAGTTTCGGGGCTAGTAAACAAGTTTCCGGGCAAGTAAATATTCTAAAATTACTGGCCCGAATGGCAAGAAATTTGTGGACATTAATTTCAAAGACTGTTCTTTGTGAAAAAATTACAGAACTAATGATTAGTCAATAAACAAGCAGTTGCTGAATAAAACGTAAAATATCTAGGCCATTACAAACACTTATAATAATCAATTCATGTAGTTAGTTTTATAACTGTTTATAAGTGTAAAGCAACGTACAGGTTGACATATTAACGCAAAATCCTAAGAATTGCATGGAAATTAATAAAAAAAAAGATTTCAATAGTTTTAGCGTATTGCAGTGATCAACAACTGAAGTATCAACGAAAACACAATTCCCACACAAATCACAAAGCACGTGTGTGACAAATAGGACCATAATTAACATAAATTTTTCAAATTCATTTTATGTTTAGACTCAAAATAAAAGATAATATCAATAATTGTGCCACTTACTGAATTTTCTGCTGTTAGCAACGTACAGATCATCTGTGTATAGATCACCAACTTAGGGTTTAGCTCACTGTACGGTTATACTGTGTGATTACAATTTATTAAATTCAGGTGAGCAACCCTGGGCCATTTTGGCCCTCTTGTTATTAATTTAATGTTATTGCTTTAAAAAGGCATTAAAAAAATGTTTTTTGTTCCTGATTACCCGACCCTAGATTGGTGTATGTAGTTGGACAGGCCGTCAGGCGTTCGTATTGTCAAC
This sequence comes from Congeria kusceri, assembly GCA_027627225.1. Classification (NCBI taxonomy): domain Eukaryota; kingdom Metazoa; phylum Mollusca; class Bivalvia; order Myida; family Dreissenidae; genus Congeria; species Congeria kusceri. The sequence continues at coordinate 29,273,987 of CM051030.1, read as the reverse complement.
CAAAAGTTGACGTCACACTTTTGGTTTCTGCTCTCTAACTCGAGAATGAATTGAGCTATTGCAATGCAACTTCATACATAGACACCTTATATCGAGACCTTGCTTGGGATTGCATCTGGAGTGGGTGGGGTCATTGTCACCCTTACTAAAAATAGAAAAACAGTTTCCAGACAATAACTCGAGAAGGAAGTAAGCTATTGCAATGAAACTTCATACATAGATACTTTGTTTCAAGAAAATGCTTGCCTATGGGATTGCATTTAGGGTGGGTGGGGTCAAGGTCACCGTTACTAAAAATAGAAAAATGACTTCCGCTCAACAACTCGAGAACAAATTGAGCTATTAAAATGAAACTTCATACATAGACACCTTTTATTGAGACCTCGCTTGGAACAGCATCCGATGTGGGTGGGGTCAAGGTCATGGTCACCGTTACTAAAAATAGAAAAACAGTTTTCGCTCATTAACTCTAGAAGGAATTGATATATTGCAATGAAATTTCATACATAGATACATTATGTCAAGACCTCACTTGGGATTGCATCTGAGGTGGGTGGGGTCAAGGTCACCATTACAAAAAATAGAAAACCGTTTCCGCTCTATCATTTGAGAACAAATTGAGCTATTGCAATGAACATTATACACATGCCTTATATCGAGACCTCGCTTGGATTGCATCTGTGGTGGGTGGGGTCAGTAGAAGTAATATTTTTTGCACATTAACATAACACTTGCTCAGAACCTTTGCTCTTATGATATCTCGGCCAGCTTTGAAAATGAAAATGGTTCCGCTACATTGAAAAACATGGCCGCCAGGGGGCGGGGCAGTTTTCCTTATATGGCTATAAAAAAAGCTTGTGAACACTCTAGAAGTCAAATTTTTTGCCCAATCAACATAACACTTGCTCAGAACCTATGTTCTTATGATATCTCTGCTGAGTACACTGCAGATCCGCTATATCGTGATCCGTTTTTTGCGATGTTCAATATATGGCAAATCGGCTGTGGATCCCGATTTTTTCCCATGTACTTCAATATTTTACTATTACATGACGTTCATAAATAAATTCAGTTTGGTCTGGATTCGTGCGCCTACATCGCTACTCTTTCATTCATAATCTTGTAGTGGGACAAACAATAACCCGACCCGCTAAACATCACAGTGTAACAGTTGGATGTCTTCAACTTACATTGCGCGTGCCACCCATGACAACGTCCTTTAACTGCTGTCGCTTTAATTAGCAGGCGAATTACACGCCCTTCACGTGGAGGGTGTGTACAGTAACCGTTTGTCATAGACAAATACTGACCTATCTGAACGACAATAACGTTTTTGATACGGTGTAACATTTTTCTGTTTCTTTTTTGTTTAAGAGGAAGTGCTAAACGTCAATGTTTTGAGATCGTAAATATAGGCCAGCGTATAGATGTATATCTATATGTACATGAATGACCTGACAAGTTATATCGCGATCGCAATCCATGGACCCTGGGAATAGCGATAATGGGTCTGCAGTTTAGTTCCCTCAAGACTGATTTCTGAATACAACTACTAAATCCTGTTGGCTTTTGCCAACAGTCTAATAGAACCACTTATACATGATGTTGAGGGGAATATTTTTGGAGTTCTTGTGCAATGCATAACTTGGAAAGTATTGAAGGGTTTCAAATGATACTTCATTATCATGTGATGATAGAGGCTTTTCAGAGAGAGTGCAGTGTACTTGGACCATAACTCTTTCTTCTGTCAAAACATATCTTCGGGGGCATTCGTCACATAGAATGACAACACTTGTTTAGTAAAGAACTGTTTTTTTCGTTGAACAAGTATTTAATTTTAATAGCATCTACTTCAAAACAAGGTTTAGGGATATTACTGTTATATTTTGAAAATTTATTCAGTTTTAGACTCTTTAAGTTGACCATTTACTAAATAAATAAAAAATCCTTACATACCTACCCAAAATTGTTTGGTCATGTAAACTGAAACAAACATTTTTGTATGCCTTAATGTATGGAAATTTAAAACTTTCGCAAGCTCTAATATTCTGCAGACTAATAGTTTAACCCTTTGCCAGCCATGTGATTATAAAGCCTTTCAGTTCCCTCACACAAAATATGCCCACCACATGTAATATGTCAGACCTATAGGGATATAAAGGGCAGTTTGGTGACTTGTCAGTAGATTTTGTTTTTGATATTTGAATAACTGGTAGAGAATATTATTTAAAATGTTTATTTTTATATAAACAAGAGTGGTATATCAATCAGTGTTGTTTATTTTTAGTGCCAAGCACCACCACTAATGCCCCGTAACAACAATACCAACATCAAATACAACAACAAACCATTCATCGGATTCTACATCTCCAACCATACATGTTATGGTGATGGTAGGAGTCGCTATAGGAGGGTCTGTTGGTGGAGCTGTGGTTATATTCTCTGGTGTAGGCCTGTGTTTATGTGAGGACGAGGAATAATAAAAACTCTTCAGAGGGCAGCGAAAAATATGCCTGCCCATAATTATGAAAACAATCATCAGACAGATATTGAAACGAAGAAGTCAGCAAAGGTTGCATGACTAACATAACACACATCTGAAGACTTGTTGTGACATTTTATGTGCTTCACTCTTGTTTGTAAAAATAATAATTTTACAAAAGTATGTAAGCAGAAAGACCAATTTATATATTATATTGTATTAATTTTTTACTTTATAAGAATAAAGTATTTGTTGTGCCCCCGCCATTGGAAGAATGGTGAAGGGGCATTAACTGTTACCTCTGTCCGTGTGTGTGTGCTTGCGTCCGGCGCAAGATCCAGGTCCATACCTCCAAGTTCAAGGTCACACTTGGAGGTCAAAGGTCAAAAATGGGGTCTGTGTTTTGTATCTGGTTAATAACTCTGTCATTTATTGATGGATTTTGAAATTACTTGGTAGAAATGTTCACCATCATGAGATTATGTGTCGCATGCATGACCCAGGTCTGTACCTCCAAGGTCAAGGTCACACTTGTAGGTCAAAGAGAAAAAATGGGTTATGTTTTTGGTGTCCTGTCAATAACTCTGTCATTTCTGGATTGATTGTAAAATTATGTGGCAGAAATGTTCTCCATAATGAGACCATGTTTCGTGCGCAAGATCCAGGTTCATACTTCCAAGGTCAAGGTTACAATTAGAGGTCAAGGGTAAAAAATGGGGTCTGTTTTTCGTGTCCGGTCAATAACTCTGTCATTTCTTGTTGGATTTTACAATTACTTGGTAGAGATATTCACCATTATGAGATGATGTGTCTGTATGTCTAAGGTCAAGGTCACACGTTGAGGTCAAAGTTCAAAAAGTGGGTTCTGTTTTTAGTGTCTGGTCAATAACCCTGTCATTTCTGAATGGATTGTTAAGTTACTTTGCAGAAATGTTCACCGTCATGAGACGATGTGTCACGCACATGACCCCAATCCGTAGCTCCAAGGTCAAGGTCACACCCTACAAATAATTCCACCCATTGTTATGCATGCAAATTTATTTCGTCTTTACTATTTACACTCACTTTTGATGAACATTAAATTTTAACTGCTAATATAGTGAAACCCGTCCAAACCGAACCCTGTGAAAACCGAATCCCTGTCAAAACAGAACGGCTGTATTGGTCCCGCTTTTTTTCCTTCTTGTTTTATATATCAAAACCCTTAATAAACCGAACCCTGTCCAAACCGTGAACGATTCTATCGCAAATTTGATCTCATTCAACCTTAAAAACCCTGAATAAACCGAACGGTGTTTCCTGTCAGGTGTCAGTTCCCAATACCGCAGAGGCGTGAACCTGATAATTGGTGATACAATTACAAACAAAGGCATAATCGCCATGGTGATAACTGGGCAGTGGTGCAATTAGCGATAAGCTATTCGGTGTATAGGACAATAATCAACTTGTGAAAAACAGATCAGTCTGTTGTGCTTTATGTTGAAATTTACATACAGTGGAACATTGTAAATGTTTTACAACACTGTAATTAATTTATACATACAGTAATTTCTGGCAATACTTCGATCACTGATCTCTGTAAGCCTAAGCTTGTGATACAATCTAGCTAAAATAAATAGGTTTAAACTAATTAAAGCAGTTAACAATTGGCGATTTCTTTAAACAGATGTAAATAAGTTGTACATGCTATTTCTCAGGAACTATTGGCTGGAATTCAATGAAACTTTATGGGAAGCTTCATTACCAAGAGGAGGTGTAAATACTACCAGGAAATTCCTCTTCAGTGATTTTTGTCAGAGTTATAGTACTTTACAGATTTCTGAAATTAGTATAATTATAGTAGTGCACAATTCTTGACTTGCTTGTCTGGGCTATTTCTCAGCAACTACTGACTTTATGGGAAGCTTCATTACAAAGAGGTTTGCATATTATGAAGACGTTCTGCATCAATGATTTTCCTCAGAGTTATGGAAACGTTCTGCTTCAATGATTTTTCTTAGAGTTATGGAACTTTGAAAAGTTCTGAAAAATATATTATATAGTGCGTAATTATTATCTGGGCTATTTCTCAGCATCTACTGGCCATATTTGAGTGAAATTTTATGGGAAGCTTCTTTGCTGAGAGGAGCTGTGCATATTAGCAGGATGTTCCACTTAAATGATTTTTCTTGGAATTATGAGACTTTTAAAATTTCAGAAATATAGTGTATAGTGTTCAATTCTTTACTTGCTTGTCCAGGCTTTTTCTCAGCACTGCCTGGATTGCAACAAAACTTTATGGGAAGCTTCATTACCAAGATAAGGTTTGCATATTACCAGGATGTTCCGCTTCCATGATTTTTCTCAAAGTTATGGGACTTCGAAAATTTCTGAAATTAGTATATAGTGTATAAATTCTTGTCCTGGCTATTTCTCAGCGACTACTGGCCAGATTTCAATGAAACTTTATGGGAAGCTTCATTACAAAGAGGAGGTGAGCATATAACAAGGATGTTCCAATTCAATGATTTTTCTCAAGCGCAGTGACAATGTGAGATTAATGAAATTAGTTCATAGTGCCTTCTTGTCTGGGCTATTAATTAGAAACCAATAGCCATATTTCAATACAAATTTATGGGAAGCTTCATTGCAGTGAAGAGGTATGCACATTACCAAGATTTTCCGCTTCAAAGATTTTTCTCAGAGTTATGGGACTTTGAATATTTTAATTGTGTCATATTTATTTTTTGGAACTGCTGTATGAAATTCAATTATACAGTTTGACAAAGCGCATTGGGGAGCATCCATCAGTTTACTGATATCCTTGTGTTAGCACTGTCATAATGTGCCATGTTTGAATAAATATGAATACAAAATGTATAAATATTATCAATATGCATTATTGTATTTTGCCTTAAACCCTCACTAAACCGCAACTCCCTGAAAACCGAACATTTGGTCTGGTCTGGTCAGTGTTGGTATAGAGGGAGTACACTGTATATTCAAAACATTGAAAAATCTTGTCAGAAACTGCTTTTTAGATTTCCAAATAATTTCACAGAAATGTTCCTTAAGGGGTCCTCTACCAAAATACTTAGATTATTTTGATGCGTTGAAGAACATGGCCCACAGGGGGCAGGGCCTTTTTCCTTATCTGCATGCATCAAATAATTTCACAGAAATGTTCCTTGAGGGGTCCTCTACTAAAATACTTAAGATTATTTTGATGCATTAAAGAAATGGCCCCAAGGGGGCAGGGCCTATTTCCTTATCTGCATGTATCAAAAACTTTGAAAATCTTATTGTGAAAAACCACTCACAGAAATGTTCCTTGGTTGGACCTCTACCAAAATACTTTAATTTATTATGATTTGTGAACAAACAAATATATGGCCACCAAGGGGTGGATGTAGTTTTCCATGTATGAATTCATTAAAAACTTAAAATAATTCGACATAAATGTGCCATTATGATTCATTAAACTCAACTGAGCAACCCAAGGCCATTTTGGCCTTCTAGTTTAAGATTATCATTATTATAATCATAATTTACTGATAAACTCAATTTTACTTACTTAAATAATATATTTCTTTTTTTTGTGAGCACAATTTTTAAGTGCAAAAAACATGGTAACTATCTACAGTTACCATATTTTCGCATTATATGATTTTTTGCAATAATAGTCAGGGGGGAGATCGTAAAGTGAACTCTGGCTAACTTTTAAGTGAGGCAAAAAACAGCTGGTGCTCAAAAAGGCCGGTTTTGAAACAAATGCTGGATGTTTTTCTATGGTTCGTACAGCTTTTTTCGGCTATTCATCCCGAGAGTATGCTCGTGTTGTGGCCCAATATTCGATGTAATCATGTGTTTTATTTCAAGACTATAACTTTTCATATAAGAAAGTTATTGAAGGTACAGTGTGTGCAGGTGTGTTGTTGACTTGTAGATCTTAGAACATTTTTTCGCATTTAAATAGTTTAAAGACAATGTTTTGCCGGATATTTAAACGAAAAATCTCTGCCTATTGATTAGCAAAAAACGGTTGGTTGAGCGTATTCCTGTCATATTTTCAAAGTTCTTGGTTAATCTTCATGAATTTTACAGAAATGTTCCTTGGGTGGTCCTCTACCAAAGGTGTGAAAATGGTTCTGTTTTCACTGCACAAGACGACCACCAGAGCTAAAAATAGAATTATGTCTTAACGCCATTTTCTTCTAAACCTATGGCTAGATTTTCAAATAATTTTACACAAATGTTCGTTTAGTGTTCATCTACCAATGTTATTCAAATGGTTCCCCCTCACTGCACAAAATGGCCACTAGAGCTAAAAATAGATTTTGCTGTAAAGTTTCGTATTCCTGTCATATTTTCAAAAGTTCTTGGTCAATCTTCATGACACTTGACAGACATGATTCTTGGATGGTCCTCTACCAAACCTGTGACAATGGTTCCGCTTCACTGCACAAGATGGCCACCAGAGCTACAAATAGAAATATGTCTAAACGCCAATTTGTTAAATGCAAATATGAAGCATTGCATAGAAACAAACATATTATGTCAGTAATTTAATGCCATCTTTCTAGTCCACACTTTTTTCCCATTTTATTTTGAGACCAAATGTTTGCCAATTCTTACCAAACTGCATACATTTTAGATCATCGACATGCAACTTCCATACTTCTTCACCAACATTGACTTGTACATCTACCCCCATTGGCAAAATAAAAAATCGGCTTTAATGCGTTTCAGCATTTTTCTCTTGTCATACCATTTTAGGACTATCGATATGCAGTTTCGCCTTACTCTTACACAATAGCCAAGTTTGACACTTCTAGAGCAAATATTCATACTTTAAGGCTGCAAAAACCTACTTTAAGCTCAACAATATTTATGGTGACGACTTTAAGTACAAAATAACAACTGGTAATCAGGCATAACCTTAACAAGTACAATGTATATACACTATACAATTGTTCGTTCACCTTAGCACAATGTGCTCATGGTGAGCTTTTGTGATCACCTTTTGTCCGTCGTCCGTCGTGCGTCCTGTGTCGTGCGTCAACATTTTCATTCAAACAACATCTCCTAAACGACTGGGCAGATTTTCACCAATCATCACAGGAATGATCCATGGGTGACCCTCTGTCAAAATTGTTCAAATCTTTTCGGTCTGCTGCATATGTCTGTCACAAGAGCTAAAAATAGATTTAAAAAGTGAAAACTTAAAAAATCTCTGAAAGTGCATGGCTGAGAGCTTTCATATTTGGTATTTGGCATCCTCTAGTGACCCTTTACAAAGATAGTTCAAATGATGCCCTTGGGGTCAAAACTTGCCACGCCCCTGGTGTCACATGGTTTATATGGACTTAAATAGCAAAATGACTTTAAAAATAGTCTCCTCTGAAACTGCAGGGCCGAGAGGTTTCATATTTGGTATGTAACATTGCATAGTGGTCTTCTACAAAGATTGTTCAAATGATGCCCTTGGGGTCAAAACTGGCCACCCCTGGGGTCACATGATTTATATAGACTTCAATATCTAAATGACTTTAAAAATCTTCTCTGAAACCACAAGGCCTAGAGGTTTGGTATTAGGTTGGTAACATTTTATAGTGGTCCTCTACAAAGATTGTTCAAATGATGCCCCTGGTGTCAAAACTGGCCACGCCCTGGTGGTCACATTGTTTATATTTAGACCTAAATAGCTAAATTACTTCAAAAATCTTCTCGTCTGAAACCGCAATGCCAAGTGGTTTCATATTTGGTATGTGGCATCCTCTAGTGGTACTCTACAAAGATTGTTCAAATGATGCCCCTGGTGTAAAAACTGGCCACGCCCCTGGGGTCACATTGTTTATATTGACTTAAATAGCAAAATGACTTTCAAAATCTTCTCCTCTGAAACAGAAAAGGCCAGAGGTTTCATATTTGGCATATAATGTTATAGTGGTCGTCTACAAAGATTGTTCAAATTATGCACATGGGGTCAAAACTGGCAACATCCTGGGGCTAACATGGTTTATATAGACGTAATTGGCAAAATGATTTTAACGTTCTTCTCCTCTGCAACCACAGGGCCCAGAGGTTTCATATTTGGTTGGAAACATTAAATCAAAACCTCGAATGGGATTGCATGGAATGGGTGGGGTCAAGGTCACTTTTAATAAAATTAAAAAAAGATTTCTGCTCAATAACTTGAGAATGCATTGAGATACTTTAATGAAACTTCATGCAAAGATTCCTAAAATCGAGACCACGCTTGGGATTACATATGTGATGGGTGGGGTCAAGGTCACTGTTACTAAAAATAGAAAGAACTGTTTCTGCTCAATGACTTTAAAACACATTGAGATATTTCAATGAAACATACATAGATACCTTATATTGAGACCTCGCTAGGGATTGCATATGGGGCGGGTGAGGTCAATGTCTAGGTCACTGTTACTAAAAATAGAAAAATTGTTTCTGCTCAATAGCTTGAGAACAATATCAATTGAAATATTGTAATGAATCTTAATACATAAATACCTTACATCGAGACCTCGCTTCGGATTGCATATGGGGTGGGTGGGGTCAAGGTCACCGTTATGAAAAATATATAAATGGTTTCAGATGAATTTCTTGAGTATGCATCGAGCTATTTTAATGAAACTTGATACATAAACACTTTTTATTGAGACCTTGCTGGGATTGCATATGGGGTGGGTGGGGTCAAGGTCACCATTACTAAAAATAGAAAAATGGTTCCGCTAAGTATCTTGAGAACGCATTGAGCTATTTTAATGAAACCTAATACATAAATACTTTATATCGAGACCTTGCCTGCGATTGCATATGGGGTGGGTGGGGTTAAGGCTCAGTGATTTTATATTTGGTATGTAATATTGTATAGTGGTCCTCTACAAATATTGTTGAAAATATACACCTGGGTTAGACTATACAAATCTTCTCCTTAAACTGCAAGGCCCAGATCTTTATACTCACGTTAAGTGCTTTAGTGCCATTTGACCCTCTTGTTATAAGCCATGAAGCCTTTAACTCTGGTGAGCGACCTAGGGCCATCGTGGCCCTCTTGTTTATATGAAAAGTTATAGTGTTGAAATAAAACACGTGATTACATGGAATATTGGGCCACAACATGGGCATATTCTTCTGATGAAAAGTGGAAAAAAGCTGCATGAACCATCAGGTATCATATTATTTTGTGTATTGCTGGTCTGAGACCGATTGGGTTTGAAAAAGACCAATTGAAAGGACTGGTATTCGGTCCGACCAGTTTTCTTAAAATTATCTAGCCACTATAAAAATCGTGATAATCCCCTGATTTCAATACATAATTCACACATTTTATAGCCCCAGTGCATTGTAGGTGCGAATGCCGGAGGATCAGTGATGCGTGAATGAACCTAGTCGTGTCACCATCGATCGATAATTGACTGTGTTATATTACTGACACCAATCGGTCTCTGATGTCAATATCAGAGTGTACTATGATTACTATCGAGACTGATAATAGCAGCCGCATGTAATCCTCATGGAAAACGAGCATTTGCTGCATAATAACTTTATGTTGGCTTAATTGACGTTCATGACGTCACGTATTTAATATAAAGTACAAAGTGACCATATTGTATGACATTATATTTTAGCCTAAGTTCAGCAAAACTCATATAACAGACATAGAAATTAAAAGTTTATTGAAGATTAAGGTATGGAAACTTTTAGTTAATATTTATAATTAAAATACACAATTTCGGACATGCATTATTTTTCGGATACACATTATTTGGATACAGTATGGGGGTTTTGATTGTACTTTTTGAATTGCATTGTCTTTAAATTTTGTGACGTTAGAACTCAAAAAAGACATAAAAATGAAAATTTATTGACGATTGAGGTGTGAAAACTGTGAAGATAATTGTTATACTATAAAATACGCTTGTTGGGACATGCACCATTTTTGGATACACTAAATTCGGATAAAACATTAGCGTAATCGGCGGACCTCAGGACTGATTGACCTTTCTAGAAAATATGATCCCTGCGAACCATAGGAAAGCATCCAGAATTTGATCAAAACCGGTCATTTTGAGCACCAGCTGTTTTTTGCCTCACTTAAAAGTAGCCAGAGTTCAATTTACTATCTCCCCCCTGAACAGTCAAGATTTCCAGGCGGAATACAATCCTAACTTTCAAACAGGTTATTTTGAAATGGAAAACAGGATCCAGATTTGGAAAAAATGAAATTCCTAAAAAAAATTTAGTGATTGAGTCGAGGTGACAAATAGATCAATCCTCACAGTTAACACTAACAATTATGGTGGTGCTTGGAATAAATTGTGGAATAAAGATGCATAACAGACAGAATGTGTCACTGAATTGTGTTGATGGATGGCAACAAACATCATGACATTGAGTCTGCAAATGTAGATATAGTAAGCTAATTATCTGGAAAATCGTGATGCAATAACAAAACATACTTTTATATAAACATACTTATTTGATACAGGAAATATATTGCAATGCATTCTGTCTAAAGATAAAATCTTGTGAAGCACTTGAAGAATTCTGATGTAGTTCTGACTTGGTTGTCTAAGTGTGTTCTTTCACATGCTTAGGTGTGTCTTCACACTTACGGTTCAAAATTGAAAGATGTGCAATAATTTTTATGCCCCCAAATGAGGGCATTATAAAATGGAATCGTGCTTCTGTTCATCGGTCTGTTCGTCCGTCCGACCAAGGTATAATGTTTTATTAAAGTCCAAAATCTTGAATACTATCCAAGGTATTTGCTTGAAACAACGTCTGCACCAGGGAAAGCAACCCCTATAACTCTGATTTGTATTTTTACAGATTTATGCCCGTTTTTGTTGAGCCCCCCTGCGGTCAGCTAGACTTAGTTGTCATAATGGTGGTTCGGTGTATGTGCGTGAGTGTGTGTGTGCGTCCGTCTGATCTTGTCCAGACTGTAAATTCCTTATTCATTAGGCAATTTAAAATAACTTGCCACAAATGTTCACCATGTGGATACAGCATGTCGCGCGCAAGACCTGTGTCCCTAGCTCAAAGTTCAAGGTCACACTTAGATGTCAAAGGTAAAAAATGGGCATAATACAGCTTGTCCGTACTGTAACTTCATTGTTTATCTGGCAATCTTAAAATAATTTGCCACAAATGTTTGCAATGTGGAGACGGCGTGCTGCGTGCAAGACCGGTGTCCCTAGCTCAAAGGTCAAGGTGACAGAGTCAAAGGTCAATTATGGGCATAATACAGCTTGTCCGGACCTCATTCATGAGGCAATTTTAAAATAACTTGCCACAAATGTTCAGCATCTGGAGAAGGCATGTTGCTCGCAAGACCTCTGTCCCTAGCTCAAAGGTCAAGGTTACACTTAGAGGTCAAAGGTCAAACTTGTTCGGATTGTTGATTCATCATTATCAGGGAATTTTAATTGCATGCGTCTGTCCGATCTTGTCTAGACTGTTACTTCCTTATTCATCATGGCCACAAATGTTCACTGTGTAGAGACAGTCTGTTGCATGCAAGACCTGTATCCCTAGCTCAAAGGTCAAGGTCACACTTAGAGGTCAAATGTCAAGTATGGGCCTTATACAGCTTTTCCGGACTGTTAAATCATCATTCATAAGGGAATTTTAAAATAACTTGCCACAAATATTCTTCATGTGTAGACAGCAAGATCTGTGTCCCTAGCTCAAAGGTCAAGGTCACACTTAGAGAGTCAAAAGAGAAGATCTGCTTGTTAGAAAATGAGATTTAAAATAATTACAATACAAGTTGCTTTCTTGACAAGGGGCTCGACATGTTACCAACAGGAATGTAGTTTAACTTAGAAATCTAGGTTGATATTTTTCATCAAGTCTAAAAGCTTAAATACTACTGAACGTATTTACTTGAAACTTGAAAAAAATTACAAAGATTCTTTTTGTGTCAATGTGTCACATACTGAAAGCGCCTCCTGGGGCATGTCACCTTATAGTGACAACACTTATGTTTTATCAATATGGTTATTAGTGCCTATACGAAGTTTAGGGGGGGTATATAGGAGTGAGCTTGTCGGTCCGCCAATCTGTTGGTTTTTGGTTTCCGGATGATAACTCAAGAAAGGCTTGACATATTCAAATAATTTTTGGTACACATGTGTAACATCATGGAATACAAGTTAAATGTTGGTTACAAAACACTAAATTTTGACAGAGTTATGGCCCTTTTTCAACTTAAAATTCCGTAAAAACATGGTTTCTGGATGATAACTCTAGAATGGCTTGAACTATTCAAATAATTCTTGGTATACGTGTGTAGCATCATAAAATATGGGTCAAGTTCGACTTTGGTCACAAACCACTAAATTTTGACACAGTTATGGCCCCTTTTTGACTTAAATTCCAGAAAAACATGGACAGGAACTCATGAAAGGCTTCACATATTTGAATTATTTTTGGCACATAGGAGTAACATCATAAAATACAGATAAAGTTCAGCTTTGGTTACAAACCACTTAATGTTAGCAGAGTTATGGCTCGTATTGAAATTAAATTTTTCCAAATACACTGTTGACAAATTAAAGCATTCTCTCTCTGTCCATTTCTTTCAAATGGATGCCATAGTTTTGTGACAAGGCCATATTGTGGGGGTCACTCATGTGACACTTCTAGTTTGGTTTGGTATAAAAATGTATTGTTACAGTAGAAAGTGAATTATATTGTTGAATGGATAGTACTTCATTTAATATGTCCACATAAAATATTCATAAATTTTTATGACTGGTATGATGTTTACTGGTTTTTATTTTCCTCCCAAATGTTTATAACAGAGCTTAATCTACATTGGCCAAGTCCAGCGAGTTTGTGCCACAGTTGTTTTTATGCCCCCAAAGGAAAGTTTGGTGGGCATATAGCAATCGCATCGTCTTTCCATCTGTCCGTCCGTATGTCACGCTTCTTGTGCAGAGCATAACTCCATTAGTATTAAAGGGATTCAAATTAAACTTCATATAATAATAGAGAACAATGAGAGGAAGTGCAGAGTACAAGGACCACAACTCTTTCTTCAATATTTACCGAGTTATTGCCCTTTGTTTAATTTTCTTGTGCAGAGCATAACTCCATTAGTGTTCAAGGGATTCAAATGAAGCTTCGTATAATGATAAAAGACAATGAGAGGAAGTGAAGAGCACAAAGACCACAACTATTTCATAAATATTTACAGAGTTATTTCCCTTTGTTTTATTTCCTTATGTGAAGCATCAATTTTATTGTGCTGAGCATATCTCTATTAGTATTGAAGCGATTCAAATTAAACTTCATATAATGATAGAGGACAATGAGAGAAAGTGCAGAGCACAAAGACCACAACTCTTTCTTCAATATTTACGGAGCTAACTTTTGATTTATTCCTGATGTGAAGCATTAATTTTCTTGTGCGGAGCAAAATTTGATTTGTATTGAATTGATGCAAATAAAACTTCATATAGTGCTAGAGGACAATGAGAGGAAGTGCAGAGCACAAGGATCATAACTCTTTATTCAATATTTACAGAGTTATTGCTTTTTTAAAATTTTCTTTTGCATAGCTCCATTTGATGGAAGGGATTCAAATGAAACTTTATATAATGATAGGGGACAATGAGAGAAAGTGCAGAGCACAAGGTCCGACGGTCTTTCGCGGAGACTGGTTACATAGTAGTATTCATTTTAAGTAGTTATTGTAGCTTGTTTGTAACCCTTTATGAAGTATTTGATGCAAGAATGCCCTAATGGGACCTACAGATTGGCATATTGAAATGTTTCATTATTTTTTTAATATTCCAAATAGACAAGAACAATTAAAAAGTTTAAACAGACAAATAAAATTAATTTCATGTTGAATTGAATGTTTAATTTATAAATAATTGAAAAATATGTAATAAGCATATGAAATGGTTGTAACTCTAAGGCCAGGACTTTTTATTTTACGGTTTACAAAACCGGCGAACGTAAATTTTCCTAAAGTAAAAAAAATAATTATAATAACGCTTTTTTTTTTACCGATCGAGGACAAAACGTTCAAATTTTCGAAATATTTAGAGTACAAATATAATAATTGCTCGTTAAGTCTGTTTACTTCCGTGACACTGCTTTTAGTTTTTGATGGTATCACACGATGATTGCCGATTGAGATCGACAAATTGTTCCGGAATTTCACTGAATTTTTTTAAGCAAGGCGTCCACCGTTGTTTCTGTAATATGTATGCCATGTAAAGCCTGTGTTTTCTACAAAAGAGCGCGAAATGTCTGCTGAAACACGACGTCCCACGCATGGAAAGCGTGCGTGTACCAATCATGTGCTTTACTAAATACAAGTCTTTAACATTTGACTCGAGGAAATTTTTCCGCCGTTTTTGCAAGAACAAAGCATGTATATAATATAAATATTTTTTATTCAAGATCTTTACAATTCATCAATTATCCAGTCAGTACTATGTTCAACAGATTTGATGATTAAAACAGTGTTAAAACACTAAATACATGCACACATGAACATAATTAATCAAATAAAAATGGCTCCATCAGTAGATCGTGCCTAACCAAAAGATTCGAGAACGACGAGAATAGTGGGTTTGGACATGACATAACTGTGATGCGCACTGGACATAAACATATAGAAAAAATCATTACTTTCAGTTTTGCAACAACAATGATGCTTTTGCTTTTAAAAGGCTAGAGGTATGCCGTTCAAACTGTGATGTTTTATTTATTTCATTTCGTTAAAACTTTTACAAAAAACTGAAAACGTCTTAGCCTTAATTTTAATAGCTAAAACGCATAAGATAACGTCATTTGACACATGCCGCAAAAAAATTCAACGTATGGAGGGGATACGCCTCCCTAACCCACCCCTCTCGGGACGGGGACGCCTAAAAAAAATCTGTGGAAGGCACTGGACGTATAATTTCAGGTGATTTTTGTAACAAATAATAATATTAGTAACAAGAACTTCTTGCGGGCACATCGAAGTGAGGATGTTGGGGCAGACAGCTTTGTCTCGTATAAACTTAAAAGAGAAAGTCATGGTTGCATTTTGTTGATATTTATTTTCGCGACACAATGATAATTTCTTATTTGCCTTGTAGTTTGTTTCTGTCACAATTGTAATTCAATAATTTAACACACACTAGCAGTTTAGTTTATATCTGATAAATTTCATATATACATGAAGATTGAGCATTTACACAGAGTTAATTTTTTTATATATGTTTAAACTGGTTTCTCTTTTTTAATAAAAATTGAGACTTAATAAGAATCCCAAAAATTAGCGTCATATTATTTGGACTTTTCTCTTGATATAGTTAAATTTAATATGTTTTTTTTCAAAATGTGCATTGTGTGGATAGATTAAGCTCGTTTTGCAAGGTCTGTGTTTGGGCAGTTGTGGATTCCAGTCCTGCACAGGTTAACTCGTCTTCTTTTTAAACAGGCATCTCACTTTACATTTTGTAAATCCATACAGCTTTGTGGTAAAATCAATTTTAATGATGCCGTTAAAATATATCAGGCATCTATTACACTTATTTACTCTGTAAAATTCATAAATACAAATAGTTAAACTGCTTATAAGACATTGGTGTAATAAAACAGTTTATACCATGTTTGACGTCTTATTCTAACTTTACATAATACTGTGTTTTAATGTTGATATTGTTATTAATTATAAATGAGTAAATTGCTGAATGAAAATCGTTTGTTGTGTCAAGATTTGAACACTTTTTCTTTTTGTTGACCTGCCAGTGGACATGTTCCCCAAACACATTTTTAAACCAGAAAATAAAAAAGGAGTGGCCTAAATGATTGGAAAAAGAGTACTTCAAACTTTCTGAGAACCGATGCAACTTGTTAATGATTTTTTTTATCAGTTTGTTGTTTGTATGGATTGGTTTTGTAAATGAAATTTCATTGTACCTGTACATATTCCCATTGAATTGTTTTATGAGTAGTTGTACTATTTTATAAAATTGTATTGTTTTAGAATGCATCATAATTTATCATTCATAAAGGCAAATCTGTTGCTTGCATTGCTTTGCTTTTGTATTTAGACTAGTAATAGTTCACACTTAGGTTCCAGGCTGGTAAATCTGGTATTCCTTATTTACCAGGCAACACCACCCCCACCACTTCAACTACTACAACAACTGTAGTAGAGACTACAGATACTGCTACAACAGCTTCTTCCACTGCTGTGCATACTACGATTACAACAGTGACAACTTCAATGCAGAGTGCAACTTCAGAACCCACTAAAACGTTGGCAGCTTCTACTACAGTATCCTCAACTATAACTGTAGTACCTTCTACAAATGCATCATCTGCTACAAATGCAGCACCAACTACAATTACCACACCTACTACAACTTCCACACATACTACAACTTCCACACATACTACAACTTCCATACATACTACAACTGCATTATCTACAACAACAACATCACTTACTACAACTTCTGCATCTACTGCAACTGTATCACCTTCTACAACTGTATCATCTACTTCAACTCCAGCACCAACTACAGCGTCTGCATCTACTACAACTCCAGTACCAACTACAACTTCTGCATCTACTACAACTGTATCAC
Source organism: Congeria kusceri (assembly GCA_027627225.1). Classification (NCBI taxonomy): domain Eukaryota; kingdom Metazoa; phylum Mollusca; class Bivalvia; order Myida; family Dreissenidae; genus Congeria; species Congeria kusceri. The sequence goes on along the minus strand of CM051030.1, from coordinate 29,256,896 downwards.
CTATTACAACTGTATCTCCTGCTACAACTTTATCACTAATTACAACTGTATTGCCTACTACATCTCCAGCACTAACTACAACTGTATCACCTACTATAACTCCAGCCCCAACTACAACTTCTGCATCTGCTACAACTGTATCACCTACTACAACTGTATCACTAATTACAACTGTATCACCTACTACATATCCAGCACCAACTACTACTGTATCACCTACTACAACTCCAGTACCAACTACAACTGTATCACCTACCACAACTGTATCACTAATTACAACTGTATTACCTACTACAACTCCAGCACCAACTACAACTGTATCACCTACTACAACTTCTGCATCTGCTACAACTCCAGCACCAACTACAACTTCTGCATTCACTACAACTCCAGCACCAACTACAACTTCTGCATCTACTACAACTCGAGCACCAACTACAACTTCTCCATCCACTACAACTCCAACACCAACTACAACTTCTGCATCTACTACAACTCGAGCACCAACTACAACTTCTCCATCCACTACAACTCCAACACCAACTACAACTTATGCATCTACTACATCTCCAGCACCAACTACAACTGTATCACAAACTACAACTTCTGCATCCACTACACCTCCAGCACCAACTACAACTGTTTCATCTGCAACTCCAGCACCAACTACAACTTCTGCATCTACTGCAATGCCAGCACCAACAACAACTTCTGCATATACTACTTCAACTCAAGCACCAACTACAACTAGAAGTACATCAAGTGCAACTAATCAGAATACTATTGAACCTGATAAGAATACGAGTGCTGAGAAAGGAGCTATCATAAGTGCATCCGTTGGAGGAGCAATATGCGTGCTGGCTTTGCTGGGAGGTGTATTAGCAGTTTTCTTATGTAGAAAGCCTGGAAAGAACAAGCAAAAGAAAGGTCTGTACAAGAAACATCATGGGAATCACAAACATCCTTGAAGTATTGTGCACAGTAGGAAAACATATGACATGCCCAACAAACCAGTCCCTTCCTATCAGATCTACAGTGGCATAAGTAACTATGGACAGTACAACAGTCCAGCATATGTGGGATATGCAAACCACTGGAGGCAATGGAATTGGCAACCAGCAGTGTATGAATCCCAATCACCATCTTACTCAGTGTATTATCCTTCCCATGTAAACAGTTTAACTGTTCCTAAAGCTGGTCCTCCTGTTGAAAGCAGACCAAGTGGTCATACATATGATGTTTATCAGAACCAAGCACACTTGAATAGTAACCATCAAACTAATACCAATACTGGACAATCTGCTTTCCAGGACTGCCTGACCTTTGACTATTCTAGAAACTGGGATGTTGATTGCTAGCATGTAAGACGTTTTTGTAGTACACTTGTCTCTAAAAATCAGGGTTATTAAGGAGGTTTGAAAATACATTTATAAATATATTTAATGACAATATATGTGGTATTGAAATAATATTATGCAACACAATGCAAATGATAAAACTCATCAAACGGTATTAATCCTACACATACACAAGTTCTGTTTCTCAAGGTTGATTAGTAATTTAAATTATATATTTGAATTGGAAATGCCTGAGAAGTACTGTTTTGTGTGAATTGCAGACAATTATATATATATAAACAATATGATGACAGTTGACAATTATTGAGTGATGACAGCTGACAAATTATTGAGTGATGACAGTTGACAATTATTGAGTGATGACGGTTGACAATTAGAGTGTCATATCTGAATCAATGATATTGAAAGTGGAAGTGAAGCTGCAGAAGTTTGCTGTGGTGGAGGAGTATGGTGGTGGTGGTGGTGCCTGGTTGAAACTTGCCAATCAAATTGGTTGTTAAAACCATACTATTGATTAAATCGTTGGTTTCACTTGTTAGCATAATATTCTAATATAAATGTTGTTTATTTAAATTCTGATTGGGGTGAGGTGTTTAACGCTACATTGTTTCCAAGTTCTATACAACTGAAGTTCAATATTCAAAAATTGTCCTGTTAATACCTTTAGCAATTCTGATAATATTATCTTGTTGAATGTAACATAATAATAATGTTGCTGTTAAGACTAATGTTCAAACCTCAGGTATGGTCACATTCCAATGTAATATTTTGTTAAAATCTTGCTCATCATGTGTGTGGTATTTTTAAACAAATAACATATGCCATGATACAGATCATAGCCAATATTTGATCATGGCTTAGTTAACATGACTTTCAGTATTCATAATCAACTAAAAAGAGCCTTGTGACTTAAGCCTGGTTGTGATTATGATCTTATGTGCCATATTTATTGAACTATATAGATGAAAATTATCAATACTATGTCAATTCTATTTTGTGTGCATGCCTTTTTTTATGAAGAAGAATTGAACTTAGCAATGTTATCACCAATATTATAACCAGATGACTAACATTAACACTGTGTAACATTTGACAATTCTGTTGGTTTTGTTCAAACTTACTAATTTTTGTGTAATTTTAAGTTAATAATGTAAACAAGGTGGACCTTATAAGAAAAATCTTAGTTGTGCTAAAAATAGTTTTTTTTATATAAATGCTTTATAAACGAATGTAAAGGATTATGTATGGTATGAGTATTATTATTATTATTATATACCAGATTTATATAGCACTCTTTTATATAGAGATACATGCTCAAAACTGCTTAACAACATGCATTGCAAAATTATAACATCATAAAATAATTTAAAACAATTCAGTGATGAACAAAACGTGTATAAAATAAAATCTAAATTAAGACATACTAAAAGTAGATTGTATACATAATGAATTAAACCTTTATAAAATTAAGTAAACCAGTTACTACAACTAAAATCATCATATTGGAATCGCTATATAGTATTTCTTAAAATTTGTTCCAACACATATAATAGTGCACAAAGTATATGCATAATGAGTTTAACCATTTGGAATTTAAGAGTAATCAAGTTATAAGGTTAAACTGATACAACTAAAAACACTGTAATGGAATTTGCTTGAAAGTGTTTCTTAAAATTTGTTCAAACACACATAGCATATCACAAAACTCGCAGTCCATACTATTATCCTTCATAATACTTTACAAATAAATACGTCTTTAATGACTTAATGAATGTAATATGCGGCTGGACGTGGCGCGGTAATTGTTGTTGTTATGGTAGTTGCAAGGCCAATGGAAGTATTGTTGATTCACAAAGTTTGAAGTAGTTGTATTCATTATCTTATTCACACAGTATAACAATAATAATATAATGACAAATTGATGACATCAAGTTTAAGTCTGATATTCACAAAGTTAATATTCCTGACTTTGTCACACTTAATATTTCAAATATTTACTATCTTTTGCAAACGAAATACTTCTGTTCACTAAGTCCTAATGATTATTATTCACAAATTATTGCACAGAATTTCATTTAGGTTTAACTGGTTAACTTAAAACAGATTCTAACATCACACAGATCACAGATTCTTCCCTCAAAAACTGAACCTTAAATACTTTTTTTGTGGGGAAGGTGACAGATTTATTAGATGTGTCAAAGATGAAATTAAAGAACAGAACAATGGTAAAATGCCCAAAGGCAGAGGACATCAAATAAGAAAAGTGGTAAGCATCTAGCTATAGCCTAAGGTATCATTAGTGAAATGGGCATTTCTATTGATAATAAGATATTTACATCTTGGAGGTGATAATTGCTTCAGGTAATAACAATGAATTTTGTAACAGACAGAAAAGAATAAAGTAAGATAAATGAAAATGTTTAAGCCTTAAAATAAGTTGGTATTTTAAATAAATAAAATCAATATATTGATAATTATTGGAATTCTTTTGAATTATTTAAAGGAAATGTAGAATGTTAAATTTGCAGCATAACAAATCTTTCAAGAGTGTCAGAGTTTTGTTCTTTTTCGTAGAGAGCATCCCATAGATTGGTGCGACGCTTTCATAACATTTTCCTCCGTACTTGTCCACACGACTTCGCTTAGAGATTTCTCAGATCTCAATAGTAGGATATGAACTGTAGCATAAAAAGTGTCCTACCCACAAAAGCTTTATTATGTCCTGATTCTTCGGGACTCAAAGACCACAGTCACAAGATAACTGGATTATGTTGTGGCTTGCGCCAATCTATTGTGTACACTTGTTTGTTTGACCTTTTTAACAACATGCTGTTACAGAATTTTAACACATTATTTTTTTGTGAGTTAATTCAGTGCATACCAATTATATCTTATTGGTGTACCCAGTAAAGCAAATTGACCTTACCAACATATGATGAAGACATTACAGTTCTAAAAGAAAGTTATAATTTGAATATTTTAGATGTGTACATAGTTTGTCATGCGTTATAATAGTCTTGTGTTTGGTGAAGAATGATTTATTGACAATCAAAATGTGTTGTTTTAGATTTTTGTCCAGAAAGTAGTAGACAATTTTGGTAAATTCCTCTATAAGTTCTTACTACTGACATAAAATACCTGTTAAGAGAGTGGATATAGTCTTTGCCATTACAATAACTTAAAATTGTTCGATAATTTTTTTTTATTTAAATCTTTTTTAACATTTAGACAAAATTTAATATGTGTTGTTACATACAGTTATGAAACTCTTTAGGAAGTTTTTTCTCAAAAATATTATTATTTTCATTTAGAGTTTCCTTTAAATTGAGATATATCATATTTAAGACATGTTAAATCAGTTTTCTTCATTGGAAAATCTTTGTGTTATTACGCAATACAATTAGTTGCAATATTTTCCTTTTACTTGGTTTTAGAGAATGTTCAGTTATATTTCTCACATTACTTTTCTGTTTACATCTTGGAATGTTTGTAAAAAATGTCAAACAGACTACCTTACTTAAATAAACATATCAAATGCAGCAAATTGGCTTTCATAAAGTGCATATCTATGGTATAACCTATTTTACAACCTATAAAATATGTGATGTATGCAAAACTTATATATTTTAGATCCACTGGCAAAAAGGCAGTGAGTTTATGTCATTGCGGTTTGTCCGTCGTGCGTGCGTGCCTGCGTGCCTAAACTGTATCTTAGGCCAACTTTGATTAAACTTCAAAGAATGTTCCTTGAGCTGTCCTCTTCCAAAGTAATTCAAATGGTTCTGGTCCACTGCACAAGATGGCCACTAGGGCTATAAATAGAACATTGTATATTAAACAACATCTCCTAAACCTTAAGAAAGATCTTCAAATAATTTTACATAAATGTTCCTTGGGTGGTCTCTACCAATGTTGCATAAATGGTTTGCTCTTTTGAAAAACATGGTCGCCAGGATGTGCGGCCATTTCTCCTGATGGCTACATTCAAATCTTCTTGTCAGAAACCACTAGTTGGATTTAGAAATAATTTAAAGAAATGTTCCATGGGTGGTTCTCTACACAAGTTGCTTATCATTAATGGTTCCTGTCCTTTAAAAAAAAAGGCTGCAGAGAGCAGGGCCTTTTTTTCTAATATAGCATATCAGGGTCTATTTGCTTCTGACTCCTTACTTAATAAGCCAGTGGAGCGATACAGGCACTTGTGTGCCACTTGTTTCCCATTGATTTTGTTATTGTTGAAATGTTGCCTAAACAAAGAGTTCCAGATAAAAATGTATTACAGATAAATTACAAATAAACAATATTTTATGTTAACTAGATTCAAATCTTTGTTTTTATGCCCACTGCATCTTGATGCGGGAGGCATATAGTGATCGTCCTTCCATCCTTCCGTCCGTGACAAGGTTTAGTAAATTTTACTGTTTCGTCTAGCACCAACACCGTTTACTACAGCACTTGTATACTTACACAGTGGTTGTTTATGACCATTCCCTATCCACCCATATCACCCAACCTCACTTTGACTTTGACCTAATATGGACTTATAATAATTCAAAAGTGCCATTTCTTGGTTAACAAGAGTTTACTGTTTCGTCTAGCACCAACACAGCTAACTACAACACTTGGATATTTACACAGTTGTTACTTTTGACCGTTCCCAATCCACCCATATCACCCAACCTCACTTTGACCTTGACCTTGACCTAATTTGCACTTAGAATAATTCATATGGGTTGTTTCATGGTTAACTAGATTTTACCATTTCGTCTAGCACCAACGCCGCTTGCTACAACACGATACTTACACAGCTGTTGCTTATGACCATCCCCAATCCACCCATATCACCCAAACTCACTTTGACCTTGACCTTGACCTAATTTGGACTTATAATAATTCATATGGGTTGTTTCTTGGTTAACTAGAGTTCACCGTTTTATCTAGCACCAACACCGCTTACTACAACACTTGGATATTTACACAGTTTTTACTTATGACCGTTCCCAATCCACCCGTATCAACCAACTTCACTTTGACCTTGATCTTGACCTAATTTGGACTAAGAAATGGGCTACCCAGCACCAACCAGGGGCATGCGTGTTTATCAAACACAAAATCTTGTTTTTGTTAGAAACTATGCAAGATTTGTTTCTTACACAAAATCATCTTTTTTCTGGAGCTCAATCTGTGTATCAAACATATTTTTGAACATATAAACAGTCTACTATTTAGCCATTAAATATATCAAAATATTTTTGACTTCATTTTCCATCTTTTGTTTTATTGAATAACAATATAGTTATGGATGTAACATCTTTATGTTCAGAAAAAAACAGTTGCATGCATAAAGTTACTTTGCAAGAACTTCATTGACATCACAACATAGGCATTGGGGCCAGAGCAATCACTTTGCTAGAAATTTAGCATCTAAACTTTTCTTACTAATTAGTTGTTTTTGTAGTCAATCCTTGTTACAGCATTAATAAGCGAAACAATGGAGCGTCTATTCTTGCATATAATTGACTGTCCAGTGAAAGAATATTAAGTTGTCTTAAGCCATTCAGAAAGCCTGGATTAATTGTTTGACGAAGATGTCTGGAATACATGATTACAAAACAGGAAACTTTTGGAAGAGTTGATAAGGAAAACGTGATGAATCTTTAATGAAAGCAACATAATTTATATTACTTGTTATTTTCTGCTTTTTGCCAAGAAATAATAAAATATAAGTGTTAGCCTGTGTAGAGACTGCCATTAGCTGTGCTAGAATGTTATAATCTTTATTATCCCAAAAGATTTCGTTGGAGCATACACTCACCTCTTTGTCCGTCCATGCTTCTGTGTCGTTTTCTTCTCAAATTTCTCAGAAACTTCATAGTGTATAATAGGTCAAATATGGGCATAATACAGATTTTCTGGACTGTAGCTTAATCATTCATTTTAAAATAACTTTCCACAAATGTTCACCATGTGGAGGCGAACCTCAAATGTCAAGGGCACACTTAGAGGTCAAAGAAGAAGATCTGTTTGTTAGAAAATGTGATTTTAAAATAATTACAATACAAGTAGCTTTCTTGACAATGGGGCTCTGCATGTTGCCAAAAGGCAACTAGTTCTCACAGTTCTTTGATTTTGAAATTCTTGTCTGGGATATTTTACCACAACTACTGGCCAGAATATAATGATAGTTATGGAAAGCATCATTACCAAAAGGAAGTATGCACAGTTTGTTCTGTTTAAGTGAATTTTCTTGGAATAATGGGACAATTGCTGAAATCAGTATATAATGCACATTCTTCTCTGGGCTGTTTCTCAAGAATTACAATCCAAAAGTCAATGAAATTTATGGAAATCTTCATGAGTGCTTCTTGTCCGAGCCGTTCATCAGCAATTTGTGTCAAGTCAATTCTCTGGAACTGCTGTATGAATACTGTGACACTTGATGGACAGTTAAATGACCAAGATGAAATAATCGTGTTACAGTGATGTATTTTGTTGTTTTGGGTGTATGGTATGTTTGTGTTGTGCTCCAATTCAGTTGCAACAGCATTATAATTCATGCAGTTCCAGTGTTTTTAAGTTATTTAAATGCCTCTGCCCTCTGCCCTTCTCATTGCATTTCCATTACTTGGCGAAGCATATTGGGGAGCATTCGTCAGTTTCACTAAAGTCATTGTGTTTATTCTGACATTATAAATGATTCCAAAATAGTTGATCATTGTATTGGTTGAAAAAGTGCCTTACCTTCTGCAAGATCTTGAAGATTATATTTTTGTATGTTGCTTACTTTAGCATCAAAACGTTTTTATGCATTTCTGGTAAATCTGTTGTGGAAAAAGTCAACAACAACACGTGAACTCAGTCAATTCTATTTATCGCTCAACGTTTCTGCGTACGCCTTCATCAGGATGAAATAACAAATACACAACAAACGTGACGTCATGCAATAATGTTACGTTATTTGGCGGAAAAGCGTATAGTAATAAGTATACATGTATAAATTAACAAAAAGTTCAAAACACACAAGACAGTTTTGTACTATACGAATATAAAATACAGATATTTCCTATAGCAATATAATATAAAAAACCAAACATATGAAAAAAAATGTAATAGTACTAAACATATTATTTTATTTTACATGCACTTTAAGCTGTAAACAGTATTTTGGAAATATGGCCATCTGGAGCTAGTGTTTTTAACTTGTGTATCCAGAATGTTTCCTGCATAAGCTATTAACGTTACTATTTAGCACATCAATGGCATAAATAAAAAATCAGCCAAACTATGGTTGCCTTCATTAAAGTGGCTAGCAACAAGAGTAGAGAATGCAGGTTCAGTAAAATTGGATATATCAAATTTATGACTATTCATACGTCTTGAAACGGGTTGCATAGTTTGTCCAACACACGTTTTACATGATATTAAATAGATAACATTTTTGTACCCCCACAAACAAAGTTTAGGGGGTTAACATTTTTGTACCCCCACAAATAAAGTTTAGGGGGGTTATATAGGAATGAACTTGTTGGTCTGTCGGTCCGTCGGTCTGTTGGTTTTTTGGTTTCGGTTGTTTGGTTTCCCGATGATATCTCGAGAAGAACTTGACATATTCAAATAATTGTTGGTACAATTTTTGGTACATTTGTGCAGCATCATAAAATACAGGTCAAGTTCCACTTAGGTTACAGACCGCTAAATTTTGACAGAGTAAATTCCCTAAAATAATGGTTTCCAGACGATAACTCAAGAATGACTTGACATATTCAAATAACTTTCGGTTATTAGATTGGGGAATGTCGTTGGGTGTGCGGGCGGGCGGGGTGGTGGCGTCAACCTTTCGTTTCCGATTTCTAACTCTAGAATGGATTGAGCTATTGTAATGAAACTTCATACATATATACCTTATAGCGAAACCTCGCTTGGGATTACATATCGGGTGGGTGGGTCAAGGTCATTGTTTCTAATATTCGAAAAACGGTTTCCGCTCATTAACTTGAGAACTCATCGATATTTAATGAAGCTTCATACATAGATACCTTATATCGAGACCTCGCTTGGGATTGCATATGGGGTGGGTGGGGTCAGGGTCACTGTTACTAAAAACAGAAAAACGGTTTTCGCTCAATAACTTGAGAACACATCGAGATATTTTAATGAAACTTCATACAGTCAAAACGCAATACTACGAATAGTCATGGCAGACAAGAGATTGTTCGTACTATCGCGTTTTTTGTAGTATCGCATCTTTAGGAAATGTCGGTAGTAAAGTAACATTTAGCGTTAATTTATAATTACGTTAATAAATGCACTTTAACTAAATGCATTTGACAATACTGTGTTTATGTATTTGCATTATGAAGCAAATATACAGTATACGGTATAAAATCCGTAAAAAAATCAAATCGCAAAGACATATTGGTAAGTCCTTTAATAATAATCTCACACTGCACACCATTTAAAGTGGATTAATATTGTAAGTTTACTCGTTAACAACTATGTTTGTCCATGGTGCAAACAAACTGGTTTAGTGTCTCACTAGCCAGAGGTGTGAAATATTCGCCGAGCAGGTGTAAAAAGTCTCCGTGACAATCTGATTCGTAGTATAGCATAAGCATTTCATTGCAAACGCTACGCTGGGACCACATTTGTTCGCAGTAACGCATCTTTCGTTCAATCGGGAATTCGTAGTATCGAATCTTTTTGGAGATAAATATATAAGGAAAACGGACTCGACGTCTTATTCGTAGTATCCCGTCATTTCGTAGTATCGCGGTTCGCAGTATCGCGTTTCGACTGTACATCACGTGGGATTGCATATGGGTAGGTGGGGTCAAGGTCACCGTTACTAAAAATGGTTTTTGCTCAATAACTTGAGAATTCACTTAGATATTTTAATGAAGCATCATACGTATATACCTTTTATCGAGACCTCACTTGGGATTGCATATGGGGTGTTTGGGATCAAGGTCAAGGTCATTGTTACTAAAAATAGAAAAACGTTTTCCGCTCAATAACTTAAGAATGCATTGACATATTTTAATGGAACTTCATACGTATCTATCTTATATCGAGGCCTTGCTTGGGAATTCCAATGGGAGTGGGTGGGGTCCAGGTCACCGTTACTAAAAATAGAAAAACGGTTTCCACTCAATAACTTTAGAATGCATCGAGATATTTTAATGAAACTTCATACCTAGATACCTTAGATCTAGACCTTGCTTGGGATTGCATATGGGGTGGGTGGGGCCAGGGTCAAGGTCACAATTACTAAAAACTGGAAAATGGTTTGCTCAATAAATTTAGAACACATTGAGATATTTTAATGAAACTTAATATGTAGATACCTTACATTTAGACCTTGCTTGCGATTGCATATGGGGTGGGTGGGTCAAGGTCACCATTACTAAAAATAATCAGTTTCCGCTCAATACCTAGAGAACGAATTGAGATATTTTAATGAACATTTATATGTAGATACCTTATATATAGACCTCGCTTGCAATTGCATATGGGGTGGGTAAGGTCAAGGTCACAATTACTAAAAATAAAAAACGGTTTCCACTCAATAACTTGAGAACAAATTTAGATTTTTAATGAAACTTTATATGTAGATATTGAGACCTTGCTTTGGATTGCAAGATCAAGGTCAATAGTTCCTAGGCATAGGTGTATGACCTTCATCTTGCACCCAGAACTTTCTTTCATTATTGTGCTGACTTTCATGCATTTTGTTAAAAAAAATTGGTTCTCATGGAATGTCCATGTTTCTTGTTGGTAAACGTGTAGCAACATAAAATACGGGTCAACATCAACTTTGGTTACAATCCACTAAATTTTTACTAAGTTATGGCCCCTTTTTGACTTAAAAGCCCTAAAATTATGGTGTCCTGACGGTAACTCAACAATGACTTGACATATTCAAATAATTCTTGGTATACATGTGTAGCTTCATAACATATGGGTTAAGTTTTACTTCAGTTACAAACCACTAAATTTTGACAGAGGGGCAGAGCTGTCAACTTTGTATTTGCACTCTCTGACTTGAGTGGATAGGGTCAAGGTCGCCATTACTAAAAATAGATAAAACGTTTCCACTCAATACCTAGAGAACAAATTGAGATATTTTAATGAAACTTCATATCTAGAAACCTTATATCTTATAAACCTCTCTTGTGATTGCATATGGAGTGTGTGGGATCAAGGTCACCTTGACTAAAAATAAAAAACGGTTTGCACTCAATTACTTAAGAACTTATTTAGATATTTAATGAAACTTCATATGTAAATACTTTTTATTGAGACATCGCTTTGGATTGCTAGGTTAAGGTCACCATTTCCTAGCCATAGGTGTATGACCTTCACCTTACACCCAGAACTTTCTGTCATTATTGTGCTGACTTCTGCATTTCGTTAGAAAAATTTGGTTTTTGTGGAATTTCCACATTTCTTGTTCAATTATGTTTGGTACACAGGTGTAACATCATAAAATACAGATCAATCTCAACTTCAGTTACAAACTACTAAATGTTGACAGAGTTATGGCTTCTATTGAAATTAAATTTTTCCAAATACACTGTTAAACATCCACAAATTAAAGCATTCTCACAAATTAAAGCATTCTCTCTGTGTCTATTTCTTTCAAATGGATGCCATAGTTTTGTGACAAAGCCATATTGTAGGGGTATATCCGTCACTCATGTGACAATTCTAATTAGACTGGCAGTTTGTATTGTGCTGAATGCAAATGTTTCTCCTGTTACGTTTTTGGACGTCTATAAGCCACAATTGGTTTAAATGTGATTTGTACATATTTGACACCTTCAGGCTTTGATATGTTAAGAAGGTCCCAATATAGGTGGATAGTACCACCTATATTGGGCAATGACGGATAATATTCCACCGTAAAAGGCAATATACTTTTTTCTCCGTAACAGAAGGCTTCAGAGCTTCATTCTGTGACGACTGTGATACTTTATTAAAGGCATTGTCTATCACGGATTCCAGGTAGTTTCTTTCTAAAAAAAAGTCATATTCTTGGTCAAGAGAGGAGTTGAACTTCTTATCATTAGATATTATTTTCCTATGGTGCTATATGTTGTTCCGTCTTTGCATTGTTTTTATTCAATGTTGACCAAACTTACAGTTTGCATATGACCATAAAAATTGATTGATAAAATTTGATTTCCAACAAATGCAATTTGTTGGTAAATCTATTAGCAAACATGAAAAAAATTGATATCATTCATTGAAATTCTGCATTCTCACTTCAGAGCACAAAATAAATGATAACCCCATCCACAACCCCCTCAAAAAGTGGTGCAACCAGTTGGCATTCTGGATTTTTGTTTTTGCTCGATATCTTCTCAAGGCATGGAAGGATTTTAATATTACGTGATATTATTATTCCCCATGACCAGATAATATGTACATCTTCCATGTTTCATGCTGGTCTGTCAAAGGTCAAGCTCACTATTCAAAGTCAGATCAAAAATTGTATTTTTACTCCATTTACTCCAGGTTTTCAATATATCTTCAGATTATTATTCCGTATTTCCAGATGATGTGTTGCTTCATCATCTATGTTTGTCTGTCAAATTGTCACAATTAAAGGTCAAATATTTGTCAGGAGCATATTATCTGCCATCGGTGGATTTTCAAATTACTCAAAACTAATGATGGCCAACATGAGATGATATGCTATCCTCAAAAATCAATGACTTTTGCTTATCTGTTAAAGGTAAAGGTCACAAATCAAGGTCAAATATTTGTCTTTTTTTTCGGACTTGGCAGTATTGTTAAATCACTTGACGTCATGAGATTGTATGTAGCAGTCGCAAGAACCAGGCCCTTTGTTGGGAAGTCAATGTCACACTTAATGGTCAAATGTCAAATTTAATACTAGTGTCTGGGCAATATTTGCTACATTTAAACAGGTTTCTTCTATTAATCTGAACACTTTGGTCACAGTCGTGATAGGACAACTCCCAGGCAAGTTGTCCTATCAAGACTGTGACCAAAGTGTTCAGATTAATAGAAGAAACCTGTTTAAATGTAGCAAATATTGCCCAGACACTAGTATTAAATTTGACATTTAATACTAGTGTCTGGGCAGTGTCTGGGCAATATTTGCTACATTTAAACAGGTTTCTTCTATTAATCTGAACACTTTGGTCACAGTCTTGATAGGACAACTCCCAGGCAAGAACAAGGTCACCCTTGGAGGTCAAATATGAGCATGAATATTTTGTCAGAAACATAATTTTGTCCAACAAAAAACCTTGTTAACCTTGGCGGGAACTATCATCATTATAAGATGGTTTGTCACTTGCAATGAGTAGGTTTTTGCTGAAAGGTCAATTTTCAAGGTCTAAATAGTTTTCCAGGGTATAAATGGTACTCTCTTTTTTAGCTCACCTGAGCACAAAGTGCTCATGGTGAGCTTTTATGATCACCCGTTGTCCGTCGGTCCGTCGTCAACTTTTCATTCAAACAACGTCTCCTCCTAAACCACTTTGCAGATTTTCACCATACTTCACAGGAATGATTATTGAGTGACCCTCTTTCAAAGTTGTTCAAATCGTTATGGTCCGCTGCATATGTAGGTCACCAGAGCTAAAAATAGATTTAAAGAGTGTAAATTTTAAAAATCTTGTTTTCTGAAACCAAAGGTTGTTCAAATTATGCCCCTGGGGTCAAAACTTGACACAACCCGGGCGTCAAATGATTTATATAAACTTAAATACCAAATGTCTTTAAAAATCTTTTTCTCTGAAACCACAAGTCCAGAGGTTTCATTTTAAGCTCACCTGAGCACAAAGTGAACATGGTGAGCTTTTATGATCGCCTGTTGTCTATCTTCCGTGCATCTGTGGGTCCATGAGTCCGTCATCAACTTTTCATTCCAACAGCATCTGCTCCTAAAACACTTTGCAGATTTTCACCAAACTACACAGGAATGATCATTGGGTGACCCTCTTTCAAAGTTGTTCAAATTGTTGTGGTCGGCTGCATATGTAGGTCACCAGAGCTAAAAATAGATTTAAAAAGTGTAAACTTTTAAAAATCTTCTCTGAAACCAGAGAGCCCAGAGGTTTCATTTTTGGTATGTAACATCCTATAGTGGTCCTCGACTAAGATTGTTCAAATTATGTCCCTGGGGTTAAAACTGGCCACGCCACGGGGGTCAGATGGTTTATATAGAATATATAGCAAAATGACTTATGTAGGTCACCAGAGCTAAAAATAGATTTAAAGAGTGTAAACTTTCAACATCTTCTCCTCTGAAACCGCAAGGCCCAGAGGTTTCATATTTGGTATATAACATCCTATAGTGGTCCTCTACATTGTTCAAATTATGCCCCTCGGGTCAGAACTGGCCATGTCCTGGGGGTCACATGGTTTATGTAGAATATAACTTTAAAATGACTGTAAAATCTCCTCTGAAACTGCTAGGCCCAGAGGTTTCATATTTGGTATGCAACATCCTTTAGTGGTCCTTTACAAAGTTTGTTAAATTATGCCCCTGGGGTCAAAACGGGCCATGCCCCGGGGGTCACATGGTTTATATAGACTTTAATAGCAAAATGACTTAAAAATTCTTCTGCCCTGAAACTGCCAGGCCTAGAGGTTTCATATTTAGTATGTAACATCGTATAGTGGTCCTCTACAACTATTGTTCAAATTATGCCCCTGCAGTAAAAACTGGTGAATCCCTAGGGCTCACATGGTTTATATAGACTTTAATAGCAAAATGACTTTAAAAACCTTCACCTCTAAAACGGCAAGGCTTACAGCTTTCCTGTATTTGGTACGTAACATTGCATAGTGGTCCTCTCCAAAGATTGTTCAAATTATGCCCCTAGGGTCAAATCTGGCCACACCCCGAGGGGTCACATGGTTTATATAGACTTAAATAGTAAATGGACTTTAAAAATCTTTACAAGACACCGCAAGGCCCAGAGGTTTGTTCAAGATTGTTCAAATTATGCCCCTGAGATAAAAATAAGCCATGCCTAGGGGATGCAAATTCGAATTGGGTTACAAGGTCTCAGGTGAGCGTCCTAGGGCCCCCAGGGCCCTCTTGTTTCTGACATTGTGTACCATTTATCTGACAACCATTATTATGCTTTAGAGCATTTGTACCATTGTGTGACAAGCCATGTTAAAATGGTGTAGTTTTATCCCTTCTCAAATAAGTGTGTTAATACTCATTTAATGCATATTAAATGCTGTGGTATTGGCACCGTATTTTTTTTGCGTTTAATACGCATTAAATACACTTGTAAATGCAGAAAAAATACACACACAAAATGTATTTTTTCTGCAGTTTTCTTGCATTAAGACACTTTAAGTTCATTTAAAGTGTATTTTCCCCTTGAAAAATACACTTGATCTAAGTGTATTTTAAGTGTATTTTCTAGTGCATGAACACACATTCAAATGCAGAAAAAGTACAGAAAAAATACGCTTTGTGTACTAAAAGTGTATTTTATGCGCATTTAATGCAGAAATAATACAGTGCCAATACGGCAGGGTTTAATACGCGTTAAATGTGTATTAAATACACTTATTTTATAATATACAATGTAAGCCATGATTCTTCAGGAACAAGCAGTGTTAAGCAATGCAATCCTGTTGCAAAACTCACTCATTATTCAAAATAAGTTAGACTAAGCTAGCCTAAATTACTTAACAGCAAGAAAATGTTTCAAGCCGGCCTATATAAAAGCGAGAATATGTATAAGTCCAGTTAAAAAATTACCAGTGCAGGGCTAAAGTGTTTGTACAAATTTTGACCACTGCTCACTCAATGTATGATTATGTGATACATGTCACTTATAATCTTACTCTTACTATTATCTTTCAGCTCCAATACAAGGTAGGATCATTTTACATCTTCCATGTCTCTGTGCTAAGTCACTGTATCAATAATAATTACTGTGCCTTTTCTCTTGACTTCTCATGAATCTAAAGTGTCCAGGACGTCCACGTGGTGGGGGTATACTGTAACCGTATGTCGTAGATCAGTACTGACCTATCTTAAGAAAATAGCGTTATAGATGACGTGGATGACGTGATGTTGTACATGTCACAATAATTTTCGCGCTCTTTTCTAGCAGAACAAAGGATTTACACAAAATACATGTGCAGTTTAATTGTAAATAGGATTCATGTTTACGTCATGTGAACACTAAAATTCGGATAGGCATTTCGGATTTAGAATTTATTATACACAATTTGAAATTAATTACAAGGAATAATATTATATTTAATATACAAATGCAATATTTTACATATGGATATAACACATTGTGGATGTTAACAACAATGAAAACAGTGAGGTAATTAGGTTTATGTTTTGAGATCGTGAAAATAGGATAGTGTATACATGTATATCTATATGTACATAAATGACCTGACAAGTTATCTGGCTATATGGCCATCGCGATTCATGGTCCCCGCGAATCGCAATATAACGGATCTGCAGTTTAATAAATTTATAATCAAAAATATGTTATATGCAGAACATAATAGTTTCCTAGAAAAACAACAACTTTTCACAACCTGTTTTTGTGTACGTTCCAGGTTTATGTAATTTGATATGTTTTCTTGACTTAATGTTGCACTTTATGTCTGCTTAATTAGCTTTCTGAAGTTGATGTTGTTTCCAGAAAAAACCAGCATAAGAGTGGCTTTGTTGACCACAAGTGATTTCATATATATAAATTATATTATTGCATTATTATATAAATACAGGATTATATTATTGCATTATTATACAAATACAAAGGATTATATTATTGCATTATTATATAAATACAAAGGATTATATTATTGCATTATGCATAAATACAAAGGATTATATTATTGCATTATTATATAAATACAAAGGATTATATTATTGCATTATTATATAAATACAAAGGATTATATTATTGCATTATTATATAAATACAAAGGATTATATTATTGCATTGTTATATAAATACAAAGGATTATATTATTGCACAATTATATAAATACAAAGGATTATATTATTGCAGTATGCATAAATACAAAGGATTATATTATTGCATTATTATATAAATACAAAGGATTATATTATTGCATTATTATATAAATACAAAGGATTATATTATTGCATTATGCATAAATACAAAGGTGTTTGCATTAAAGGCTGTAAGCCCTCCTTTGGCAAAGTCATTCTAAGCGAGGACAAAGCTTTAGAAAAACGTTGTTATATTGTTGCTGTTTAAAAATAGGCACTTTGGAAAGTAAAATACGTTTATGTGTTCACTTGAAAAAGGCTCCACGAAATATCATAGACTTAAATAATTCTTTTAAAATTGTAAACAAATTGCAGTTTTTTTTCTGGCAAACATAATTATTAAACACCTGTTTGAAATATTATGGATACTTCCAAGCGGGCAGGCGGGCGGGTGTCCAGAACATAACTTTGTCCAGCCTGGATAACTTAGCAAAGGTGATAAGCATGATGAGAGGGAGTGTCGCTCGCAAGAACCAGGTCCCTAGGTCCAAGGTCAAGGTCACAATTCAAAGTCGGAGGTCAAATGTAGGAATTCAATCCTTAACACTTTGTCTGGAGCATTACTTTGTCAAGCATGGATGCATTTTCACATAGCGTGGCAGAAGTGAAAAGAATGATGAGACGGAGTGTCGCGCGCATAAATCCAGGTCCCTAGGTCCAAGGTTAAGGTCACAATTCAAGGTCAAAAGTCAAATACAAGAAATAAATCCTTACCACATTGTGTGGAGCATGTCTTTGTCAAGCATGAATGGATTTTCAAATAACTTAGCAGAAGTGACAAGCATAGTGAGATGGAATGTTGGCTGCAAAAACCAGGTCCCTAAGTCCAAAGTCAAGGTAATTATTCAACGTCAAACGTCAAATTGAAGAAGTCAATCCTAAACACTTTGTCCGGAGCATATCTTTCTCCAACATGGATGGATTTTCAAATAACTTCGCAGAAGTAACAAGTATAGTGAGACATAGTGTTGCGCACAAGAACCAGGTCCCTAGGTCCAAGGTCAAGGTCACAATTCAAGGTCAGAGGTCAAATTTAAGAAATCAATGCTAAACACTTTGTCCAGCATGGGTGGATTTTCAAATAACCTGCAGAAGTGACAAGCATGGTAAGCCGAAATTTTGTACGCAAGAACCAGGTCCCTATGTCCAAGGTCAAGGTCAAAGACCAAATATTGAAATCAATCCTTAACACTTAATCCATTGCATATCTTCATCCAGCATGGATGGATTTTCAAATAACTAGGCAGAAGTGAAAGGCATGATGAGGTGTAGTGTCATGTGCAAGAACCAGGTCCCTAGGTCTTCGGTCAAGGTCACAATTCAAGGTCAAAGGCATAGTGGCTGCATTAACTTTTCATTTCCGTTCTCTAACTCTAGAACAAATTGAGCTATTATAATGAAACTTTATGCATAGATACCTTATTGCAAGGCCTGGCTATGGATTGCATATGGGGTGGGTGGGGTAAACGTCACTGTTACTAAAAAAAGAAAAAAAAAGGTTTCTGCTCAATAACTTGAGAACGCATTGAGATATTTTTAATGAAACTTAATACATAGATACCTTGTAACGAGACCTTGCTTGGGATTGCATATGGGGTGGGTGGGGGTCAAGGTCACTGTTACTAAAAATAGCAAAACAGTTTCTGCTCAATAACTTGAGCATGTATTGCGATATTTTAATGAAACTTAATACATAGATACTTTATATTGAGACCTCGCTTGGGATTGCGTATGGGGTGGGTGGGGTCAAGGTCACTGTTACTATCATAGAGAAATGATTTCCCCTTAAAAACTTGAGAATTGATTGGGATATTTCAAAGAAACTTCATGCATAGATACCTTATATCAAGACCTTGCTTGGGATTGCGTATGGGGTGGAAGGGGTCAAGGTCACTATTACTAAAAATAGAAAAACCGTTTCTGATCAATAACTTTAGAACACATGGAGATATTTTAATGAAACTTCATACATAGATATCTTATATCTAGACCTTGCTTGGGATTGTATGGCTTGGATGGGGTCAAGGTCACCTTTACTAAAAATAGACAAGTAAGTTGCCGCTCAATAGCTGGAGAAGACATTGAGATATGTTAATGAAACTTTATATGTAGATACCTTATATCTAGACCTCGCTTGGGATTGCATCTGTGGTGAGTGGGGTCAAGGTCATGGTCACCATTTCTGAAAAATTTATTTTTGTGCAGAATTTAATGCATTTTGTTTGAAAAATGTGGTTTTCTGGAAATGTCCATGTTTCTTTTTTATTTTAACATCTTGATTACAGATTTAAGAATATATATGGAATAGTTTTGATACCTTTACTCACCACACACAGAGAGATTTTAGAGATGAATTAGATGCACAAATACCATGACTCTACCTTATTAGTTTTTGAATTGTTTCTCTTTAGTCGTTATTCGTTTTTGAATTGTTACTCTTTAGTCCTTGAATCTTCACCCTAAAAAAGCTTCTTTGACGGGGCCATCTTTGTGACAATGGCACTCTTGTGTTCTGTAAATGTTGAAACCTGGTATACTATTTTTGGGTAATGGTGTTACCAATTTTAATGCCCACAAAGTGGGAGGCATTTTGCACTTGTCCGTCCGTCCGTCCGTCCATACGTACGTACGTACACATTTAATTTGGATTAATATGTTATTCGTGCACAAGGTAATTATGTGTGGGTATCTGAAATTTATATTGATTACTTATTTTATGAAAGTAAATTTAGTACAATATTCCAGTTTGTGAAAGTTTGTGAAAGTTTAATGCAAATAATTTTCTTTAATATTCATGTTTAAATAACATTCAATAAGTTTTAGGCTGTAACACAAACTCCATTTTAATTCCAATACATGTATATTTAGTCACTCTCATATAAATCTCCAATTGATCAAATGCGTGAGCTTTTGTTATCGCCCGTTGTCCGTGGTCTGTGCTTGCGTGTGTGCATGGGTCCGTCCGTTGTCAACTTTCCATTCCAACAACATCTCCTCCTAAACCACTTGGCAGATTTTCACCAAACTTCACAGGAACCATCCTTTGATGTACCTCTTTCAAAGTTGTTCAAATCATTCTGATCCGCTGCATATGTAGGTCACCAGAGCTAAAAATGGATTTAAAAAGTGAAACTTTAAAAATCTCCTATGAAACCGCCAGGCTCAGAGCTTTCATATTTGATATGTGACATCCTCTAGTGGTCCTCTACAAAGATTGTTCAAATTATGCCCCTGGGGTCAAAAGCGGCTGGCGCCCCAGGGGTCACATGGTTTATATAGAATATATAGCAAAATGACTTGAAAAATGTTCTCCTATGAAACCGTAATGCCCAGAGATTTTGTATTTGGTATGTGTCATCCTATAGTGGTGATCTACAAAGATTGTTCAAATTATGCCCCTGGGGTCAAAACGGGCCACGCCCTGGGGCTCACATGTTTATATAGAATATATAGCAAAACAACGTCAAAAATCTTCTTTTGTTTGAACGCTAATTCGTTAATGCTCTGTTGACATTGCAAAAATGTTATAAGGGTTTCTCTCCTGATGATGTCTTTAGAGTTTCACTATTCCTATATTGCATTGCTCAGGTACAGTAGTAGTGATTGATGCTTGGTTCACTTATCACTTGCTAATCCTAATCCTGTTACATGCTTAGTGCTACAAACCCCTAGACAATCGCCCCAGCTTGGCAGTCGCATCAAGGACTTTTTAAAGTGAAACCAACACCGTTGCTACGGGTGTTTTGCTAACGGCTTGAAGGTTTAGAGGCCAGGCCAATTGATGATGTTGCGCTGTCACTCTTCTCAGTTGTAACAGGGGTTATTATCAATGACTGTGTGTTTAGCTCACTTTCGTGCTCGGTGAGCTATTGATATATGGGACCTCTCTGGCGTCGTCCGTTGTCCGTATGCCGTCAACAATTTTGACCGTTATTGTGATACAGACTACGTTTGTTTAGCTCACCTGAGCACAAAGTGCTCATGGTGAGCTTTTGTGATCATCCATTGTCCGTCGTGCGTGCATGCGTGCGTCGTCAACCTTTCATTAAAACAACATCTCCTCCTAAACCACTTGGCAGATTTTCACCAACTTCACAGGAATGATCATTAGGTGACCCTCTTTCAAAGTTGTTCAAATCGTTACGGTCTGCTGCATATGTAGGACGCCAGAGCTAAAAATAGATGTTAAAGGCAATTACTTAAAAAATTTCTTCTCTAAAACCGCAAGGCCCAGAGGTTTCATATTTGGAATATATCGTCCTATAGTGTTCCTCTACAAAGATTGTTCAAATTATACCCCATGGGTCAAAACTGACCACACCCCAGGGGTCACATGGTTTATATAGACTTAAATAGCAAAATCACTTTAAAAGTTTTCTCCTCTAAAACCGCAAGGCCTAGAGGTTTCATATTTGGTATGTAACATCCTATTGTGGTCCTCTACAAAGATTGTTCAAATTATGCCCCTGGGGTCAAATCTGGTCAAGCCCCGGGGGTCACATGTTTTATATATACTTAAATAGCGAGCTCTGTTGTTGGTTAAAGTTATCGCTTTTACATTAAATTGCGTAAGGATTGGAATTAGTATATTGTAACCATAACTCCATTGAAAGGATTCAAATGAAACTTCATATATAGAGGACGATGAGAGGAAGTGCAGAGCACAAGAACCACAACTATTTCTTCAATATTTCCAGAGTTATTGCCCTTTGTTTAATTTTCTTGTGCTGAGCATAGCTCCATTAGTATTGAAGGGATTCAAATGAAACTTCATATACTGACAGAGGACAATGAGAGGAAGTGCATAGTACAATGACCACACCTCTTTCTTCAATATTTAGGGTTATTGCCCTTTGTTTAATTTTCTTGTGCGGATCATAACTCTATTAGTATTGAAGGTATTCAAATGAAACTTCATATAATGATAGAGGACAATGAGAAGGAGTGCAGAGCACAAAGACCACAACTCTTTCTTTAATATTTATGGAATTATAGCCCGTTGTTTTATTTCCTGATGTGAAACATTACTTTTCTTGTGCTGAGCACAACTCCATGAGTATTGAAGGGATTCAAATGAAACTTCATATAATGCTAGAGGACAATGAGAGGAGGTGCAGAGCACAAGGGCCATAACTATTTCTTCCATATTTACAGAGTTGTTGCTCTTTGTTTAATTTTCTTGTGTGGTGCATAACTCCATTAGTTTTGAAGTGATTCAAATAAAACTTCATATAATGATAGAGGAGAACTCTTTTTTCAATTTTACGGAGTAGTTTCCCTTTGTTTATATTTTGTGTGCCGAGCATTACTCCATTAGTATTGAAGGGATTTGAAATAAAACCAAATGTATTGATAGAGGACATTGAAAGGAAGTTCAGAGTACATGAACCATACATATTTCTTCAATATTTATGGAGTTATTGCCCTTCAGATTATTTTCATGTGCAGGTCATAACTCCATTAGTATTGAAGTGATTTAAAATAAAACCACACATATTGATAGAGGATGTTGAGAGGAAGTGCAGAGTACAAGGACTATAACTCTTTCTGTAGGAATCATCATTTCTGCCAACATGTAACTGACATTGTGTTGCCTTCATCTGACAAGCATATGCTTCGGTGGTAATCTCACATCCTGTGACAAGGCTTGTTTTAACTTAGAATTTTTGCTTTAGGTAACATTTCACAATAACTACAAGAGGTATTGACTTAAACTCAAAATACTTGATCACACTTATGAACCAATTCTGGAAACAAGATGAGGTAACTATGTCAAGGATTTTGGTGGAGTTATTGCCCTTTGGTCAACTTAGAACTTTATCGTTACTCCAAATTTTTTAATATCTATAAGAGGTTTGACTTGCGATTCAACACACTTCATCCCAGTGAAGAACCGACTCTACTAAGAAAAGATCACAATGTTTTTAAATACAAGAAGGTAGCATCCAGCTCCTGTAGGCTGTACTCTTGTCTGTCTTTGTGTTCAAAATAAACTAAAGAAAATCACTGAATAACACGATAAACATCAAATTACGTGATGAAAATAAACAAAATGACGTCAATATAATGCACGTGTTTGCTGTTTTCAACAAGGTGGAAATACAGCTAAGTTCATCCCACTGGGTGTTATTTCGTCAATGCAGATGTAATGATGGGATAAAAATCATTTTGATCTGTTTAAAAAAAAGGTTGTCAGGGGGCGGGGCAGTTTGACCATATATGGCTATGGGTGTCAGGTGTGCATCATTATCATTTAACTTCAAAAATCTATGTGCTTGTTATTCAATTTTAAAAAGCCATTATGATGCCTTGAACTCAGCTGAGCGACTTAGGGCTATCTTGACCCTCTTGTTATTGTGTCTTATTCATTTCTCAGACATGAACAATATTTGTAAATATATTGTTATCAGATAACTCTGCTTTCTTGGCGGTCTATGGGATAATTATTTTAGATTAAAAAAAACACCTGCACGTCTAGCAATGAAATTTATCCACAAATGTTTTGTTTATTTTTCAAATCAATATCATTAGAATCATCTCAAGTTTTAACACTTCTTTATTATTTGCTGACTCAGAGGACTATGCAATAAGGCTCACGTGCAGATGATGTTTTTGAAGCCATTCAAACTGTGGTATAAAATGTATATGTATTAACAAAATAAACAAGAAATGCTGATGGCTTCAAGTAACACTGTATCTATTGTTTTCCACATGAAAATTAACTGTAAAAGATGTGATCCTGAGAATCCGTGGAAAATGCATACGGTATTTTAAAAAAAATGTCAACTAATTTTGCTGTATAACCAGCTGTTTATTTGGGCACAGAACAGCAAAGTTTTTATGAATCAGAAGATCATTTGAACAAAATACAAGATGTCTTCAGATCATCAGCAAGCTCAAACGCAAGGGTTAGGTTTTTATTTAATGAGATTGTGTGTCAGTTGTGTGTCAACAAAGGGATTCTGTCGGTCACGTCACTGTGTAAAAGTCACAGGTGAAGGTCAGAAGAAAGCATTGACTTAATATTCTTGGGCACTGTCCTTTTAACACCAAACATGCATATAGAATTTATAATGCTAGGGTCAATCCCGGAATGTTTAGACCAACTTATCAGTTTAAATATTGCTTATGCAAAAGTAAATATGATCAGCTTTCATTGAACCAATGAATAATACTAATTGGGACACATTTCCCTTCAAATTTGCAAACTCCTATTCCACATTTCCTGCCATATTGTAGGAAAAGTAATGGATGGCATATAGGTTTACTAGAACTTTGCTGTACATCTTGCTCAATATGACATTTTTAGTATCAACTACATTCGAGCACCATTATTTCAAAGTCATCGGGACTGGCGAGAAAACATAATAACGATATTTCGGATTAAACGTTTTTAACATTTTAAAGAAAAGAACATAACAGTCACGTGGCATTTCGCTTTTTATCCACATTCGCAATGGTAAAGGAGCTAAATACAGTTCCAACAAGAAATGTCTTAAAAAAAGAAAATCCGCGTTGAAATTAATATTGAGATGTTAAATATTTAAAAGATCGGTAACGTGACTTCTCCGACCCCAGATTTTTTGGTCCCCACCAATATTAGGAGACTTCTTGGACCCCAGAATTTTTTGACACTATAAGAAAACTTCTCGGACCCAAAAGTTAATTTGAGATAAATTAATTAATTTAATAAAATTATCATTAATATCTATGCCGTGAATAAACCAATCATACAACTCCATGTTTTCACCAGTGATATATGAATAACCAAAATAAATTTAGGTTAACATAATTGTTATCTGAATTTGTCAAGCATATTTAACAAATTAACAATGTAAGAAAATAATTTCGGGAATGATTTAAAATTATTATGTATCAGACGAGTCTATATGTTTATTTATAGTACCGGTAATATACCATTCATGTTAGTTATCTAGTATAATAACGATTTGAAGTCAAATAAGCATTTATACCACAGGTACTTGTAACAATGATTTTTTAATGTTCCATCCGTATATATACTATAATCTTATTATAGTGTATATACGCATGGAACATTAAAAAGTCATTGTTACCAGTACCTGTGATGTATACTGTGTATCCCAACAAAAAGCAATTGTCAGGGAACATTCAGCGATTTTTGAAATGTTTAGACTTTATTGTTGATAACGCAAACATAAAAATTCATAAGACTATGACGATTTTAAATTATATCAATAGAAATATGATATATCAGAGGTTCCTGTGTATAATTAGTATTGCAAATTGTGTATTCATACTACGCGAATAACAATTTGACGTATTCCGAATCTTCTTTCATAACATTTTATCTATAGAAAATGTAGCATCTTTTTACATATTAAATAACATCTACTGGAGAAGTTGATAGAAAGATGCAATTATAAATAATCGTTAATAAATCGTAGCCACAGTTTTAAATCAAATTAACAGTAAGTTTATAAATATAAATTCCCCATGTATTGAAATTTTTAGGTTTATGATTCTCTGAACACTATGATCGATGCATGTACGAGTATATTAACACAGCTGTATAACGGTTGCTAGCTACGCGCGCTATTTTTAGAATGACACTACTGTTCCTCGAATGTGATGAACTCGCTAGAATCTATGGGCTACATGTACATGGAACGGCAACTCTGTGAATGAGATTTATGAATGGGAACGTTGCACAATTGCTATTCATAGCGAGTACTGCGTATATGTAGGCTAAACAAACGTTATTATTTGAATGAATAAAGCAGTCTGTTTATGGCATACAATGAGAAAATACGTTCATAATTAGCCTCAGTTCTAGAGTATATATCGAGGATATGTTTATAACTTCATTTTACCGCTTATGTAAAAAAATACGTAAATTGTTTTAGTCCACAAAAGTATGCAACAGTTATTGGTATACGTTAAACCATTGTTTAAAGTTTGCATTCCCTCAAAATAGAAAATTTGCCCAATTCGATTGGCATTCAATTTTCCCGCTGCATAATTATCGCTAGAAAATCTAGGTCAAAAGTGATCTTAGACAGCTACGCCGAAAGTAAATAAAATACTTATAAAATGAAAATTATTATCAAGCACACCTGAATTAGAAAAAAGATATAAATGCAAGCCTTTAGTTATTTGGTGTACCTTTTTACATGGGTTTACGTTTTTTCTACTCGTGGACAGCTAACAGATTTGAAAGTCTTGAATTGGCAGGACAACAATAAGAAAGTAGTTTATAGTTACCCAGAATATCTTGCGAGAAATTACACAGATCTCACCAGTGATTTGTTTGCCTATTTTTACAGCCGAATAACGGCAGTTTCCCCTAGCCAATAAACCTCCATTTTTCCCTTAAAATGACCCAATTTTTCCCCAAAATAAGAAACATTTTCCCCTCAGAAAATTAACGAAACTTGATTGCTTCTTTACACACGATATTAGGTTCCAAATATACAGAAAATCAGCGTTCGATACATCGCTCAAAATAGTTCTGGTACTACCGTGTATAACGCGGATCCGATTTTAGAAGCAAAATTTGAGTTAAAATCTGGTAAACATTTGCAGCTGATTTTGCCACTTCTGTTGATATTGTATTGCACTGTTTTTGTCCACGTTTGTTTAATGATGATATTCTGTAATATTACACTAATTAAATCGAACGTAATTTACAGTAAGTAAATTTTAAATACGCACACATAATTACCTTATGCATGAAACACGTATTTATCCAAATATAATTAAATCCTCTAAATAATCCAGACAATGTATAGTACGTCACCCCGAAATTAAATATCCAATTTATCCAATGCAACAAAACAGCCGTTTGAAATTTTTAGTCCTTGATATTTCCCTTTGAACGCTTATGCATTAATGCTATATCGACAGTGCTTGCTTTGTTCAGGTACAGTACTAAGTAGCATCAATCGATGCTTTTTGACACCGACCACGTGCTCAGCGTGTTACACGCTTTTCAGGTACAAACTGCTAGACGATAGCCGCAAATTCGGCTGTCACATCAAAGCCATTTGAAGCAAAACCGACACCGTTGCTTTGCGGGTTGCTAACGGCTTGCAGATTAGGAAGCCCGGTTAATTGATGACGTCACGCTGTCATTCTTTAGTTTAAACAGATTATATTATTCGAATCGCGTTATTAAAGGATTTTATTGTTTGTTCTATTTGGAAATAGTTTTGCAATTTATTATAATGCTGTGTTTATTTGTTTAAAAAACATCATGGATTAATTATGAACAAAATATGATGAATATATTACGATTTTTTTTATAGAATAAAACACCTTCAATTTTTTTTATTGTTATCATGTATAATGTGCACCACATTTTCATAGCCAAATTCTTGGGTAAAAAGTTTATCTCTAATAGCCACCACACATACTAAGAAGAGAAACAGGCTAACGCTAGGTCATCTAGATGCCACTATGAGGATTTGCCACCACCAAAGACATAAGACACCTCACAGATGAAGATCTTGAACTATTGGTTGACAAATTCAAGGGCCATAAAACAAGACAACTAGCATTGCGACTCAGCAATTACCCTCAGAAATCTGACTCTTGTGTTCATCATTCAAATATTGTAAAATTTTAATGAACATTTGCTGTGACAATCAAGTAACTCTGTTTGATGTCAGTTTTACATTTTTTGGTTCAACTTTAATATAGGAATAATGAAACTCCAGAGACATCATCTGAAGAGAAACACTTATTACCTTTAGTCCTTTATTTGAGGCAATTGACTGAATGCCTATACAAGAATTATCTTACTTTAAGAATCTTATCATCTGATGATCATGTGTTAAAGGTGTGCACACAGTCACTGCAGTATAAAAAGTTAAATATATCAGTAGAATAATAAAAATATAAAATGTTCACAGTTGACAATTTAGAATATAAGAAAAACTTTAATATTTTTCCCTTTTTGAGGTTTGTCGCGCTAAAATTCCCCTAGTTCAAAGGCACAGGTAGTTGTAAAAATTTCAAAAAAAATCACTGCTCACGTCACTTGCCTCAATGAGTGTTAATTGCGCTCATTGGCAAATATTGGCCGACATTTTGACATGCTCGGTCCGCAAATATTTTCATCGAAGGTGTGAAAACATCAAGTCCCAATCAAGACCTTGACTTCGAATTAACAATGGGCAAATAAGTTTGAAATATTCATTTGGGACCAAATTTTAGACTTCGAAATAACGATAATTCAGATTAAAATCGTTTGAATGAAACGAGTTTATTTTAGTTAAATATAGAAGGAATAAATTCGGGACCAGAAAAATACCTCAAAATAAGGCTGACTTTGAATTAACAGAGTTCGAATTATATCGAGTTTTAAATGTACTTTGTCTTTCATTTTAAATATTGTATTTTCCTTAAAACCATTCACCTATAATAACACAAATTTGAAATGCAATTGTTGTTTCAGACACCTTGTTGTATCATGTCCATATTTGCCTGGAATGACCATACTATTGTATTACTTTCAAAGTTGATGTTAAGATGAATTAAAAAAGAGTTTTGATGTTTCAGCTCCATATCCACGGCCAGGTACAGTAACACTATATCCAGAAGACTCTGCTATTATTAACAAACCAACCACTTTTATATCCATAATTACCAGTGTTTCTTTTTTTCTATATGTCAAACATACGAAACGTTATCAGAAATGTAATGGAAGCAGACTGCTTCTTCCGAAGTTGGTTTTTTGTATTATTTGAAGGAGACAAATATATGATTGTACAATGTTTTCCATAATTATATTCTTAAATATTTTAACCTTGTTACTATGAATTCTATTGTTTCCACATTTTGTTGCCTGGGTACCTTGGATCTTTTGGCTAAAATGCAAAATCAGAGAATGTGTTTATAATATTATGTAAATAAGTCGATTGACCAGAGACAATTATTACTATTTACAAAATCAATTTTCATTAATCTGAGGAACTTCATAGAGTATAAAAAAATCATAGTTGAAATATGTACGGATTAAGTCATTTCATGTATGTGAGCTTGCTTATCTTTACAAAATATGATAATAAAGCCTTCCATGTGCATGCAATGTCACTTATCTAAAATCTTAACAGGACGAAAACTTATTTTTGTAGCCCCAATATTATAATGAAAACAAATTTGCTATTCTAATAATCTGACTTCTGTATTTGAATGTAATGTTTTGATGTGATTAATTTATAATTGTAAACTTTCAATAAATAATAAGATATGTTTAAAACAATTATTACATTATTGTTGATTTTTAAGTAACACACACGTCATGTTGTTATCTTCTATTGTGTATTATGTATGATGATGGCACCCATGTGTTTAAATTTCTAGTTCAGCTTAAAAGCTTTTATTAAAATGAAACTACCTAATAATGCAAGACTCTTAACTATATTATGAAGATTTATTGTGTTATTGCTTGTTGTTTTTAGCAGATTACAAAACAAATGAAAACAAATTAAATGACAATGTATATGCTAGAAGGCATACATTTAGAAGAATACTCTTGTACAAGGTTTCATTACTCTGAGTTACTCTATGTGTGTAATTGCCATATTATTTTCTTGTATGTAGTATCATGTGCTAGATGGTCTTTAAGAGAAGGCTTAAGAAATGTATCATTTTTTAACAGCAATGACCAGTTCTTCTAACAAATTGTATGGCAATTACCTTTTAACAGTGTGTATGGCAAGTGACAGAAACATCCAGATCAGTCAGTTTGTGCACAGAGTTATGTGCTCATGGTGAGCTTTTGTGATCGCCTTTTGTCCGTTGTGAATCTTTCGTTGTTCGTCGTCAACATTTACCTTGTGAACACTCTAGAGGCTACATTTGTTGCCCAATGTTCATGAAACTTGCTCAGAACATTTGCCCCAATAATATCTCAGACGAGGTCCAAAATGGGTCATGTGGGGTCAAAAACTAGGTCACTAGGTCATATTGAAGAAAAAGCTTGTGAACACTCTAGAAGTCACATTTTTGGCCCAATCAACATAAAACGTGCTCATTCTTATGATATATGGGCCAAGTGTAAAAATGGTTCCATTCCATTGAAAAACATGGCCGCCAGGGGGCGGGGCAGTTTTCCTTGTATGGCTATAGAAAAAGCTGGTGAACACTCTAGAAGCCACATTTATTGCCCAATCAACATGAAACTTGCTCTGAACATTTGTTTTTATGATCTCTCGGCCCAGTTCAAAAATGGTACCGCTAAGGTGAAAAACATGGCCTCCAGGGGGCGACGCAGTTTTCCTTATATGGCTATATTGAACACTTTAAAAAGCTTGTGAACACTCTAAATGCCACATTTATTGCCCACTCTCCATGAAAGTTGCCCAGACCATTTTTTTAAATGATATCTAGGAAGAGTTCGAAACTGGGTCATGTGGGGTCAAAAACTAGGTCACTAGGTCAAATTGAATAAAAGGCTTGTGTACACTCTTGAAGTCATTTTTTTACCCAATCTTCTTGAAACTCGCTCAGAACATTTGTTTCAATAATGTCTTGAACGAGTTAGAAACTGGGTCACATGGGGTCAAAAACGAGGTCACCAGGCCAAATTGAAGAAAAAGCTTGTGAACATTCTGGAGGCCAGATTTATAGTCCAATCATCAAGAAACTTGCTCAGAACATTTGTCCCAATGATATCTCAGGCAGGTTTAAAACTGGGTCATGTGGGGTCAAAAACTAGGTCACTAGGGCAAATGAAAGAAAAAGCTTGTGAACACTTTAGAAGTTAAATTTTTTGCACAATATTCGTAAAACTTGCTCAGAACATTTGTTACAATGACATCTCGGACAAGTTTGAAACTAGCCCATGTCGGGTTAAAAACAAGGTCAGCAGGACAATTTGAAAAAAAAACTTGTGAATTCTCTAGATGCCACATTTATAACCCAATCATCATGAAACTTGCTCAGAACATTTATCCAAATTATATCAGGGACATGTTTGAAACAAGGTCACATGGGGTCAAAAACTAGGTCACCGGTCCAAATTGAAAAAAGAGATCTTGTGAACTCTCTAGATGCCACATTTTTAGCCGAATCTTCATGAAACTTGCTCAGAACA
This sequence comes from Congeria kusceri, assembly GCA_027627225.1. NCBI lineage: Eukaryota > Metazoa > Mollusca > Bivalvia > Myida > Dreissenidae > Congeria > Congeria kusceri. Next base: position 29,225,410 of record CM051030.1, on the reverse strand, counting down.
ATAGTTCCTTAGCTCCTAAGGTGAGCAACCTAGGGCCTTATGGCCCTCTTTTTATTTGTGTTGAGCTCAAGATCCTTGTTGGTAACTTCATTTTAAACCAGTCCTAAGAAAACTTGCAAATACTATGTATAACAACAAATTCTTTTAATTACAATTATGGGTTAGATGATGAAACCTGTAACACCAGAACTGTTGATCTTTATGGTCAGAACGTCAGAACATCCAATTACATTAATTTTTGAACGGGTGTAAGCTTTTGATAAATTTAAAGTAAAGGTATGCCAAGAAGTTGAAAAAGAACAACAGTTTAACATTCGTATGACAGAAAAATAGGTTGTTATGACACTGATTTTGTTTTACTAGTATTTTGTTATGCTCGGCCATAATTAGTAAGGTTTTCAATTCAAGGCATCATGGACCTATTGTTAATTACTATTTTTCGGTACCATCTTACTTGGGTCTATATTTTCCAAAAAAGGTGTGTGAACAATGCAGTCCCTGTGGGTCATTGTATCTGTGTGGGTGGACACTGTCTGGTATCACTGTGGAAAGAGGTGTCCACATTCACAGAAAGTATTCACTGAATGTATACTTCCAACAATTTGATTACACAGGCATTTAGCACATTTTGCTGCCCTGTCTTCAAAACATCTAATTGGCAATACCTCAAAGTAAAATTATTTTGTAAGCATATCAATATTGTCAGAACAGAAAGTAACAAAAACAATCTAATACAATGATTTAAAACGATGTGCTTGTTTTTAAATTCATTCCAAAATGCATTCAAATAGCAAGAACAGTTAGAAAATAATGCATAAAAAAAACATATAATTTATTTACATTTGTTGATAAATATAGATTAAGTTTAGGTTTGAAGTTTTAAAAGCACTTATTAAAAAAAAAGTATATATAATTAGTTTGTGTGAAAATGTTAAAATATATAATCCATATAAGAAACTTATTAAAATATAAATATGTGTGTTGATTCAAGAAAATTACATACATATTGTTTAAGCTAACCGAATCACAAAGTGCTCAATGGTAAGCTCTTGTGCATCATCCATCTTGGTAAACTTTGGACTCTTCCTCTGAAAGTGCTGACTGTAAGGTGACAAACTTGGCATGTAGGTTCCTTTTGTACTCCTTTATCAACTGTTTGCTATTGCAGCCAAATTGAAATCTTAAAAAATTGTTCTTGTCAAAACCACTAGCTTGATTTTAATTTTAATAAATAGCAACCATGAAAATGTTCCTTGTGTGACCCATTACTAAATTCCTATGGGGTTTGATTCCTTAAAAAAAAGCATGTCACCATCGGATGGTTAGTTTTTCTTCATCATATGGGTCTGTATGCAACTTTCTTCTGGTCTGAAACTACTTACTTCTGTTTAAAGTTTACCAAAAACCATACTTTCTTTATCCATTTAATTATGAGCTTAACCTTTGTAAGTACCAAAATGTAAAACTTAATTATCTGTACAAAAAAGCAGGTGTTAAGTCGTTTTTTGCAGATGATAAGTATTTAACTACATTTTTGAAAACTGAATTAATTTTAGAAACTGTTACTGGATTTTGATGTTTTCATCAAGCTAATTCATTTATACAGTTCACACATTCTGTGGCAGGAAAACACTTGTTATTTTGAGTATATATTTACATTTTTAGCTCACCTGAGCACAAAGTTCTCGGTGAGCTATTGGTATAGGGGACCTCTCCTGCCTTGTCCGTCGTATGTCGTCCGTGTGACGTTTACAGTTTGTTTTGTAAGCACGCTAGAGACTTCACTTTTTATCCATTGTTAACCAAACTTGCACAATTTGTGTATGACCATAAAATCTTGGACGGGATTGTTATTGGGCCAGATCAAACCAGTAACACTAGAGTTATTGCCCCTTTTTCATGCAAAAAAGTGAAAAAATGCCTTTTTCCAACATATAGACTTTATTTTCCATCCAATCTAAACCAAACTTAGTTTTTTGTGTATGACCATCAGATCTCAGCAGATGCCAAAAAATGACTCAGATCGTGTTTCAAACACTGGAGTTATTGCCCTTTGTTTATAGAAAATATACAAAAATGGACATTATTCAGGATAGAGACTTCTTTTTTCTATCCAATCTTCACCACTTGTGCACAGTTTGTCTATGAACGTTAAGATAATAGGTGAAGTCGAATATAAGCATGTTTGGGCCAGAAACACCCTGCTCTTTGCACCATGAGATTACAGTTGAAGTTGAATATAAGCAAGATTGGACCAGAAACACCAGATTTATTGCCCTTTGTTTTTGAAAAAAATATGCACAAATGGACATTATTCAGGAAAGAGACTTCATTTTTCATCCAATGTTCATCAATCTTGCACAGTTTGTCTATGACTATAAGATTACAGGTCAAGTTGAATAAAAACAAAATCAGGCCAGAAACACCAGAGTTATTGCCCTTTGTTTGTGAAAAATTATATACAGAAATGGACATTATTCAGGATAGAGACTCATATGTTATCCAATCTTCACCAATCTTGCACAGTTTGTCTATGACCATAAAATTAAAGGTGAAGTCGAATATTAGCAAAATGGGACCAGAATCACCGGATTGATAGCCCTTTGTTTGTGAAAATATATACAAAAATGGACATTATTTAGGATCGACACTTCATTTTTCATCCAGTCTTCACCACTTGCGCACAGTTTGTCTATGAACATTAAGGTAACAGGTGAAGTTGAATATAAGCATGTTTGGGCAAGAAACATCAGAGTTATTACACTTGTGTGTGGAAAAAATATCAACAAATTATCAATGGTTGGCTTGCAGACACGATTTTTATGCCTCCACCACCAATGATGGAGGGGCATATTGAGTTTACCCTGTCAGTGGGTACGTAAGTATGTACGTGGGAACGCAAGTACATATGTTCGGATTCTTGTCCGAACAATAACTTTGTGCAGCATTGGAGAATTTTCAAATAACTTGGCGGAAAAGTTAAGCATGATGAGACTATGTATCGCGTGCAGGAACCAGGTCCAAGGTCAAGGCCACATTTAAATGTCAAAGGTCAAATATGAAAATTTTAGCCATAGACCCTCTCCAGAGCATAATTTTGTCCAGTATGGAAGGAAGTTAAAAATAACATGGCACAAGTATTGAGCATGGTGATACTGTGTGTTGCTTGCAAGAACCAGGTCCCTAGGTCCAAGGTCAAGGTCATACTTAAAGGTCAAAGGTCAAATATTTAAGTCATGGACCCAGTCCGGAGCATAATATTGTCCAGCACGAAAAGAATTTGAAATAACTTGGCCCAAGTGTTGAACGTGGTGAGACGGTGTGTCGTGCGAAAGAACCAGATTCCTAGGTCCAAGATCAAGGTCACACTTAAATGTCAAAGGTCAAATATGAGAATTTAAGCCATAGACCCAGTCCAGAGCATAATTTTGTCTTGCATGGAAGGAATTTCAAATAACTGGGCACAAGTGTTGAGCATGGTGAGATGGTGTGTCGCATGCAAGAGCCAGGTTTAAGGTCAAGGTCACACTTAAAGGTCAAAGGTCAAATAAGATTTTTAGCTATAGACTCTGCCCTGAGCATAATTTTGACTAGCATAGGAAGGAATTTCAAATAACTTGGCGCAAGTGTTTGGCATGGTGAGACAGTGTGCCGTGCGCAAGAACCAGATCTTTAGGTCCAAGGTCAAGGTCACACTTAAAGGTCAAAGGACAAATATAAGAATTAAAGCTATAGACCCTGTCTGGAGCATAATTTTGTCCAGGAGGGAAGGATTTTAAACTAACATGGCCGAAGTGTTGAGCAGGGTGAGTCACTGTGTTTCGCGCAAAACCCAGGTCCTTTCATATAATATCAAGGTCACACTAAAAGGTCAAACGTCAAATATAAGAATTTAAGCCATAGACCATATCCAGAAGGGAAGGCTTTTCAAACAACTTGGGATAAGTGATAAGCATTTTGAGGCGGTGTCACATGCAAGAACCAGTTTCCTTGGTCCAAGGTCAAGGTCACACTTTAAGGTCACGTATATGTATGTATGTTAAGATTCTTGTCCAGGCAATAACTCTGTCCAGAATTGACGGATTTTCAAATAATTTGGCGGAAGTGATAACCATTATAAGACGATGTGTTGCCCACAAAAACTAGGTCCAAGGTCAAGGTCACACTTAAAGGTCAAAAGTCAAGTATAAGAATTAAGTCCATGGATTCTGTCTGTTGCATGATTTTGTCCAGCATGAAAATTTTTCAAATACTTGGCAGAAGTGCTAAGCATTATGGGACGACATGTGGCTTTCCAGAACCATGTCTGTAGCTGGAAGGTCAAGGTCATTAATCAAGGTCAAAGGTCAAATAATTTTCCAGTGCAGAATATTGTCATACTTGCAGGAATTTCAGGTAAATTGGCAGAAATGATCACAATCACTAGATGATGTGTTGCGTGCCAGAACCTGACTTGAAGTTAGTGAATTACCTCGCTTTATTCATGAGTGTGCAAATCATAATTCAAAAAAAGATAAAAGGCATTTTGTTGATTTTGCACAGAATAATATAAGAGTAAGTGAAACATACAAGAACCATAACTCATACTTGCCTAAAAGATTTAATTACTACACTTAATTGATTTTTTGTGATGACTAAAACTATTTTGTGATACCTCAAATTACTTCACAGAATAAGAGGATACATTAGCTGAAAGTACGATATAAAAGGACATTTCTCCTTTTGCAAAATGATGTGTATGCGAACAGACAAATTGGCACCTTGTAGAAATGGCTGCATAGGTGGTAGCATCTGTGTCTGCGGACACATTTCTAGTTTATTCAATGTTGACCAAGCTTACACATTTTGTATATGACCATAACAGTTGATTGATAAAATTTGATTTCCAACAATTGCAAACCTTGCATGCTGTTTTTTGTGCATGCAACATTGATGGCTTCAGAGCCTGCATTAACATCATTTATCATCATTGGACAGAACATTATCAAAGAGAAAGCAAAACTTGACCCTATAGCACAGCCATCGCAAGTATCGCATTGCAACTAGTTCTCCAAAAGTGTCTGCGAAACAGACATCAAAATCTATTGTTCCGGCATTTTCCAGAATTATCACTGGCTATGAAAAAGGGTCAGGTAAGAAAATAGAGAAAATGATTTGAGAACCATTAGCAAAAACATTGCACATCCACTATACAACTCATACTTTATTAAGCCCATTGCACTAACCGATGTTTTAAATCAAATCGATCCTATCCCCCTTTGTGTATTGTTCAGATACCTTAATTTTCAAACCTATCACAACAGTATAGTCCTCATCTGTACCAGTTCTCAGGTGAGCGCTTTGGGCCATCATGGCCCTCTTGTTGTATTCTGTACACATGCATACTATAATATCTGATACTGTGAATGATACTGTGAGATCATTTATTTTCGATGGCACAATATTTAGTGAATTTCCCGAAAATGACAATTTTGTTGGCACTTAAAGGCACACACAAGGTGCTGCAAGTTAAGACAACCACCAATATTTGACTAAGATTTAATCAACACATAAAACAAAACATTATGACCAAACACTAGTTTACATTTTCTTAAAATAAATGGAATTTGACTCGTTTTATTTCCACTTGATTGTTTACATTTAAAGACATTTGGTGTCCTTGTTTCCCGTAAAAGGAATGCAAATCCTATGCATGATTTTTGCATTATTTGCATTATTGTGGTCAGTGAAGTGTTTCAATATTGAGGGTCGTTTAATAAACCTATATTAGTATTGGAATTGAATAAAGACATTGGTACAACACATTGAGAAAACAAAGGTAATTATACACAATGCAACATGGTTTTTCTATGCAAATTTACTTATTATAGTGGTCAGAAGCTTACTAAGTGATTTTTAGTTCTTAAATACATATTTTAAAATTCAAATACTGTACAAAACGTTTTAGAGACGGCCCTCAAAATGACTTGTCCAGTTTATGACAAATTACATTACTGTTAGCAGTACAGTTATTCATGAAAAGCATGGAACATGTGAAAATCACCACACAAGCAATTAAACAAAGCAAGTGTTTATAAACAGTTTACTTGGAGGATCGGTGTTTTTATTTTAAACGGTATTAAAAAATTAAATAGTTTCCTGACGTTGGGTTTAATAAAAACTTACATATACAATAATAAAATTTTACCAGACATGTTTTAATTGTTTAATATAAATTTGACAATTTTCACCTTAGAAGAGGCTATAAATTCGTGGAATTGCAATTTTTGGAGAAAATAAAAATTTGCCTAAAATATCAAGAAATGGTCGATTTACAATTGTATTTTAAGTTATCACGACATATCCCGTTGTCAAGTCTATGCCACCTTTTACGTAATCAGAATTAATGAGACCCTCCCGTGGATAATTGGGGGCACATTCACAGTTTGAAATCATTACCCCGTAAACGTTCTAGCCCATCAGTGAGCCCAGATTACGTAATTATGGTCAACAAAAGAGGTGTAATTAGAGTTGTAATAGTTGTTGTGCGAACAATTAAGCATGTCAATTAAAATCTTGATTATTTTGGCAAATAGTGAAGTGCGAACATGCGGTTCAAATCGCACACTCCTACTTCACTTCCATTCGAGGTTTTGCAGTAAGCAGTCATACGTTTCCATAATACTAGCACTACATGCAAAAATAAATGAACGTTAACTTAGTCAACAGGAGACAAAAAAATGTGTCTTACAAAGTGGTTGAAAACTGGGTCTTACAGACTTCAACGGTTATTATGCGCTACGAAACTTTTATACAAAAGTATAGATCTCAATGTTCTCGGCGTTAAAAAGTTTATTTGGCAATCAGTAAGCCCACGCTTTCAATACAGATGACGTGATGTTGGAATCATATTTTTCGCGCGCTTTTATAGCTGAACAAATGTGCATTGTAATTGTTAGCGAGAGTGTGTTTCACACTGAGCATGTGGAGGTGTTGAAGGATTACAACACGCGCTTACGAGATTAAATCATATTTAGTGATTAAGCATTCTTTTGGAAATTTATGACTGTGACAACGTTATGCAGCGTTTCATAAAAGAAAGTGTATACAATTAGCGTGCATTACTTTATTTACCAAATTTTTCAAAGAAAAATTTCTATTATTAGATTGGCGTATGTTTTTGGGCGGGTGGGCATTTGTGCGGACGGGTGGGCTTAGCACTTTTTCGTTTCCGCTCTCTAACTCGAGTATAATACAGAGATACCTTATACAGAGACCTCGCATTGGATTGCATATGGGATGGGTGGGGTCAAGGTCAAGGTGCTTGAGGTAAGATTATGAATTAAAAGTTCCTTCATATACGTACTAGTATCTGAAAAAAATCGTTTATAGGTAATATTAGATGGGTCATATTATCGTCGGCACTTAAATTCGTTGTTCCCTTGACCCACGAAAATCCACGAAAATTAGTGCCCCATGAATAATAGTGAATTCACAGTATCCGATTCTGTAGTTTACTCCATGACTTCCAGGATAAAGTTAACATTTCAAAAAGAAAATCTCATTTGAAATTGAAGTGACATAATACTAGACAATATCATTGTTACTCTTTTGTTGCATAGATTATTTATTATAAATAAGAGTTGATAGTTGTGTGCAGAAATGTCCATCCTGGACAGTGATGTATGAATTGGGTAAAGGATTTGCAAATGAGACTGACATGGCGAGAACAAGCAAGAAAACACAAGTACTAATTGCTTGGTGTATTGGTATTTTATACAAAAGAAATTGGGATATTTATTCATGTATCACTTATTTAAAGGTCCTACTTTGCCATAATATTTCTGGAATAATATCTTTTTCTTACCCTTCTTTTCCATCAAAAGTATTCCTTGTTTTGCCTTTTGTTTTGATCATGTTCAAGTAGAAAGCCTGTATCTATTCTTAGCAATAGTAGAGTACTTTTTAAGTCATTTAATACTGTATATTGTCTATTTCAGTTCCTGATGTATGTGACTGGTATTGCGATGTTGCCAATTCCCTTATCTGCGTATATTTCGCCCTGATAATCACTGTATGCATCATATATATCCTGGCCATATATGACATAGTTGGTGAGGGTGATGTTTATTTAAGTACTAAGATAACCAGTATTTAAAATTTATTTTATTTTCAAAATAACCTGCACATTTTACATCGTATTACCAGATTTAAATTTTAAAATGTTTTTATCCTGCCTGAGCACGAAGTATTCAAGGGTGAGCCATTGTGGTCAGTCACTGTCCAAGATTCATAGCCAACAATTTACTTAAACAACTTTGTGGATTATAGGTAAGAATGTACCTGGGTTATATGGGCTAACCAAAAACAAATGGTATATAAGACAAAAAATTAATTAAAAGATGTGGCTTTGCGGGACCCAGAACCTACAACCATTGTGTTCAAAAATCTGTTTTACGTTCCATTCGGTCCTTCAGCCTTTCAATGTTACAGTGAATTTAAAATGCTATGTAAGTGATAATCCTGTTTTCCAACATATTGAGGACAACGTTACAAACTCTTCATAATTTCATCCATTTTAATTGATGATTTTAAGCTCCTCTGGTCAAAGGCCAGTTAGCTTATGTGAAGGCAGTTTGTCCGTCGTGTGTAAGTGCATGCGTAAACTTATCCTTTAAACGACATCTTCTCCGAAACTGGTAGGCCAAACTTGATGAAACTTCACAGAAATGTTCTTTGGTTGTTCCTCTATCGAAGTTGCTCAAATGGTTCTGGTCTGCTGCACAATATGGCCGCGAGAGCTATATATAGAACAAACATTGAACAACATCTCCTCCTAAACCCCTGAGTGGATTTTCAAATAATTTCAGAGTGCAGAGTACAAGGACCATAACTCTTTCTTCAATATTTATGGAGTTATTGCTCTTTTTTTATTGTTTGTGCAGAGCATTAGTATTGAAGGGATTTTAAACAAAACCACAAGTATTGATAGAGGATGTTGAGAGGAAGTGCAGAGTACATGTACAAGGACCATAACTCATTTGTTCTATATTTATGGAGTTATTGCCCTTTAGTTAACTTTCTTGTGCAGTGCATAACTCCATTAGTATTGAAGTGACTTAAAATAAAACCAAATAGATAGAGGATGTTGAGAGGAAGTGCAGAGCACAAGGACCATAACTCTTATTGTAGGGAGCGTCATTTTTGCATAAATTATGCTTCGAGGGCATACGTCACATCCTGTGACAAGCCTTGTTCCTTATATGTGGCAGGGAACACTAAATTGAGCCTTATGGTCAAAATTTCACACTTTGTTTTTCACATTTTATTACTCTACAAACTTTCCTGAATGTTTGCCTGAAAATTCTTGTTTAATTCAAGAAATATGGTTATTTTTGTATATGTGGTATATAATTTACACACGACATCATTCTGACGTTAACATGACAAAATGACGTTAGCATGACTTTACAGTAGTTATAATAATCCTGTTTGTAGGAAATGATTGTTTGGTTGTGTGTATGTAAACAATTTGCTCTCTTGGTGTCCAAACAAATGTTTGCTTTCGTTTATAAATAATTTCATCAAAACGAAGATATAATGTTAGTTTTCATCATCACATTTATTACATTGAATAGATACATCCGTTAGCAGGATTTAAAATAACAAATGATGGCAAGCATATATATTTAATGATCACTAGCAAATGAGATTACAACATTCTATCTTAAAACAAAATATCCAGTCCTATCATGAAACAACAGATGTGATGATGATATTTGAACAGAATACTGTGAATAATAATAATGATATTATTATATTAAATGACTAGATCATGGAATGTTTTATCACCAATATGAGATACTGATAACAGTATGTATTAACCTATCGTTGCTCATTAATTTCCTGCAATAAACAATAAAATTGCAACTTCAAACAATAATATAATAAACTTTTGAAGTTTAACTGGCCATTAATTTCATTATTAGTCTAAAAGTGTACAAGACATAATTATATATGACACAATAATACCGCAATAATAACATGTTGTACAAAAACCTGGTATAAGGCCAACATTTTTTTATTTTTTGTTTTACGGGAAGTTTTTTTTTAATTGAGTCGGGGGGGGGGATAAATAAAAATAATATGTCTTTTTATCACCAGTCGACAAAAAAACTGAAAATAAAAATGAAAATAAAACAACATTATTTATTTTTAAAATAAAACATTTGTTACAGTCACGGTCAAAAACATGCACTTTTAAGACATACTTGTAAAAATTAATTAGTTGAAAATTCTTTAACTATGTATTTGAGCAGAATTAAACAATCATTATTTCATACTTATCTCACATTTACTATTTTTAACTTGCTTTTGTTTCATATTGTATTGCCATATTTCTGTGTTTGTACACTTGTTATTATTTTCATTTAAACATTAATTAGCTTGCACTTTCGTTGAACCCAGTACCTTGTCAGTTTTCTTTTTTTTTGTAACCACTGGATCATCTGGAGCTCACTAACTCAATACTGAAATTTGGTAGTTTCCCCGACCTGTTTTCTTTTATTCATACTTTAAATTGACATGGCCTAAAAGTTTACCATAAAAATTTACCAATTTTTAAACTGGTCAGATGCAATCATTTGGCAATTTATACAGTTTAATAATGCATGTAATTTAAGTATGGCATTTTGATCAATAATATTTATTTCATCAAACTTACCCAAAGCTTTGCATAATGTCAAAGTGAGTGTCTGAGAACACCTCTGCTTCTTCTGCAAAGACACTCAAAATTATTACATTTCTTTCACATTAATCGGTAACGATGTCAGAAACTGTGTTGTTCTATGCTATTTTGCGAATTGAAATGTATTCTCTTTTGTTTTTGATAAATTTTCAGATTTTTTTCTGCCGGTTTGGGGGAAAGGGCCTGGCTTTTTATAGGGAAAATTAGCACGAAATGCCAGATTTTGGGGAACACTGGCCACTGGAGGAACTACCTCAATGTTTTTTATTGTTTTAATAGATATATATTTAACTGTGCTTTATATTCATATTATGGCATTAACAAAAGCACGTGTACATGTAAATTACGTGCACTATATTAAATGTATTAAACATTTTGGTTTATTGTTCATTGCAGTAACTTAAACAATTTAAATATAATTTTCATGTCAACATGTATACACTATTATACAATTTACAAGTGCTTCACAAAATATTAATGAACTAAAATTTGTAAATAGTATACTATAGTGAATTGTTGCACTCTGATTAACATTAAAAGGCTGAACAAAATATATACCAATTATGTGCATGTATCAAAAACAACTTACTGGCAAAATAGGATATTATATTTGAAGTTTGAGCTCAAGAACAATCCACTTTTACTTTACTGTCCGAAATACGTACATACCCGATAACCAGTCGATTTGACATATTCCAGACACAAATTTTCACACTCCATATATCAACAAGATAATCCTTTAATTAGTTGTGTCCGCTGATTCTACAACAGCTTGCTAGCAATCATCTTGAATAAGACAGTGAATGCTGACAAACAGCTCCCGTTGTTTTCACAAATTTGATAAAGATTTTCCGAGATGAAACCACGCATCTGGCAGACTGTGCCAGATTGGGTATTGGAAATTAATGGTTTGTGTTATAAACTGTGTTCTATACATAAACCAGACCGTACATTTTCCCTAATTTATATTCGTACTCAAAGTGTTTCGTCTCCATCGGGATAGAAATGGAAATAGTAATTTTTATTGGAACATGGTACAAAATATTTTAGCTCTCGGCATAGTGTTTTTTTTGTGCTACTAATAAAATACAAAGTCGGCGGGAAAATTAAAAATAAAATTCACAAATTTACTTTTATTTTTATTTGAGTTGGTCAAAATTTATGGTCCGCGCTCCCTTAAAACAAAAGATAAAAAAATGTTGGCCTAAATTGGCATTTTAAAAATTAAAGGAATGTTTTGAACAAAACTGGTTTATCCTTCACTGTACCAATGCTTTTAAACCACAAAAGGAGATTTAGAAAACATTATAATTATTCCAGGCATTTTGATACATTCTATGCACAAGGCTGTGTAAAAAACCTTTCCAATATAAATGCACCCTAAACTTCAACAGGTGGTTGTATGAACTAGGTTACTAGTTGACAAATGATTTCACATTGCTATGACTGCACAAAATCTATGTTAAGTTGCATATGATTGATTATAGTAGAAAAGTCCGTACTGTAAATTACAATTTCAAAAATTGCGCCAGATAATGGCTTTTTTTTGCAAATTTAGTTTAACAACCGAGGAATCGAAAAATTCCTTACATGGAACAACACCTGACTCTTCTGATATAAGGAAGATACTTTCATATCTAGACAAACAAGAAATGTCTTTAAAAAAGACAATCGGCATTGAAATTAATGTTGTCATTTTAATATTACCTAAACAGACGGCCAAGATGTTTGGTCCCACCAATATTAGGATACTTATTGGACCCCAGATTTTCTGACACTATAAGAAAACTTCTCGGACGCTAAAGTTAATTTGAGATAAATTTATTAATTTAAAAATTAAATAAAATTATCATTAATATCTACGCTGTGAATAAACCAATCATACATCTCCATGTTTCCACCAGTGATATATGAATAACCAAAATAATTTAGGTTAACATAATTGTTATTTGAATATGTCAAGCCAATTTAACACATTAACAATGTAAGAACATAATTTCGGGAATGAATTAAAATTAATATGTATCAGACAAGTCTATATATTTATTTCCAGTACTGGTAATATACCATTCACGTTAGTTGTCTAATATAATAACGATCTGAAGTCAAATAAGCATTTATACTGTGTATCCCAATAAAAAGCAATAGTCAACGAACATTCAGCGATTTTTGAAATGTTAAGACTTTATTTTTGATAACGCAACCATAAAAATTCATTAGACTATGACGATTTTATATTATATCAGTAGAAATATGATATCAGTGGTTCCTGTTTATAATTACTATTGCAAATTATGTATTCATGCTATTCGACGTATTCCGAATCTTCTTTCATAACATTTTATCTGTAGAAAATATAGCATCTTTTTATAGATTAAATAACATCTACTGGAGAAGTTGATAGAAAGATGCAATTATCAATAATCGTTAATAAATCGTAACCACAATTTTAATTCAAATAAACAGTAAGTTTATAAATATAAGTTCCCCATTAATTGAAATGTTTAGGTTTAGGATCCTCTGAACGCTATTATTTAAGCATGTACGTGTATATTGACACAGATTTACAACGGTTGCTGGCTACGCGAGTTATCTTTAGAATGACACTAATGTTTCTCCAATGTGGTGAACTCGCTAGAATCAATGGGCTACATGGAACGGCAACACTGTCAATGAGATTTATGAATGGGAACATTGTACAATTTATTGCTATTTATAGAGCATCCGCTTATATAAATGTAGGCTAAACAAAATAGTTATTTCGTTACGTGAATGAATATAGCATTCTGTTTATGGCATACAATGAGAAAATACGTTCATAATTAGCCTCCGTTTTAGAGTATATGTTGAAAATATGTTTATGACTTCATTTTAACCGCTTATGTAAACAATTATGTAAATTTTTAATCCCCAAAAGTATGCAACAGTTATTGGTATACATTAAAGCATTGTTTGAAGTTTGCATTCCTTAGAATTAGAAAATTTTCCCAATTCTATTGGCATTCAATTTTCCCGTTGCATAATTATCGCAAGAAAATCTGGGTTAAAAGTGATCTTGGACAGCTACGCCAAAAAATCAATGACCTGAAAAAACTGTTTAAAGTAACATTTCCATTTAAAAAATAAAACTGGTCTCTCTGCTTCCGAGACGAGCTGTGGAATATTGTGTCCATTTCAAGATGACAATAACACTGGATCAGCCACATCTGGAATGGTCTTGGCATCAGAATTACGCCACTTAACCTTCTGTTTGCCAAAATGCCAATCTTGTGCAAATTTGGAATGTCCAGCAACCAGCTAATTCATAGAGAATGCCTTATGGAGCCCTGAAAAAAAAATCAACTAGGTTAATGATTCACCATTTTGCAAACAAACTAGTCGTTGTTGTATATTATACATATTTATACACTACTAAAGTAACTGCCTAAGTTTTAAACAGTAATCGTATGAGAGTATGCTATTAAAAATACATAGCTATTTACTTATTATTAATGTGTAAGTTTAACTTCAATACCACAAAGAGTTATGTAATTTATGTCAGTCATTACAATGATTTTAGTTTGTGAAAAAAAAACAGCAGTTGTCAATGTTTCCTATGATTATTAATTGCATAAAAACTGTGTTAAAAAGTAACTGTCTAAAATAAGAAAATGAACCTGAAAAAAGTATCCCTTTTTATGCCTCCACTTTGATGTGATGAAAATTTATAAGCATATTCATCGGCATTTGGGCTTGTGCACCTGGGTATTTTGGTGCAGTTTTTTTCGACATCAGCTGAGTTATGGCCCTTTTTTAGCAAAAATGACATGATAGTTTTATGCCCCCCTTCGAAGAAGTGGGGGTATATTGCTTTGAACCTGTCGGTCGGATGGTCGGTCGGTCAGTCCGTAGACCATTTCGTTTCCGCACGATATCTAGAGAACGCTTCGACCTACGATCATTTACATTGGTACACTGGTTACATGGGAAGAAAGGAAGACGCCTATTGATTTTGTGGTCAACAGGTTAAAGGTCGAGGTTACAGGGGCTTGTAACATAAAATTCGTTTCCGCACGATATCTAGAGAACTCTTTGACCTACGATCATTTAAGTTGGTATGTTGGTTACTTGGGAGGAGAGGAAGATGCCTATCAATTTTGAGGTCAACAGGTCAAAGGTCAAGGTGACAGAGGCTTGTAAAAGGAAAACTGTTTCCTCTGTAGACCATTTCGTTTCCTTATGATATGAAGAATACAATTTGACCTACGATCATCCAAGTTGGTATGCTGGTTACTCGGGACGAAAGGAAGACGCCAATCAATTTTGAGGTCAACAGGTCAAAGGTCAAGGTCATAGGGGTCAAAACTCTCCATGGTAACATTGTTTATATATATTTATATAGCAAAATTACTTTAAAATCTCCTCTGAAACCGAAAGACCTAGAGGTTTCATATTTGGTATGTAACATTGTATAGTGGTCCTCTACAGAGATTGTTCAAATGATGCCCCTGGGGTCAAAACTGGCCACACCCCGGGGGTCACATGGTTTATATAAACTTATATAGCAAAATAACTTTTAAAATCTTCTCTAAAACTGCAAGGCCCAGAGGTTTCATATTTGGTTTTTAACATTGTATAATGGTTCTCTACAAATATTGTTGAAATGATGCCCCTCGGGTCAAAATTGGCCACACCCTGGGGGTCACATGATTTATATAGACTTAATTAGCAAAATGACTTCAAAAATCTTCTCCTCTGAAACTTCAAGGCCTCGAGGGTTTCATATTTGGTTGGTAACATTGTATAGTTGCCCTTTACAAAAATTGTTCACATGATGCCCCTGGGTTCAAAATTGGCCACACCCAAGGGTCACATGGTTTATTCAGACTTAAATAGCAAAATGACTTTAAAAATCTCCTTTGAAACTGCAAGGCCCAGAGGTTTTATATTTGGTACGAAACATTTTGTATAGTGGTCCTCTACAAAAATTGTTCAAATAATGCCCCTGGGGTCAAAACTGGCCAAGCCCAAGGGGTCACATTGTTTATATAAACTTATAAAGCAAAATGACTTTAAAAATCTCCTCTGAAACTGCAAGGCCTAGGTTTCATATTTGGTATGTAACATTGTATAGTAGTCCTCTACAAAGATTGTTCAAATCATGCCCCTGGGGTCAAAACTGGCCATACCCCAGGGGTCACATGGTTTAGGTTACTCATGCGCAAATAAATTCCTTCTTTGTTACATATAAAATATTCAAAATTTGATCTCACTTTTCACCATGACCAAGCTACTTTCCAATATATCACCATACATTGTTGGAAAGGTGAGGACATAACCTTTTGAAACAGCAGCATGTCAAAAAATTCTCTGTGTTGTAATTCAAACTATTTACCTTAGAAAAAACACACCAGTTTTGTAACATTGTATACCGTAAATACCCAGTCATAAGTGTAAACGTCTCATAAGTCAAGAAGTTAAAATTCATTCCAAAAACGTATTTCTAATAATAACCATTCCATAAGTCGAGTTGGAATGATCATAAAACAACATCTAAAAATTGGCCCGAGTATGCCCTAATGAGTAGGTATATATAGTCTGCAGTAAATGCCTCGAAGCTGAAATGACTGCCAAATCCTCTTTAACAGATCTTGATGTACACAAAAACTGGTTCCAGCCAGTTTCATTAGCGATATAGTATACACAAAAATCATGGGTTTTGTCTGCAGGTTAATTGATTTTTTATTGGTGGCTGATGGTAAAGCTGGGGCCTAAAGTGGGGAAATTAAGTCAATTAAAATAGAGTAGACAGTTTCATTCACAATTTGCATTTTATTTAATAATGAAACACTTATGCATTTTGTCTTAATTGTCGGTAACCAATAGAAAGGGGAAACTGTGATAATTATGAATGGATTATAGTGTGTGGATTAGCAAATATGCAGGTAAGAGATAAAATGCATTTGACAAATATTTCAATATAATATGCTACGATTTTTTGGGAACTGCCTCATGAGTCAAATGTACTTTATAACCACGATTTAAGAGGCTTAAAATCTCGACTTATGATTGAGTAATTATGGTAGTGGTCCTCTTCAAAGATTGTTAAAATGATGCCCCTGGGGTCAAAACTGTGCACATCCAGGGGGTCACATGGTTTATATAGACTTAAATAGCAAAATGACTTCAAAAATTTTCTCCTCTGAAACTGCAATGCCCAGAGGTTTCATATTTGGGATGTAACGTTGTATACTGGTGTTCTACAAAGATTGTTCAAATGATGCCACTGGCCTCAAACTGGGCTTCCCCGGGGGTCACA
This sequence comes from Congeria kusceri, assembly GCA_027627225.1. Taxonomy (NCBI): domain Eukaryota; kingdom Metazoa; phylum Mollusca; class Bivalvia; order Myida; family Dreissenidae; genus Congeria; species Congeria kusceri. The sequence goes on along the minus strand of CM051030.1, from coordinate 29,208,386 downwards.
TGGTTTATATAGACTTAATTAGCAAAATGACTTTAAAAATCTTCTCCTCTGAAACCGTTAGGCCCAGAGGTTTCATATTTGGTATGTAACAGTGTATGGTGGTCCTCTACAAAGATTAGGATTGTTCAAATGACGCCCCTGGGGTCAAAACTGGGAACACCCCAGGGGTCACACGGTTTATTTAGACTTAAAAGTTAAATAGCAAAATGACTTTAAAAATCTTCTCTGACACTGCTATGCCCAGAGGTTTTCTATATGGTATGTAACATTTTATAGCTGTTCTCTACAAAGATTGTTCAAATGATGTCCCAGGGGTCAAAACTTGCCCTGCCCTGGGGGTCACATTTTTTATATAGACTTAAATAGCAAAATGACTTTAAAATCCCCTCTGAAACTGGAGTGTTTTCGTATTTGAAATGTAACACTGTATAGTAGTCCTCTGCAAAGATTGTTTAAAGTACGCCCCTGGGGTAAAAAGTGGCCATAACCCAGGGGTCACATGGTTTATATAGACTTATATGGCAAGTGGGCCTTAAAAATATTCCTTGTTGAAACTGTTAGGCCCAGAGGTTTTATATTTTGCATGAAACATTGTGGAGTGGTCTTCTACACAGATTGTTTCAATGATGCCCCTGTGGGTCACATGGTTTATATACATTTTAATAGCAAAATTACTTTAAAATCTCCTCTGAAACCGCAAGGCCCAGTGGTTTTATGTTTGGTATGTAACATTGAATAGTGGTCCACTACAAATATTGTTCAAATTATGCCCCTGGGGTAGAAAGTGGCCACGCCCTGTGGGTCACATGGCTTATATAGACTAAAAAAACTTTTGAATCTGCAAGGCCCAGATTTTTATACTCAGGTAAGGGCTTTTGTGCCATTTTGCCCTCTTGTTATTAGCCATTATGATGCCTTAAACTCAGGTGAGCAACCTAGTGCCATTATGGCCCTCTTGTTGTATATTATGTTTGCAAACAAAGGGCATTAAATCTAGTGTTTCTGGCCCAATGTTGCTTATACTCGACTTCACTTTTAATCTAATGGTCAAATACAAACTGCAAGATTGGAAAAAATTGGATGAAAAATGAAGTCTCTATCCTGAATAATGTCCATTTTTGCATATTTTTTTTCACAAACAAAGGGCAATAACTCTGGTGTTTCTGTCCCCAACTTGCTTATATTCGACTTCAACTGTAATCTCATGGTAATAGACAAAATGTGTAAGATTGGTGAAGATTGGATGAAAAATGAAGTCTCTATCCTGAAAAATGTCAATTTTTTGGCCGGATTTTCAACGAAAAGTCTCGGCTTATAGATAAGCGAAAACCGGTCAGTTGGGCGGGCATTCGGTTGGGCGGGCGTTGCGATGTCAAGAACAGTTTGCATTAAAGTTTCGTATTCCTGTCATATTTTCAAAAGTTCTTGGTCAATCTTCATGAAACTTTACATAAATGTTCCTTGGATGGTCCAATATCAAACCAGTGAAAATGGTCACTGCACAAGATGGCCACCAGAGCTTAAAATATAATTATGTATAAACGCCATTTTTAGCTCGACTTTTCGAAGAAAACGCAAGCTATTCTATTCGCCCCGGCGTTGGCGTTGGCGTCCGAGCTAGGTGAAAGTTTTTTGGTAAAATATTTTCTCAGGAATGGCTTGAGGGATTTCATTCAAACTTAAAGCATATATTCCCCTCATTAAAATGATCCTATAGGCCAAGTGTGGTAACTCTAGTTTGAAATTTGACAAAATAATGGGCCTTTTTACACTTACAAATTTTAGATAAGCTATATGGACAGGTTAAAGTTTTTCGGTAAGCTGGTTTCTCAGAAATGGCTTAAGGGATTTCATTCAAACTTAGAATACTTATTCACTATATTAAAATGAACTCGTGTTCCAAATTTGATAACACTAGTTTGAAATTTGTCAAAATTATGGGCCTTTTTACACTTAGAAATTTTACATATAAACTATATTGACAGGTTTAAGTTTTTCGGTAAGCTGCTTTCTCAGAAATGGCTTCAGGGATTTCATTCAAACTTAGAATACTGATTCCCTATATTAAAATGAACTCATGGGCCAATTGTGATAACACTAGTTTGAAATTTGTCAAAATCATTGGCCTTTTACACTTAGAAATTTAACTTACAGTATGTGCCAACAGATGGTTATCTGATTTACCCCATCTGTTATCAGGAACTATCTGGGCAGTCCTAGAGGGATTACATCACATAATCACATTATGACCATTTTCATGAAAAAAGCAATACAACATCTAATTTAAATTGAGAAAATGTTCTTTTGTTTGCTAGCTATAATTAAGGTTAGCTTAGACGAGTATATTATATTTCACTGAAATCAGTATGTATGATAAAATATTTATGCTACCACGATAAGAGGGAACAAACTAAATTATCTCTTGATTAGGGATCATTGCAGAAAAATAGAAATATACACTACTGAAAAAACAAAAATATTATGGTATGTAGGTTTGAAAAAATACATACTAGACATTTACATCACACTGTAACTTAGGGCTTGCAAAAAAGCGTAAAAACTATTTATTTCTTGAAGTTATTATAGGCAAAGTATACTACTCTGCAATGAATCGTATGGAAATAGGTTTGAAATTTATTATCAAATTAAGTTTTATTATTATGGTCATTTCTAGATTAATTTATTAAGTTTATTAAAGGTACATAACCTGTTACTCATAATTAAAGAAATAAATACAGCTTAATCAGCTGCCTTAAATCAGCTTGCTATCCGACGGCAAATATTCACCTACATTTGCATAGTATACTTAATGTCAAAGGTGTGGTTCATTTGGAAATGACACTGGCCTCTGGATGTCACCCTAATAAACAACTCGGATTTAGGGAGCCTCCTAGGTGTGAAAACAACAAGACCCATGCAACAGTTTTGGTTCTCAGTTTAAAATAATAAAATAAAATAAAGTGGGTCTGAAAAGAAAACAAAGTGTGAAAATATGTTAAATATTATAGCATTTTTCAAAATTCTAATTAAGGTGTACATTCATACAATCAAGTTAAAACTGAAAACCACGAATTATCATTACCCATTTCAGCTTTTGAATTATTTCTACATTCTACACATATATATATATTGTCACCATTGTTTATTTTATTAAATATCACCATTTACTTATTTAACATAAATCGTTCCAATTAACCCATAACTCTAAACAGGGCCTATAGGTCCCTGCTCCAAAGTGCCTAGTATACGGCGACAAGATTGTTATCCGTTTTATGGCCCGGCGAACTCTACGGGTGAACAAATACCGGACTTTTGACAAAACTCATGTTTAATCTTAAAAAAGACCAAGATGCTGATAATTTAAATTAATAAAATTTACATAGATGCCAAGTCTGATTTGCAAGCTTTTCAACTGTATTAGCAAAAATGTTGTGTGATTATGTTATCTTATACTTTTAAAGACTAAAACATGGCCGTTCGTGCGTTTTCGCAAAATTTTACAGTGAACAAACAAGGAAAAACAGTGATGTGAAAAACCTTGAAAAAATACCAAGATCCTTTAATCAAAATTTACATTAAATTATATCAGTTTATTGGGAAGATTTTGAAGTTTCCGAATTCATTTGCAAAAATCCTGAGAAATTATTAATAAAACCGAGATGAGCAGTTAAGTAAAAACCTCCCTATATAAGCCGCAGAGCGCTGATCGATTTTCTGCCTGAGGAAGTTTCTTTGATATGAGTTTTTTAAAATATTACAGATCTCTTTTGATCAATGCACGAGAACGAACTTGGCGGATTCCATCTACTTCGTATTCCACTAAAAAGTAAGTGTCTGTTTTCTTGATAGGCCGTAACGACAATCACTATTTTGTTACTTCAGTAGTATTTCAAAAACTATAGGAGTATACTTTTAAACAAAATGCAACACTTGTAATTCAGCCTACAAATACAACTGAAAAACACTTCACTGAAAAAAAGCAACTTTGACGATTGGTTTCAAAACCCAAAATGAACATACCTATATGTATTTGTACAAAATATACATTTGGTAAAGTGGCAGTTTGCTCATTTTGAGTTTTCACACTTTTATAGCAATTAACGTAGTATGCGGAGGTTTTGTTTTCTCATAGGGGTACCAAGGAGACGGCGCCTCTTACTACTCCATTTTATTTTATGCGAACCAATTATCCGTTCAATTTTACATTTAGGATCTGTTAAACTAATGTGCTAATTATCAGAATAACAGTAACAATTAAACATAAAGGTAGCCAAACATTCTGTAAAAGTTCTGAAAAACATCGACACATGATAATCAAAATGACAAAAACAACCGTGACAGGATATACCGTTTAACACTTCTATGAAAACTGTCAATCTCTTTTAATAAAACAAAAAAAAACACACGTATTATCCATAAAGTACACATCGAAAGTAAATTTGTAAATAAAGCAAATATATTTATATTTTATTTTGTTTAAATTTCATAAGAACATTGATAAATGGACAGTAAAAAATGTATTTCTTCTATATGATAAATTTTCTGCAACAAATGTCACATTTTAATTTGATGATTTTGTTGCGTATATAGTTCAAAGAAATACATTAAAATATATTTTCCGCAAAGTGAAAATATTGCGTACAGGTGTGCATTTAACTAAATATTTTCTCATCATGAAAAGTTTGCGAACAAGCGCAAATTTTCGTCGCGAGAATTAGCGAGTATTTGTGACATCACAAGTGAGCGATCTGCGCTTTGCGATCAAATCGGCTCGTCGCATTTTGCGAACTTTGCGGGTTTGGCATGGCACGTACTGTATAAGCTATATGGACAGGTTAAAGTTTTTTGATAAGCTAGTTTCTCAACTCGAGAAAGGATTAAGCTACTGTAATGAAAATGCAAACATAGATACCTTATGCAAGACCTCGATATGGATTGCATATGGGGTGGGTGGGGTCAATGTCACTGTTATTAAAAATTGAAAAACGGTTTCCGTTCAAGAACAAATTGACATATTTTAATAAAAATTAATACATAGATACCTTATATCAAGACCTCACTTGGGTGTGCATATGGGGTGGGTGGGGTCAATGTCAAGGTCACTGTTTCTAAAAACAGAAAACGGTTTCCGCTCAATAACTTAAGAATGCATTGAGATATTTTAATGAAACTTCATACATGCATACCTTGTATCGAGACCTCGCTTGGGATTGCATATGGGGTGGGTGGGGTCAAGGTCACTGTTACTAAAAATAGAAAAAATGGTTTCCGCTCAATAACTGAGAACGCATGGAGATATTTTAATGAAACTTTATTCATGCATACCATATATCGAGACCTCGCTTGGTATTGCATATGGGGTGGGTTGGGGTCAAGGTCACTGTTACTTAAAATAGAAAGAACGGTTTCCGCTCAATAACTTGCATACCTTATATCGAGACCTCTCATGGGATTGCATATAGGGTCAAGGTAAAGGTCACTGTTACTAAAATAGAAAAACGGTTTCTTCTCAGTAACTTGAGAATGCATTGAGATATTTTAATGAAACTTCATACACAGATACCTTATATCAAGAGCTCGCTTGGGATTGCATATGGGGTTGATGGGGTCAAGGTCACTGTTACTAAAAACTAGAACAACAGTTTCCGATCAATAACTTGTTACTAAAAATATATCGATATTCCGATCAATAACTTGAGAATGCATCGATATATTTTAATGAAATTTGTTACATGGATACCTTATATCGAGACATTTGTGGCATCTGCTGAGATCTGATGGTCAGTATGATCTGTGAAAGTTTGGTTAAGATGGGTTAACAAATAAAATCTATATGTTGGAAAAAGGTATTTGTGCACATTTTTTTGCATAAAAAGGGGCAATGCCTCTAGTGTTACTGGTGTGATCTGACCCAATAACAATCCCATCCGAGAGTTTATGATCATAAAGTGTGAAGTCTCCAGCAAAGTGAAGTCTTCAGTACTCTTTGAGCGCTTAGAGCCATCGTGGTGCAGAAGTTTTCTATCATTAACTTTCCGAGGTATTTCCTGAACCACTTATGAATTTAAATGTGTTAATGGACATTTTTTTGTATTCCAGCACCACAATGCTTGATGTTCATCCAAGTGATCTGGCTGTGTGTGGTTTTGGTTTGGGCAGTGATCATGCTATTTCTACTGTTTAAGTTTAAAGGTAAATGCACGTTTATCTAGTCACTTTTATTACTCTTGTTCAAGATTTGGGTGTCGGCTCGTCCAATATGGTATGTTTGCCGTGTACTGGTCCAAATATATCACCCTATTGTATAGAACACTGTTTAATAGCCTAATATTATGGCATGCATGCTTAATCACATTTATTATGCCCCTCCGACAATTTGTCGGGGGGGGGGGAGCATATAGTCGCCTCTTTGTCCGTCTGTCCGTCCTGTTTGTCCAGAGTATTTCTCAGCAACTACTGACCAGAATTCAGTTACACTTAATTGGAAGCTTCATTACCAAGAGGAGGTGTGCAGTGATCCTGGAGGTTCTGCTTCAATGATTTTTCTCAGAGTTATGGCAGTCTTCACGACAAACCAGTGGACCATGGACCGAGTCCACCAAATTTTTGCTAGGTCCATCACAATTTGTAAATTTACTGGACCAGGGGTCCATCAAGTTATGGTCCCTTGCAATGCCAGGGGCAATTTGGTAGAGAAAATGTATTTCCCATTTAAACAACATTATTGTTTTTAGTTATTTAAATAACAGATTGAATACAAAAGAGTGACAGAAAGTTTCCAAACTAACGTCCACTTAATTGTAATCTGGTCCAGTATTTTTAGCTGGCTTGGTGGACCGACGGTCCACTGATTTTATAATTTATTCACGAAGAGTGTTATGGGACTTTGCAGATTTCTGAAATAAGCATTTAGTGCACAATACTTGTCTCGTCTATTTATATGCAACTACTGGTAAGAATTCAATGAAACTTTCAGGGAAGCTTCATTGCCAACAGGAGGTGTGCACTGAAACAGGGCGTTCCGTGTCAATGATTTTTATCTGGGTTAGGGGACTTTGAAGACTTCTGAAATAAGCATTGATTGCACAATTCTTATCTAGTATATTTCTGCGCAGCTACTGGCCGGAATTCGATGAAACTTTACAGGAAGCTTCATTACCCAGTGGAGGTGTTCACTGAACATGAACGTTTAACTGCAGTAATTTTACTAACTTTAGAACATATGCAGCTATTATAATGAAACTTCATACATAAATACCTTATATCGAAACTTGGCATGGGAGTGCCTATGGGGTGGGTGGGATCAAGGTCAAGGTGACCATTACTAACAATAGAAAAATTATTTTTACTCATTAATTTAAGAACATTTGAGATATTTTAATGAAACGTCATAGATAGATAACTTATATTGAGACCTCGCTTTGGATTACATATGGAGTGGGTCAAGATCGCCATTACTAAAAATAGAAAAACCATATCCGCTCAATAACTTCAGAATGCATAGAGATATGTTATTGAAACTTCATACATAGATACCTTAAATCGAGGCCTCAGTTGGGATTGCATATGGAGTTGGTGGGGTCAAGGAAAACGCTGTGCGCTAAATATCTCAATAATGCATTGATATATTTTAATGAATCTTCATACATAGATGCCTTATATTGAGACTACGCTTGGGATTGCTATGGGGTGGGTGGGGTCAAGGTCACCATTACTTAAAATAGCAAAAACAGTTTCCCGTCATCGAGGCCTCACTTGGGATTTTATATGGGGTGGTAGGGGTCAAGGTCACTGTTACTAAAAATCAGGCTGTAAACTGGTCCTACCATTGTATGATCCCACTTTAGAGGGGGGGGGGCATATAGATTTACCCTTGTCCGTCTGTTCTTCGGATTTAGTGTCATATTCAAAAAGTATAACTGCTAGAGTGATAAAACTTTATAAGCATATCCATCAGCATCGGGGCTTGTGCACCTAGGTATTTGGTGCAGTTTCTTTCGACATCATGTTATGGCCCTTTTTTAGCATAAAATGCCATTTTTGGAATTCTGTCGCCCATAACCTAAACATCATTCAAAAAGCATTGCTGCTAGAATGATGAAAATGTACAAACATATTAATCAGCATGTGAACTTGTTCACCTGGGTATTTTGGTGCAGTTGTTTTCGACATAAGCAGAGTTATTGACCTTTTTTTAAAGCAAAAAATGACATTTTTGGACTTGTGTTGGGTGTTACTCAAAAAGTATTATTGCTAGAGGTATGGCCCTTTTTAGCAAAAAATGAAATTTTTGAACTTGCATCGAATATAACTCAAAAATTAGTTCTGCTAGAGTGATGAAACTTTATATACGTATTAATCAACATGTGAACTCGTGCACCTGGGTATTTTGGTGCAGTTTTTTTCCGCCATCAGATGAGTTATGGCCCTTTTTAAGCAATGACATTTTTGGATCTGTGTCGCGTGTAACTAAAAAAGTATAACTGCTAGACTGATGAAACTTTATGAACATATTCATCAGCATGGGAACATGTGCACCTGGGTAGTTTGGTGCATTTGTCCGGACATCAGCAGAGTTTTATTACAACCAGTAGAATGTGGTGGCATCCGTGTCGTATGGACACGTGTCTAATTCCTAATTTTTCCAACTTTTCCTGCTTTTTGGATCACTCCTACGTTTTCCTCCTTTTTGCTAAAAAATCTGTTATTCCTACTTTTTAGCTCAACTGAGCACGAAGTGCTGGGTGAGCTATTGGTACAGGGAACCTCTCCGGCGGCGTTCGGCGTCCGTATGCCTTCAACAATTTGGACCGTTATCGCAATAAAGACTACATTTTTTGCTCACCTGAGCACGTTTTTTCTCATGATGAGCTTTTATGATTACCTTTTGTCCGTCGTCCATCCTGCGTCGTCAACATTTACCTCGTTAACATTCTAGAGGCCACATTTATTGGCCAATCTTCATGAAACTTGGTCAGAACATTTCACCCAATGATATCTCGGTTGAGTTCGAATCTGGGTCATGTGGGGTCAAAAACTAGGTCTTCTTGAAACTTGTGTTGATCATTTGTTCTAATTATATCTCAGCCGAGTTCGAAAATGGTTGCCCTCCATTGAAAAACACGGTCGCTAGGGGGCGGGGCAGTTTTCCTTATATGGCTATATGGAAAACTTTATAAAGCTTGTTAACAGTCTAGAAGTCAAATTTTTTGCCCAATCTTCATGAAACTTGGTCAGAACATTTGTCCCAATGATAGCTCCGCAGAATTCGAATCTGGGTCATGTGGGGTCAATTTGAAGAACAAGCATCAATTTCAATATGTACTTCAAAATTTTGAATGTCTGTTGTCACTTAAGTTTTTCAAACCATGATGATTAAGGCAGCATTTCCATCAGTCCGTATATCAGTATAAAAATCTAACACATGGAAAATTGTTTGACCAATGAAACTCAGGTGAGCGACCAAGGGCCATTTGGCCCTCTTGTTTCTTACTTTTTCACTATGGGCTAGTTGACAGCCTGTAAAAATAGAAAAACGGTTTCGGCTCAATAACTCAAGAACACGTTGAGATATTTTATTGAAACTTTTTATGTAGATACTTTATATTGAGACCTCGTTGAGATTGCTGATGGGGTGAGTGGGGTCAAGGTCAAGGTCACCGTTACTAAAAAAAAAAGTTTCTGCTCAATAACTTGAACGCACTAAGATATTTTCATAAAACTTCATATGTAAACACCTTTTATTGAGACCTCGCTTGGCATTTCTGATGGGGTGGGCGGGGTCAAGGTCACCATTACTTAACAATAGAAAAACAGTTTCTGCTCAATAGCTTAAGAACAAATTGAGATAGTTTAATGAAACTTCATATGTAGACACCTTATATTGAGACCTAGCTTGGGATTGCATATGGGGGTGTCGGTGTCAAGGTCATCGTTAGTAAAGTTAGAAAATGGTTTGTATTTAATAACAAGAGAACGAATTGAGATATTTTAATGAAACTTTTATGGGATTTCATGTTTTCAAGGTCACCGTTGCAGAAAATAGGAAAACAGTTTCCTTATTATCTAAGCCTCGCTTGCGATTGCATATGGGGTGGGTGGGGTCATGGTCATCGTTACTAAAAATAGAAAAAGGGTTTCCACTCAATAAGTTTAGAACCAATTTAGAAATTTTAATGAAGCTTCATATGTTGATATCTTATATTGAGACCTCGCTTGGGATTGCAAATGGGGTGGGTTGGTCAAGGTCATCATTAAACAAACGGTTTACACTCAACAGCTAGAGAATGAATTAAGGTATTGTAATGTTACTTGAAATGTAGATGTCTTATGTTGAAACCTTACTTGGGATTGCATATGGGATAGGTTGGGGTCAAGGTTACTGTTTCTTTTTTCACTTACATAAACATACTTCTGTTCAGGGTCGGTATTCTTAAATGTCCTAATAAATAACTAAAAAGGCTATTTCTTAACTTTAGTTGTACTTTATTGCAATTGTTAGCCATGACCTTCACCTTGCATCCAAACTTTATTTTATTATTGTGCTGATTTTTATGCATTTCATTTGAAAAAAATGGTTTCCGTGGAATTTCCACATTTCTTGTCTTACAGTTATGGGACTTCGATGATCTCTCAAATTAATATATAAAGCACAATTCTTGTCTGAACTCAGCTCTTCTGATTGCTTTCCCATCACATTGCAAAGCGCATTGAGGAGCATCCATCAGTTTACTTGTTGAAGTTGTAACATACTGTCTTAACATTAAATTTTCTTTCAGAAGTTTCATCATCATTTGATCATTTATAAGTTTAATAGACAAGGTAATTGTTAATGACAAATATTGTAATAACATTGTTTAATCGTTGATACACCAGTTGATGAAGCACTGGAATTTCAAATAAAATAGCTAGAGTTCTTAAATTTTTATATTTTTATGCCCCCAAAGTAGTAATCGCATCATCTGTCTGTCTGTCCGTCCGTCCGTAATGCTTCTTGTGCGGAGCATAACTCAGTTAGTTTTAAAGGGATTCAAATGAAACAAACTTCATATAATTATAGAGGACAATGAGAGGAAGTGCAGAGTACAAGGACCACAACTCTTTCTACAATATTTACGGAGTTATTGCCGTTTGCTTTATTTTCTTGTGCAGAGCATATGTCCATTAGTATTGAAGGGATTCAAATGAAACTACATATAATGATGGAGGACAATGAGAGCAAGCGCAGAGCACAAAGACCACAACTCTTTCTTCCCTATTTCTAAATTGCTTATACGATTTTCAGTGGAAGAATTTTCAATTTAGTTTGAATTATTCATATTACATTTATTTAGTAGTCTTGCGGATTTTCAGATTAAAAATGTAGAAATATTTGAAGAGTTTTCTGTGAAAAATGATGATACTATTTATTGTAAATTGTAATTGGTGCAATTAAAAAAAAAAAAATTTGGAATAGTAGATCTACACGTCTCTTTTTAAAAAAAGTGTTTTTTTTCCTTTTACATGATAAGATAATTTTAATTCATAAAATACATGTGAAAAGCATTAAATACAATCAAACAAGTAATTTTGATTTTTATTGCTATATATCATATATTTTGTAAGGTCGAGTTCAGATCTAGTAATGGCAAGTAAGGATTTGTTATCACCAGTCCTACAGGGCGAGTATCAATTTTGGAAATTTTGCACCCCTGATGCTATTAAATTTTAACTTTCTCTGAAGACCTGTTTTACTCAAGATACCAAGTGTAATCTTGGCACTCATTTATAATCAGACACAAATAATATTCCAAACAATAAGTCAGATAACATAATAACTACTAACTAAGCGAAGTTGCAGTTGGTTAAAATACAAGTGAGAACATGGACGAATTGATACTGGTAAATCACACGATTTATAAATATAGACGATTGCAGCATGTTTGTAAACAGACAATCACCATTTCCCTTATTTTCAGTAAATGGTTGATCCCCTGATTACCCCCCACCCTTTTTGAAACAGTGGGGGCTATATGGGAATCACGCGTGTTGGTCTGTTCGACGGTACGTCCCATATTTCGTTTCCGCTCTATAACTTTATAATGCTTGGAAGGATTTTAATATAACTTCGTATTATTATTCTCCATCACCATGGCGGTGTGTAATTTACATGACCCATGCACGTCTGTTAAAGGTCAAGGTCAAAGGTTAAAGACAGTTAAACACCGCCGTTTCGAAGTCATTGGGGCCGACGAAAATAGTTCAAATAGGAAATTTCAAAATAACGATTTTCCAGCCTCCGCACAGAGATTTGAGTGGTAACAGCCGCTAGGCGTTTTGCGATGTTCTCCATTGTACTAATAAATGTTATAATTGTGAAATTGCGCATGCTGTTAAATAAACACAATGTTGACATGTATAATGACTGTAGGTTGTAATTTGTCAGCATTGTTTGTTGCTCACAATTATAAATCTACCATATAACCACTTAATTCTTAATTCTGATTTACCCTCGCATTAGTCATCACTTGGTAAACCTGATGGACAATGGAAGGTGCGAAAAATTAACTGACGACTGCAAAGTCATCAGGCTTATGTGCGACTTTGAAATTAACACTGATGATAACGTGTGAAAAACGTATTTGGGACGTAATTTTAGTTCGAAATAGAGATGAATTCGAAATAGGCAACCTCAAATTAACGATTTTTATTTTACCAAAATAAAATAGTTCGAAATAGCGATTCATTCGAATTAGTGGTGTTCAACTGCACTTGTATTTTGTTTCCGCTTCTTAACTTCTTAACGCCTAGAAGGATGTTAATATAACTTCAGATAATTATTCTCCATGACCAGATGATGTGTCGTGTACGTGACCCATACTTGTCCTTCAACGGTCAAGGTCACAATTCAAGGTCAAAGGTCAAATACAGGTAAATTACTTGTGTTTCTTTGCCACTCCATAACTTTGTAATGCATGGAAGGATTTAATATAACTGCAGATATTCCTCATGACCAGGCAATGTGTCGCGCACATAACCCATGCTTGTCTATCAAAGGTAAAGATCACAATTCAAGGTCAAAATTGAAATAACGTGCATTTTCGCTCCAAAATTTCATAATGCCTTGTAGGATTTTAATATAACTTCAAATAAATATTCCTCATGACCAGCTGATGTGTCGTGTACATGATCCATGCTAGCAGGTCAAAGGTCATGGTCACAATTTAAGGTCAAAGGTGAAAATTCCCCATAACTCTATTTTGTATTTTGACAGAGTTATGCCCCCTTTCTCTCTTAGATTTTCTGTTTAAAGTTTATATTCAAAAGATGGATAACTTCAAAACAACATAAGCTACACAAGTTATTCACTTGAAACTTGTAACTAAACTTTGTCTTCAACTCCAGTATCAAGGGCAACATTCCTTATAACTCTGTTTTCTGGTAAAAGTTTGTATTCCAATGTTTTGTAACTTAAAAATTACACAAGTTATTCGCTTGAAACCTTGATCTTGATCCCACCCACGCCATATGCAATCCCAAGCGAGGTCTTGATATAAGGTATCTATTGATTATGTTTCATTAAAATATCTCTATGCGTTCTGAAGTTATTGAGCAGAAACCGTTTTTTATTTTATTAAAAGTTATCTTGACCCCACCCAACCCATATGCAATCTAAAGCGAGGTCTCTATATAAGGTATCTATGTATAAAGTTTTATTAAAATATCTCAATGTGATCTCAAGTTATTGAGGGGAAACTGTTTTTCTATTTTTTAGTAACAGTGACCTTGACCCCACCCACCCCATATGCAATCTCAAGTGAGGTCTCGATATAAGATATCTATGAAATATGTTTTATTAGAATATCTCAATGCCCTCTCAATTTATTGAGAAGAAACCATTTTTTATTTTTAGTTACAGTGTCTTTGACCGTGTCCCTAAGAATCCCATATGCATTCTAAAGCGTTGTCTTGCAATAAGGTATGAATGTATGAAGTTTCATTACACTCACTCAATTCATTCTCAAGTTAGAGTGCGGAAACGAAAAGTTGACACTGCCACTACTTCTTTGGCCTTAAATTGTGACCTTGACCTTGGACCTAGGGATCTGTTTCTTGCGCACAACCCTACACCTCACCATGCTTGTCACTTCTGGCAAGTTATTTGAAAAGCCATCGATGGTGAACAAAGATATGCTTCAGACAAAGTGTTTAGGATTGATTTCTTAAATTCACCATTGAATTGTGACCTTGACCTTAGACTTAGGGACTGGTTATTATTCGTGACACTCCATCTCACCATGCTTGTGACTTCTGCCAGGTTATTTGAAAATCCATCCATGCTGGACAAAGATATGTTCCAGACTTGTTTAGGACCGATGTCTTGACCTTAGATCTTTAATTGTGACCTTGACCTTGGACCTAGGGACCTGGCTTATGTGCGTGACACTCTATCTAACCATGCTTGTCACTTTTGCCAAGTTATTTGAAAATCTACCCATGCTCTACGCGGATATGATCCGAACAAAGTGTTAAGGATTGATTTGTTAAATTTGACTTTTGAGCTTCAGTTATGACCGTGACCTTGAATCTAGAGATTTGGTTCTTGTGCGCGACACTTGGACTCATCATGTTTGTCATTTCTGCCAGGTTATTTGGAAATCCATCCATGCTGGACAAAACTATGCTCCGGTCTGAATAATTAGAATTGATTTGTTAAATTTGATCTTTGACCTTGAATTGTGACCTTGACCTTGGACCTAAGGACCAGGTTCTTATGCGTAACCCTCCGTCTCACTATGCTTGTCACGTCTGCCAAGTTATTTGAAAATCCATCCATGCTGGATGAAGACATGCTCCGGACAAAGATCTCCCGTCGCCCGCCCACCAGCCAGAGCGTTTCCATAATACTTATAATGTATCAAAAGAAAACGGTTGTATAAAAATGAAGAAAAAAACAATATATATAGAATTTAGCTGGATGCTGAAACCTTATGTGATTACAGAGTATTGTGTGTTTGGGAATAGTATACAGGTAACTGATTTCTTGTCAGACATTCTGGCACATCGTTTTAATTCGAAGTCTAAATTAATTTTAAATCATGGTTCACCACATCATGCTCCTGAACCAGGTGAATCATGTTCCTCTTGTTTATTACAGGCAGAATGGATAAGAAGGAGCCCAAAGATCTAGCAGCTGTTCTGCTTATAATGATCGTCTTAATACCTTTGACATTTGGGTTCATCTTGCTGGTGACATGCTGTCGCAAAGGTAAGTTTCATGCATGTTATTATGTATTTACTGATATTGGTACTGTACGCACAGGTTCAGTAAAAATGTTACATTTAATAGTTATTAGTTTGTAATGTATTTAAATTGTTAGTTGTAAAGGTCATAACATAAGAAGCAAAATATCACAAAATCTAAAATATTAAACATATTGCAGATTGGTTTGAGTTCATGCAAATTGTTCTATTCAAGAGTTTATTTTTATTATTTTTTTCAGGACGATTTGCAGAAATTGTTAAGATGTTCTGGTGCCATTATGGTAATTCTAATGAACCACAAATTACACAAAATGAAAATTTTAATCTGAAGAAAAGCTAAATAAAGAAGCCAATTAATGGAATGTGTTAAGGTTCAATACAAAAGATCAGATTTAAAGTAGTTTTGCTTAGTAGTAAAGCAGCACAATTTTTCAAACTGTCATTCATTTTGTTTGTAAATATACTAGTTAAATCGTTTTCACATTATAGAAGAGACGTGAGGCAAACTAGGAAATTAATGTATGCATTTTATAGTTGATAGTTATAGTGTCTCCACATAAAGCAAGTCTGAGAGGACTGAAACAAATTGAAACAAAATGAATACCATTATCAGTAAATAAACTTGAATATATTTGACCACATAAATCTATTTGTCTATGATTATAGATTAATGTTGTACATACTGCTTCGTGCCTGTTCTTTAACACTGTTGTATGTACCTTCTAATATGTAACACCTCATGTAAATCACATAAACCGAATGCTAGCTGGTTGTTTTCAAACAGATTTTACTCTTGGGATGTGCTTGTTAAACACCCTAAAAAATCTAGCTTTTCACTATAAGCACCCTTAGAAAAGTAGGTATGACATTTTTATTATGGAAATATTAATGCCTGATAAGCATAATGAAGTTTTAGGTAGAGAAAGATCCAGGGTGAACTAGCAGGATGCTGCACCATGCCCTGACGGACATTTTAAAATTTTATACATTTTTGCAAATTGTAAAATTATAAATGAAGAGATAATGTAAAAAAAAGGAACAAGTAAGAAGCATTTTAATTATAAAATACCAAAAATCATTTGTTTCGAAAATTGCCAAATTACCCTGCTATGCCCCGACCCCAGCTTTTTTAGCAGCACTCTGTCATTTTTCTGATCCTATATATTTTCTACATAATGTGGTATTAACAAGTCAAGGAAATTGCTCTCTTTGTAGCAGCTATCTCACAACAGACATGTGTTACTTTTAAAAAAATAATGACTGGTTTGTACAATTGTTTTGATTTTGCAATGCAGTGCTGTTTTACAATTATTTTGGAAAATGTTCCCAATGAATTGATGGGAGCTCTTTTCAACACCATGTAGCAACATTTTGCACATTATAAATCCCTACAGCAATGTATAGTATGTTTATGTTTAAATTTAACATATAGATAGAAGTATATCAATGAAGAGTTTTGTTGTTTTTTAATAGGGAAATTGTTGTTTTTTAACAACAACATATAATTATGTAGTGTCTTAGTCTATGAATAAAAGCTTTATTGTTGAAAGCTAGATGTTGCAGAGTTTATTGTTAAAAGTAAGATTTTGTGCAGTTCAAATTTACCTTTTTGAACATTGAACATTGATGAAAAGGTGTATTGTTGTGGTCTTTTTTCTTGTTAACTTTCACAGTTTGTATATGACCATCAGATCTCAGCAGACATAAAAAATGGTTCAGATCGTGTTTCAAACACCAGAGTTATTGCCTTTTGTTTATTAAAATTATATACAAAAATTGACATTATTCAGGAAAGAGGGAGATTTTTCATCCAATCTTCACCAATCTTACACAGTCTATTACCATGAGATTACAGTTGAAGTAGAATATAAGCAAGATCGGACCAGAAACACAAGAGTTATTGCCCTTTGTTGGTGAAAAAATATGCAAAAATAGACATTATTCAGGATAGAGACTTCATTTTTCATCCAATCTTCACCAATCGTGTACAGTTTGTCTATGAACGTAAGACTACAGGTAAAGTAGAAAATAAGCATGATCGGGCCAGAAACACCAGAATTATTGCCCCTAGTGTTTGGAAAGAAACAATCAACAAGTTATCAATGATTGGCTTGTACACACGAGTTTTGATTCAGTATTGACCAAACTTACACAGTTTGCGCAGGACCATAAAAATTGATTGATAAAATTTGATTTCCAGCAGTTGCAAGACTTGCATGCAGTTATTTGTACATGCAACTTTGATGTCCTCAGAGCCTGCATTAACATCATTTATCATAATTGGAAAGAAAATTATCAAAGAAAAAGCAAAACTTAACCTTTATAGTACAGCCATTGCAATTATCGCATTGCATCTAGTTTTCCAAACCTGTTTGCGAAAAAGACATACAAATCTACTGTTTGTGCAATTCCGAGAATTGCCAATGACTTAATGAAAAAGGGTCAGGTAAGAATATCGAGAAAAATGATTTGAGAACCATTAGCAAAAAAACGCACATTCACTACCCAACTCTTACTTTAGTTAGCCCATTGAACTTAACGATGTTTTAAATCAAAATTGATCCTACCCCCACTGTGTACTGTTCAGATACCATAATTTTCAAACTTGTCACAGCAGTATGGTCTTCATATGTACCAGTTCTCAGGTGAGCGCTTTGGATCATCATGGCCCTCCTGTTGAGAATTTTCACTACACGCGTACATGTATATAAGGTTCTAATAATCGCGGTGTACGTCCCACCCCCTAACAGTTTTAATGAGGCAATTAATCCATTACCACATGATGACCGTATAATGATCCACCTGATTACCTTGATAATTGTTGTTAACACTTGCTTGCGTTAAAAACAAATCATGACCTACCTTCCCTAATTTATTTGGGCATGTTACCTGAAACAAACATTTTTTATGCCTTATGGTTATTGCAATTAACACGTATTTCGCAATATCTGTATTTTATTTTTATACATGTTTTAAGTAGTTTTTTGTTTCCACTATTTTCTTCTTTTACTAAGTCAAAATTGGTAAACATGAAGTGCAATCAAATTCTTCAAACAAATATGGCTTGATAAATGATATGCTAAAAGTCATATTTGTTTTTTTGTTTTCACTCAATTATTAGAGAATGTTAGTTAATATGGAGTAAAACAAAATGCTAGCAAATGCAGCTAAGTTGTATCTATTCAGAGAAAACATAGACTGTTTACTGTCACAGTGCAATGTGATCTAACAGGGGTTCAGTAGTTTCAATAGTGTCAACTTCATAATACTGTTCTGTTACTTTTTTGGACCTGTTTTAGTTCAGCTAAGAATATATACAAATGTAAGTCATCTGTCCAGAGCAGATTTCCTGTTTGTATCTAAACATAGGGTTGTAGCCTGTTTAACATCACTTTCAGAAAATCTTCATAAACATGCATGCAGCATCATGTTTGCCTGTAATGAAATACACTGCACTTACTTGGGATGTTTACCAACTCAATGCAATACACTTTTTTCAGTATGTTTACCAGTACAATGCAATACACTTTCCTCTGACATTATGTTTATCAGTACAATGCAATACACTTTCCTGAGAATGTTTACCACTTAAATGCAATAAACCCAGGGTTTTCCCACCATTAAAACATAATACTAGGTTTGCTGAGGATTTGTGTTTTATACTATTCAAATCTGTGTCAAAGTCTGCCAATTGTCATTGTTGGAAAGCGATTTCTAATAACAATGTGAAATTATGTTTACTTTTATGTTCTTAGTCCTAAAGAGATTTATGAAATGGGTCATCTAGTTTTCAGTTAAAACTCTTGGTCTTGAATCAATCAGAATCATTTCATCTGTCTTAATTTTCTGATTTTCAAGTTTAACTTCACAAAGATTTAAAAACCTTTGCATGACCTGTGAATCTAAGAGCAAGCTTTGCGTTGCTCTTTTCTTGTAGAGACTCGGGAGCAGTTTCAATGACTTATATTGAATTAACTGATGCCAACAATGGTCAAGACAAACCAATTATGAGGTAACTGACCAGATTTGTTGAAAGTGAACTAGCATTCAAGAGCTTTAATTTTCTAAGCAATGACATTTCTCAGCTCCGCATCCTACCTATGCAAGTATGTTGCTTCAATATTACATAGGTTAATTTTGGTCTTGGCTAAAATGCATGCAAAGTGTATGTTTATGCATGATAAATGTATGGACACTTCAGTGTTTTAGGTATTACACGTTACGTGGCAAATTCACCTCGCTAGTTTTGATCATAAACACAAGAAAATGGTTTTACTGTTTTTATGGGTTGATCATCTTGTTTAAGTTTGTCGAACAGAGGCAATCTGAAAGACATACGACTGATATTGTCCTTCAGTTGTGCTTATTAGAACAAATGTGATTTCTTGGGAACGTAAGGTCGCTTAATTTACTTATTTTCCAATGTAAAATCTCAAGTTTAAAATCCAGATTCCAGTTCAATGTTGCTTTTTCTATCCCTTTAAGTAGATGCTTGCTCATTTAACCATAAGCAGGGCCCGTATTCACCAACCTATTCTTAGACTTAAGAATAAAGAATTGACATAGACTTTAGAAATAATACATGGATGTTTGCAAATATGTTGGCATTAATGTTGCTTATGCCATTAACAAATTGTTCTCAACACAAAATGCTCCAATTAGTTAGTGAATTACAAGTTAGATTCAAATTAACGGCTTTTTTAGAACAGAACTCTTTTAAGAATAGTCTTTATTCTAAAGTCTAAGGATGGATTGGTGAATACGGGCCCATATTACCATCATGGTGTACAATTAAAGATTCAAAACATTTAAATTTTATTGTCTTTTATTATCTTTAAAATGGAAAAATAACTATTATTATGTTGCAAGTTTAAAAATATATATATATAATAATGTTTCACTTTTGTTCAAATTTTAGTTTTTAGCTCACCTGAGCATGTTTTGCTCATGGTGAGCTTTTGTGATCACCTTTTGTCCGACGTGCGTTGTCAACATTTACTTTGTGAACACTCTAGAGGCCACATTTATTGGCCAATCTCGATGAAACTTGGTCAGAACATTTATCCCAATGATATCTCTGACATTTCTGAAACTTGGTCATGTGGGCTTAAAAACTAGTTCACTAGGTCAATGTAAAGAAAAAGCTTGTAATCACTCTAGAAGTCACATTTTTTAACACTCTAGAAGTCACATGTTTTGCCTTTTCAAAACATTCTCAGAACATTTGTTTAAATGATATCTCGGCCGAGTTCCAAAATGGTTCCAGTCCGTTAAAATCCA
The DNA here is from genome assembly GCA_027627225.1 of Congeria kusceri. NCBI lineage: Eukaryota > Metazoa > Mollusca > Bivalvia > Myida > Dreissenidae > Congeria > Congeria kusceri. The sequence goes on along the minus strand of CM051030.1, from coordinate 29,187,863 downwards.
TGGCCGCCTGGGTGTGTGGCAGTTTTCCTTATATGGCTGTAGAAAAAAAGCTTGTAAAAACTATGGAAGTCAAATATTTTGCCTAATCAACATAAAATTGCTCAGAACCTTTTTTATGATATCTCGGCCGAGTTTGAAAATGGTTCTGCTCCGTTAAAAAGCATTGCCGCCAGGGGGCAGGGCCATTTTCCTTATATGGCTAGTGGAAAAACTTTTGAACACTTAAGAAGTCACATTTTTTGCACAATCTTCATAAACTTAGTAAGAACATTTGTCCTAATGATATCTCGGCCAAGTTTCAATCTGGGTCCTGTGGGGTAAAAAACTAGGTGACTAGGTCGAATTGAAGAAAAATCTTGTTTACACTCTAGAAGTCACATTTTTTTACCAATCTTCATGAAAATTGGTTAGAACATTTGTTCCAATGATATCTCGGCCGAGTTCAAATCTGGGTAATGTGGGGTCAAAAACAAGGTCATTAGATAAAATGCTATACAAAATGCTTGTTTACACTCTAGAAGTTACATTTCAACATGAAACTTTCTCAGAACCTTTATTCTAATGATATATCGGCTGAATTAAATGGTTTCGCTCCCATGCAAACATGGTCGCCAAGGGGCTGGGCAATTTTTCTTCTGGCTATTGAAAAAGCTTATGAACATTCATGTAACATTTTGTGCCAAATCAACATGAAATTGCTTAGAACCTTTGTTCATGATATCTTGGCTGAGTTTGATAATGGTTCCACTGTCCTGAAAAACTTGGCCCTCATAGGGCAGGGCAGTTTTCTTTATATGGGTATAATTAAACTTTAAAAGGCTTGTGAACACTAAAGGCCACATTTAATGCGCAATCTTCATGAAACTTGCCCAAATTCTTTGTTGCAATGATATGTCTTGGCGGAGTTCTAAACTGGTTCATGTGTGGTTAAAAACTAGGTCAAATAGAAACAAAAATGTGAATCTAGTTTTGCCTAATCTTCTTGAAAAGTGTACAGGACAAATTCGGTAAAAAAAATTAGGCCATATGGCAAAATTGAATACAAAGCTTTAAAACATTCTTAAGGCCACATTACTAGGCCAATCATCACAAAACTTGCTCAGAACAGTTTAGTACCTTAGCCTGTCAGGTGTGCGACCAAGTGCCTTTTGACCCTCTTGTTTTGACATGCTGACCTTCAGAAATACTACTCATTATATGCAAAAGATTTGTGTGCTCAAGTAAGTTTTGAATTATAGCTTTTAGAAATAATATGTATCCATTAACAATTCACATTCATTTAATTTTGGACTATATTGCAGCAGTCAACTTCCAGCTTCAAATAACAATATTTGTTTCAACTGTCTGTTGGCGAACACAATCTGATGTAAATTAAAGACAAATAGAAATAACAAATGTGTCTAGACATTTTTTATATAAAATTTCCTTTCAAGCCATAACGTAAAGAAATGTTATGTATTAAATGATGACAACAGGAATACCATTTATGCAATCCCAATGGTGTACATGGTTAATTATATCAGTTTTCCTTTCTTGAGCAATCGTATCAAACATGGACCACCCCATGATCTCTGTTCTTATTATGTATTATATTTTGGTGTGTGCTGTTTTTTTTTTCATTGCTTGAACACATGTATATAATAAAGGAATATATTTATTTACATTTTTCAGACCACAACCCCTACCACCATAGCCCGGAATCAGAAAGTTCCACAAAAGCCGAACCTCACCATACCAACACCAGGGGTCTGTCCATTAACTTTGATGACCCAAATATGATGCCCCAGTTCGATGTACGCAAATTCTACTGGTTTTCAGGAAGAGTCAGATAGGAAAAAGAAAAAGAAGAAGACAGAGGGAAAATATAGGAGAAGAATATAGGAAGATTAGCTCTTGTAAATATGATAAGAACTTTTACAATTATAACTTCTTTCTGTTGCATTTATTAACATTTTTATTTTCGGCGAAGGTTTATAAAAAAACATTGAAGTTGAAAAAATACTACTCCAGAGTCCAGACACTAAGAATTGAAAATGTTAAATCAACCCAAACTTTGATATTGTTCTGAACTCACACCATAATAATACATTGTTGAGCAAGTCTTATGCTACATCTATTTGCACTGATAAATGTGCTTTGGTGAACACATTCAAACCAGAGTCATGCTGCCTCTATTTGAGATCTAAAGACAATCCGAAACTACTAGGTCCGTCCATTATTACTGACTTCATCTTTGAAAGTATTTTGTATATTTGCCCCCATGTAGATGAGTGAAAGAAAACAGAAGAAATGATATGATTGAATGTACGAGGTCTGCGAGTATATTGTAATATTGTCATATGTCATATATTTGCTCTGTCTACAAAAACGTGTTATTGAGTAATGCAGAATGCTACAGAGGTAAGGCAGTCAAGCACACAATTTCTAACATCGATTTTGCATGCCTATTACTATGTGTATGATTTATATTTACAATACCAGACACCGCGAAATCTGCAGATTGTCAGGCATGTCCGACACAATTTGAAAATGTATGACAGATCCGAAGCACTTGCCAGACAGTTTGTATGATGTTTTCATGATCTACTCTTTTCTCAGTGTGATTCTGACTTTCAATCTGATTTTTTGACCTAATATTGAAGGCTGTCAGACTAAGTTTCGTGGCGTCTGCAATACCCATTTTAAAGATAAAATAAGTTACTTAAATCAAAGTTCATTTGTACATTTAAAATCAAGTTTACTTATATCTGGGTTTACTATAACACATTCATGGAGATAAGTTTTAACAAGAAATGCTTTCAAAAATTACAATAGGTGTGCACTTAACCAAAGTTCGACTGCATTAGAGACCTGAGTACAAATTTAATAGGTGAATTATTGATGAAATATTGTTTGTGTGTTTGTGACATTTTCAGTTGTAATGAATGTTATTAGTGATTTTAATACTTGTTCAAGTATTTGTCGTAATTTATGGCCATACATGGTTAATTATAAACATTATGGTGTGTGTCAAACATGTATTATTTTTTTACTGAAGATTTGTGAATATTTGTACTGTATTTATTGAATGCAGAATTGATGTGCTATCATCGTAATATTGTTTTACAAATCACATGTTTGTACCATTGTATCTGCACTGTATTGTCAATTGTTTTCTGTTCACGCTATGGGACTGAAATATGAGCAAAGTGCCCTTGAACTATAACGATATCTTCGATAACGAGTAGTAAACACTTACGGATACCTGAGAAATGCAAAACAAAAAATAAGAAGGCGGTTGCGCTGTTCGATTTGCTTTACCTGGTATTCACAAAAAGTTAGTTGTCTGTAAAGCGTGGGTATGACAATTGTCATTGTCTTTGATCACTTTGACACAGGCATTACAAAATTGTGCTTGTAATTTAGTATTCATGATACCTACACATATGGTGGCCTTTAAATCACACTGATATCATGCGACAGTAAAATATCAACCGATTAGTTCAAATAGTGGAGAATATTTTAAGCAGTTCATACATGCTATCAAAGAGAGTTAAATATCATTCCATTCAATAAGATTGTTCTTAAAAAGCCTGCATGCATTTGTTGATTTAACTGATATTTACACTCTTTTGATATGATCAACAGTTTTTCTGAGGTGAGAAATGAGGTCACATCCCATATATTAAATGTGAAATTGTCAAATAATTTAACAAGTATACAGCCTAGCAATGTGATACTTTTGGAACATTCAGTGTGATTTTAATGTGTGTGTATATGTTGTAATGTCTGAACGATCATTGATAGAGAACCCACTAATTGTCTTATACACTGGACATTGTCACTTAATTGTTATCTGTATTTCTTTGATGTCAGAGCAATGTAATATATGTCATTAGTTGGCAAGTAACTTAAGATTTATGATGTGAAATCAATGCCGTTTGGCCATGTCCTAACTAAAATGTTTCAGGAAGACTTCCTGTATGATGTAGATTATTAAAATTGTATAATACCTGTTGATAACTACACAGATACTGAAAGTGGGTTAAACAGAAAGCTGACTATTATATGTACCAAGTCATGCTCACAATGCGTGAAGGAAGTAGAAATCAAAGACCAAACAATAAGTGACCCCAAGACTTGTTTACCATGAAAGCTATACCCCATAGCAGGTGTCATTGTTTACCATGAAAGGTATACCCCATAGCAGGTGTCATTGTTTACCATGAAAGCTATACCCCATAGCAGGTGTCATTGTACTTAATGGGAAAAACCGACCTTGTCTCAAATGCATGCTAATCTAAACACCCGTCTATTTGATTAACAGTTAATATTGCTTTAGTGTCTTTACATCAGTTAAGATTTAAACATTTTGTCCTTAACTCTATTTGGTGTTATGTTGGAATGTTCAAAATTTAATGTTTGCTGTTTTGAGTTGTTGTGTTTACTTTCAGTACATTTGAATTTATTATTTATAATTGGAAAAACACCAACTGTGTATGAAATATGCCATTTAATGTCATTCCATTGAAATCCAGCAATTCAAACCTGTAATCTGAATAAACAGTATCGATCAGGAAGTACAAATCTTTTGACTGATGTATGCTGCTTTTGTCAATAATTCAACAGCCCCATAGATTCACTGATTTAAATGACAATTGTTTTAATTTTACAAAAACTGCATTTTAAAAGTTTAACTTTTTAGAGTAACTGTGCAAATATGCGTATTGATGATTTTTAAATTCTTTAACACATTAATGTCTGTGCAAAAATGACAGTAATTTATACCTTGTAATATTTTCAACTTGTTTAAGGAAGACATTACAAGTCTACATTGTTTTGCACCTATTAGTTTTTTCAAAAGACTGAAATTGATATCTTTTTGAGATCAGCTAAATTAATCACTCAAAAACATTTTAAGATTAGGTAATTGTTTAATTACAACATTTGACTTAGCCTAAATTATGGGGTCACTTCTCAATAGATTTTAACAAACACTGAGCTGCGGCGTGTTGTTGAATCCTAACTGAATAAAATAACTTGTATACGATATTGATCATGAACTACAATTATGCTGCCCATTTTTCGAAAATAATGTACTGTCACTTCAATACCTCCCCATTATAAGGTTGCACAATAGCACAAAACTGACATCAGCATGAAATAACAGCAGACCTGCTTTTACATATATTTAGGAGATAGCATGATTTGGCTTTTACTGTAGGAATATTGAAACATGATAGACCTGAGTAGCAACCTGCTTAGACATAATTTAAATATATTTTGTAATTCTGGCTGTTGAAATTTATCTCATCTACAGTTAAACACTACATTAAACCATTGGAATGCCAGAACACAGGTTATCTTTTAGAAAAATCTAAGACTTTTGAGAGGTTTAAATGCGCTTACATATGTATAGGTTAATAATTGTAATGAAAGAACTGAACTTTTGTCATGGTCATGTTCTTCATGCACCGCGACACAACATGCACCACTTTCCCGCCTAGATATGCTATCAGTCATGTACAAAATGACCTACTGAACATGAAGCTTTATAAAATTCTGTAAGATAAAAAGCTTCCATATTGTTTACATAGAGACTTCAACAAGCTGTTATGTGCACACTTTATTAGGGCTGTATTTCAATAATCAACAATAAGCAATACACCTGCCACGGGAGTTTTAAGAACACTTAAAACACTGAGGCCACTGTTATAGCTGAACAATGTGACCTAATTTTGAATGTTCTAATAAACATGTTTTGAAACAATTGACAATACATTACTTCACTTCAAGCATGTGTTTGTAGATGCATCATAAAATGCGCATGAAACTGTTACATATGTCAGACATGCAGATGAATCCCAGAACATTACAGTGAAATGCATCCGTAGTAAAACCAAAGTTTCTCCTTTGACAGCAGTTAGCATGCCAAGGCTTGAATTAACTGCGGCAGTATTGGGACTTCGATTATCCTTGACCTTAGTAAGAGCATTTGACCTGTCAGAAAAATATGTAACATATTGGACTAATAGCAGACACGTGTTGCACTGGATAGAAAATGAAAACAGATTTGTCCATCCTTTCGTGGCAAATAGAATAGGTGAGATTCATGAAAACAGCTCTCCAAAACAGCCCTACCAAAGAGAACCCGGCAGATCTGACGTCAAGGGGAACATCTGCTGAAAGACTTATTGCAAGTTCATTGTGGCAGAATGGTCCAGATGTTTTGCAAAAAAATGAGGAAAAATGGCCTAAAAATGTCATTGAATAGCAAGACATTCGAAACTACGAAGTTAAAACGAGAATAAGCATGTCACAAAATGTTCACAAGAAAAGAAAAATGGTAATGACAAATTTGTAGTAGTCAAGCAACTTGAAGAAAATAGACTAGATCCTTGTAGGTATTCAGATTGGGGACATTTGACCAGAATGATGGCATGGTTACAAATATTTGTTTCAAACTGTCAAGAAAAATATTATATGAAAAGAAACAAACAGAAGATATTGTCAGTTGAAGAACTACAAGAAGCAGATTTTTTTTTTATTTGCAATAAACAGGTTGAACACTATCCTGAGGAATACAAGTGCTTAATAAAGGGAAAAACATGTCCAACTAGTAGCAAATTGTTTTAATTGAATGTGAAATTACATGAACATGACCTTATAAGATGTGACACAAGATTGACAAACGCACAATATTTGCCGTATTATTCAAGGTATCCCATAGTGTTGCCAAAGAAAGGTCAAGTGACAACATTGTTGATAAAGTATTATCATGAACAGGGACATCACTGTGGTACAAATCAATCATTAGCATCTTGGTCAAGCAAGTACTGGCTAGTAGGCGGCAGAGAAGATATTCGTGCTTGGGAACATGCTTGTAATGCCTGTAATAGAATACGCCCTAGAACTTCACAACAGATAATGGCAACACTCCCATCGGCACGACTGAAAATGACAATTAGGGCATTTGCTTACAGTTATGTCGACTATGCAGGACTATTCCTCACCAAACAGGGCCGTGGAAAAGTAAATTAGATGAGATACTTGTCTCTCAACTAGAGCGGATCATTTAGAAATGGCCTACGCACTGGATACTGATTCATTTTCGAATGCCTTTTATAGAATGACAAGTAAGAAAGAATTTACAGTTGAAATATATTCTGACAATGAAACAAACTTTGTTGGAGCCAAAAGACAACTCTCAGAATTGTATGAACAACTTAACAACAAAAAAATAAGTGAAGTCTGTAGCAAACACAAGTTAAAGTGGCATGTTAACCCGCCATTAGCTCCACACTTTGGTGGCATACATGAAAGCATGGTCAAACGTGCAAAGAGGGCAAGCTATGCTGTACTCAAAAGTGCAGATGTCAAAGACAAAATGCTGATCACTGTGATTGCAGGGGCAGAGGGACTGATCAGTAGCCGCCCTTTATCATACCAAACTTCAAATCCAGCAGATGACACTATGTTAACCCCCAATCATTTTCTACATGGACAAATAGGGTGAGTTTTCGCACCAGTATCCGTGGACAGTACTGTGTTTAACATACATAAGAAATGGCAATTTGTTCAGGAGATAGTGAAACACTTCTTACATAGATGGCTTCGAGAGTTTCTACCTATGCTAAGCTGCAGAAATAAGTGGTACCGAGATCATCGAAGTCTCAGAGTCAATGATGTCGTCTTGGTGATCGATCCAGATAAACCACGAGGCGAGTGGTCCCTTGGGAGGATCGTTAACATGTATTCAGGGCCTGATGAGCGTGTTTGAGTTGTGGATGTTTGTGTCGGAAAAACGTTCTGAGACGATCGGTTTCGAGGTTGTGCTTACTACAAGAATATGAGTGCCAATCGATAAGTGATGTGACAATTGTTTAGTTACAAACAAGTCTCTGATTCCATCGTTGGCCAAAAGAAACTGGACTTCAAAATCGACAACCATCCGGTCTCTAACTACGTATTCGTGGACGTCAAAGTCGTTGACGTTCTTAACGTTCATTATAATGTATAACAACCTCTAAGTAGTCCGCCACATTTTACAAATGAATAATCACCCGATAACCTATGATTATTTTGACAAAAAAACTTTTCCTGGAGCATTTCAACAGTGGTGGTACAGAAATCCATTTACAAATAATCATTGATTATTCATAAGTAGTGCACGTTCCTCGAGCAGCCATGATTTTGGACGGTACAGAAACCCGTTAGCAAACAATCATAGTTTGATCACTGATTTATGCGTACAGAAATCGGGCATAACACTATCCACCGCGCTATACTTCCTGACACGTGTTGATGGGGGGGTTTTTATCATACGACTATGTAAACTGTGCTTTACACGCTAGATAACCGTTAAACCGATATAAAAAAACAGTCAAGCGCTGCTGGAGATTAATGAGTGCCAGGTCAATAAACTCGTACAATACCCAGACAATTTCTACGGAATCCCGTTAATGTCATCGCTTACGAATTTGTTGATCTTAAACGCAATACTAGATAGTTCAATAATGAAAACGCGTATTAACGATTCTACAACAAGGAAAACGCGACAACACAATGATGATAACGCGACATTACGATAACGATAACGCGATACTACGACAGTACGATGATGATAATGCGATATAATTTCGTGTTATTACCATCGTACTGTCGCGTTTTCACCGTCGTAATATCGTACTGTCGTGCTATCACGTTTTTGTAATCGTACTGTCGCGTTATCATCATCGTACTGTCGCGTTATCATTATTTTACTATCGTGTTATCGCGTTTTCATCATCGTACTGTCGCATTACGCGTTTATTGACCTGGCACTCAGCGACAGTACGATGATGATAACGCGACAGTACGATGATGATAACGCGACAGTACGATGAAAATAACGCGACCGAACGATGATGATAACGCGATTGTACGATGATTATAACGCGACATTACGATTATGACAACACGACAGTACGATATTACTATGGTGAAAATGCGACAGTACGATGGTGATAATACGAAATTATATCGCATTATCAACATCGTACTGTCGTAGTATCTCGTTATAGTTATCGTAATATTGCGTTATCATCATCGTGCTGTCGCGTTTTCGTTACCGTAGTATCGTGATTTCGCGTTTTCATCATCGTACTATCGAGTATCGAGTTTAAGATTAGCCCATTCATTCGCGATAGCCTAACGGGATTCCATAAATGCTTTATCTAAACAAGTATTGTTTCAAACGACGATTAAAAAACTATTGGGCAAAGAGAAGAGAACTAATACGATGATTTGTGTTCCTTTATAAACACAGTTATTGCGAATTGTTCAGTGTGTATCAACGTACTCCATTAGAATCAAAGGAATGAAATCGATAATAAACTGCAAAAATATTGATAAAATCTAATTCAGTTAAATAAAATTAATGTTTTCTCGTGTAGTGTGTATACTATATACCATTCGTAAAACATGTTTATTCATAATAGTTTTGTTGTATGTTAAATGCGTTATAAATACTTACTTGAACGTAATAGGCTGTGGGCACATACGGAAAAAAAAGTCGTGTTTCAAATTACATTAATGTTTTCTCTTTAAGATAAACACATAGAAGCGAAAGAAACTTAGTATTTAATGAAATACTTCTAACGCGAGATTTTTTAATACAGTTAAAAAATTCGTATTTATACCAAGTATGTTGCAAACATGCCTAGATGATAAATAATCGTTTTATTTAACTCTGCAACAAATGTATTACTCATGCCATATTTGTATAATGATGTTGCAGGTTAATCTAACATGTATGTGGTGAGGTATACATAATGAAAGAAAAGACCCTTACAACAACTTAAATGTGAATATTAATGCATGTGTGCACATCATGTTGTTCATATTGCCTTACATAGTGAATAGTATAGTTTACCAATGATACTACACGTGTAGTGTTATGAACACCTTAAACGCAAATTTACAACTTGGCTTACCATCTTAAGTATTTAACGAGACTTCCTTGTAGATTTACATGTACAATGTAGACACGTTAAAAGCGTTCTACTATATCTGCAAGCTTACACATACTTACATGAACAGTGCAATGCATGTGTAGAAGTCGGTTTAAGCAACGACCGCATTCACGTTGGTTTTATTTACAGAAATATACAATACATCTTCATTGTGCGATTTCATCTATTGGAATAATCGAACTATTTAATGGGAATTATTACAGATCACGTGCATATCATCTTAACATGAAGCATGTGATAAACATGTGGAAACGCGGACTTCAACAATCGTGGCTACAATGGTATGAAATTACCAACAAGAAGTGTGTTGAAGGAGAATATTTATGTTTTGTTGTATCGTATGTATTGTCCTGTACTGTTTAGGCAATCGGTCATTTGCCTCAAATAAATGACCAGCGGATGGTAATAATGGTTTCTCTCCTGGTGATGTCATTCCTATATTATACAGTCAGTCCCACTAAATTGTTTCGCATTGTGAACAAACCTGCATCAGCCGTTTTGATTTACAAATGATAACATATCGATTGTTATCTCCATCTGAACATAATCTACAATATGTTTTTATAGCGTGAATGCACGAGCTAAATGCGAGTATCACAAAGATAACGTATTGGCTTAATGTTTAATAGATGAACGTCGACTACGATAAGGCGTAAAAAACATATGTTTGTTTCAGGTTCCCCGACCTACCCTTAACAATGCCCCGACCATAGAACATTTTATTGAGTTTGTCAGATATAATTTGTTTTTTTTGTTTTATTTACCTTTTTTCCAAAATTAAATGTTTTTGGATAAATAAGTGTTTTGTTTTGATAGCATCCACTTCAAAACAATATTTAAGGATAATACCGATATGTTTTAAATATCATTTAGTTCAGATTTTTAAGTCGACCATTTACTAAAATTAATAAATAAATCCCTACCTACCGACTCTAGTTTTGGGGGGCATGTAACCTGAAGCAAACATATTTGTTATGCCTTTATGGGTTGACTGTAGTTTTGGCCCTTGCACATATTTCCATGTGTTCGCCGTTTGTAACATTATAATAATACGTTAATGTGGCGTGGCGTGGGAAAACCGGGCTTAATGAATCTGAGTAAAGTGTCGTCCCGAATTAGCTTGTGCAGACTCTAAGACGTCATTTACCGCGTGTATGGTATTTTCTGTTAAGTGTTGATACCCTTTATTTGCCTCGCCCATTGGTATGTGCTGGTCGAGACCTTCATGCAAGCATAAGTTGTTAGTGAATATGTATTGTATTGTTAGTAACATACATGATATATAGTTCAAAGCATGAAGAGTCTAAACGATAAAATAAAATATTATATGTAGAATTATGAATTATATTGAACATGGACCTAAAAATTACAACAAGAATACTGTTTAAACATTATCTACGGGTACAAACAATATTAACCTTTTTTGAAAAAAAGAAGGCCACAAGGCCCATGGTCGCTCACTTGAAGGGCTAAACAACTAAACTGTTTTGAGTCAGTTTCATGAAAATTTATCTAAAACTGTGGTCTCTAGAGTATTCACAAGTTTGTTTTTCAATTGTGCCTGGTGACCTAGTTTTTAACCCTATCAGGGAATAATCTAGACATAAAAATCGTCTGAGACGAATTACTTTGAATGTCATGCGTTGTGCGAGACGCATTGTTTTTCAGCCTCTCCGCTACATTACGATCAGTTATTTTGCGATGGGTCCAGATTTGTTTTTCATATATTTTCAAATACGTTCATAAATACATCCATTTTGGCCCGGATGTTCGCGCCTACATCGCTATTCTTATATTCACACTCACGTATTGCGACAAATAAATAAGTTAACCTGACCTGCTCAACATCAAAGTGTAACAGTTTTACATCACCAGCTTATATAGTACGTGCCACCCAATACAACATCCTTTCACTATAGTTGCTTCAATTAGCAGCCAAATTACACGCCGTCCACATGAAGGGTGTATACATTTACAGTATGCCATAGATCAATACTGACCTAATTGAACGACAATAACGTTGTCGATACGGCATAACCGTTTCTTTTTTTTTGTTTAAGAGGGAATGCTAACTGCACATCGTTTGCGATATATATACCCAATTGTGTTAGTTTGTTGTGATGCGCTACGAAACTTTTATACAAACGTAAAGATCCCAATGTGCTTTGCGCTACAAAGTTTTGACATGACAATCAATACACGCAGTCCCATGATTTCCATATTTTTGGCGCGCTTTTCTAGCAGAACGAAGTATTTTCTTGAAATACACGTACAGTGTAATTGTAAAGATAATTTGTGCTTACGTCATGTAAACAGTAACATTCGGAAAGGCGTTTCGGATCTGGAAGTTATTATCCGCAACATGAAATTAATTACAAGGACTATTATTATATGTTTTATACACAAATAGATTAATTTACTGTGGATGTTAACGGTAATGCTAAAAGTGAGTTAATTACGTTCATGTTTTGAGATCGCGAACATATGCTAGTGTATACATGACTTATATATCAATGCAAAAACGCCTTGTGTATAATTTAAAGAAACATAAATATAAATCTGACTCATAACTTTTCAAGTGTGACTCATTGATTTTGGACTGTGACTCATATTTTTCAAAGTGGTAAATCCTAGATTATTCCCTGCCTCATGTGACCCGGTTTCGAACCTTTCATAGATATAATTGGGAAAAATGTTCGAAGCAAGTTTCGTGATGATTGCCGATGAATGTAGCCTCTAGCGTATTCACAAGCCTTTTCCTTAATCTGTCCTGGTGACCAAGTTCTTTACCCCACATGACTCACTCAGTTTCGAACTCGTCCGAAATATCATTTAAACAAATGTTCTCAGCAAATTTAAAGAAGATTGGGCAAATCATGTGACTTCGAGAGTGTTCACCAGCGTTTTTTTAATTTGACGCAGTGACCTAGGTTTTGACCCCACATTGCCCAATTTTGAATTAGTCCGAGATATCATTGGGACGAATGTTCTGAGCAACTTTCATGATGATTGGCTATACATGTGGCCTTAAGAGTGTTCAATAGCTTTCTCTCAATTTGGTCTGGTGACCTTGTTTTGACCAAACGTCACCCAGTTTCGAATTTTTGCGAGATATCATTTGGACACAAGTTCTGATCAAGTTTCGTGATGATTGGGCAAATAATATGACTTCTAAATGTTCACAAGCTTTTTATTCAATTTGACCTAGTGGCCTAGTTTTTTACCCACATGACCCAGTTTCGAACTCGTCCGAGATATCATTTGGACAAATGTTCTGAGACATTGTTATGATGATTAGGCTATAAATGTGGTGTCTAAAGTGTTCACAATTTGTCTTCAATTTGGCCTGAATACCAAGTTTTTGACCCCACGTGACCAAGTTTCGAGCTCGTCCAAGATATTATTGAAACACATGTTCTGAGCGAGTTTCAAGAAGATTAGGCAAAACTATGTCTTCTAAATGTTCACAAGCTTTTTATTCAAGTTGACATAGTGACTTAGTTTTTGACCCCATATGACCCAGTTTCGAACTCTTCCGAGATATCTTTTTGACAAATGTTTTGAACAAGTTTCACGATGACTGTGCTATAAATATGGTATAGGAGTGATCACAAGCTTTTTAAAGTTGTCAACCCCCACTGGCGTCAATGTTTTTCAACGGAGAGGAGCAATTTTCAAACTCAGGCGAGATATCAAAAGGACAAATGTTCTGAGCAAGTTTTATGTTGAATGGGCCCAAAATGTGATTTCGAGAGTGTTCTTAAGCTTTTTCTATAGCAATATAAGGAAAACTGCACCTGCCCCTGGCGGGCAGGATTTTTAATGGAGCGGAACCATTTTCGAACTCGACCGATATATCATAAGGTTAAAGAACAAATGTTCTGAGCAAGTTTCTTGTAGATTGGGCAAAAACTGTGACCTCTACAGTGTTCACAAGCTTTTTCTATAACCATATAAGGAAAACTGCCCCGCTCCTTGGCCGCCATGTTTTTCAATGGGACGGAACCATTTTTGAACTCGGCCGAGATATCAAAAGAAAAAATGTTATTCGCAAGTTTCATGTCGATTGGGCCAAAAATGTGACTTCAATAGTGTGTTTACAGGCATTTTCTTCAATTTGACCTAGTGACCTAGTGTTCGATTCCTATTGACCCAGTTTCGAACTAGTCCAAGATATCATCTGGACAAATGTTCTGAGCAAGGTTCATGAAGATGGGGCAATACATGTGACCTCTAGAATATTCACGAGGTAAATGTTGACGAGGCACGATTTATGACGCACGAAAGGCAATCACAAAAGCTCACCATGAGCACATTGTGCTCAGGTAAGCTTAAAATGAAGGAAAACATGCATACAAAAAAAAAAAAAAAACATTCACAGCCTGCATAATTTCATTTTTCCCATTTACTGTAATACCATACAACTAAATTGTATACATTTAGCATCCGAATTCACTGTGATATATTGTTCTGGATATATTTTAGGAAATTACAGTTTGTACATTTACCACAAATGCCAATAAACATCAATTAATGCTGAGATGAAAATAAGGGGCAATATTATTTTTCCACACCGCAGTGTTTAAGGCTCTTATTACGCATTGTTATCCCTCGACTGAGGCCACTAGAGTTACATGTTGCAGATATTGCTATAACACACTAATCTCTATTAGACACCATTTAACAGTTGGTGGATAAGGACACACTTAGTTTGTTCTGATCAATCAATGATCTGCTACATAGATATACTACTACTATACACATGTTGCTAATTGAGATTATCGGATCATGTTATTTGCTGCACGCGCGTTGCACATGACTATATTTGATTCGGGAATATTTAATTAAGGAAAGTATATTTTAGCATTCACATTCTTTTTCAAATTTTAAAATCCACGTTCAAGTACCAACAAAATTGTCGTTTTAAAAGGAACCACAAAATTTGATACCAATGAATTTCTATACGTTTAGGCCGCTTATCCATATGTCCGTATCAGCATCCGTACCCGCATCCGTATGAGTATCCGCATAAATATTATGTGGACGCGCTTTTGAAATTCCATTAATCCGCAAATGAACGTCGAATACTTTAGTTTTGTTCCCATTTTTATTTTTTAATAATTACATCGTCTGAGTAAGAATCTTTTAAATATTTTTAATTACGTCTGCTGCAATTATTAATGCCAGTATGTGACAATATTCACATGTGCTGGATTGTTAATTATACAAAGCATCCAACAATTATATCAACAGCGTCATGACTCAATTAAAGGTTACCTGTTTTTACCGTGTTATTGTATTCGGTGAGACTTAGTTTGAGTTTGAGTGTATCTAGACTTTTTTTTCTATTTTCCCAATGTTTTATGTATAACAGCCCTTTGTTTAACATTGATTAGATACGATGTCGTCTGCATCCGCAAGAAATCGCTCGGTGAGCGATCTCCAGCCGACGGCTTTTGTGGATGCGCTTAGAGAATACGAACTGCGGACATATGGAAACGGTACAACTGTTTCCAACTTGCTTGCAACATTTTTGCGGATGCGAATTTGCGCAATACCGATGCGGATACGGACATATGAAAAAGCGCTCTTACAGTAACTTGAACAGTTGTACGGCATCATTAAAATTTGTTAATTGTTCATGATGGTCCTTGTGGTTAAGAACTGAGTGGCCTTGCTACGATACCTTGAAACTTGAAATGGAATCGTGCGAATGAAAACATTCTTGTTAATTATGATAAGATCAGGTACTTAAAAAAACAAGTAATATACTGACCATCAAATGAAACCATAAGCATATGCCCTTTATCAGAGAGACCTGGTTGATCTGAACAACTCGGTATTGAACAGATCACCTACTAACTGTAGACTGTAGCAAGTGCATACACATCTATCTTGACTATTAATATCACGAGATGAGACAGGTATAATTATTGACACCATTAAAGAGTCAACACATTATCACCAACAATGCATACAGAAAGAAACATGCAAGACTGCCATCTATTGACAAAACTTGTATTAACCAAACTTTTAAAAGAAAAACTGTGTTGATTGGGGTATGTCGTTGGGCTGGCGGGCGGGCTTTGTGGTGGCGTCAACTTTTTTTTCTGCTCTCTAACTCGAGAACGTATTGAGCTATTGTAATAAAACTCTATACATAGATACCGTATATTAAGACCTCGCTTGGGATTGCATATAGGTTGGGTGGGGTCAAGGTCAAGGTCACCGTTACTAAAAATAATAAAATGGTATCCGTTCAACTGACTTTGATCTCAGAAGTATGTTTCTTGTTTCACCGGGTTTGCACATAAATTTTTCATAAGCACTGATAACGGAGATGGTAAGTGCGCCGCAAAAGTCATTTGCTCTTACGACTTAGACGTTGTGAGTCTATTACTCACTGGGATTTTCGTTCTTTAGGCATTATGTTTTAATTGCTTTTGCGTTTTATCTAAACCCTCAAAGGTATAATAGTTTCTATGTGTATATTGTAAAAACTCGTTGCGTTGCTTACAAGTATATATTTCATAACGTAAATATTCTTGTGGGGATCAACTTTTAGTACAATTAGTCCCTTAAAAACGATACATGTTCTATACTTATCATTAAAAAGGCAAATGCTATGCGCTGCGCGTTTTTTTTGTGCTCGGATGACGGATACAAATATGACCGCTTTCTTACCATATCAGGTTTCTTGAATTAGTTATTCGCCATGTGTATTTCTACAGACTATATACATACATAATATGGAACTGTACACTATTTACATACAATAATTTGCTACAACAACGTATTAAATGGAAGATATGATCTTGTTAGTATGGCGCTTGTCAAACGTTATACCATCTTTTGCGCTTTATATTCATATTTAAGAATGTAACTTGACGAGCCAATAAAAAACTATGGATACACTTAACAACTCAGAAATGTGTAAAAAAACTGATCAGTTTTCCAGCATTCGAGTATTAATATTATCCACACTTAATCATAAAGCATCATCAGCATCAGCATCACTATCATCATTAACATCGTCAACATCAACCTCAACAACAACACCATAAAATAATCATCTTTCAAAACAACAACATCCTCATCATCGAGTTTATGCGAACTTGCAACGCGAATGCTGGGTAAAACGACAACAACAACAAAAACAATAAAGAACACGGACCATTCACAAATACATTTACTTTGACTCAAATGTGTGCAGTTTGTTACGGAAAGTCAATATGCGTTATAAAAGTCAATACTAATATTAAAGATACCAACACATCAAAATGGCTGCTTAAGTCGGATATTTTTTTTTTTTTAATTTATTACAAATATTATTATAGATGTTGGTATTTCCTTGCAGGTATTCTTTTTCCTTCGTGATCAAAATCATAACAGTCACACTCAGAACTATGACACAAGTCACTATGCACTAAAACTAGGAGCACCTGGCATGTTTATACATTAAACGTACATAATGTCGCTCGCCAAACCCACACTTAGTATAATTTAGATAACACCGCTCTCGATGTAACAGGGCAGTCACCTATACAATACCGCTATTTCAATATTTCTTCTTAGATTGATTTACCGTTTTAGAACAAACATAATTTGCACATTAACTAGCAACTTGCAAACACTGTACACAATTGATTCACATTAAAGTGTGCTAAAATTAAACATGTTGACTTTAATTTTGGTATCAGTTACAAACATTCCGCAAGAGCGACAGTAGGTTTACAACAAAATGACATATTCGGAAAATGTTAATATTGCATATTGTATAAACCTCTCTCAGCGTACTGTCATTTGATCCGTTTTGATTGGTTCTGAAACGGCATTACTTACAAATATCGAAACCCATATTTTTCTGCAACGAAACCACTTACTTAAAACGCTACAAACCATTTAAGCGTCACATGAGGTTCTTACTTTTACACAAAACCATCCTGCAGTTCGGCCAGCTGCTGTTTGAGGTACTTGTTCTGTGTGAGGTCGTGTCTATCGGGATGTTCTACCGGGCCCGTATTAACACAATCATTTTCATATTTAAGCTGCTACACATAGGAAAAATGACAAAAAATGAAGATAAAACTGAATTAAATATTATCGTTGACATATTGACACAGGTCCAAAACACACTGGTTTAATCATTCGAACGCATTGTTTCAGCCAAATTTCAAAAGCGATTCGATACGCTTTTTACCCATTTATAACTCGTGGTGCGTTTTTTGTGTGAAATTACCACGTGGTCCATATAGCCCGTTGAACATATTCCAGAGTGTGTATGCGTACACACCATACGTTCGAAAGCACAAATAACACACAACGCTGTCCAGACACAATCGACCTTGAACTTAGTGCCACCACGGTTGGTGTGTCCGCTTCTCACGCCGAGGACCCGGATTAAATACCCCTTGTGCCCATATCTTGTTCCTTTCAATTGTGTCGGGAAAAACTTAGTTTGCACGAATTTATCCAATACATTTTAGGCGATACATTTAAAATAAATATGTATCAAGAAAGAGAAAAAATACGAATATTATAAAATAGTATTTAATATATCGTTTGTATCACCTATTGGAAACGTTACTTGTAAATTAATAAATGGCTCGAATTTGCTACGTGCCGCAGTACGAAGATCGCTTCTTAAATATTACACGCATAATAGTGGTATTCTTTTATTAGAATGGCTTTCCAAAAACAGTCATTAAGTCAACTACAATTTGTAGTGTTATTATACTATTAAGTGATGCTTAATTGACTGCATTTGATTAGTATCGTACCTTTTACACTATACATACTTTTTTAGACTTATCAATATATGTTTAATCATCTGATCTTTCTAATAATCATCTAAGAATGAAGAATAATACTATTTGACTCTATAAATACTATTTGTGCGTTCGTAACTTTGCGGCATACGAATGTGGACGACGTCATAGATAAAACATTATAAATAAAGAATACTTAAATAGCGTTGGTTAATACCAAGTATAGTTCAACATACCAGTCTTTTAAGATATGAACAGTTTCGATAAAAAACAACTTTATTTTAAAAGGGGGCAAAAGTATTCGGCACCGCGTACTTTTTAAGATGGAACCTATTACCGAAAGCCAAAATGTGTATAAATATGGATATTGTCTATATTAAAACATTGAAGCTATATACAACAACCTCTTATAGCGTCTCTTAAACGATTCGGAAAATGAAAATAAGCCAATTTCAAAAATGTAAACAAACATCGTGGCTTGAATGACTTCAATAACCTTTTTTCATTCAAAGCTGAAATAAAACAACCGAGGGTAGTTTATTCACAGGACCACACAATAGACACGTTTAAATTTTTGAAACTAATATTAAAACTAACTAATCAGTTTAACGAGTATTTGAAGTCAAACAAAATGTGCTTGAAGCAAATCTCTTACTTGAAACCGCACAACCGTCTTAAGTCAAATAATGGTATTATGAATACTGGTCCTCTTCCCCTACCACCTAGTATACATCCGTTAAAATTATTAAGGATTACCATGCATCATCTGTGAAATACATACAGACAGAAAACGCAATACTACCAATATGACATAATTTCAGAGTGAACAATACAATAAACGCGAGACTTTTGTTCACAAAGTAACGTTTAACCGTTCTAGGCTGTTTGCATTAAATACACAATGTTCCTTTAATTGTGTCTGTTGTTTAACATGTATTCTATCCTAATTGATTTCAGAGTGTTCCAACTGGATAAGCATCCAATATTCATATTTAGTGTCTGGATCTACACTGTGAATGCTAATAAACTAAAGTAGGCATTGCTACATGACTATGCAACATCCAAGTTGTTTAGAACAAACATCTATACGTTATCTTTAGACCTATCTAAAATGTGCCTAATCAATGAAATTCATTATCAACGACTGCGCCCAGCAATATTTCAAAATAATAAATGGTAATATTGTGTTTGTATTTTTAGTTTATTTTGATGATGTCAACGGATATCCGAATACGTAGTCGGATTCTTCTTACATATTTAGTATCCCAATTTTTCTTATAAAATGGCATATCATCAAACATACCACACTAGTATGTAGTTCAATTTTAAAGACGCCAATATATTAAGCAGACATAATTATCATAAACAATATCTTTTTTGTGAAAATATATTTGCATATTTATTTGTATGTGGTGTTTTCGGGAACGTTTTAAAAATTGGGCGCGCCACACGATTTGGGGTAAGGTAACGCTTTTAATCCAACAACGTGTAATAGTAAGGTTAATTCGCGAGTGTTATTTCTACCGTACAATACCTTTTTTCCTATGTACCTTATGTTAAGTCTAAATAGTTTACATGTTAGTTTCGTTCTAAGTGTCGAACATGTGTTAAATGTAACGCTAGTATTGGGTGGTTTTGCCGTATTACTTGCACTAGTTGTATTATGAACATGAGCATTACACAACAGTTACAATAAAAAAAATAGTTTTCAGAATTGCGTGCTGCGAAAAAAAAGACAAAACATACGACTGTGCAGTAAGTTGATACCTTCAAGGTAGTCATAACAAATAACGATTTCGGCGAGGATAACACAAGCTAAGATTATGCTTACTTTTGACACGTTTGTCACATGTTACTTACTCAAAAGCCAGTATCGAATAGGCAGCGATTCGTAGTTCCTACTGTTTCTCTTTTACCAAAATTATACAACAGCTTTATTGATAAATGTTAAATAGTGTGTCCATATAACATTACAAGCCCAATTTTAAATGGGTATCATACGCAGTTATGCTGGTTTTTAATGGTGTTACACGTTCATGCATATCTGTTGATCTTAATTTCGTTATCCGCATATAGTACTCGCCAAACGCTACAGATTTTGCTTGAAGCGATTAAGGCATTACGTTTTAAATCACGTAAAGGTAGGTTAAGATATGCATCACCTGTGTTGTGTGCATTACGAATAATACATATTATTGCATGATACATTTCCGAAAAATGCATGCTAAGAGTTTGAGGCTACAGATTAATACAAAGTCAACATCAGAAACAAACACATTTCGGATCGATATCTCACGATACCCGTACACTTGTTTTATCTTACCAATTTTCATGTCGTGTGAATATTTTCCTATCGTAGCACTTAACAGTTTCAGCTAAATGTCGAATTGGCAGGGGAGACAATTCTAATAAATAGGGATACAGTGAAACTGAGCAGCAGTTGAGTTCTTTAGAAGTTGTAAGTATCAGATTTAAGTGCTGAAGTTTTGAAATGCGTGCTTAGTGAATTCGAAAATATGCCGTATGTAAAGCCCGTGTTTGTGTATAGCCACATTGCACTTAAAATTCGTACATGAGGATTCCTAGCTCTGAACGCCATTTTGGCAGGATATTTAAAAGGGCGTACATACATTGGAATGTATTGGAAAATCTGAATGGTTGACCCCCCGTTTGATCAGTTGCGAGCAAGTATATTGTAAGTTACGCAGACAGGCATGCAGTGTTTGAGGTGCTCGCAATTGCAGGAAAGTTGCAAAGTGATGTTGACAATCACAGAAATGGTCGCGAAAACTGGCGACATTTGAATCCCAAAATTGGCTGATCATGCATGTTAAAATTATAGTGGAACTGTGTGCATACTTATTTTCCCTACATTTGTGTGAAGCCACAGCCACAACAATATTGAAATAATGTTTGGTTTGTTTTCAGTTGTTGACATGTTGACATTATCAATGTGTGACGGCTCGAACCTAGACCCCACCAAGCCGAGTCCGAAGCTCGATACACTGTATAGTGCCCCCTATCGTCGTGATAGGAAAATACTGGGCAAAGGAAACATTATTAGCTGTATATAGTACGGTGAATTTGTTTCACTTACAAACAGAGTTATTGCATATTGTTCAGCAAAACGCACTCTATAACAATCTAAGAAACGAACTAGGAAATATACTTGGAATGTATTTCTTAAATTTTAGTTTAATTTATGTTTCCTCGTGTACGGTTTTTACCTTTCTTAAAACATTCTTATTTAAAATAGTTTTAAATAGTCTCAATTGTCATGCATTATAAAAACGTAATGGAACTTAATTGACTATGATACACTTAAAAATTTCGGGAATAAAATACACTCTTACAGCGATATTTTTAATTAAATTTAAACAAAGGGTATGGATTATATATTATCTGTAAACATGAGTACATATCTTACAATCGTGTTTTTTAATTCTGCTTATAATGTTTTACTCATTTATGACGTACTTGTATAATGATGTTGAAGATAAATGTGAACTATATGTCAGTGAGGTATACATAACTGAAGAGAGAGCTCTGACAATAACTTAAATGTGAATATATATGTGTGGATATGCTGTTTATATTGCCCTATATAATAATGTACAGTTTACCAACACTGCTGCAAGTGAAGCGTTATGAACACTTAATTTCTAAGTATTGAATGATAAATACTTCCTTATGATGTTTATGTACACTGAAGAAATGTCATGTTATGAGGAAGACTTCCTTGTAGATGTACATGTAAACTGAAGAAATGCATGTGCAGATGTAAGTTTACATCACGGCCGCGTTTAACATTACTTTTATTTACAGCCATATAGTACATATCTACCTTTAACGATTCCATCATCGAACATTTTAATGGAAATGACTTAAGATCATTAGCACATCATCTTAATATAAAGCACGCGGTAAACATGTACGCAAGTATGACTTCGCTGGTTTAAAACTACTTACAAGCAGTGTGTTAAAGATGAATATATTATCAGTCCTTCTAAATTGTTCCGCATTGTGAAAATGTGTGAACCAGCCATTTTGATTTATTAATCGTTATCGTCTTTCATAGATGTCTGTTAAAGAGGATTTACATCAGTAATTTTAAACAGTATTTTCAAGTGCGCGATACAAACATTTAAATGTGAACGTATTGAAATATTGTATACTGGCTATTATTTATATTAACTAAGACAAATGAGTTGGCTGTAGTTTTGACCCTAAAATTAATTTAAATCTAATCGTCGTTTTTGTTTTGTTGATCCTAAAGTAAAATTTTTAACTGACGTAGACATGTGAAATAATAATATATTTAACGTGTATACTGGCTATTATTTACCTTAACAAAGACAAATGAGTTGGCTGTAGTTTTAATTAATCTATAATAATAGCAATTAAATCTATACATATCAGACTAGTTCATTGAATATTGTGTCCCTGTTGCTTTCAACAATTGAAGTTAAATACCAGAAGGAAACATAAATGATTCACTTCACTACAACTTATGTACTTTCATGTATCTAAATTTAATGGTACGCCAGTGATATATCTCGATTGCAACGCTCGCGTCTTGCCCCACGTGCTAAAGACGTTAAGTGTGAAATCAAATACACTTATCTAAATTCTTATTTTACGTTTTAAACTCGATTATATAATATGAATAATATATATTATACAATGCAACTAATTGATGGAATACAAGTTGTGATAAACTAAGCCCGAATACAAAGCATTTAAATGTTAAATTGTAATTTGAGATGGTGCTTAATATCAAAAATGTAAAGAAATAAGCAACACAATACAAGAAGAATACATAGCTTGTAACAAATATGTTTAAAAAAATAAAAAAATAGTCACTTCCTTTGTTTATATTTATTATTTTATTACTACTGATGAAGGCATCATGCCGAAACGTTTAGTGTATTAAAATTAAATAAACAAACGTGTTTGTGCGATAATTATTATTATAACAAATATGTTTTAAATACACGATTAATTGGCAATCACCAGCTTCCGTAACAAAGCTACGTTCCTCTTTTTAACAATATTCAGTCTTCGAGTACATATTTCTTAAAATTGCCGATGACATATTTACAATAAAAACTTTTCGAATTCAACATACATACCAGTTTAATGAAATATGATTTAAATGAATGGATTTGTGAACTGAAAAATCCCGTTGGTATTAGATAGTAAATAACAAGTAATATATTTTAACAAAAAAATCACCCCTTTCAGATTTTAGACATACACGTGACGTGTAATTCATGTATGCATCCTGGATGATTACTAAGTACGACATTCATATTGTTTATGACTTGTAGAATGTATGGCAAACGTCAGAGACGAATATACGTTCCATGCATTGCATGCACATTAATAAAATATTATCGTAACTACATAAATATGCCAACAACATATACGCAATATAAAATTATGAAATCAACATGTTGTTTTACATATTCGACTTACAGGTCACTGTGCCACTAGCATTTCCAAACAAATTCACTAGTATCTCTAATATAATTTGCATACTATCTCTGCATAATATCTTTAGGTAAAGTATGTTTTCTACCGCCGTGATGTGTTCTCGTACACAACTGGATCTGCAAATACAAACACACACGCTAAAATTTGCGTCATAAATTTCAATTTAATCTGAATTTAAGTCGCTAGTTAATGTACAATTACTAACATGTATATGCATTAATAAATATATGAATTTAAACATTGTAATTTATAAACATGTTATTTCAGTCGTTAAAATGGTCCGGTCCTGCAGAGTTAATCTCTTTACTCTGGTATTACCATTTGCTGAAGGTTCATGTAGAGAGCTGGCTGATTCAAGCAATTCGTATTCCTGGCGATTCCTATTATCAAATAAGCCATATTTTATATTATTATTATTATTATTATTATTATGATATTGCTATATATGTATTCAGTACATGCATATTAATTTATTCAATACATGTATATTAATTTATTCAATACATACCCACTGCTTTGTTCTGTAAGTTTAAACACAATTTCTTTTAAGTTAAATTACAATAATTATAAATTGCTATTATTATTTGTTTATTTATAATTCTGCAAAAACTCCACACACATATAAGTAATAAATTTCTATGTCTTGTAATTACAGAAAAAAAAACCTTCTCAACACGTCTATTTAAAGCCGCATGCGCTATGAATTAAATAGACGTGCATACTAAATTGTTCCCAGCAATTTGCGTATTATTTAGGGATGGGACCGAATATTCGAAAATTATTATCAAAAGATTATATTTTCTAATTTATTTTAAGAACACAATTTCTTTTACAAAATCGTGTTTTTTCCAGTTTGATTGCAAAATTTACATGAATTCCAGTCGTATTTCCTGCCTAGCAGGTGGGCGGGGGCAGTGTAACGTTTTTACAACACATGCCAATCATGTCCAATTAACAACAATTGATAATTGGAAGGGGGCACGTCTTTACAAGGGCCGCGAATTAACGGCGTGTAGGAGGCTTGAATATGACGTACTGTATCCACAAATAACAAAACTGGGCCATGTTGTGATAACGGTTTCACAGTTTGTACACGGCGTACATTGTTGTTTATTATCCTTAAGTGATATCTATACCGTTAACTTGTTTACAGTAAATTACTATTACTCTCTAAGTAGACCAATCAAAATGAATCCATTATCAGCCAATCAATTTCTTTAACAAAATTAGCATGATCGGGTCAATCGTAATATACGTCACTTGTAAAATAACTTATATTCCCTGCCTACAAGTGCTCAGCATTAGTTAAAAGCATGTCATGCAACAATTTAAAAAATAAATAAACTACTACATACCAACAACATACACTTGCAGATGCAAGGTACATTAGTAGTCTTATATTACTTAACTTCCTATTAATTAAATATTTCATTTTATACAGTATACTCAAGTAATATTACTTGACCTTTATAATGAATAAAGGTTAGAAAGTATTTCTTAACCTATTTTTTCTATCTTAGTATGTAAAGACATGCAAATGACACAGACATTGTAAAACAATGTTGAACCACTTAGTGATCTGGAAATAATTAACACTGTTTGTTGTCGTTATTGTAAATACTATCCCATGTGTATTTGCACATTGGTTTTTAAATTTAATACGACATATAGTTTATGGTAATTATTACCCGAACTCTCCCAGATCTCTAAGTAAACAAGACTCCAACAATACCGTTGCAGCATTTGCTGCATAATGGGTCTAGAAAAATGGTGATTCACATAAAATTATGTGTTCCCTCCAATTTATTCTTATTCTAGTTGGGCTATTTGTTCCAATTTCCCCTTTCTCATGTTAGTTTAGATCAAACTCAGTGTTTATCGTTTATTTTTTCTCCTGTTGCAAAGTACGCTATACCTATTTAGTGCTATTGCCCTAATATCCAACATATTTACAAAAAGACTAGTCATTTTTGCATTCACATATGGTTTTACATTAGAACTATTTATTAGTATAAGGGAGGTAACTCCTGTTGACAAATAAAAGCTTATTGCAGAATTAAACCCTTTAAGCTGTGTATACCCTGGTAGTTGTCTCTTGATACAAGAACAGTGTGCTTTCAAGTGTCATGTAAGCTATTGTACTAGATTTACAAGTATTCCTATTTTTAAGCATAGATTTTTACTTTTAGCACCGCACCCACACTGCAAAGTTTATATATGTATTGCCAAATATAAGCAAAGATTTGTGTTAAGCAGTGTGCTCGGGCAATGGTTTTTAACCGAAGTCCCGAGGGTAAACAACTCCAATTGATTGATCACTTGTAAATTATACTCCATTATATCAACACCGTATATTACACAATAGTCTTTATTAATAAACAATGCCACCATTACGTGCTTGGAAGTACTTTACGCGGTCATTAGACAAAACCCAGGCAACGTGTAATCTGCACATTAGATACAAGCTTGATGATTCGGAAAAACCCGGAACGATTGACAAATTAATTTACAATACATTTAACAATATCTTACATTTCTTTGTATTTGCCTAACACTCACTAAGTAACGCTTGCTCATTTACTACTGAAACAAGGTAAACCAACTACGTACACGTTGTATACATATTTCGGATAGGCAAATATTCGGACAGAGTGCCGTATATAGTAGTATATAGTAGTATTTACAAAACGAATATTCGAATATATTATAATACCTAAAACGAATATTCGAATATTGATTTCAGTATTCGGTCCCATCCCTAGTATTATTAAATGTTGAATTACAGTTCTGTATTCGTGTACGACTGTCATTTGTATTTCTATCTATGATCGTTTTTGTTTATCTCTTTAATCATTAAATTTCATAAAAAAAAGTTAGGCAATTCTCTTTAAAGTGTCTGGTTATCACAAAAATAAATACACATACATTTGTATATCGCATTTGCTAAAACAGGCTATCGGCATTGAAGGTGCATAATTACACCACAAACAAGTTGTTGTTGTTTAATGTGTTCATGCCCCCGGCATCTTGATGCCGGAGGCATATAGTGATTGTCCTGTCCTGTCCTTCCGGACTTCTGTCTGTCCTTCCGTCCATGGAGTAGATTTTACCGTTTCGTCTAGCACCAACACCTCTTACTACAGCACTTGGATACGTACACAGTTGTTCTTTATGACCATTGCCTATCAACCCATATCACCCAACCTCACTTTGACCTTGACCATGACTTAATTTGCAATTAGAATAATTCGAATTGGCTGTTTCTTGGTTAACTAGATTTTACCGTTTCGTCTAGCACCAACATGGTTTGCTACAACACTTTGAAACTTACACAGTTTTTGCTTATGACTATCCCCATTCCACCCATATCATCCAACCTCACTTTGATCTTGACCTAGACCTAACTTGGACTTAGAAATGGGCTATCCAGCACCAATATGGGGCATGTGTGCATCAAACACAGAATCTAGTTTTTTCTTATACATATATATTTGGCGTTTTTCTTCACTTATATATTATTATTATTATTATTATTATTATTATTATTATTATTATTATTATTAGTAGTAGTAGTAGTAGTAGTAGTAGTAGTAGTAGTAGTAGTAGTAGTAGTACTATTATTATTATTATTATTATTATTATTATTATATAACTCTACACGTTGTATTGCGAGAAATTCTAGTCTAGCATTAATTCAGATAGCAATGAGATAGTACATGCTAAATAATATCTTACGTAATGTTTCGTATGTCTGGACATTCTTTTGAAGAGTGTCGAATGCATTTTGATCAAAAGGCGATGTTTCTTCGTTCCTGAAATAGCAAATTAACTGATCAAGTATATTTAGGTAAAACGTTTAGACAAGACATAACATATAAACTTTTCGGTAAATAGCAAGCAAACCTCCTGTCAACTGTTCATCTTTCATCAGTCTTTGATTTGTAATAAAACAGTTGGTAATTATGATAGTTTTTACGTGTTAATCCATAAATATAAATTATAAAAGACTAAAACAAACCTTGTTTGATTTTGAAATGCTGAATACAAATCTGAAATTACCAGAAGGGAACAACTTAATGATAAACACAAGAAACACGTGAGTGTGTACATGCATAGTAAAATTGTACACATAATTAATCAATTTAAGCAATATTATTTATAATTCGTTGGCAACTACATGTACATACTAATACGTGTGTAGTTAAGCATTTGAAATATGCAGTGTTACCAATTAATTTTTAAATGCAGCAAGCATATTTAAACAATAATAATAGTGTTTATTTCTGAAGA
The DNA here is from genome assembly GCA_027627225.1 of Congeria kusceri. NCBI lineage: Eukaryota > Metazoa > Mollusca > Bivalvia > Myida > Dreissenidae > Congeria > Congeria kusceri. The sequence goes on along the minus strand of CM051030.1, from coordinate 29,159,317 downwards.
TGCAACCATGATAATAAAACAAAAATACATCTTTTTTTTCTGTAGATCTAGATTTACATAGAACGTATAAATGATATCGACATAATCAAAAAGACGTGCGTACGTTCATTGTTATCGTGCCTTGCATCTGATGTCTCATATGTGTTGTCGACTTGAAGAGCTGCATTCAGTAGAAAATTAATAGCATACTGTTGTATTTCATGCATACATTTCATCAACAGCTATGTTTTAAAGACAAGAACACAGTCAAAACAGCACACACACATCGCCATTGAAATTCTAAGGATGCAAATGGCTGTTAAAGATAAAGTTCACAGATTGACGAATTGAGAGTTTTCCTATTTTTTGTCACATATTAAAAAAACGAATATTGCACATGTTAAAAGGAGCAAAATAACACTACAGGCATAAAACTATACTGTAAATAACATTTTATTCATGAGTGATCATCAGTTGCAATTGATACAAAATTGCAAAGCGTGTAACGCTGAACAGTGTAATAATAGAATATTCCGTCGTTTTCGTTAAAATTGACAACACGTGGAACACTTGTAGGAAGTAAGCACAAAATTGAGATTTAAATATAAAGTGGTTGAGGAGGTAGCCTTTCGATCCGTAGGTCTTCGGTTGCAACTTTTGTTCATTTCTTGTTTTCGTTATCCCTTTAGTGAACCATTATACTTGAGCCCTGTATATCATTCCAGTTAAGACATTTTATGGCGAACGTCAATAAAAATGCGAACACGTCCCTTTAAGACAAAACTGTCCTTTTTATTTCGAAAAGAACGGTGATTTCCCCGTTAATCAATAATAATAATAATAATAATACTTGAACTAATAACAATAATAATGATGCTAATAATACTAATACTAATAATAATACTAATAATAATAGTAATATTACTACTAATACTAATAATAATATAATAATACATTATTATTATTTTTGTTTTTAAATTGATGATCTTATATTCAGACGTCATGTTGTTTTACCTTGTCGTTTGCACGAACACTGAATCTCGTAGCGGCGCCTTATTATAATAACTGAGACAACGATAACGGCACAAACCAGAATGCCCCCAACAATTCCACCTGTTATACTTGCAGTGGAGCTTTGAGCAGCTGCTTGATGTTCTGAAACTACACATTGTACAAGTTGAACGTTAACAATAAAACATTCTAGAAATAGAAAAGACATATTGTTCAAAATGACGATTGTGTGTGTATTTTAACCAATATCGGTTTGTGCATTTACAAATTATGGATACAATTGCATTGCAGTTGCATCAACTAGCTTGTTCAGTTTAGTTTAAATCTATTTAAGCTCCACACTCCCCACTCACGACACCCCGACCGCAAGGAGGCCACCATATCCAGCACAGCAATATAAAGGACTTTCAGGTTTGTCATACATATGGATCGGCTTATACAAATGCACAATGCAATTGCAGGTGACCTTTTTCTGTGGTCGTTGTAAAGTTGATGTCTTCTGAATATGCACTGGCTCCTTTAGAGTTGAAGGAGAACATTCTAACGAGGTACAGAGTTGATGGCTCTAGACCCATGATAGTGGAATTGAAACGAGACCCAGTAACATGCATTCCACCATCAGCCTCAGAGACATTCTTCCAGTGTTTCCCGTCAGTGCTTGTTTGCACTACAAACGATTGTGGAAATCCACGATGGAAACCTTGCTGCCATGATATTAGAGCTGAGTTATGGGTTGCCTGTTCTATTGCGATATCATGTGGTGGTTGTGGAGGCCCTGACAAAGTAATTCAAAAAAATTAATTGATACGATATATATATGTTTCAATATTTAAGATTATATATATATGTATTATGTATATATTACAGAAAAGAACACTGTTACAGGTATGCGACATTAAAGAAGTCTACCTTTTCTACCCTTTCATATTAATATTTATTAAGAACTGTCCAAAGTAATATAAAAATTGTCGATTTTGCAGAAACAGCCAGTACTTATGAACAGGTTTGGAATGAGACTCAGCAGTGGAAGATCCAATTTGACTGGGACCAGAGTTTCTTTTTTCATTAATTATTTATGGAAATGCAATAGTGAATTTTCAAAAGTTGAAATTAAAATAACAACTTCAAAAAATACATATTTTTGGCCCCGGTGTAAAATCATAATTTTTTTTGAAAAAAAAAAAAGTATCATAGTGTAGCCAAAACTGTCTTTTCATTTGCACATTTCCTCTCATATTGTTACTGGCTTGTCGCATATAGGTATGCTTTTCAGTCTAGTCCGCCAGCATACCATTATTTGTTTGTTTGTTTGGAATTTTAGTCGTTTTAACAGTATTTTAGTCATATCACGGCGGTCAGTTAACCAACTCACACATTTCTTGGGCAAGCTTAGCCGATCTGAGAGGTCTACCAGTACTGAGTGCACATACCTATGCAATGAACAGACAACTGCTCTACTTAAATCAGAGGTAGGCTTCGAAAGGCCGTATAAATCATTTCATAACCAATCACCACATAAGCTATATGGCCAGGCTGGGATTCAAACTCACGATCCCCGGATTGACAGTCCAGCGCTCTACCAACTGAGCTTGCCGGGTCCGGCGAAAACCAGTCTACTAGCTTGTGGAAAATGCCGAACACACAATGTGTGTCGCAGATTTCTTTCGGCCAGTTGAGTTAATAATCAGAACATAAATAATTTTGGGCAAAGAAGAGATTTATTGTTTTATCATGATAGAGATAATTTTTGCCAAATCATTTGAAAATTCACCTATGTATGAAAATATTAGGTTATGACCATATATTTTAGTTTAGACTTTTAAGTGTGGCCTTGGTCTTGGACGAAGTGACATGGTTGGGCACGACACTGACTAGAAATGCTTATCTCTAATCTACTATTTTTTGTTTATTTAATCCTTACATGCTGGATACAAATATGGTCCAGAAAAGGTCTAAAGGATTCATTTCTTATATTTGACCTTAAACATTGCATTGAGTAGTGACCTTGACCCTTGACCTAAAGATCTGGTTCTTGGGCGAAACTCACCATCAAACAATGCTTTTAACTTTTTCAAGTTATTTTTCCATGCTGGACAAAGTCTTAAGGATTGATTTCGTATCTCTGACCTTGAATTCTGATCTTGACATTTGGCCTAGGGACATGGTTCCTGCACGAGGCGTGGTATGCTGTCTTACAATGTTTTTCACTTCTGCTAAATTATTTGAAAACCCATTCATACGGGACAAAATTATGCTCTGGACAAAGTCTTAAAACTTTCTTTGAAAATTCAGCCATGCTGGAAAAAGTACTCAGGATGTTTTTCGTATTTTTGACCTTTGACATTACATTGTCACATTGACATTGGACCTAGTTCTTGCACATGACATGTCGTCTCACAATGATTTTCACTCCTGCCAAGTTATGTGAAAATCCACCCATGCTGGACAAACATACGTTCTGCACAAATGTCTAAATGATTTCTTATATTTGACATATGACCTTGATTCAGGACCTTTACCTTGGGCCTAGGGCAGCGTTCTTGATAAAAACTTAACTTAAACAGTACTGGTACTCCCTAAATTCAACAATAAAGGGGTATTTACCGCAACATAGGCAAAACTATGAAACTTTGATTTAATTTTAATAATTTAAAGATATATACAAATTGAATCAACACTTGCTATTTAATACTATTTGCAATATATGTACTATATTTCCACCAACATATACCAGTTGCGAGAAAGTCATGATCAAATTAAATAGCATCAGTTTCAAAGTCAATCTTAATTTATGTCAAGATTTTTTAATGAATACTAGTACTCCCATTTATAACTTTTAATGAGTATTTTCCAAATTTACTCCCAAAACCCTCTTATCTAGAGCCCTGGCCTACGGACACTGTTTTTACGCGCAACATGTAATTTCACAAGTTTTTTGACTTGTACCAAGTTGTTTTAAAATCCAGCCATGCTGGGCCATCCTTAAGAAAATCGTTTGCAGTAACGCGACCCAGAATTTTAAGGGTGGGTAGGTAAGTTGATTTTTATTTTACTTTATTAATTTTTTTGGGTGGCGACAAATGCACACCACTCAGTTTCATAACGCCTGCGTTTGACGCAATACACTTCGAGACACACAATTGAAACGATACCTCGTGATTTTTGCTTAAAGGGACTTTACCTTGGTGGTCCAGATGGTCTAATTGTAAAAACGAAAGAAAATTGTGTCAAATACATGAAGATATTACATAATCGTTTAAAACACTATAACAATTTGACATGTGTTTTTATTTACCTGAAAAACAAGGATTTTTTGTGTAATTGTCTTCCTTTTTATCGTCCTAAAATCGATAGCATCTGCAGACGCTATAACCCATCGAGTAATTTAAAAATAGCGCTATATTGAGGATAATTTAGTGACAGTTATGTTTTCTCGAGTCACGCATGCGCACACTTGAATTATGGTTCTTGTATTGGGGAAAGCCGCGGTATTTTTAAATCGGGAATTCTGGATTCCAGGAAAGTGCTACCTTCTTCAACTTCTATTTCAATGAAATATATAGTTTGTAACAGTATTTAATTGTGTTCTATATACATATTGACGCTTAACCCATGTTTGTACTTTTTAGGCATAACTACGAACAGGCAAAATTGAATGCCCATCTGGAGTTCAGTATCTTTAAATTATAATATAAATACACATACACATATATCTTATAGTTTATATAAACACCTGTTGCACGTTATCTTATACCGACACCGGTTGCCATGTCTGTAAAAAAATGTTAAACGCGCGCCCATGCATAACGCGATTTTTGAAGCAAAATTTGAAGGGGAAAATATAGGAACAATGTTTGCAGCTGTTTTTGTCAAATGTCTGTGCAGGTTATAATGCTTTTTTTGTCAGTGCTGTTTTCTTTTTGCTATTGGTGTTGCAAACGGCTTGCAGATTTGAAAGCCCGGCTTATTGATGACGTCACACAGTCACTCTTCAGTTTTAACTGGTGTTATTATTAACTACTTGTTTTTTTATCGGATTTATTGGAAATATTATTGCAAGGTAAGTAGAACGCTGAGTTTAGTTTATAAATCAAAACGTTATGAATTAACTACAAACAAAATATGATACTAACATAACTACTGTTTCGAATAGGAAACAAAATGCTTCACAGAGACATATTTAAACACTTAAAGGGTCGGGCCCAATTTCATAAGCCGGGCGCTTTACTCCAAACAAACATTTATTTAAGAACGGCTCTGGTAAAAGTTACGCTCTGGACAATTCTTGTATTTGTTCTTTGGCCTTGAATTGTGACATGACCCTGTTTCTTACGCACAACATGCCATTTTATAACGGGTTTAACGTCTGCATAGTCATTTGAAAATCCATTTATTCTGGACAAAGTTATGCTCTGGACAAAGGTTGTGCCTCCCAGCTTGAGCACATGATGTCTTCAAACCTTTTAACATCCGGATAATTTACAATTGGAGTAATATTTACAAAATGATCAGGAAACATCCTTAATAGAAAGTTTTAATTTTCTTTAATAGCCAGACATGTCTTACATCAAGCTAAAGCAGATTAATCAATTTTTAACTTACGCCCTACTATTGATACCTGATAATAATATAGGCATTAAGTATAATGATCCAAGGAAGACCCGCTTTACAGATGATAATGATGCTTCAATCCCACTTACGTAGTCGAATGTCTTTGTAACATTTTGACAATGTTTCGACAATAAAAAAATATGTAATTATTTTTTTAATAGTCTGGTTAAATATTGATTACATATTTGATGGGCACAATCATTATACACATATAAGCTGTACCTTGAGCTTCAATACTAATGTGCACGGTCTTGTTTCCAATAATATTGGATACTTCTGCCTCATACAATCCGAAGTCTTCTACTTGCTCCATGAAGATAGAAATACTGATTAAGTTGCCTTCCGCAGGAACTATGTGGTGAAACACTGGTAGTTGTACAGCTGTAGATGACATGTTTGCTGTCCCTACTGAAAATGTTCCTCTAGTGCTATTCATCATTTTGAATACCGAAGCATGTATACCACCACTGTTTGAAAAAACATGCAAGGTGACGGATGCATGCTTTCCAAGTTCAGTTGCAACCCTGTGGATACTGTCTGGAGCCACAGCTGGAATGCAGATGACTGGTGCATCTGTACAGAAATATTGGAATTGATACACATAAATAAATAACGTTACATGCAGTATTATTCTTATGCCAGTGAACAGCTCATGGGACAGTGTGAACTATGTAATAGTGGTGAGCAATTATGCAACTAGGCAATATAAGTCAGGTCTTATATATTTTCTGTTGCGACGGATTGGAAGAAACGATTGTTCTTAAGGGTGAAGCAACTACTTTACTAATGTATTTAGTCATAGAAGTATCGTTGAAGTATGTCAACTGTAAACAATCCAAAAAAATATGTTATATAATAAATACATGTAGTGTACCCATATTGTTCATACAATTATCTACAAACTTTGCTTATCTGAATGCGGAATGTTAATGCTACCTTTTACTAGCAGGTACCCAGCTCCTTGCATGTATTCTTGTTCTGTCCCAAACACCTTTATACCATTAGTTGCAGAGCAGGAGTACAGTCCAGAATGTGCGTACGTGAGTTGGTCCAGTGCCAGTGTGTTACCACTTCCAGTCCAGTCCCTGATCTTGCCATACCCAGGCCAATCCTGTGTCCAGGTCTGGTTGAATGTGTACGAATTAGGAACACCAGCGGCGTTGCACATCAACTGAGATATGCTAGCATTACTTGATGTGTTCTGTACAACAACTGTGACATCGGGAGGATCTGAATGAAAATACAAGTTAAGCAGCAATATGATTTTGTAGCATACATATATCATACAAAATATGTATTTAAGGAAAATAAATAAATACATTAAATATATACAGAATACACAAGTTAGACCTACACTGAACAGTTAGGGTAACGTCTTGTTGGTCACGGTTTAATATGCTGTTATCTGCCATACACGTATATATTCGTGTATGCGTTCTGTTAACTGGACGTATTGTGTACGGTCCCTGGTTAGATGCGGGGGTACCAGATATCTGATAGATTACGTCACTGAATCCCTTCCTGTACCATTGAAAGGTAGCGGGAGGTTTACTGTGAGCTGCACAAGGCAGTGTGTGCGAGTCACCTTCAACAGCAGTCTGGGCCGGTATCGGGGAAATCTCTGGACGATCTACAAGAAATTGTTATGGAGTTAGGTATCAGACAACCTTTGCTGAAGATACAATTTATGTATTAATCACAAAATAACAATACCAATAGAACACAGGTGAGTTTGTATTGTTAACAGCTTTGAATTATTCCTAGAGTTTTATATTTATATATGGTTCAGTAGTTATTTAATGTCACTTTGTAACATGTCAATGAATAAACACATACTGATTATTTAGAACTGAAGAGGAAATTGCTGCACACTAATAGACTAGACATGCATTATTATATTCGTGACTATAAAAGAACATAGAGAATACTAGGTTCGTGCTGAATACAGATACACGGTTAGGTTATTTAGCGAAGCAATAGAAAAACTACACCACGAGCCTTGGCGAGTGGTTCAGGTTTTCGTGTGCCGAGCAAATAAACTTATCTGTATTCATCACTAACCTGGTATTATATTTATCCCATCATTTTCTGTATTTATTCTGAAAACAAGAGCTGTTTATAAAACAGTTAAGCCCCCCTCCAGGTTAACATATCTAAACAGGCTAATTTTAGATAATCATTGGCCATAACTGCACAATTTCTGGGGCCATTAGGCTGATTATTAAACATGGCCAAGATATTATGTACACAAACATGTTCAATGCGTCAGATGATGTTGCCGGTTGGTTCAGTTCATTGTTAGCTGTGCAGGTTACATTCTTCCCATCATCGTTTCTAGTAGGTGTCAGGGTAACCACACTGCGCGCTATTCTCCCTCCATAGTTAGAGGCTTAATCTGATACCACGGGTAGTGTAGATGTAATAAAGCCGTATGTCCACAATATGGTAGATACGGGGTTCGAGTTGCCGGCTGTGCAGGTCAAGGTCACCGTGTTCTGTCCGTTGGCGGTGATAACCTGGTTCCAAATGAATGTGTTCATGGGTCGAACTGTGTTGTTAGTATATAAATTGATGTAAAATAACTTAGTTAATTACAATAGAGAAATTACTTGTTTTCGATTACATATACTAATGTGTAAGATAAGGCAAGCTGGTCATTTGACATTCATAACTGACTTACATTTCACACTTATTTCTATTTAATTTTCATCCTTGGAAGGAATTGTGTTATCAACTACACATCTGTAAGTTCCATAGCTCTCTTTAATGACTGGATTGATAGTGTACACCAGTTTCCATCAGTTGGAGCATCTGTTGTGAGGAGGACGTTGCCATGGTACCAGCAGATGTTGGAGGGAGGAGAGCTGTCTACTGTACACGTTAACTTCCCTGTACCTGAGGGTTCCTCTGTCAATGTTACACTGGGGGAGGCCGCAACATTCACGATAGGATGGTCTGTATATGTGGTTACATTATTAGGATATATGGAAAGTTACAGTAAATCATGCATTTAGACAAACAATGAAATGAAACATGAAACTAGCAAACACCAGCTATTAATGCATACCTTTTAAAAGCGGTATGTTTAGATCGGAGTGCACCAGTAAAATAGTGAATGTAACACTAAAACTTAAAGCATACCCAAGAAAATAAATGACAGGTTTATTGTTGCTCAACTTTAAGAGACCAATATATGAGACGAACTCATGAATTTTGTTGTGTATTTAAGTTGAAGCAATAATAGACCCATATTGCGAGGAGAATGGTCATATTTTATTCGAAAGTATGCAGCAAACATATGCATCAGTAACTTATTGTTTGCATGCTAGATGCGCATACTCACATTTGAGATTAAGCGTCACACTGCTGGATAAGACGGCACTTGGTGACACCTCATTTCTCACTACACATATTATGGTGTCTCCATTCATATAACGTGTAGGATATAGCCAGAGCTCCTGACTTCTCACCACCCCGTTCCACTGTGTTCCTACGGCATCTGCATACGACCGATTGCTGGTGATTTGTGTGGATCCGTTATACCAGGCAATGGTAGGAGCAGGGTTGGACTCCCCGGCTACACATGTCAAGGTTAGCGGATTTGAACCGTGTGCGACAATCTCACGATTACCGCTGATGGCTGCAGTTAGCGGACTAACTGTGAATGTCAAAATATATCATGTTTTATTACAACTAATCCCTTTTATTATTTATAGAGTATTATTATGCTATCATATACGGTCATCTGATATACAGGTATAAACTTAAATTTTACTGAGACATGTATGCATTCATAATTGAAACCATTATTGTCAATGCTTAAACCATACAATAGTTTTTTTAAACAATATATAAATATATAATATTCATACATCTCTTGCTTAAGCGTTTTACATATACTTACTGTATAGTACAATAAAATTAACTAAACCAATATGAATGCAAAACATCCACCATGTCTGATTTTTTAAAATGCTTATCAAAATCATTCCATTGATTATAAAGTTTAGTTAAAGATTCAGAAAATATTTAGCATCCATAAAGCCTTAACACGAAACTAAACTATAAATGATATCAGACATAGTCACTGTGGTTCAATAAATGATAAGCTGCATTTCTTGTCACTACCGATATAGTACTAGTTCTGTGAACATGTATTGTTTGAACACTCTAAAAGTATCTTCTTCCATAAGAATAATTATTAAAATCATCTTAAGAAACTTTTGAAAAAACAACAATAATATATATCAAAACAATCCAAATGTCATTACTTGTGATAACAGGCAAGGTTTCTGTGACTCAAATATCTAAGTTTTAAAGTAGCATACTGAATATGTATGGAGACACCACTTACATAATACGTTGATGGTTCTAATAGTAGACAATTGTCCAGACATAGTTTGATGTGACAAGCTGCATGTCAGTTGTTTCCCGTTGTCTGACCTGACAACCGCTCGTCTGTAATTGGTTGACACAGTGAAAGTGTTGGAGACGTTGACGGGGCTCAGGTTCTCGGCTATGACTGGATTCTCGTTTCCAAACGTCCAGCTGATTGAGATGTCTTTGGGTCTGAAGCCGGACGTATTGCATGTGGCGATGTCGGACAGTGCATCTCCGTCCACAGGAGATCCAATCAGGATTACCGTTGGTTTGGATGGTCGTACTACAAGGCAATATGCAAGCATATTTACATGTGCAAACAAACTAGAAAATAGCAGCTCTTTACAAGAGGCTCAAGATAGCCCACCTGAGTTCTAGAAAAAAAATGAAACTGCACTGATGTAAAAGGTATGTCCAAGTTTGATCAAATCTTAATAAGCATATATGAAATAACGAAAATCATCCATCTGGCAGATCAACTGTGTCTTACTCTTTGAAAACAAACTCAAAACCCTTGCAACCATGCTTTTCAACAATCACCAATGGTACAAAGTAATTTCTGCTTATAAAGGTTGATGCCATGTCAATTTCTCTCTTCAGTCAACTTTGATATCAAGCTGAACTGTGGCTATGGTTACACGGCATAATAGTTTGTCAAAAATAATATGCTATTTGCTTTGCATGTGGTCAGTGTGAAAACGCAAATATCAATGCTAGTGTAAGTCATAAACCTTGTCCAAGAAGTGTGAAAGGACCCTGGATGAATTGCCAGGTATCATATTTGGAAGATACCCTCCCATTGCAATAGCCCTAACCTAAGTGACTCTTGATGCCTAGAAAATATCACATACTCTTTGAACATTAAAAAAATTAATAGAACATGAACATGAAACAAGAGGGACAAAGTGCTGAACTGAGTATGTGCAAAGGCAGAGAGCAGGTTGACATCTCAATGTCATCGCCGACATCAGACTTACTGTTGTTGACCTGGAAATCAACAGGTGCAATACAGAAGCATGTCCTGCTTCTGCTGTAGTTAACCTGGCAATCGACAGGTGCTATACAGATGCCTGTCTGGGTTCTTCCTGTTAAATCACCTGGCAATTGATAGGTGCAATACAGATGCAATTAGGGTCAAAACTGATGGGAAAAAGGCTCAAGCAATAAAGCAATAAAGACAGCCGTAACCATCCGACAGTTGCATGTGACAGCAATAAAGACAGCCGTAAGTTTATCATCAATTAGAACTAGTAAATCAAACAGATCATCATACTGAATGTATATGCGTTTTAATTGTGTTTTTTTAGGTCGTTTGAATGATATTTAGCTTACTGGTTGGCATATTAAATACCAAAACTAATTAGAGAGTTACTGAAATACTATGTGTTGCCATCCCTAGTGAAAAATGAAGTCTCTATCATGAACATGATCTTTTTTTTTCACACACAAGGGTCAATAACTCTGTTCTTTATAGCCCAATCAAGGCAATTCCTGGGTTTATCATAAGATCTTATGGCCATATACAAGCTGTTCAAGTCTGATCAAGATTAGATGAAAAATGAAGATTCTATATTACACAATGTCTATTTTTTGAAAATTTTCTCATAAACACGATTCTGTGTTTATTAAACACACATGTCCCCAGTTGGTGCTGGATATCCCATTACTTAATCCAAATTAGGTCATGGTTAAGGTCAAAGTGAGGTTGGGTGATATGGGTGGATTGGGGATGATCATAAGCAATAACTGTTTAAGTATCCAAGTGTTGTAGCAAGCAGTGTTGGCGCTAGACGAAACGGTAAAATCTACTTCACCTTGTCACGGACGGAAGGACGGACGGACGGACAGAAGGACGGACAGCACAATCACTACATGTATATGCCTCCCGCATCAAGATGCTGGGGGCATAAAAGGGGGAAATAACTCGAGTGTTTGTGGTTCTATCTGGCCCATCGTTGCGCCAAGATTTTAATACACAAACTGTGCAAGTTTCAGTGGTCCAAATTAGCACAAGCCCGTATGACTGGTAAATTTTTTGCGCGGGCTTGTTCATTTTATAGAATAATAAGCACTTCAGGCTTGTTAAAAATTGATAAAAAATTGTATCATCAAAACCTACTTTTTGTCTTTATATTCTCCCAACGATGTGCGGAAATCAGCATAAACAAATAAACACAACTTTTACAGCCATCAACACATAGATTAATGACGTAATACGCATCTTAAGTAACACGTGTACCTTCCGAATACCCCCGGACGTCCTGTATAGTTTTCGCTTGTTCATTGTTTGAAAGCGCTTATGAGTTTCAACAGTAATCATGCTAGAGACGCTTATTGGTACAAGTTAGAATTATTTATACTATATCTGCTGAACTTTAGTTGACAATTTACGTTCTGTCAGCCTTGATCTGAATCGATAATCAACTGGTATATTGATTACATAAAACATTCGGGTTGAAATATACACCCGGTGCTAAACCGGGGCAAAAAATAAAAGGTGTGAGGAAGGATGATTGAGAATATGAAGCTAAAGGCTACAGTAAGTTTCTACTGATGTGGCAGACAGGCCACCCATGGATGGTTTATGACGAACCGAATGAAACTATGAGTTAAAGGGCTTCCATTTTGAGTTCCTAATTTCGATCACTGAAGTTTACTCAACAAGGAAAGAAAAGTTAATTCTCTATGGAAAGCCAATTGTTGACAATATATGGATTTTTTCACAAACAAGGGGAAATAACTCTGGTCTTTCTGTTCCCATCTGGTCCATACTGGATACTGACTGAGACCTTCTGTTAATACACAAACAGTGCAAGTTTGGTAAAGATTAAACAAACAAGAGGGCCAAAGTGGCCCTATTCGCTCACCTGAGCATAATTAAAGTTAATCGAATGAAACAGCTATACATGTGTCCTTTACATGCACTAAAAACAAGGCGTTTGAATTGCTGATTTTTGAGCCAATATTTGGTTGCTTCCACTTGCAAAAAAAGTGAAATTGCAATCTTCACGCTAACCAGTAGCCCAACAGCCTGGCGCTAGTGAAATGTTATTCGGGCTAGTAGAAATTAAGCAATGTATATAGTCGGGCTAGTGGAAATTTCATCTGTTTACTATAATTGCATAATGATTCTGGCTAGTAGATAAAAATTGATTAATGTGAACACGACATTGTCTTCCACAAAAGACAGATTTTTTTTGTTTTTCGTTAACATTTTTTTTTTCATTAACACTTATGGCAATTAAGTTACTAAACTGAAAGACTGCATCAAAACAAAGTAAAACAAAGTAATTGTCTTGTCATAAGGCATAGTTCATAATAAACAGGTTTGTTTCCTATTAGGTTCTTATATTCAAAACAGCAAAATACTTTTAATATTGATTTAAATGAACATGACATTCTGCAATTGCCTGCAATTTCATTACCATTAAAAAAATTGACTTGTTTACCAAAAGAGCTGCAACAATATTGCCAATATAGTGCTATACAATTTTCGTCATTCTGAAACTTCAAGGTAACTTGTCAAAATAAATCAAATTTGTGTCTGACAAATCATCCTAAACAGCTATTTCTATGAATATAACAGGTAATTTCCTAGCATGTTTCAGACCAGAAGAATCACTTAAACAATTTTAAACAAGGCAAGGCAAGGCTACATAACCAAATATTAAAATGCTTAGGTTGGTTTAAGTAGTTTTAAAAAAGAAGAGTTTGCAAGTTGTTCCTAAACAAGTCCTTAAACAAGAGGGCCAAATGGCCCTGGGTCGCTCAGCTGAGTTTCATTAGTAAAACACTTTTCCATGTGTTAGATTGTTTATACGGATATGGATATACTGATACGGACTGATAGAAATGCGGCCTTAATCATCATGGTTTCAAAAGCTTAAGTGACAACAGACATATTGAAATTGAAGTTTTTTCTTCAATTTGACCTAGTGACCTAGTTTTTGGCCCCACATGGCCCAAATTACAACTCGGCCGAGATACCATTGGGACAAATGTTCTGAGCAAGTTTCATGACAATTGGGCAAATAATGTAACTTCTAGAGTTGTAACAATCTTTTTATTCAATTTGACCTAGTGACCTTGTTTTTGACCCCACATGACCCAGATTCAAACTCGGCCCAGATACCATAAAGACAAATGTTTTGACCAAGTTTCATTAAGATTGGGTAAAAATGTGACTTCTAGAGTCACGATGCATATGGTCAACGCATACTGCTGAAATAAAATTGGAATGCACTGTATACTACGTAAAAAAAGTAGATGAAAAGGCAAGATATATCTGTATATGAATTCAAATTTTCATTAAGTCATTGACAATTCTGGTAAAAGGCCGAAACAGTAGATTGTGATTTCTTTTTCGCAAAAAATTTTGGACAACTAGTTGCAATGCAATAATTGCGATGGCTGTGCTATGAGGTCAAGTTTTGCTTTTTCTTTGATAATTTTCTGTCCAATGATGATACAGGATATTTATGCAGGCTCTGAAGAAATCTATGTTGCATGTATAAATGACTGTAAGTTTGGTCAACATTGAATCAAAAATCATGTTCAAGCCAGTCATTGACAACTTGTTGATGTTTTTTTTCCAAATACATGGGGCAATAACTCAGGTGTTTCTGGCCCGATCTTGCTTATATTCGACTTCACCTTTAGTCTTACTTTCATAGAAAAACTGTACAGTAAATATTGGATGAAAAATGAAGTCTCTATCCTGAATGATGTCTATTTTTGCATATTTTTTTCACAATCAAAAGGCAATAACTCTAGTGTTTCTGGTCCGATCTTGCTTATATTCAACTTCTCCTTTAATCTTATGGCCATAGACAAACTGTGAGACTGGTGAAGATTAGATAAACAATGAAGTCTTTATCCTGTATAACGTCTATTTTTGCATATGTTTTTCACAAACAAAGGGCAATAACTCTGGTGTTTCTGGTCTGATCTTGCGTATATTCGACTTCAATTGTGTTGTCATGGTAATAGACAAACTATGCAAGATTGGTGAAGATTGGATGAAAAATGAAGTCTCTATCCTGAATAATGTCCATGTTTGTAATTGTTTTAATAAACAAAGGGCAATAACTCTGGTGTTTGAAACACAATCTAGCTCATGTTGGTATCTGCTGAGATCTGATGATAATACACAGCTGTGAACGTTTGGTCAAGATTGAATCAAAAATGTAGTCTTTATCGGGATAATGGTCCAAATTGTTTACGACATACGGACGACGGACGATGGAAAACGGACGATGGATGACAGACGACGCCGGAGAGGTCCCCTATACCAATAGCTCGCCGAGAACTTCGTGCTCAGATGAGCTAAAATACTACAGGAATAAATAAATTTAACGCAAACTCTATCTTTAGTTCTAGTGGCCATTTTCCACAGTGAGGCGGTCCCATTTGAGTAAGTGTGGTAAAGAAACACTAAACGAACATTTGTGTACAATTATATGAAAATTGAGCTATAGGTCTAGAAGAAATTGGCGCTAAGACATATTTCTACTTTTTACTTCTGGCGGCCATCATGTGCAGTGAAGCGGAACCATTTTCACAGGTTTGGTAGAGGACCATCAAAGAAACATTTCTGTAAAGCTTTATGAAGATTGACCAAGAACGTTTGAAAATATGACAGGAAAATAAAACATTAACACAAATTCTATGTTTAGCTCTAGTGGCCATTTTGTGAAGTGAGGCGGAACCTTTGAATAAGTTTGGTGGAACAATAAACGAACATTTGTGTAAAATTATTTGAAAATCTAGCCATAGTTTAGAAGAAAATGGCGTTTAGAAATAATTCTATTGTTAGCTCTGGCGGCCATCTGGTGCAGTGAAGTGGAACCATTATCACAGATTTGATAGAGGACCATCCAAGAAACATTTCTCTAAAGTTTCATGAAGTTTGACCAAGAACTTTTGAAAATATGACAGGAAAACAAAACTTTAACGCAAATTCTATTTTTAGCTCTAGTGGCCATTTTGTGCAGTTAGGCAGAACCCTCTAACAAGTTTGGTAGAGGAACACTAAACGAACATGTGTGTAAAATTTTATTTGAAATTCTAGCCATAGGTTTAGAAGAAAATGGCGTTTAGACATAATTCTATTTTTAGCTCTGGCCGCCATCTTGTGCAGAGAAGCGGAACCATTTTCTCAGGCTTGGTAGAAGAACATCGAAGGAACCATTTTCTCAGGCTTGGTAGAAGAACATCGAAGGAACATTTCTGTAAAGTTTCATGAAGATTGACCGAGAACTTTTGAAAATATGACAGGAATACGAAACTTTTACGCAAATTGTAAACGACATCTCAACGCCCGCCTGCCCAAACGCCGAAAACCTACCAGTTTTCGCTAATCTATAAGCCTACATTTTTGGTTGAAAATTCTGGCTAAAAATAAAATGCAAATCTTATGTATAGATATCAAAATTATAGTACAGTAAGCTCTGCAACTACGTTCCAAGTCTTTGATAATTTCAAATTTGGTATAAAACATGTAATGTGTACAAGTTGACAGTTTTATTTCACAAGTTGACATTTTGTGTGACGAATTATCGCCCCCGATGGGGAGCCTATATTTGAGTCTGCATTTAATTTACAACAAGGTGTCAGTTTGACACGACATGATATAAAACAACTATTGTCTCGACGAAATAAGCGGCCCCTATCTTCAGAAGTAGACCATTGTTATCAATAGCCTAATCCGGTACTGATGCACATTTTTATTGCACCAAACAAGGTGTCACAAAGACCCTTCTCAGATATTCTGCCAAGTTTGGCGTTTCATCAAATAATGGACATGTTATCTGTAACGCAGAACTAAATATGCGCGAATTTAAGACAGCGCTAATAGGTTCCGGGATCGCAAGAGTGCGAAATGTGTACCCCATGAATTCAAGGGATTCCACAGTATCTAATGCCAACATAATTATATACATGACTGTTAACAAGTCAATCTGCAACGAGCCATGCAAAATAACCGATAAAGTGTGGTGGTTATTATCATCGATTGTTAGTGATTTGTAGCCTACTTAGCGAAAAGCAGGTCGTACAATGTGTGCTATTGATTTTCCACACTACAGTTTAAAATTAATACATTGCAGTAATATGTTGTTTAAAATATTAAGAATAAGAATCAGTAACAAGAAATAACACTTTCGCAACGAATTAAAAATAACAGATGTAGTGCATTAATTTAGTGGTCTTATTCCAGAACACCTGGGTGAATATTTCGGCTACATTCAAGTAAATAGCGAAAAGAGGGTGTCATTAATTTGACATAACATTTTTAATAAAATAGAGAAAATAGGGTGTCATTAATTTGACATAACATTTTTAATAAATAGACTTTTTAGAAACTGTTATTTTAATAAATCACATGATATACACATTATAATACACATGACATACATTATCTTAAATAATTAAAAGATAAGAAATTTGTGAATTTTTGCTGTTTTGAAGAAAGACCCTTTCAGGTTTTGATTAATTGACTCGTAGCCTGCAAAAGAAATACGTAGTTTTCCGAGATACCTGTTTTGGAAATTACCAGCTCAACAGTCTAAAAATGACCCGGCCATGTTTTTCAACGGAGCGTTCATTTGAGCAACTTTGGTAGAGGACCACCCAAAGATCACTTAGAAGTGTAAAATTATTTGAAAATCTACAGAGGGGTTTAGGAGATTCCATCTAAAGATTTGTCTATTTATAGCTCTGGCAGCCATGTTTTTTCAACGAAACGGAACTATTTGAGCAATTTAAGTAGAGAACCACCCAACGAACATTTCTATGAAATTATTTTAAAATCCAAAGAGTGGTTTCTGACAAGAAGAGTTTCAAAGTTTTCAATATAGTCATACAAGAAACAAGAGCACCGCCTAAGGGTGCTGGACGCTTGACTTTCTCATATTTGATAGTACTATAGGCTTTTGTTTATAGAATCCTTTTATCACTGTCATGTATAGAGATTGAAAACCTCTTATGGATATTGAAAAATTTGACCTAAAGCAAAAAAATCTAAATTGAAAAAAGGACAATAACTCCACCAACATCCTTGATATAGTTACCTCCTCTTGTCTACAGAATAAGTTCACAGGGTCCTCAATCAGATTTGGGGGAAGGGGCCCACTGCCCTCTGGAGGGGGAATATTGACTGACCGGGGGAATATTTAAATACGGAAGTTTTTACAGATTAACTGATTTGAAAACTAACTCAACCCAAACAAACTTGCGTCTAATTGTCGTTACGGCAAATGAAACTCCTATAAATAAATCTTCGATTATTTTTAAGCACAAAACAATTACATAGCTCAGAATCTACCGATAACGATTAAAATTTGGACTAGGCTGCGGTACATATGTAACATTGCAGCTATACACGCGTCATTTCCTCGATTTTTTTCGTGACTTCGCTGGCGTTAATAAATAGTTAGCGCGTTTTTCTAGCCCAGCACGATATTATAATGGAGATATGAAACTGATATAATTAATGTCAATATGCAACACATATTTCTTTTGTAAAAGTAATTTGCAGTCCCGCTTTTTAAATTATTAAATAATTTAAAATGTATTCATTTAAAAGACCGATATAACTTGTCAGGTCATTCATGTGCATATACATGTAAACACAAGCCTATTTCCACTATCTCAAAAAGTAAATGTAATTAAATCACATTTTCATTGTTGTTAACATCCATAATGTGTTATATCCATATGTAAAATATTATATTTGTATATAAAATTATTATTTAGTTCCTTGTATTTAATTTTAAATCAGTTACAACAAAACATATACTATATCAAAAAGCGATACGCCTACTCGAATTTTACTGTTCACACATCATAAACACAAATTTCATTTACAGTTAAAATACATATGTACTTGATAAAAAGCCTTTGTTTGGCTAACGTACAACGTCCCGTCATCCGCATGGAAAGCTTGGGTGTATCGATGGCCATATAAAAACTTTGTAGCGTAGAGAACTGTGAGATCTTACCTTTTGAATAAAAGTTTCGAAGCGCATACCAACCAAATTTGTTATCGCCATCAATGTGCAGTTAACATTTCCTCTTAAACTAGGACGCTCACCTGAGACCTTGTAACCCAATAGGAATTTGCATCCCAGAGGCGTGGCTTATTTTTATCCCAGGGGCATAAGTTGAACAACCTTGAACAAACCTTGGGCCTTGCGGTTTCAGGTAAAGATTTTTTAAGTCATTTTGCTATTTAAGTCTATATAAACCCTGTGGCACTTCGGGGGGTGGCCAGATTTGATCCCAGGGGCATAATTTGAACAATCTTTGGAGAGGACCACTATGCAATGTTACGTAACAAATATAGGAAAGCTGTGGGCATTGCCGTTTCAGAGGAGAAGATTTTTAAAGTCATTTTGCTATTTAAGTCTATATAAACCATGAGACCCCCGGGGCGTGGCCAGTTTTGACCCCTGGGGCATAATTTGAACACTCTTTGTAAAGGACCGCTATACAATGTTACATACCAAATATGAAATATCTAGGCCTTGTGGTTTCAGAGGGGAAGAATTTTAAAGTCATTTTGCTATCTAAATCTACATAAACTATGTGACCCACAGGGCGTGGCCATTTTTTACTGTTTTGACCTCAGGGGCATCACGAAAATCAAATTTTTCGAACGAAATGCATCAAAGTCAGCATACAAAATTTAGTCTATTTTTGGTAATGGTGATTTTGATCACTCTCACCCGATATGAAATTCCAAGCGAGGTCTTGATATAAGATATCTATGCATGAAGTTTCATTAAAATATCTCAATATGTTCTCAAGTTATTGAGCAGAAACTGTTTTTCTATTTTTAGTAACAGTGACCTTGACCCCACCAACACCATATGCAATCCCAAGCGGGGTATCCATATAAGGTATCTATGTATTTAGTTTCATTAAAATATCTCAATGCGTTCTCAAGTTATTGAGCGGAAACCGTTATTTTATTTTTAGTAATAGTAACCTTGACCTTGACCCCACCGACCCCATATGCAATCCCAATTGAGGGTTCGATATATATGCAATCCCAATTGAGATCTCGAATAAGGTATCTATGTATTAACTTTCATTAAATATCTCAATGCATTCTCAAGTTATTGAGCTGAAACCGTTTTTGTATTTTTAGTAACAGTGACCTTGATCTTGACCCACCCTACCCATAAGCAATCCCAAGCGAGGTCTCGCTATAAGGTATCTATGTATTAAGTTTCATTAAAATACCTCAATCTGTTCTCGAGTTTGAGAGCGGGAATGGAAAGTGCTACGCTATTACAAAAATTTCAAACCATGTGAGCCCTGGGCGTGGCCAGTTTTAACCTCATGGGCATCTTTTGAACAATCTTTGTAGGGGACCACTATACAATGTTTCCAAACAAATATGAAACATCTGGGTCTTGTGGTTTCACAGGAGAAGAATTTTTTAAATAATTTTGCCATTTACGTCTATATAAACCATGTGAGCACCGGGGTGTGGCCAGTGTTCACCCCATGGGCATCATCTGAACAATCTTTGTAGAGGACCACCATAAAATATTACATGCCAAATATGAAACCTCTGGGCCTTGCGGTTTCAGAATAGAACATTTTAAAAGTCATTTTGCTATTTAAGTCTCTATAAACATTGTGGCCCCCGGGGTGTGGCCATTTTTGACCCCAGGGGATCATTTGAACAATCTTTGTAGAGGACCACTATACAATGTTACATACCAACTATGAAACCTCTAGGCCTTGCGGTTTCAGAGAAGATGATTTTTAAATTCATTTTGCTTTTTAAGTTTATATAAAGCATGTGAGCACTAGGGCGTAGCCAGTTTTGACCCCAGGGGCATCATTTGAACAATCTTTATAGAGAACCGCTATTCAATGTTACATACCAAATATGAAAATTCTGGTCCTTGCAGTTTCAGAGATAAAATTTTGAAGTCATTTTGCTATTTAAGTCTATATAAACCATGTGGCCCCTGGGGCGTGGCAAGTTTTGATCCCAGGGGCATCATTTGAACAATCTTTGTAGAGGACCACTAGAGGATGCCAAATACCAAATATGAAAGCTCTAAGCAATACAGTTTCAGAGAAGAAGATTCTTAAAATTTTCACTTTTTATATCTATGTTTAGCTCTGGTGACCTACATATGCAGCCGACCGAAATGATTTGAACAGTGTTGAAAGAGGGTCACACAAGGATCATTCCTGTGAAGTTTGATTAAAATCTGCCCAGCGGTTTAGGAGATGTTGTTTGAATGAAAATGTTGACGCAAGACGGACGACGCACGACGGACAAAAGGTGATCACATTGTGCTCAGGTGTGCTAAAAATGGGAAAAGGGGTTGTCCTGAACATTTTCAAACAAAAATTGTTTAAGCCACCCTCAAAATTTGTAATTAGATCTGTAATATTATACAGATAAGGGAAATAACATTTAAAATTAGGTTTGAAATATTGCCCATTAGAGTTGTACTACCTTAACCTGTACAAGTTCCATTGTTTGTGTATTGAGAATCTCAATAATTAATCCATCATCAGGCATGAACCTTTCCATCTTCTTCCACCTGGTATAGTGACACCGCATATATTTATTTCTTCAATTACTTAGATCACAGAAAGGTTCATGCCGGATGATGGATTAATTAGGGTTTCACTACTATGTGTTCATATATATAATATTTAAATATACGGACAAACACCTCAACATGTAGGGAAGTTAATCTTTCGAACAAATTCCCTATGGTCTATTTAAACATTCAGATCACTCTGTAGGACAAAATGGACTACACTTGAAGAAACAACTTCTTGAAATGCCACTTATTTGCTAAAATATTGTAATTCCATTCCAACAAAAGCAATGCATATAATTTATTTAATAATGACTGATCTCATAATAACAACGCTGAACGGTAAGGACATATTAAGCCTAAATGACAAAAATACAACAAATATGTCAGCGTAACAATATAAAAGTATTAAAGACGTTCGCAACAAAAAGAAAATAATTGGGTTAATTTCTCCTTTTGCTTCATTTTTTCTTTATTGCATAAAGGTTACAATATAATTTCATCTCTGATGTCCATTCGAAATAAGTATTTTTAATAGTAAAACTTTATAAAGCATATATAATAATCAAAACCACACTTATGCAATCTATTTCCAAACAAATTAGTTCAGAAATGATCCATTAAATATCTCCATTCTATTGATACGTTGTTCATGTATGTTAAAACGAAACAGGAAAAAGGCTACACAGGTACCCTCCATATAATCCAATATTTCCCAAAGTTCGGTGAGTCATTCTTTTTTCTTTTCTTTTTCCGTTCCGTATAGTTTATTATCCTCGTCAATAGATTATTTTTTTAATGTTTTGGTGTAATGATACATTGATGCATGTATGTGCGCAATTTTAAGAAAATCTGTCGTTGGGAACAAAATATGCATTTGATAAAAATTAAGTTTCAGAAAGCATTATTAGTTCCCATTTGACACACTTAAATGTCCAGTCCAATTCATAATTTTAGCAGTAAATGTAGGTAAAGCCTTTTTATTACCAACATACACTTTTATATTGCCAAACAAAGCATGTACAAACATATCAGTTGAAAGAACCATAACCTTGTTTGAAAAACTATAGCTAGACAGGTATACCTCTTATTTAGCAGGGGCTTGCTAGAGATAACTTACTGGCTTACTATTGGACTCCTCCTTTGCTCCTTTCTTACATTTTTGTGCTGTTAACCTGTTTCACAATTACTCTTCTTGACAGTAACTTATGCTTTGGTACCTGCCTGCTGTACTGTAATCACCGCATCATACCTTTTTACGAGGCCTACACATTACAAATCAACAAGGTTAGACCATCAATTGCTAATTGTCCAGAATTTACCCGTTTTAAAATTATTTATTAGTACCAAAATACTGTTTTAAAAGACATAATTAAGTAATATATATTATTATTATAATTACATAACCCAATAATAATAATAGTAATACTTTTTTTATATTATTATTATCATGATCATTTTTTTATTGATAACTATCATGTACGTTATAAATGTATAAACTGAACAATTTCCATTCACTTTCGCGTGTCACATACTTAACTTTTATTTCTTTTCTATTTGGGACTCCTACTTTTCAGTGGGAAGGAGTCCCAGGACTCCTATTTAAAAATCCTAGTGAGATCCCTGGAAGATTGTGAAAGTTTTCAATACTGTCATATAAGGCAAAATGGCCCCGCCCCCTGGAGGCCATGTTTTTCAATGGACTGGAACAATATGAGCAACTAAGGTAGAGGACCACTTAAGGATTATTTCTGTGAAATTAGAAAATCCACACAGGGGTTCTGGAGGAGATGTCGTTCAAAGATTAGTATATTTATAGCTCTGGCAGCCATCATATGCAGCAGACTGGAACCATTTGAGCAACTTTGGTAGAGGACCACCCAAGAAACGTAAAAGGCCCATAATTTTGACCAATTTCAAAATAAAGTTATTAAAATTGGTCTATGGGTTCATTTTAATATAGGGAATAAGTTTTAAGTTTGAATAAAAAATCTCAAGCTATTCCTGAGAAACTGGCTTACCGAAAAACTTTAACCTATCCAAACAGCTTATATTTATGTAAATTTTCTTAGTGTAATAAAAGGGCATAATTTTGACAAATATCAAACTAGTTACCAAACTTGACCTATCGGTTTATTTTAATATGGGAATAAATGTTTCAAGATTGAATGAAATCCCTCAAGCCATTCCTGAGAACCTAGCTTACAGAAAAACTTAAACCTATCCAAATAGCTTATATGTAAAATTTCTAAGTGTCAAAAGGCCCATAACTTTAACAAATTTCAAACAAGAGTTACCAAACTTGGCCTATAGGTTCAATTTGGGGAATAACTGTTTCAAGTTTGAATGAATTCCCTCAGGCCATTCCATAGAAACTAGCTTACCATAAAACTTTAACCTAAACCGGACGCAGACGCCAATGCCGGGGCGAGTAGAATAGCTTGCCTTTTGCCTTTCAAAAAGTCTAGCTAAAAACTAATAAATATGGTGATATAATTTGGTGTGTTGCATAAAAAAATTATATATTCCAAAGTCACTTATGATTTAGCACAAGGCGTACACTGATGGACTGCAAAAGTGTTGTTTGCAGTTATTAGTAATTACTTACGATTAAGCACAAGGCGTACACTGCTAGACTGAAAAGTGGTGTTTGCAGTAATTACTTACAATTAAGCACAAGGCGTACACTGCTGTACTGCAAAAGTGGTGTTTGCAGTAATTACTTACCATTAAGCAAAAGACGCACACTACTAGACTGCAAAAGTGGTGTTTGCAGTAATTACTTTCCATTAAGAACAAGGCGTACACTGCTGTACTGCAAAAGTGGTGTTTGCAGTAACTACTTACGATTAAGCACAAGGCGTACACTGCTGTACTGCAGAAGTGGTAGGTCACCTAGATACAATGACTGACATATGTACGAAATTCCATCATCTGCACTGGTCGGCGTAAATGTCACATTACGTATCACGTTGTACAATTCATTGCTTTCTACCACAGATTCAGCTCCAGATGACAACGCCGGGTTAGATGTACTTCCCCTGTACCAGTTTACAGTCTGCACTGGGTATCCTCCCACTGAGGTACATGACAATGTTAGAGGTGTCCCCTCTGTGCCTTGGCCGATACCACCGGTCTCTGTGTTGGAGATGACAGGTGTTGATGGCTGTATAAGAACTGTAAGATTGACAGACGATGTTCCACCAGATGGTCCAGCATGTATGCATGTGTATGTTCCTTCATCCAATCTCTTCACATTATACAGTAGTAGATCAATTTTGTTGCTGGACCAGTAAAGGCGGCTAAGTTTGTCAACACCAAGTACTGGGTTAAATCCTGGTGCTCCTTGAAAGGAATATATAAAAATAGTCCCATTTATAGAGGGTCCTTGCCACATTGGATAAACGCTGTTTCTCGAACTACATAGAATTGTTGTATTGCCCCCATTCAGAACTGCCAATGCTGAGCACACATCTACAAAACAATAAAGTGATATGTGATAGTTTGAACAAGTGTGCGGAGTGGCCCCGGTCACTCATGTAGACAGTGTTTTATCCCAGGGACATGATTTGTACATCCCAGGGGCATAATTTGAACAATCGTTGTAGATGACCACTATACAATGTTTCACAGTCTTTGAAATAACCTGCTTTCCCAAAGCCCGGGACAATTAAAAAACTATTCAGCATTAACATCACTCACGCCCTCAAGAGGTGTTAGTCCCAATCCCCAGTTAATGTAAAGGAGATCAGTTGGCTAATGAAGTCCATAGTAGATGGATGAAAGCTCCCACGGTATAGCTTTCAATACTAAATTGTGTTAGAAAGGAAAACAGTACAAACAGTTATTTACTATTCAGGCGAGTTAAAATATTGACCTCATTATCCCAATGGGCAAGTACATGAACAAGACAGATAAAGTAGATGCCTGTTGGCAACAGCCGAGCCCGTTGTCAACAAAGCAACTTGTATTGTAATTATTTGAAAATCACATTTTCTAACAAGCAAATCAATCTACTCTAAGTGTGAACTTGACCTTTGAGCTACGGACACAGGTATTGCATGTGGCGCACTGTCTCCTTACAGTGAACATTTGTGGCAAGTTATTTTAAAATTCCCTTTACAGTCCAGACAAGCTATTATATGCCCATATTTGAACTTTGACCTCTATCAGTGACCTTGACCTCTGAGCTAGGGACACAGGTCTTGCGTACGACACGCCGTCTCCACATGGTGGACATTTGTGGTAAGTTATTTTAAATTCCCTGATGAATGATGAATTAACAGTCCGGGCAAGCTGTATTATACTCAGATTTGACATTTGACCTCTACCAAGTAAGTTTGACCTTGACCTTTGAGCTAGAGACACATGTCTTGCGTGTGACACACTGTTAGCATGTGAACATTCCTGGCAAGTTATTTTAAAATTCACTGATGAATGATGAATTAACAGTCTGAACAAGCTGTACGCCAGTTTTCAGTTATAAGGAAAAAATTTAAAAGTCCCCAGAATCACATGTTTTTCATGTTCAATGGATACCACCTTATGTGCTTGAAATAAACACACTCTGTCGAATGGAGTTTGTGTGTTTTGTCTACATGCATCAATCACGCATGTTTCTAAAATGATACCAACATTACCTGTTGCCATTATTGTCGTAAGGCCATCAGCTTTCACATGTATAGATAGTATTCCGTTTTGGACGTATGAGGGATCCGCACTTTAAACAGCGAAAACATCTACTACGCTCTGACCTACCCATGCAAATGCGCAGTGCAACGGAAATGACACACCGAAACAATGCATAAAAAGTGTTTGCGTTGAGGGGTTCAGACGTAAATTGGGCTTGTCAATTTGAACATTTTTCATTTGTTTTATACACCACGTTGCACAACAAAGATATCGTGTAAATAGGTGACTATTTATTATCTGACGGAGCAGCCGTCGAAGAAAAAAAGTGAGTCCAAGCCGTAATTTAAATCTTTTTTGACTACCCGTAAAAAGAGTGTTTAGAAAGGAAGTAAGTCTTCGGACAAAAATAATACGTCTTTTGACAAGAAGATTACGTCTTCGGACAGTAACCATAATATTTTTGACATAACGAAGTTGTCACAGAAAGACATTTTGTCTTTCAGGAATTTGCTTACCATTTTACCTTCGGGGATTTTCGGACCATGTGGTTAGCCACGTGGTACTAGAGGCCGACAATAAAGTTGGGGTACCATTTGAGCCATTGACGGTTGAATTTGATGCTAGAAATGTCTATGACAATGAGGATTATAGTGATTTAAATCGTAGCTTTTCTGAAGATTTGTTTGGTTCTAGTGACAGTCAGAATGACAAATTAAGTGATGATGAAAGGGTTTTTACCCAAATTGAAAGTACCTGTTAAAGGAAAATCTGTTTCAGACTCTCTTGCAAAGCTTATTAATGTGTCTTGCACAGTTCAATGTTATACAGATATGCTCTTGAATAAGTATAAAATTCGATAAAATTTGACAAGGCTACACTGCCTCTTGCGAACTAGGAGATATGGAGAATATTAGACAAGAAAGTACATGCTAATGGCAGGCTTATGGTCGATTTTCAGTCTTTAGTTTCTGTCGTATTGTGCCTATCATTCAGCTGGAGGAGTTATTGAAAGGCTATGTTTCTTCGGAGGCACTAACCTTGTTATCGGATTCTCTGACTCTGTTTGGACAATCAATTATTTTTACGAAGAAAGTATCTAATTTGGCCATCTTTTTAAGAAGTATGCCACCGTGGAAATAAAATAACAGTTCTCGAGGTAGAGGAAGGCATTCTAGACGTCCTTCGGATCGTTCAGTCAGGTTGGCAGATATCAACCTTACTCACAATGAGGTACTTCTGGCGGTTACATACAGTATGGCAGATCCAGGCGTCCTAGGAGAGCACCAACTGCAATCTTTACAGCCCCATACGATCAGGATTGAATAAAGTAAGTCTTGTTGGTAATTTAAGAAATCATTAAAAAAATAATTAAACTAGTTACGAATAATTTATGGATTTTAAACGCAGTTACTGGATATAAAATTGACCAATATTAAAATGACACTCCTAAAGAAATCGCATTTAAAGATGAATGATGGGAGATAGCAATCTTTTTATAGTGAGGTTTGTGAATCACTAAATGAGGGTGCTATCGTTGAAACTTTAACATGAAACTGGTGGATTCATATCAAATGTATTCATTGTTCCCAAGTCGAATGGAAAATACAGACCAGTTATTAATGTAATATATTTGAACCAGTTGGTTGAAAACAGCCTTTTATAGCTAGAGAGAGACCTTATATGTTATTTTAGATCTTGTTCATAATAATGTTTATTTTTCATAAATATATCTCATTTATGCTTGATTTTCGGTTCCTATACATGAAACGGACACTAAATTCCTGATTTTTTTGTGGAATGGCAGACTATACAAATGTATATATTTTCCTTTTGTTGTATCAATTGCACCATATTATGAAAATTCTCAAACCTGTTTTTGCATGGTTTAGAAAGCAAAACATTCAATGTTATTATATTGATGACTCCATTAATATGAACCATATCAAACTGGAGTGTTTTTATAATTCCAATACATTGGTTGACACCTAGGTTGCATTAGGATTTGATATGACAGGCATAACAATATGTGTAACAACCTTGTCAGAGAATTACATGTTTTGGTTTCATTATTGATTATGTTGAGTTTAAGGTTTACTTGGCTGCTAACAGAATGGAAAATATCATTTCTATGGCAAACAGGTTGGTTTCTTTAGCGTGGATTGAGGTCAGACAATAAGCTTATATCAGTGGAATTATCATTAACAATTGTTTTGCAAATTTTGAAGCCAAGATGCATTACCGTACACTTGAAAGAGACAAATTAGACAAACAGCAAAAATGTGAAATTTATTTGACAAAACCCAGTTGATGTTAATTGCCAAACCTATGCCTCATTGGAAGGGGTTGCTTGTGTCGAACTAGTCACGCATGTCCATGCTTATGGTAGGTGTACGCAAATGGAGTCAAGAAATAATATTTATTTTGGGGAGCTTTTGTTACCAGTGACTTTGTGCATCCACAAATTATAAACTATTAGTATAAAGCGGTTACTTTTGTGCTTAAAAAAGGCCACACATATATAGTAATTTATGGATGTATAGTTTAACAACCTTTTTTTATATTTTTCTTCTGCAATGTTAGACAGTCATTTGTTTATTTTGGAGTGTTATTTATAAACTCAATACATATGTTACGTGGTTGAGAACAAAATACAATTCGTAAAATGTTGTTTTTTTAAGTCACAATTTCCGTCAAATTATTAGGTTGCAAAACCTGTCAAAAATATATATTAATTGTTTACAGATAGTCTGTATTTATCATTTTATCGTTTTGCCATACCTATGTTACCTATGTTACCGATACCTATATTACAGCTTAAATCGACATTTTTTAAAAGTATTATATTTATGTGCTATTATGTCATTGTTTTTGCATGACGTCATCAAGTTCACAAAGTACTTGTGGTAAACCTTAGGAAAACAAATAATGGAGGGCTATCATTTTATGCACTGACCGATGAAAACTTAGTAACTAAAAGTTTCGGTAAAGAGTTTTGTTATCGTTACAAACACGATTGTGTTAAGCTTATAAATGCAGCTGAGGTTACGTATTATGTAAATGCAATCAGTCTGAATATTTAACAGCTTATAAATGCGTAGCATGCCTTACCAGAAATGCATGATACCTCAGATTATTTTTTAATAGATTTAATTTAATATCATACTGCAAGATTGTTATTAAAACACAATTTTACATTGATTGTTACAAAAATGTGTAAGTATGCATATATAATATAATATATAATGTGGACACAGATCTTGCAATTATAAAGAAAATATTTAGACAATAATATACAGCAGAGCTGGGCCGAGCATCTATATTCGGCCCGCTGCCGATATGACGGCCCGAGACCCTTTGGCCCGAGGGCCGTTATACGGCTAGGGCCGATTATAGACGCCCGGCCCAGCTCTGCCGTATGTTATCGTTTATAATACATATTATCCTGTCACAATAAAAGAATCATGTTACTTTCTTTATTACACAAAATGTTAACAAAAACACCAAACAAACTTTCCGTACTTTTATTTAACATTCAACTAATTACGTAATACGTGACGCAATTCTAACGAATGACGTAATTTATAAGCAGAAAAACAGTGACAAAACAAACCAGTTTTCGCTGGACTCGCAGTTTTGTTGTGACAACCATTATGTCGTGTTTGCTTTTATTTTTAGCAAAATACATTACTATTAGTTTACTAAATCATGATGGACGAATTCTGAATGATGAATGTGTCAGTTGGATAAATAATATAGTTTGAGACTTTGAATCGAATAAAATCAAACGTTCTGGACAGTCATTGCAATTTCGTAAATCGTGTTTCTGGTCAGAATGGTTCGCATGAAATTAAAATCATGATTGTTAAAAATTAAGGATTATGGATACAACACAATGGAATTGTAGTGCTTACAGTATTGTTGGATTTTTATTGTTGGATTTTTATTGTTGGAAGCAATGGATTGAAATTGAGGTACAGTAAAAGTTTCCAATCTGTTCAATTTTGTTCAGTGATTCTTTTTCTCAAACGATGCATAGGCTGTAAATCGTATATATATTTAATCAATTTAACTACAAACTTTCGTTAATATTCAGTATTTGCATTTTTGGATATTACCGTTTAATTTTGACTAAATACGCCATTCGTGGTCGTTGACGTCGCGCGATCGGATTCTCTTCGATTATCGAAAAATCGGCCGCGGCCAATTATAATTATATCGGCTCAGCGGAGCCGCGTAACGGCCCGTAATTGACGTCAACATGTTACTATTTTTAGTAACACTATGTATTATTACTTACTAATGGAATATGGACTAGTGAAGACAAAATTTGCATCATAAACTAAATAATTTCATATTTACAATAAATTTTTCTAAAATTGTCAACATAGGGTATAGGGTATATAAAACGAAAGACGTTTTTGCATTATTCTATTGCCAAGTACATTATAAAAGAGTAACGTAGGTACCATTTATTACTCGCTCTTTGATGGTTCAATCAAAGGAAATAAAATGATCCTTTAGTGTGGCCAACACATCACATTCTTTGGGTGCAACATGATGATATAATATTGAAGTTGAAACCTCAACAATTCATGATGTGATTAAGTCGAAAGGTTAAAAATTTTGAACATGAGTAATTTATCATATTAAGTGGTTAAGAGTAATTAACATAATAGATGAATTTGTTTCAACTTAGTTCTACAGACAGAAGTTAGTTAACAAGAGGGCCGTGATGGCCCAAAGCGCTCACCTGAGAACTTATACAGATGAAGACCATACTGTTGTGATAGGTTTGATAATTAAGGTATCTGAACAATACGCAAAGGGGGATAGGATTAATTTTTATTTAAAACAACGGTTAGTGCAATGGGCTAACTAAAGTATGAGTTGGGTAGTGGATGTGCGTTTCTGACCCTTTTTTGTTTAGTGATTGACAATTTAGGAAAATGCAGAAACAGTAACATTGCAGTGTTAAGCGATGAACACTGTACAAGTCTTAATAAAAATTTGTCTGGTCTCTTGTCTTGTCTAATTAAAGATGATTGCTTGCAATGTCTTGTAAAAGCAGCATACACAACAGTTAATTAAAGGATTATCTTGTCGATAAATGGAGTGTTAAATTGGGTGTCTTTAATGTGTCAACTGGACTGGTTATCGGGTATGTTTACATTTCGGACAGTAAAGTAAAAGTGGATTGTTCTTGATATTACAAATAAGCTGTTGTTTTTACATGTATATGTGCCTTTTATAATTTTGACGTAACTATTTGGTGTATATTTTGTTCAGCTTTTATATATTAATCAGAGGGCAGCAATTCATCATATTATTTACAAATTTTACCTTATTAATATAAATAATAGTATTTTGTAAAGCGCTTGTAAATAATATAACATTGACATAAAAATTAAGTTATTCAAGTTACTGCAATGATCAATAAACTACAATGTTTACTACATTTAATATAGTGCATGTAATATTAGTGTACAAGTGCTTTTGGTAATGACATAATATTTAATTCTGGCATAATGGCATTGATATATAACACAATGAAATATATATATAAATTAAAACAATAATGACATAGAGGTAGGTTCCTCCAGTGGCCAGTGTTCCGAGAAAAGACAGATGACAAAGGAATAGTCAAACGTCATCATACAATTACATGACACTTACGCATAGTAAAATAGGTGAATTGTGTGCATGTTATAGTTGTTAATATTTTCCCCTAAAATTGCCAATAGCATGCTTATTTTTCCCCCCAAATCAGGCATTTTACACTAATGTTTTCTCCTATAAAAAGGTCAGGCCCTTTCCCCCAAATCGCAAAAAACAACCAATATCTGTTAAATATTAAATGATAATCATTTTTACAGACAACTTAAAATAAAGCAGATTCTTACAAGTGAAGAAATGTTATTGTGATTTTTTGCATTAGGTAACAGGGAAACCTTTGCGATTCGTAAACATACGCTAATTTTTGGTTATGACAAATGAGACCATTTACAAAAATCTGTCAAAGAAAAAACAAATCACAGTTAACAACCAAAACTGAATTTTTTTACCAGTAGAACTTTAGTATTATTGTAAGGCGTAAAAAAATGGATTCAGGTTAACCGACCTGTCCTAAAAAATGCCCTGACCCTAAAACATTTTATTGTTTGTCAGATATTTTTTTCTTTTATTTATTGTTTTTTTTTATAACTGAATGTTTTTGTTTTTTGTGGTTAAATAAGTGTTTTGATTTGATAGCATCTACTTGTTTAACTATATTACTGAAGTGTTTTGAATATTGATTCAGATCTAGAACCTTCAAGTTGATCATTTACTAAATAAAAAAATCCCTACCTACTTACCTACCCTAATTTATTTGGTCATGTAATATGAAACGAAAATATGTTTTACGCATTTTTAATACTTAGGTATTTTTGCGAAATAAGGTATCAACCTGAGATACTTATTTCATCTCTAAGACATTATTTGTTCATAGACATGTAAATTAACAGTTTATTTCTTTCAAAAGAAACATAACATATAAAGCAACATTTTTACAGTCTTGGTCACATGCTATCAGCAGAAGATCATGAAACATGCTTGCAAAGAGAACAACACAACACAACTACAAGTTTGATTTGTATGCTCTGAAAATGCGGTATTACCACAATTTTATCACAATTGTTTACACAGTGCTGAGGAATGTGCCGTTGATTTTTATAGTATTAAATTGTCTTAACTATAACAATATCTAAATTGATGCATTGATATTTCATTCATATAGAGTTGTACATGTATATAATTTAAACGCCTTATGTAAGAATCAATGCTGGAACAACAAATTGAAAGTTAAATTTGTGAACCCTTAATAATACTGGCACATCTTTGTCGAGTAAAATACAACATTAAATCTCAGAATTTATTTGAATTACTAAGACTTTCAGTTAAAAAAAAAGAACAAATATAATACACCTGATTGTGCAAGAATTTATAGTAATCAGATGTTTAAAATAAACATATTTATTGCAGTGACACTATGTGCATCCTGGGTGTGATGAAGTGATAAGAAGAGCAAACAGATGTCAAAGCAGGGGGCAGTACATTTCCAAGGTTAATTATATGTCAGTCTAATTTATCGAATAGTCCGAGCTATACTTCTAACCCGTTCGTCAGCGTCGGCGTAATGCTCTGGTTTATTTTAAGGTTTGCGTGCAACAATTACGTATCTACTACATATATTTAATTGAAACTTCCCACATGTCTTCGGGTCATTTTGTAAGATCATAGACCAAGGTACATAACTCTGACTTGCAATTTAGCAGAATTATGCCACTTTGTGTACTTATAACATTCAGGTTTTAGTTTGCTTGTACCAACTCCATATATCCATATCTACTACATATATTCATTTAACACTTCACACATATATTTAGGGTCGTTATATGCGGTCACTAGCCAAAGCCCATAACTGTGACCAGAATTTTAGCAGCATTATATCCCTAATAAGAAAGGTCGGGTTAAGGTTCGCGTGCAAGAGAAAATTGAGGTTAAGGTTTGCGTGCAAGTAAATATCGCTGTAACTACTACAGATATTCAGCTGAAACTTCACACATGTCTTCAGGATAATTAAAGAAGGTCACTGGCCAAGGCCCATAGCTGTAGCCAGCATTTTATAAGAATTGTGCCTCGTTTTGTACATACTACTGATGTTCAATCGTCGTCGGGGGTCATTATGTAAGGTCAATGACAGAATATATGACAATGCAAGAATCTATTGAGCTTAAGAACCATGTAACACTTACTGTTTAATTCAAAGATTGACCAGATTGTGTTTCAAGACTACATCATCACAGTGTAACTCACTTTGCTATGAGATAGGATATATCCAGTGGCTTGTCAGAGGTTGTTTATAGGGATTGACGTGTTTATTTAACAATTAGGGCTGGAAAATATAGCATAAGGAAGAAGGTTTTTAAGTGTAGATCTCTATTTAGATATCGTTTTTTTTGTGATTTGGACTAAGTGATATAATATTACTTGAATTAACAAGAAGAGTGATGTGTATATATTGCTTGAGAATATTACATGATAGGGACATAATTATGGAGGGTAGTAATTGTGGACACAACAATAGGGAGAAGGCTTTACACAGTGGCATGTCGGAACAAAGCTCCAAAAGTGACACAGTAGTGTCATATGTTGATGACATGTCAAGCAAATGCCCACAAACACACAATGGCATATCGGGACAAAGCTCCCAAAGTGACACAGTAGTGTCAGTTGTTGATGACATGTCGGGCATATGCCCACCAACCCACAGTGACATGTCGGGACAAAGCTCCCAAAGTGACAAAGTAGTGTAAAATGTTGATGACATGTCGGGGAAATTACCACCAACCGGATTGGAAGATGTGTCCTCCCATTATGTGGCGGATGTGACTAATGGTTATTAGGGCTTGCTCGCAGAATTATCTAATGTCTTTGATGAGTCTGACAGTGTAAGTAAAAAGGGGCAAGATAAGTTAGCAAGAAATATCAATTTATTGTTTCACAAAGTGTTAGCAAAAGAAAATGCTTATGCGATAAGGAATACGTTCCAGCAGCTTGAACATTGCCAATATTTAAGTTTTTCCAAAGTAAATATACAAGTTGGGAATAAAATAGATTATGTAGCTTGGAAAACGAATCCTTAACACACTGAGTTGCTAACTGGCTAAAATGCGAACAGTGTGGCACAAATATAATTTAAACAGAGATTCACATGGCGAGCATCAGTTAAAGCCGCACCCGTGTCAGCATAGTGAATTGAATTGCTGCTGACAAGGGAAATACAAATTATAAACAAAGTAAGGGCTTTATTTGAGGAAACGCTTCAAGAAAAACAGGGACCTCAGATAATTTTTGTCACTGATAAACCTGTGAGCTTATAACAAATGTATTTCAGGGAAAATAAGCTGTTTCATTGAGCAGTTGAAAGCATCATATAAGATCAAAAGTTTCGGAGCACTATCAAGGGCGTTAATATTTAATTCATAGACTGGCCACACCAACATATTGTATCTAAACATATTACTTTAAGTTGGCACAAAACAAAAAAAATATATAATTTTTTTCTAAATTGCTTCAAGGTGTGCTTTTAAAGAACTAACGTACACATCTGATGGCTTTGCGTTTAACATTTTATTCGACATAACAAGGACAATTTAATAAGACTGATATTAATTTATTTTAAGCCGTTTGAATGAAAGTGTTGATTCTAAGCACTTCAAAATGGAAACACTGAAAGCAGCACTGCGTGAAATGGAAAAAAGACTGCTTGCTGCGATCTGAAAGCCGCGTAATAGTACATTGTCAATATCTTAAATAATTATAGCAAATACCCGATGTTCTTTTGGAAAGTCGTTACAGTAAAATATTGAAGTGGGTTTTTGCACCTCTCAGAAACAGGGATTTGAAAATACAGATCATTTAGATAATGTCGCAGAAACGGTTCATTTGTTTGACATTGACAAGCCTGTATTTAAGACAACGCAAATAATTGAATTTCTTTGTTTTAATTAAAATTCAAGAAAAATGAAAATTAGTATCAGCTCTCAAAAAAGTGCAAAAATAATGACCGAGAGCCAGTCTATTATTCCCAACAAAACTTGTGCGATAAACAATTTTGCTTACTTAATTATCAAATATATGGCTGTGGTCCTTCTGTACCACATGCAGCTCTATTTACAAAGAGATTAGAGATATACCGCATTGTGAGTTGCTTGGAATGAATCATGGAAATTATGGGAATTCGGATGTAGCAGTTTAATTGCCAGACTGATGTAATAAACATATTAAGTGTTGGATTCAGTGTACTATGATCCATTTTCACAAATAGTTTATTAAAAATCATACTTTTATCAATGACATAAAGACAGCGGAGCAACAGGAGATCAATGGGATGTTGATGAAACACAACAGCCCCGTAATTAACCAGTAGACGGCTCCGCCCACAATTCTAGAACCGATAACCGGTTAACCAATGAAAATCGTCCGTTGACGCGCACCTAGTAAAGTTTTACATCCGAGCGTTTTTCTTGGAAAAACTAACCGAAGGTAGATATGGGTTATTCTCTAACTTAGTGAAAATATCAACTGTTTAAACTCACGAAAAATGGTTAAACGATGCCAGTGGGGGGCTGTATAACAGCGATAGTAGGTAAAAGGAACGTCTGGAAGGTGGTGTGGTGTTCCATCCGTTCCCGAAGCCTAAATTTCAGCTTGAAAGATGCAAGCAATGGATTAAAGCTTGCGGTCGGCCCGAACACAAGCTAAATGTAGAGATCGTAAGAGGAAACTACTGCCTTTACGTCTGCAGTAAGGTTAGAAAGTTTTTAATAGTGCATGAATGATTATCCGATTATAAAACTTAAAAGGCTTATGCTCTTGATCAATACAAACGCTTGAATGTTTTATTTCCATCTATGGTTACGAGGAACATATGTCATTGTAACTCGATTTATTGACCAATGCAACTTTACTATATTGCCAACTTGAGTTGCAAACTCCTTATTTCGCACAGTGTAAACAACGACTTCTCAGTGATTCAGATACAATTGTGTTTATGTTTCAGAAAATGTTGCTGTAAGAGAAACAGCATAAGTTTCAAGTTTATGCATATCAATGTTATGTTATTTTGGCACTTCCATGATGGAAGACGAGGTGAAGCTTATCCATACCCAATACTTGCCATCACCCCATATTCAAGACAGGAAATTAGACTAAGATGGCCACCACCTAAGTACCGCTCAGAATCCGCAATTTCGAAAAAAAGTCCTTGTACAAGTATGTTCTTTAACTTAAAATGCACTTTAGCAATCTTCACAATAATTATTTTGAAAGGGCTTGTCCATTTGGGCATAAGCCATACAATTTCAACTGAACTTGTCCAAAATGAGGAAATAAAACCCAGACATTATAAAAACCTTATAAATAAATGATAGTGATGTCTTCATGTAGTCAGTCATATAGAAAGAAAATCAGGTAATGATATATTTTGAGAAAAGAATTATTAACATTGTCGTATTATTGAGTCTTAATTTCAAAAAATGTCATCCTTCTTGTACATGCTCTTTCTGGCAGGCAGGTCAAAATTTTAACTTGCCGGTATAGAATTTTACTGGTCCCAGGCTTTAGGCAAGTGGGTTATTTCAAATACTGTTTTATGTGGCTACCGTGATTAACTGAAATAACAGCCTGCACTTTTATGTAGTCTAGTGATTTCTACATCATGAAACAAGGAATAACAGCACTCATAGATAAATTATCATGCAGTTTATTAATACTCCTCTCAAGCCATCAGCAAAAGAAAACAATACACTTGGAAAGAAAGGCTAATCCATAACATAATCATGTCTTAACAGGTTTGTCACTTTGTATGACATAACGTATTTGTTTTACTAAATAAATAAGTAAAATTAGAAGAAGCATTAAATGCTTCCTGACAACATATCAAACAATGATAACAATAACATTGACATGCTAAAGCAGCAACCGTCCATTATTTGCAAAACATAACAATCATACTTTCAGCAATAAAGACAATGTTGCAACGGACCCCCAGATTAATCAAGACGTTTGCAGTCTCTTCAACCACAAGACAGCTCTACCTTAGGTATACTTTTACAACTGAAAAGTTGTATACAACATTCTAGCTTTTTTACTATATCAGACTGTACAGATTCTTGTTCGACAAGAATTTCACACTTTGTAAAAGTTACAAAATCACAAAACTGGGCTCCTCCGCTTGAAAGAAGTATGCATGATTTTTTTTTATTTGATTGTGTTCTCATCCATTTCTAAATTGTGTTCACCATCCATAATACTCATGTCCCTTATGGAAAACGTGCACTTTATTTGTAGTATACCCGTTTCCATTGTCTTGGAGTCGCACACTTTCCCATCCGATGTTGCTCAAATGAATGGGAATACCGGAATGGCAACAAGCTCGCAGTCATGCACATGGTTACTAGTTTTCTTCTGATTCAACAGTCGGGCAACATTTTCATTTGCAGAGCCATATGACGTGGCGGCCGATTGATTTAAATGGCTTCTGTTTTTGAAAAGAATCCACAAATGTCTGTGTGAAAGACACGCGCCTGTTCCTATAGCGCCCGCATTCGACGCAGTAATTCTGTGCTTCCGCTGGTCCATCCACAACTCACAGCTGTTCTGTTGTCTTCTGTTTTTTTCCAATTGGACAGCCTCCGACAAAGTCAACTCAACTTTTGAACAGTCTTCATCATCAGCCTTGCTCCAATCAGTGTCTGTAACCACTGGAAAAGCCAGCTGTCCACAAGGAAAAGACTGACCAACAGGGTTGTCAGCTTGTTCAATTAGAGGCAACTGAAATAGATTAATGATACAAAATATATAACACCATAAACAATAACTGTATATAAATACATTTTGTTTTCCAGATTCTGGTGTGACACCATTGCAGCTTTTGGCAATCACAGCTGAAACGACTCTTTGAAGAGGCAACTAGCAGCACAGATACTGTGTATTGAAGAACTATGACGTGAACATTTAAAGTTCAAAAATGTGATAAACTAGGTAGACAAACAATGCAAAAGCCAGCAACAAAGTCAACCAATGACCGTTGAATCTGTGAGAGATTCATCTATTAACAATAACTTTAAGTATTACACTGGACTCGTGTACACACAATTCATGAATATATTTATTTTATTTCTCTAGTGCCAATGAATCACATATCCCATGTGAAATATCAAAACGAATTTCAGTGTTCAAGTCGGTGAGGCTTCAAGACCAGTTGTTAATAGTTCTCATTAAACTCGCTTCTAAAGACAAAGAACAAAATTTTCGTTGTTAAAATACGCCATAAATGACGAAAAAAATACTCCAGATTCTTAGCGCAGCATAGTCAAATATATTTCTCATTACAAATGCCAAATTATTTGACAGATCATGTTAGAATTGAAAAAATTTAACGCCCTTGTTGTTTAATTCCAACGCATCAGAACTCCAAATATTTGTTTATTGACAGATTTTCAACGATAAATCGAAAACTAGTTCTTAAATGCAATAAAACACTACCAACGCTAGAGCAAGCATTTATACTGTCTATACTGTGTAGTGGTGTACTATACATTAATTATTATAATATAGTACTATAGAAGGTAGATGAAATGTAGTTTAGGAAATTTAATTAGCACAGTGATGCAATGTTTACATAATTATTTCGAACGATACGGACTTTCGACAATAGCTTATTATGATTAATTGTTTAAATATTCGTTATATACAACTTAATTACAAACAATGAACACGTAAACTTGACATACCCTGCCGTGCAACTGCAAAGTGCATACGAAATCAAAACTCCCTCCACCGACAAGTTGATTTTATGCGCCTCGTCATTACGCTTTTGGCTTCGATAAACACCGGCTTTAACCAAGATTTCCGTATCAAAACCTTTTAAAAAGTTCCCAAAGGCAACGTACGACTCATTCGCAAACTTTCCCCATTCAATTCTATGTCGCAATGACGGCTTATATTGCAAAACATGTTCGCCAAACGCGCTGGGACGAGCACTCAACGATAGCGTGTCGGCCATTGTTTAATCGTCTTAAGTTGTCCAAGGGTTTGGTCATGTGATCAGTGGGCGGAGCTATCTCAGCGCTGTCTACTGGTTAATTGCCATGAACTAAAATCAGTTTGATTAGCGTTTCATTCATTGTGTAGAGAAATAATAGACAAGCATATCAGAATTTGCGCTGATAGTTCAACAGCTGCTGTTTGTTTTAATAAGCAAGGTTCAACAAAGGTCCCAATTAAGGGAAATGTGTGGTTGTCAGCTGAAAATACGAATGGGTCTTAAAATTTCATCCGATA
This sequence comes from Congeria kusceri, assembly GCA_027627225.1. Classification (NCBI taxonomy): domain Eukaryota; kingdom Metazoa; phylum Mollusca; class Bivalvia; order Myida; family Dreissenidae; genus Congeria; species Congeria kusceri. Next base: position 29,119,241 of record CM051030.1, on the reverse strand, counting down.
TGTAATTTTCATACAGAGTCCCGAGTAGTTAATGTAGATACAGTGTGGATGGTTTAAAGATCTGTATTTCATAGAATTTTAAATGTGTTGATGTGTCAGACATTATATTAATTTGCTTCAAACATGAATAGACAAGTAAAAACGTATTACGCATACAAAGCTGCCATTGAGAGTGTCATGCAAAATGATTATTATTATTTATTTTATTATATATATTATCATTATTAATATGATTATTATTATTATTATGCATTACAGAAGTTACAACTTCAGACAAGGGCGGCAATTGAAGTTACAACTGTAACACTCATGTGATTTTCCCCAATTTCTGAGAATGTCGTTCCACTGCCCAAGACTTTTGCCTGTGACTAACGATCAGTTGACATTACCCAGATCGACAAGTTACACACGATGCTAAACAAATTACATCTGACTGTTTTTATATTCTCTGGAAACAGTATATATTGCAATGGATACCGCAGTCTGCTAACAGCATCATAATGTACTCATGGAAATATAGTACTAAAACAATAATATTATATATTATAATGTAACATTTGGAAAAATGTATATTGTTTTGTAAAGAAAGGAGTTATAGTACCTTGTCATCAATTGTAAACGATGTATTTACATAATTTGCCTCTCTTGTTTCAGCTAGGGCTTGAATTTAGTGCCAATAATCCGGTGCAGAGTGTTTTAAGTACATTTATGGTTATGAACAAAATCATCTTATTAAAAGATTTATGTGGGAACTCTGTCTGCTACGACAGATCACCCAGATATTCATAAATATAAGATGTAAACAATGTGTCACATTATCTAGTTAGTTTAAATATAAATAATAGAGTTAGTTGTTTTAAAATAGTTGTCAGTAAAGACTGCCATGCTTTTATATTAATTATCAGGACAACGCATCCAATCTTTGCCTATGATTAACATCAGAAATATACATATTGGTAGTAATGATATAACAATACCATATGGCGATTTGCTAAAGCGATCACGTTCAAATTATCATTTTAAGTGACGTTAAAATCACTGGGCTTATCGTAATGACAAGAATTGACGTTACGACGGACCGATGATTGACAGGTCAATAAGCCAATCTAATACGCATGTGTTGCATCCGCCATTTTGTCCGTCATACTGACCAACATGTCGGAAAATCCAATATTATTGTTATATGTTTGTAGTCACGCTTTGGTGGCGTGTAACCTTTAGAAAAAGTAATGGTGAAAGTCCGTTCACGAAATTCCCTGATTCTAAAAATAACATGTGTATGACGCGTTATGATAACGTAAATTTAGTTTACACAGTCACATGATTTAAACGCACAAGTGTTGTAGGCAGAATTCAAGATGAATACATTCGTAGATCTGCGTTAGATTGTCAAACTCTCGAAAATGTACTTTGAAAGAGTGTTCAGAAATGGATTACGAATACGTATAAAGTGTTTTCTATATTTGTTATATACGGATTAATCGCCAAAATTGGAATAAAAGTTTATATTTTTCGGTAGCATCTTTAATGGTTACTGCTCTCTCTTTGAAATCCACGTCTTCAACATCGAGACTAACCAAGGAAGATTTGAACCTATGCCGGACGTTCGTTTATAGGCAATTCGGACACGAAACGACCAACCAAGAATCGAAAAGTGGCAGTAATGTTTACGCAAATCGTTTTCAAACTGACAGCAGACAAACCATCAAAACAAAATGGCACCCGGGGAAAGTCCACGAACACTGAAAACGTCTTCAATACTGCAAATTTTCTGTGTGATTACTGGAAATAAATACTTTAAACAACAATATATTTTGTTTAAAGAACAATTGCAATTTGATATCAGAAGGTAAAATGGATTCAGTTTGCAGTTAGAGAACCATCAAATACAACAATAAAATGTAAACAAAGGGAGACTATGGCATAGTCTATGCGTGCTTGGCAACATGGAACAACTGAAAGCATGTATAAAGAATAAATAATAAGGAAGTATACATACATATTAAGGATGTTAACATACGGTTTGGACCAAGATGAAGAGCTCCAATGCCTTGTGAGCAAAATATATACCCGCAGACATTGTCCGTTAGTCCTCTTGGACCAATGCAACTGTGAACACACAAGAAAGTATCGGAGGTAAGGTAGGTTCAAAATAATTTACTGAGTATATGTAAATGAAAAAAAAAACACACACATACACATTCGTTATGGAATATAAGAAATTTTCATTGTTTGCATTTGCAGAAAGCTTTTTGTTAGACGCGTTGATTTTTGTTGATGTCGATACTATCAACATATCGTCTTTTATCGACAGTGCGACTATTTTACTATTTGACATTTTGACACTACTGTAGGTTAGATCTCCTCGTGAATTTAACGATTTCCGAAGTGGTCATACTACTTTTTGTTCAACGTAAGATGCTAACACAAAAGCTTGTGCATTGAACTTACAATACGTTTTTCCAGAGTCTACCGGTATATTGGCTAGCGTACCGATTCGTGACGCAATGTTATATTTTTGACGGACACAAACAGAGTAGTCTGCCTTAAAATCGTTGGGCGTGGTTAACTCGGCTCTGTCGTAACGTCAATTGAATTGTATGTTTTCGTACTCAGAGGTACCAAAGTCTCTTTTGGGAAAGGAAACAGCAATGTTGTACAAGACACAATTTCTCGGTGGATTAAAACTGTGCTTGGTACTTTAGGTATTGACATTGCCATATTAAAACCTCATGGTGTTCGAGCAGCTTCTGCATAATGTGTAAACAAATCAAAGCTCTCGCCAATCATTTGGACAGCTTGTTGGTCTAAAAGAGTGCATTTTCCGGCAGTTTTATGATAAGCCGATTACTTACGGCACTTCTGTTTACATTAGCGATTCTCAGTAATTATAACTCTGATTACAAGCAATGTTGTTTGTGATTGCCACATGGGTTATTAAGATTTGTAATTGATGTAATTATACAACCGAGAAAATGTCCATAGCACCGGTATTTTTGTTAATATATACCATGTTTTGCAATAGTTGAAGTACTGTTTATTCAGTGGATTAACATATCACAAAAAACAGAGAGCTTAGTTTATTTGTGTAGTCCATTCCCTTGTAGTTCGGTGGCTACTAAAATTTTCATAGAAAAGGCTGAGTCACACTGTGATGACGTACAATTAATACATTATTCGAAATTTATTTATGAATGATTAGAATTAGTGTTATCTTAGACTTGGATATGCCCAACCCACCGTTCCCGTTGGAGACACTAATACACCGGACTACATGTACTCTGAAATCCGGATAAGCCATTTGAGATATCCCGTATCATGTCAAAGTCTAAGACCTCACTGTGACTTCGTAGAATTCTAATAATTGATCAATACATGTAGAGTTTGCGTTTTGATTATTGTTTTATTTAAATATTTAAGAAAACGCATAATGTTTAAATAGTGCAAGTACAAAATCAAACTGTTACATCGGGAAATAATGTGTAATCCACCAAAAAACATTATGATTTTAAACACGTTCACCATTTTGCTATTTAGACCAAGAAGTGCTTTAAACTTTCTTGTTATGTTTACATTTACTCAATTACACTGATAAATAAGCATTCAAGTGTAACACTGTAGCGTCTCAAAACTGAGTTGTGAATCATTCCACAGTATACAGTACACCGTGATTTAAAACGTTGAGTACGCCAGGGCTTCACAAATTAATACTTTGGCTTTAACAATCCAAGAATATGAGTGTTATTGATCAAAGGTTGTCACGCCAATAAATTAATTGTTATCGTTAATATGCACAAAACGAATAACTATCAAATTAGCATAACGCAAAAATACATTGATGTTTTGTTGAAAATAAATGTTTTCAGTCTTACATTATTATGTAACAATCTTACATCATGTTTTCAATCTTACATTATTATGTAACTGAACAAGATCTGTACTTATTATTCATCAATGCTCATTTATATAATAATAATAATAATAATAATAATAATAATAATAATAATAATAATAATAATAATAAAAATAATAATAATAATAATAATAATAATAATAATAATTATTATTATTATTATTATTATTATGCATCATTGTTGTCGGACAAGCATTACAGAAGTGACAACTAGATAAAGAGGCGGCAATTGTAGTAACATTTTTTTATTAAATGACGTCACGTCCGGTTCGACGTGAACAATTTAAAAAAAATAGCGTTAAGATAATTATTTATTTTAATTTTTAACAAGTTTTTATAGTGAAACTCCTACATATACCAAGAAGATGTGATGAAGACTCTACAAGACAATTCAGACGGTTATAGTGCTGTAATACAAACGGACTCTTCCGATCAATATGAACGATTATCACTGGTGAATGAGAGACGTGATTACAGACTAAATGAGAAAAAAGCTTTTCGGAAGAAGATGGCCGCGACAACAAGGCCTGAAATTTTGATCACAGAAACAAGCGGAGGAATAAAATACAATGTGTGTTGAATGCCGGACTGTACGAGCTATTGTAAAATGCAAAAAAGCAATACTACTCTTCAGAACAAAAGTGAGCACCGGTTCAAATGTCAGAGAATTCCAGTTCTAGACCAGAAAGGCAATATTGTAGAAACAAAATTTAAAGTTATTTACGAAAACAAAACTCAATATGCTCTCTTACTATGTAGCATACCCAATCGGGATGTTTAGTGAATGGTAAGCAAGTAAGACAATTTATGCAAACAGATTTGCCGAACATTGTGGACATTATTGAACAATCTCTTGCTGTGAACAACATCGCTATCTTATTATCCAATATAATTCATTAAATAAACAAAGGCCGGAAATCGCAGAAAGTTGAAAGAACGTCTCCCGACCAAAAATCGCCCAAAGTACCAAAATTTGATTCCAGACCGGATATCGCAGTAGGTTCTCAATATGACTCCAGATCGGAAATCGCCGAAAATGTCGAGAATTTCTTCCGACCGGAAAACGTAGAATGTCCGAAGAAGGTCTCCCGACCGGAAATTACACATAGTCATAAACATGACACCCGAGCGAAAAACGCAGAATGTCCCAAGAGTGACACTCGACCGAAAATCGCAGAAAGTTTTAAATATGACTCCCGACCGGAAATCTCCCAAAATCCCATGAACAACTCCCGACCGGAAATCGCAGAAAATTCCAGTATGACTCCCGACCAGTAAACGCAGAAAGTCCAAAGATGGTCTCCCGACCGGAAATTGCGTATAGTCATAAACATGACACCCAAAAGGTAAACGCAAAATATCCCAAGAGTAACTACCGACCAGAAATCGCCTTAGATTCCAAGAAGAAATTCTGAGGGGAAATCGCACAAAGTCTTAAGAGTAGTAGCAAATGAGGTTTATTAGAGGTGGCGCAAGTGGCGCAACCCCCAGATCCAGATCAGGAGGTCAACCCTACGTCATCATCCGGGTCAGTGTCAAGGTTTGTTATTTGGGTCAGTCATTTTAGGTTACTGTGGCGCATGTCTGTGACCCGGAACACTTCAACATCGGATTGAGGTCAACCAACGTCATCATCTAATTTATTTAAAGAGGTCAATAGGTCAGACAATATGGGTTAAGGTTTATCAGCATCATCGGTTCAAGGTCAAACATATGCTTTATCGTGTATATAAGCAGTGCGTTTTCACGTCATGTTTACAGTATTGCACAAGCTCAGCTGGAATTCACAGACGAAACATCACATTATTTTCAAGAAACTGACGAAAAGCTGTACAGTGGTCGCCAACAGCAGATTCAGTGTAAAGTCGACGATAAACTTTCATTGGTATAACTGGTTCTGGAATTTATAAAACCAAAATCATAGTTGATGCTAGAATTGTGTCTTTTAATTTTAGTTGCCAGTATTTTATATATTTACAAGAACGTTAACCCTTATAACCATTCCTTAATAGTACACGAGTACAATCACACTTTGTTCCCTTTAACGTATATTGCTTATTTGTGAATTTTTTTAGGGAAAACGTAACAAAACTGTCGAAAATACGAGGTCATTAATTTCACAATTAGTGAAAAACTGTGTAGGTTTCCTGCGATATAGCCCATCTTTTTGAAAGATTACCGAAGCAATAAACTAATATTTGTTGTGAAAACGATTTAACATTCTTTTCACATTTTATGAAAGAAGGAAAAACAGAGCAGATTGAATCGGTACGTCGTTAGACGTCAGCATAAAAATACCTTTAACAGTGCAGTGTGAACTCAATATTCAAAGGAATAGCTTATGTGTTTCTAGCATTATGACAGAACCAACTAACTTATCCGTAACTCGCTTTCAACTAACAATGGCTTATGCAGCAAAAGAATTGTTGAAAACAAAGTTACTTTCATATTTAAAATAATTGTTGTGTATGGTATCATCTTAGCAGCTATTATTAACCTGACAATGCAACATCCAGATAAGATTTGAGGTTGGTTTTATTAAGTAGCAGTATAGGCTATGTATAACCCAATTCTGGCTTAAAATACAATAAACGTTCTTATGATAAAATTAAGAACACGTTTTACACTACACTTGATTATAAAACGCAGCCGCATAATTCACCTTTGCCAATCAGTCATATCTGAGAGAGTGGTTAATGCAATTATCTTTGACCCCCGCTCGCTTGGAGAAATGTATCCATGTTTGATCGTCGGCTCACCTAAGATAGGACTTTTACCATATCGTTGAACTTATGACCTACATTCGTTCTAAAACAGGGTAAATAATATTTATGAAATAGGGTTTGTTTGAATATGAAATTTATAATACATTTCACACTACATACCAGTTGTGTATACTGAATGGATAATACTTTGTATGTACTGAGTGAATGATAATTTTCTATTACAAGAATCGTTGTAAAGATATATGCGCACAGAATGTGTGTATTATGCCGTTTTGCTGTTGAAAACCGGTTACAATAAAGAGTTATAATCAAGCATGTATTATCTTTGTTTTTTGTGGTTAAATATCCTTGTATTGCACGTTAAAATGAACTATGGATATTGTTGGGTTTCGGTATTCGCACAACCATTGGTTACCTCTAACATTGAATCGGATGATATATACGAGGGGCAGTCAAAAAGTTCATGGACAAAGTTCATAATTTTATTAAAACTTAACTGATTCGCCCGAAAAATTACACAAATATCAAATAGTATGTGTACAAACGATATACACAAAAACAGGATATTATAACAATAGGAAATAGAACTACATACCATTGTATATACCACTGATTAGTACCGCGGCGCACTTCAGATACTACTCCATGACGTTAACGTTATTAATGTCAATGTTTATTTCAAAATATTTCATGACTCATTTTCGAAACACCTCTGCAAACAACGACTCAGTCAGCCACCCGAAAGATGATTGGAATGCCTCAAGGTGTTCTGTCTGATCCTGGATACTAATCCGCGATGACATTCTTCTCAATTGGTCCGACTTTGCAACTTAAGCTTTTTTCGGAGGAGGCGAAGATAATCATTTGTACACCATATAATCTGCTTTCATTTACAGTTAATAAAATGGACCCATATTTAATTGTGTCCGTGGGTGTCTTTTCCCGCTCTAATGCAATGCTTGATAATTGCACGTTTTTTTCGTTGAGTCCATCGTTCTGCCTTGACAAAACGTAACGGAACAATTCAAATGACTAGCGTTCCGTTGATATTTGTCGTATGACGTCAACTTGTTTAACGTTTTAAAACATGTATAATCTGAAGTGCCCGCATTATTCACGGAATATACAAATGAAGTAGTCATAAGATATTTATTTATTAAAATAATCAAATGCGTTTTCTGCATTTTATTCAACACACATCAACTATTTTATAGCTGTATTTTCATCTACATGCGTCTACAATTATGCGAAAAAAATGAGATTGTCCATGAACGTTTTCACTGCCCTTCGTATATAATTCATGTAATATACATTGCACAAGTAAATTCTTGCATGTGATTTTAAAATCGTAAACATATATTCTATTTGTATTAACAAATAATTCTTCACATAAAAAACTTGCATTTAGTTTAGTTTTGAGACATTATGTCTTTAATATTACATGCATAACCGACAAATCACTACAATGTGAAGGGGGTGTCATTGTTTTACACTACATTTTATCTATTAAGAGCCTTTGTATATATAATATTATTATGTAAATGGTAATTCATGTTTTGTCTTATTACGTCAAGCAGTTAAAAATTATATTATTTTGTGTTTTAACACCACACAATCTGCAAATTAAAACCATTTTGTTTTAACTTTAGGAGCAAGTTTAACAAAATAAATTGACACAGTTGGTAAATTATGATTTTTGCTGAACAACAACAATCCACCTATTTCGTCATGAATATTTGATGAATTAGTCACTTTTGGCTCTGATTAACCAACGAATATTTTTTTAGGACTGATTCCAATCATTATCATTTATAGTGCAATAGGAAACCAATGATTCATTTACAGTGCAATAGGAAACCAATATTTCTTTGACATAATCTCTTTAAAGGGACTTAGTCATAATTTGAATTATTTTAAATTGTCTTAAAATGTTTTCACTTCAAAAACTAAAGCGTCTGGATCAGCAAACCCAAATGTTCTCTGCCAAGAAAAGCATAACATGGATGAAAAATGTGCCTCCAAATGGGCTCGCAGCCACGAACTCCTGATCAAAAGTATGTTTTCATTCTTTATTAAATGTGAAAAAGATGCGAGTATACGAATCGCGATTTTACGAAAAATGCATCATACCAACAATAAGTTTGTTTCCATGACGTTTAATTGTAAGTTGCGATTGTCTCCACTCCTCTTCAACTTCAAGAGCAGTGGAGACAATCGCAAGTCGTATTATATTTTTAATGTGCACTGCCTGCAAGTGAGTTCGGTCAACACGGTTTGATTCAATTAAAACAAAAACCGGGTTAGTGTGATTTTAGTAAGATTAATTAAGTGTAGTTTAGCGATGCGGCCGATTGCGGCAGGTTGGTTTAGCGTTTCGGCCGATTTCAGGCAGCTTATGTCAAGCGTGGGGAGCGTGGGGGACCGATTTCAGGCAGCTGCGGTCAATTTCGGGGAGGTTGGGGTCAAGCGTTTTAGCCGATTTCGGGAAAGTGGAGTCGTTCGTTGCACCTGACTTCGGGGAGGTGGGGTCGAGCGATGCGGCCGATTTTGGAGAGGTGGGGCAAAACATTTTAGACCATTTCGGGAAATTGGGGTCGGGCAATGCGGCTGATTTCGCGGTGGTGGGGGTCAAACGACGGAGCGGCTGATTTGGGTCGGGAGCTAAGGGGCGGATTTGAACAATTGCGAGGGTGGAGCCTATTTATTTCGCCGGTGGGGTGTCGGGGATGCCGACATGCATTCAAGAAATACTGCGGGAAAGCCTGCCTTCAAGCGAAACCCGATGGCCCGATCCAGTCGTCCTGTATTTAGTATAACGAAGGTTCAAACATCTTCGACAATTGCAACACGGTGGCAGTATTAGAATAAGGTACGGGCAAGAGTGGTACGAAGTATGACTGCCAGATTACAACGAATTACATGCTTTTATATGCCTAACGAATCAAATCTATAATGACTGAGCAGACATTTTTGAAAACATTTTTGAAAACAAAATGTTATATACATTTCCTCGCTTCTACAGTTACAAACAGTAAGGACAAATTTAGTATTACATAGATTCATTCATTGTAAACCTTGGTATTAACATACTCGGTCCACTGCCGTCGCCGGAGACCGAATATCCAACGCAAGGTTTTGAGACTTCCGGACAAGCTCATGCCTTTTGTAAAAACATGTGGAGTTCGGCTGCCGCGCTTTCTCGATTTTGCGGATAGTAAAGGTGACTGCGCATGGTAGACTTTATACCAAGTACTAAGATGCGTCTGCAGCGCTGGTAAACTGTCCCCAATTCCCTCTCCGAAGACGCAGTGTGATTTACGTACGATATTGTACGGATTTACCTACGCCGTAAACATATTGTAGGTGGCACTTACGACGTTCGCACGGGTAAGGTGAGAAGGCACGGAAGCAGCACGGCCTATGCATAAATGCTGCACATTCTCCGGACGATTTCCTTGAGAAGTTTGCGGAGACAGCAGGACCTCGGCCGCACTGAAATCCGACGATTTCCGTAAAACCATGGTCCGGTCTCCGTGCGGTTTCCGTACGGATTAGCCCTCGTCTGCTCCCGACAGTCAGTACAAAGAGTCGCAAAGAGATCGTATTCAATGTGAACACAGATGCCTTAGCTCTTAGCCACCTACGATGCATAACAATCGTACGGAAAATCTTAGACGAATGCATCGTACGGGACTAATGTAAACCTGACATAACGTGCGTCTTTTGCATCGTATCCGTACGGTTACCGTTCAATTGTTAAATATGTTTACAGCTGTCGCCAAGTCGCCATAAGGTTACCACACGGTCATCGCAAGTTGTTCGAATGATCGCCGCAAGAGATGAATAGTGTATTTAAGCAACAAAAATATTTATTTCCGTATTATTTTCCTATCCTGAAGGTGTTATTATCTTTAACAAATTTTAACATGACATGTAGATCAGAAGGATAATAGTTTGGTTTGTTTATTATGTTGTTTGTTATTCATAGTAGAGGCTAGTATTTTATTCAATCATATGATACAAATAAACAGATAACTTATAAAATGAAAAGATGATACAAGCATGTATGCAAAAAATATCAGATAGTTAGGACCTAATTTACATGTGGACTAAGATGCGTCTACGGCGCCCGTAAACTGCCCGAAAGTCCCATTCTGTGCGTCCTCCTTGAGGAAGCCGTTCGATTTTCGTACGATATCGAAGGATTTACTGGCGTCGTAGCCTCAACGATTTTGATTCACTGACTTGTATACATATTTCTTTAATCGTAAGCTCGTAGCCCGGAAACATATTGTAGATGGCACTGTACCATTTCCTCAAGGGTATCGTGCGGGGGCCGTGCGATGATCGTGGACAATTCTATAAAAGCTGCTTATCTGATCTAGTTCGTTTTCAATCATAAAAAATTTCATTATATTGGATAATTGTGTATTGTTTGTTATAAATACAAACAGTCATAACTAATGTACTGCGTTAATTGGGGCAAAACCCATCGACTTACCTGCAAAACAACAACATCTTAACAGATACGAGTAGTCCTTACTTATTGGCAAAATGTCCCCAATCGTTCACACACTGTCCCCAATTGTTGAAGCACTGCCCCATATTGATCAAACACTGTCCCGAATTGTTGACACACTGTCCCCAATTGTTTACACACTGGCTCTAGTAGTTACACACTGATCGTATTAGCTCATATAGAAAAATTGCTTTTTGAATCATATTTATTCACGAATACAAAGTAAACAAAGTTGAAAAATGATATAAAACATGACATTTGAAAATAAGACCGAGTCAGAATCATGATATGTTGTATCATTCTCTTTCGTTATGAGCTTCAGCTCAGTTCGGATATTGCACCCTATCTGTATCTCAAGGGATGCAAGCCTCGAGGGTCGGACTGGTGCAGATACACGTGGTCAACTAAAAACGCAATGGTACTACGCGGTAATACCGCCTCGAGACCACAAGAGTACCTACAGGCCGCCGGATAACATTGCTGGTAAGAGGTGGTATGATCGGTTTATTCACGGTACAAATATATTTGGGGGTTCGAGAAGTTGTCCTATGGTATCCAAAAAATCTGGGGTCCGTCCGAGAAGTCTCCTTATATAGGTGGTATGATCGGTTTATTCACGGTACAAATATTAATAGGGATTGAATTATTATCAAATTAATTTGGGGGTCCGAGAAGTTTTCATATGGTAATCGAAAAATCTGGGGTCCGAGCAGTCTCTTTATATAGGTGGGACTTATTATGTTAAGAGCAAAAATGATATCTAATATGATATTTTCAACGACGATTGTACTTTTAAAAGACATTTCTTGTTTCTTATAATTCCTTCGCATTTTTCTTTACATTTAATATTTGTACACATTCTTCGCGTATAGTAAGGAGGGATGTAGCGTTCCCGTAATTGCCTGTGAATGTCACATATCAGCAAGAAATGAAACTCGTCCTCGATTTTGTTGCAATTGATGAGAACATACATCCTTACTTTCCGGGGTATGTGACGATGTCGTCCTTGTTTAATCAATAGTTTATGCGAGTACTGATCTTATTTTTGGCAAGAGTCTGAATGTATTAACCATTATTTGTGGTAATTAAATAATCCAACATTTCAAACTTCGGTTTATTATAAATTAAACGCATTGAATCGTTGACGTGCAATATACTGTTCCAGAGCGCTTCTCCATTGAGAAATATCAAAGTCTTATTGACCTGTTCTAAATTCGGCTAAAATAGGTTGACTTTAATAACGTCTTTAAAACCAGTTTGTTGTAGTAATTGCCCGACGTTGGACAACTAATTGTTAAGCGAATCATAAGTCTTGCAACATGTGTAAAGTGTGTATGGGAAGGAATAATTAAGAACTTGTTTGATTAAAACTCAAAGTACTGAAAGCTAATATAGTTAAATAAATACCATTTTGAAAACGGACTGAGTTTGATTATAAACTAGTGATAACGTTACACACGTGTGAAGAAGAGACGGCCACTACAGTATATCCACGAACACGGTCTAGACTGTTGTGTTAAGTTGATGCTATTCCACACGCTGCCATTTTAAGAATGGGATGTACATGAAATTAGATGCCAGTTGCCAGTTCTATCTGACAGTTTGCATTCCGGCTGCGAATTCAACACGCCTGGCAACTGGCAACTGGTAGCCAGTTGCCAATTCCGAATTCCCTTACTAAAAATTAACTGCCAACCTAGACACCAGCTGCCAGTTCGCATTCTGGCTGTAAATTTAAAACAAGATTAAGCTGATTATTACTGGCTTAAACACGTACCTTACGTGCCACTCGAAACCAGCAAAGTTTGCGATATGCGACAAATTGATTTTATCCCGAAGCGCAGAGCGCTTGCTCGCAATGTCACGAATAATCGCTAAACCTCGCGGCGAAATATCGCGCGTTATCGCGAACGTTCGTGGCGAATTATTCTGTGCCGCGACAATTGTGACGAGAAAGTAATTATTATAAACGTACACCTTTACGCATTACTTGTATTTTTACTAATTGGTGAATTAATAATTCGGATAATAAGAGCTGTCTCTGGACAGCGTTCTCGGCTATTCATACCGCTTTGATAATATATCTCTATAAATTACCCGACATAATGAACACAGAGACATGTGTGAAGTTTCAATTAAATATCTGTAATAGTTACTGAGCAGAGATATTTACTTGCACTCACATTTTAACTATAATAATTCCAAGTCCAAAAAGGAGCATAATTCTGCTTAACTGCTTGTCAGTGACCTTATATACTCAACAAAAAAATAAGTATCCACTTATTGTTTTATTGGTTTCCGATACCTGTATGTAATATTTAAACATAAAGTCCATGTAACCTTAATCATCTTTCAATAAAATGCAATATTGTTTATGAACGAATTCCATATGCATTGTCAAATACACATACGTAACAGGTGTAAAATTGAAAATCACAAAGTACATAGTCAAAACAAAAAAAGAAAGTATCTACTTTTAAACACCTGTGTCTTTAAAAAAAATCAGATTTTTTGTTGATGACTATCGACTTAAAGATCATATTCTTCAATGTTCAATATTAGCCCACCAAAACGCAATTACCTGTTGTGTAATGAACATGTGAACACATTTTGTGCAAGTTCTCATTGCTATCGAGTTTGTGAGGATAGTTCATAAAATCGTCCAAATCATGTGAAGTTCACATGGCATGGCATGTTTAAATTATGGACGAGCGAAACCAGGCTCTTCGTATCATGCGAGCAGGACGGATTTTAACTGATATAAGTGGAACGTTTAATGGCACAATGGCGACAATTAATTGTCTACTCACGCGTTCCTGTTTTGTGATTTTGATATTTACGCCTGTTTAGGTTTTCTTTGTGCTTAACCATAAAGATGGAATTAATGCAGAAAAAAATGTAAGCATTTTATTGCAAATTTATTAAAGTGACTTAATTTTGTGTTTAAATATTTCATTCATTTATGGAAAAGCAATAATAAATATATAAGTGGATGCTTTCTTTTTTGTTGAGTATAATAATAACCCCGAATACATGTACATGTGTGAAGTTTTAATTGAATATCTGTAGTAGATATAGAGATATGGAGCTATTGCACGCAAAACTTAACCTGAATTTTCTTAGTACACAAAGGGGCATAATTGCTTAATTGCAGGTCAAGGTTATGGGCCTTGTTCAGTGAACTTACATAATGACCCTAAAGACACGTGTGAATTTTCAATTCAATAGATGTAGTAGTTACAGAGATATTTACTGGTTGGACGCAAAACTTAATATTCGTCGAGAAAGATCGCACTGAAGCCGCCCCATAACGTCGCAAACTTTAATGATGTCGCTTCGCGAGTATTAATCAAAGGCAGTAAAACACCACGAATGCTTTGGGTTTCGCGGGGCACGAATTGCTAAACAAATAAACGATACCTGTTCGGTACGTAATCCATAATAAAACGACACACGCCGTATTTATTAAACTAACCATCGCGAAATGACTTCCTACTTTAACATTTTCGATACGGAAGTTTTATACAAGTTGACATGTGGAGAGATGCATGATTCCACATTTAGTGCGTCCCAACCTAAAACTTGTATCACCCTGTGCGTTGGTAATCCAAACTAGGAAGGATACGGCCAAACTAGGTTTTATATGTCGTCGGCTAATGGCAAGTAGGTTAATATTGTGCAGTTCTATACAATCTGAGTTAGTATACGTAATTATTGTACACATGTATAACGTTATGTCCAGCAACACTCTGTATAAAGTGAGTTTAAATAAAATCATGTTTTATTATATAAAATATCTTTGGGAAATACATTATTGATAACAAGTTCAAGTTTTTATTTAATAGTCGGCATCTTTACTGACACAATATCACAGTAAACTGTTTGAGAATAATACATTAATATATCTAGAAGCCCATTTAAACGTTTATTTGAAAAATAAGCGGGAACAGCCACGCATAAGAACGACACAAAGTTGTTAATAGGCGATAGACAACGATAATGCTAAAATTATATAGATTATATCATAATCTGACAAATATTTATGCAATTATAATGAGAACTACATTGTATTATGCTGCGCTCTGAATCGGGACTACTTTTTGCGTTGCTTATTTGGAAGTTTAACAACGATATTTGTGTTTTTTTTATAGAAGAATCTGCAAGAATCATGTTATAATATTTTAAACCGTATGTTTTCGTGGGTCAAAAACAATATTATCTGGGAATTGTATGTAAAGCCTAACTAAGTGGACACCAAGTGCAGATGAAGACCAAAGTTTAAAAGGGTTAAAGCATAAACTGTATGATAAATAAGTTTGTTTTGGTGAATAAACTTTGTCACATATATCGGTGAATATGTGGGGAAAATGAAGAGCAAACAATAAATGCTTTACAGTACGCGCCAAGCGAAAGCCACAGAATTCGCGTTGTCATGATGAGCCTTCGATCAATTTTCGCTAACGGACGTCACGAAAGTTCGCGAAGATTCGCAAAAGATAGTGGGCGGCCCCATCGGGAAATTTCGCGACGAATATGTCACGAAATGTTGTCGCTATTCGCACAAATTTTCGTCGCGAGAATTAAAGCAGATTCGTGTCATCGCGAGCGAGCGCTCTGCGCTTCGCGATAAAATCGGCTCGTCGCATATCGCGTGTTTTGCCGGTTGTGCGTGGTGTATACTGTACTTTCATACAATATATACTGAATTTTATAATGAAACGTGTAAGGTCTGCAATGCCATATTGTTCATAAAGGGTTTAATACTTAATACAATTTACATCTTTTCCAAAACAAATCTATAAATGGTTTGGTTGTGATCCAATTCACTTTAAATGTAGTTTGGACTTTATCGCAGTGTGGGATTTATCCATTTTACAGCATGTCTCCGAAAAATTACTATTAAACGTGTATATGACACATTAAAATCTGCTTAAACATACATTGAACGGATTTTTCTGTTTTCCATTTTTGACAGCATTCATGCAAATTCGACAAAATAATTGTCATTAGCAGACATATGTAACAGCTCATTACGCGTACATATGATAACTGTATCATGTGCGATGTTTAAAATGCTGAGATTTACCTCGAAGTTATGAGTTTTATTTTAATCCATACACTATCTGCAGTCTGATAGCCAGATTTACATCATGTGTTTATTTCTTTTTTATATATAATTTATTACACAAATATTATGTCAAGTGTCATCATTTAAGACAGGATTAACAAGCGTTATTTGCTAGGAACTAGTTATTTTCAGTGCAGGCAAATACTGAGTTAATCAGGAACACGACGAGAGGTTCTCCTCCTCCTGCTTGTACAACTTCAGGTACAACTAATTCTTTTCTACTATAGTCTCTAAGGCTACATTCTACGGCATTGTTCCATCGATCTTCATATCTTAGATAAAATATTTTAGGTACTAATTATTGATTAAGCATTCTAAACAGTTTCGTGATTAATTTCACTTACTAATGGTCCCGGAACAACTATGAAACCACTTGGAATCGATGCACTACAAACCTTTAACGCACTACAACTGTCATATTAACATAAAACTATTCGGACAAAAGACTGTCGCTTTTGAGTTTTGGAAACTAAACGATTTATTGACAAAATTATGGAATTGTCGAAATTCTCTTTGAAATTGTTTAGGAAAACAAAAGTAGCACAACAAGCAAGGACCGTTTTATTGCTAATATTAATTTACAGAGAAATTGCATTGGATATGCACAGACAGACACTATTATCGTCACTAATAAACCATTTTTTAAATAAATATTACTTTAAATAACAAATTAACACTTATTGAACATAATTATATGAGTAGCAATGAAAACGGACAGTTTAAAACTGCCAGCTGGTCAGTGCAGAACCATATACAACACATAAAGGTCATAGCTTCATATTAAAATGATCTAAAGTTTACGCACCCACCGTAACCCAAACATCCTGGAACCGCCCCTGCTCTTTTTGATGAAAATTACAGCGTGTATGACTCGCAGAGCGTTAAATTGACGTCGATGTATATTCAACAATCTAGCTCAGAAAATATCGAGACATTGGCATTTGATCTGGTAAACGTAGACACAATCCACAGTAGAGCAGTACTGTTTTATGTTATCATTGTAATACAGGCATTGGTCCAACTGTGTTAATGTTTGCAGTTTTGATTCATAATGACATTTAAAAAGAAAATTTGAAAATGTGTCAACATGTCCTTTTAAGTCACTAATTTTACGTTTCCTTCGGGGCATTAAATGTATTCGGTGACTGGGGCAATAGCTAAGATAACATCAACTTATTATATTCATGTTATAATCTCCATAAATCCTGATACTCGTAATATTGGCATATATATTATTGGTGCATATGTCAATTGACTACGTTTAACATTGTTGTATATCTTCTAAATAATAGCGTCATTTTATTTTAGGCTTTTCAGTGATTTATAGTGAAATATCAGTGAAAAAAAAAGGTAATTCACTGTTTGAAACAACGAAAAAACCACTCTGGTAATTTTCCCTGTTTCCCACTGGTTCCCGATTTGAAACAATAAATACAACGGACCGTCAACAATGCCGGACTCAAATTTGTGTAAGGACGTCATTATTTGGACGTCATGACGTAATCATTCCCGCAGTATTTTCAAATTAAACGCATTTAGATAGCGCTTAAAATGTAACAAAATGGCGAAACATGCATAAAATAAAAAGAAAATGTGTAGGTTTCGGTAGAATATTGATCTTTGATTCACTCGTGATCATAGAAAATAATATGAATTTAGGCACTGCCTAAGTCGGGAAAACCAAACAGAAATAGACTATACTCGCATTATAAAGATGTTATATTTCTAGAGTTTTTTTAATGCAGCACCTGTAAAGTTATCATTTTAAATTTGATAATTTCGAACCACACAAGCTGATCAATGCATTTGTTTATTATACAATTACAAAATGATTATGTGAACAAATGGTTTTTCTTCCTTTTTTTCAAAGATCATTCATTCCATGTAATTGATACACGTAGATATAATTACCTTTATATTCATGGTTTATATGGGGAATATTGCATAACGGTGGTGTTCCGGTGGCTTTTATAGCTAGAGTTGATTGTGTAAGGTTGTATTCCACGAATCCGCGTTTTTTTTTCGCGTAGAGATAACGAATGTGTAAAATACAACATAGGCTATGATATTTAAAAAATGTTTTATTTCTTCCTTATAAATGATGTATTTTCTCCTAAGGCCTATTGAAATTCGAATGTCATACAGATATATTACAAATTTGTAGGAGATATATTACAAATTTGTAGGAAACACAGTTAAAATTGTTTTTCGATGTTAATATGGTGATATTCACTATTTGATAGAATGGTTCAGTTGCACATATTCGAACAAGTTAAACAATTGATTAGAGTTTGAACAGTCGATTGGCCGTGGGGTATACTACTCCTTTAGAAAATAAATACAGCTCGATACAAAAATATAATAAATGTTATATCATATCACTATTACACTCTATGTACTGATAAGGCAATAGACTCCGTTATTTTTTTTAGTCTTTGGGGACATTTTATTATGTAAACTTTTCATGAATATTTAATTGGATCAGTGACTAATACTTTATTATTTTGAACTATGAGTTAAATAAAAATATCACCAGCCAAATTGTTTAACACTGGTGGTATATTTGTTAGTTTGGTAAAATGTTTAACCCTGGTATTTTCTCTGGTTAGGTACGTAACGGCCGGTTCTTTAAATTGTATTATAAATACTTTACAAAGTGCATTGAACCACTTCATTAACTAACCAGACTGAGTAGCATAAAGAGGCAATGAAACTTGTACAATAATTAGCAGTGGCGTAGCTTCCTAAAGCCCGCGGCCTACATAATTTTCTGAAATTTTGAAAAAAATAAACATGCCAAATCTGCAACTAAAAGCTTAAGTTTCCGTAGCGGGGGTGCGGGGAAGTGTCTCTAGCATACCTCTTACAGATTACAGCGGCGTTTTAAAAATGATAATGTTGACACTAATTAGTGTCTTGAAATCTATACATGCGCAACCAATGTATTCGTTCATAGGTTTTCAGTGAACTGAAGTAAATATACCAGGTTTATTAATCTAATCGATCCAAGTTTATGCAGATAATGTTGTGTTATTTGACCCATTTAACGGTGTTCATGATAATGCATCAACATGACGTAATGCTGCCAAATATTAACCCAAAACAATCTCCAAAACTTACTGAAAAAAGACATGGCAGGGCAACTCACTCCGTCATACACCAACTTATAAAAGTGGCCTACACATATTTGCGACCAAGCTACACCCCTCCCAGCAAGCAAGCCCATATAGGCTCAATATGGGCTACAGGTGGGCAAATATAACATATGGGCCCCATGTGGGACCCATATATTATTTGTTCAGCCTATATCGGGCCCATATCGGACTAAGCAGGCAAGCCCACATGGTTTTCTTGCAAGTATGCCCATATGGGTCCCGGTAAGTCATAACATGTGGGTCTGATAAGGGCTATACATGGGCGGCTCTTCCACATGGGCCCCATATGGGACCAATATACATTACCTTGCCCATGTTAGACCCACTTGGGTCCCAGACAAGCAAGCCCATAAAGGTACCCAACAAAAAAGCCCATATGGGTTCCCAACAAGTAAGCCTATATAGGTCCACAAACAAACAAGCCCAAATGGGTCCCGGCAACAAAGCCCAAATGGGTCCTAAACAAGCCATATGGGCCTCCGATACCAAGCCCACATGAGTCCCAGAAAGAGAGTCCATAAGGGTTCTCAACAAGAAAGCCCATATGGGTCCCAGCGAGAAGGCCTCTATGGGACCCAAACAAACAGACCCATATTGGTCACAAAGGGCAAGCCCATATGGGTCCCCATCGAGAAAGCCCATGTGTGTTTCCATCAAGCACCCCCATATGGGTCCCAGCAAGTAGGCCTAAATAGGCCCAATATGGGAAATACCTGAGCACATATATAATATGGCCCCATGTGGGATCCATATATGTTTTTCTGTCTATATCGGGCCCATATTGGACCAAGCAGGCAAGCCCACATGGGTTCCAAGTATGCCCATATGGGTCCCGTAAATCTATAAATATGTGGGCCTGATAAGGGCTATATCCGGGCTGATCTTCCACATGTGAGACCAATATACATCGTCTTGCTCATATTAAACTCACTTGGGTCGCAGGCAAACATGTCCATATAGGTCCCAGCAAGAAAGCCCATATGGGTTGCCAACTAGTAAGCCCATATTGGTCCTATCACGAACCCAGCAAGCAAGCCCATATGGGCACAATATACCATATGGGCCCCATGAAATATTGTTCTGCCCATACCGGGCCCATATTTGACCAAGCAAGTCAACCCACATGGGTTCCAAGACAGTATGCCCATATGGGTCCCAGTAAGCCATCCCATGTGGACCGATATGGGCTATACCTGGGCTGATACACCACATGTGCCCCCTGTTGGACCCATATGCGTTGTATTTCCCATATCAGACCCAGTTGGATCCCAGGCAAGCAAGCCCATATGGGTCCCTGCAAGAAAGCCCAAATGGGCGCCAACCAAGTAAGCTCCATATGGGTTCCAACAAAAAAAAGCCCATATAGGTCCCCAACACGTAAGTCCATATTGATCCCAGCAAGACAGCCCAAATTGGTCCTCAACAGGTAAGCCTATATGGGTCAACAACAGCATGACCGCATGTATCCCAGCATGAGAGCCCACATGGGTACCAAACAAGCAAGCCCATAAGGGTCCAAGCAAAATGGCCCGTATGGGTCTCCAACAAACTAGCCCATATGGGTCACAAAGAGCATCCCCATATGGGTTCCCAACAAGCAAACACATATGGGATACCAACATTCAACCCAATACGGGTCCCATCAATAGAGCCCATATGGGTCCCCAGCAAGTAAGCTCGTTTCGGTCCCGGCAATCCAGCCTATGGTGACCCAGTATGGGCTATAACTGGGCTTATTAACCACATGGGTTCCGTGAGCGTCCCACATACATTGTTATGCCCTTATCAGTCCCAGGTAGGACCCACGCAAACAAGCCAATATGGGTCCCAGCATGAAAGCCTAGATATGCGTCACCCAAAAGCAAACCCATATGGGTACCAGCAAGAAAGCCCATATGGGCCCCCGAAAAGCAGGCCTAGATGGGTCACCAATATCAAGCCCGTATGTGTCCCAGCAAGAGAGACCATATGGGTTCCTAACTAGCAAGTACATATGGGACCCAGCAAACATGTCCATATCGGTCAGTCTGATGTGTGTTTCTATGACCAGTTCAAAGCAGTTATTCACGGCCGCCATGTTGTTTTGTCATATGCAGATTTTCTTTCGAGGACCACAATGCAGCTTGCATTTCTTAAATATCAAGTAAATAAATATGTGTTTTGCACTTGGAAAAATGTTTGTCATAACTTAATAATCATAATTGCAATTTAAATCAGAATTATAGTAAATATATCTGTATTGTCATGTATTTTCGCGACTATTTCAAAAATGTTACTTCACTATCACAACACACATTTGTGTGTTGTTTTGTACGTGTTATCTTTGTACAAATAAAGCATGGGTTATCAGTAGGAAAACAATATAGTTGCTTTTGTTGAAGTTGCATTATTTATTAAAACGTACACTATATGGCAATTAATTGAATGTTGGAATAATTTCACTAATTGGAACAATAAGTTTCATGCATTTGAGTTCAGAAGTTTAATTGTATAAATTAGCTTAAGCAATCTCACATCCTACATTTCATTTGTATATGCCTCGCATTAATTATCATGTTCTTATTTATCGCTATAATCAATATTAAAATATTTAATTACACAAGAAATAAACAGCAAATTCATTTATGTTATTAATCGCGTTATATTTTATTCTAACACAGCACGGCTACGCCGCTTATTTTCCATAGATAAAGAATAAAATCAACCATGGGTTATTCTGCAACAAATTATGGGCGGAGCCTTATGTTTTGAAAATAGTTCCGGTAATTAAAAAGCGTTCCGTAAAATGCAGGTGCTTAATATTTTCACAGTATTTATCAACAATTCTACCACGGCTAGTGGTCCGTAGATAAAGAAGGAAAATAACTGTTGGTTATTCTGCAACAAATTATGGGCGGAGCTTAATGTTTGGAAAATAGTTCCGGAAATTCGAAGAAATTGTTTTGTAAAATGCACGTGCTTAAACGCGCGATAGCAAATTATGACAAACAAATCATTTTTGCATTATGTAGCGCAATTAAACCACATTTGTACTATATATTTTATACTAAAGTTAACAAAAAAACCTTAACGTTTTGTTAATATGTTTTTAATTTGCGCTGTTTGGCATGATAATTTCACTGCATTATATCGATAAGTATGACGTCATTCGCTCAATGTTTATCAATAAAGCTGACGTCATTTTGAATTGTTATGATTTATTGACGTCACAGAAACGCACGTCTGAATGCACTTCTCGGAAAATGGGCGGAGTACAGATACATATACTTCTCATTTATAACCTTTAAAAATACGAATTTTATATAAGAATGTGTTAGAATCGAAATAACTGACGGATAACAGTTTGTTATTGCGTTGATAACCAACGGTTTGTCGCTATGCTACCGCCCTCATGGTTTAATTCCTATGCATCGGAGCTCCAAACCGTTGGTTATTTCCGCAATAACCAACCGTTACCAGTCAATTATTTCTTAAGTATAACGCCATTCGCTCAATGTTTATCAATGAAGCTGACGCCATTTTGAATTGTTATAGTTTATTGACATCACTGAAACGCATGTGAATGTACTTTTGTAGAAAATGGGCGGAGTATAGATTATTATACTTTTCATTCATAACAGTTTGTCGTTCCCATGCTTGTTATCAAACCACTCGGGCTACTGCCCACGTGGTTTAATTGCTTCACATCAGAACTCCAAACTTTTTGTTATTATCGCAATAGCCAACGCTAACATGTCAATTATTTCGATTCTAACATGATCTTCTGTAAAATTGAATTATATCTTAATTAATGACATTATACATAATTGGTAAACCTGCTATACATTATTAAATATAAAATTTAAAATATTGACGTGTAGATCTATGATCTGACTAGGTTGGCAATACAAAATCTGAACTAGTAGCCAAAAAATTTGATTTTGCAAAGAAAACCCATTATTTAGAAATATCTTCAGAAAATATGCTTCATGTTTAAATATATTTTCCAAAAAATTTAGTAGCCAAATTATATAAATTTTAGTAGCCAATTATAAAGTTTTGTAGCCAATGGCTATTTTGGCTACTGGTAGCGCTTACATATGTTGTTAATCTTACCTGCAGAAGACTGGCCAAATACCAGTAGTTGCAATAGCATGAAAATATCTTTCTTTAAAAGGGACTTGTTCACAAATTTTCGTATTTTTAAAAAATGTCACTTAGCGTCTTAACTGCAATTTAAACTAAAGATGTTGGATTGACCAAATTATATAAATTTTAGTAGCCAATTATAAAGTTTTGTAGCCAATGGCTATTTTGGCTACTGGTAGCGCTTACATATGTTGTTAATCTTACCTGCAGTAGACTGGCCAAATACCAGTAGTTGCAATAGCATGAAAATATCTTTCTTTAAAAGGGACTTTTTCACAGATTTTCGTATTTTTGAAAAATGTCACTTAACGTCTTAACTGCAATTGAAACTAAAGATGTTGTATTAACCAAAAACAAATATATCAAGAAAAAAATTAAAATAAAATTGCCCTGGACGGGACTCAAACCACGCCCGCCAGGATTAAAAACCTATCACTGTAACCACTCAGCTATTCTGACTGCCGATCATTGAGGTGAATGTTTAACGCTAATCGCTATATAAGTGGTACCATGTTTTCCAAAATACCGACAAAAATCATTACAAATGCTTTATAAGTTTAGCCATTTCAGTTGATTTTTCATAAAACTATAATTTTAGCCATTTAGATATTAGTACTGGCATATAATAACGGTTAAAACAGGGTATATATAATGGGAAAAGAGTGTACGCATTCTGAGATAACGATCAATTAATATTATGGGTTTTGTTTGTTTGGCCATTTTCATGTTTATGTTTAGACAACAGAGTTGTGAGCATTATGTATAACCATAGTTTACAAATGACTCCTTACCAAGCGTGATGATGCAGTTGGTTAGTGCGCTGGCTACTGTCATTTCTTTGCATGGCTCGTAAGGCTTGAGTTCGATATTCACTTGGGGTTTTCTTTTGTTCAGGCTTTTTTGCTAATTTGTTTTATATCAAATATCTTATTGTGTTTTATATTATATTTATTTATTTAATGCACATGCCTTAGAAGAGCGTATTTCTATCAAGTAATATAATTTATAGTGCAATAGGAAGCCATTTTTTCGTTGACATAGTCTCTTTAAATAAGCATTTATAAATAGCTGATAACATATTTTACAGATATATAATACATACATGTATCCCCTTCTTCACACAGGTATGGAGATTATGAAAGAGCATTTGATTCAACAGTAGAACTTCAGCAGAAATGATGGAAAAGCACATTTTGTCAAACTTCAACTTGTCCAAGCTTGATAAAGTAAGTTTGATATTTTGAGAAAATGAAATTTGCTGTTTATTTCATGAAAATAAAATGGTAGTTTGTTTATAAGAGTACATAACATGTATATCAACTTTAATCTGATTTTTTTTGGAATCCCAGACTCCGTGGACTTCAAAGTCTTCTGTCAGACAATGATATGTAAAGCATACATCACATGTTGAAAACATATACACTGTTAACTAATTATTATTTATTTATTTGGCATAACATAATGCATACACTGATTGTTGCAGTAATAATTCCTTTATATAAAAAACAAAGGTTTAACTAACCTTAAATAATAATATGTATAAGGTTTGTGATAAATTTTGTCAGACACCCTCATTTTTTGTCTGACACATATGATTGTCTGACAGGTTTCGCACTGTCTGGAATTCTATGTATTTCTTCGTGTTTATTTCATTTCAACACATATTTTTTTAATTTGTACTTTCAGAACATGTGTTAAGGTCGAGGAACCAATAATGCAAGGCAAGCGTACACTGAGGATACTGAACAAAGCTACGTGTTGGTGTGTGCGATCCAAAAATGCTGCAGATGTAAATAAATGAACGTGAAAAACCCCATACTTCTGATAACCAAACAGTGATCAGTTCAATTAACTATTAACAAGGCAGTAATTGCCGAACTTGTATGCAGTCCAGTATGTTCGTGCTCATTACAAGAGACAGTCAGTTAGCAATGAAGTTCATTAGCCCTTACCACACTAAATAAGAGAAACAATGCACATCATAATTACCAGTATTATTGACACTTGATATTTAAATCCAGTAGTTTTAAACTAGAAAACATGCAATTGTAATTGTGAGTGAAATGATTGCAATCATAGTCTAAATTGTTGTATTACATCGACTTAAATTTTAAATAATTATACGTGTTTTAGCTCGACTATTAACCGAATAGTTTGAGCTATACTACTCACCGGTGCGTCGGCGTCGGCATAATGCTCTGGTTAAGGTTTGTGGGCATATCTCTGTAACTACTACAGATATTTAATTGAAACTTCTCGCATGTCGTCGGGGTCATTATGTGAGGTCACTGACCAAGGCCTATAACTCTTATCTGCAATTTAGCTGAATTCAGATATTCAGCTGAAACTCCTCACATGTCTTCATGGTCATATTATAAGGTCACTAGCCAATGCCCATTACTGTGACTAACAGATTAACAGAATTATGACCCCTTTTTGAACTTAGAAATATTCAGGTTAAAGTTTGTGTGCAAGTACATATCCAGGGCTTTCATTAACTTTTGAGAACCCGGAAGTTTTGCTCATAATATTTGGAAGTCTTGACAGTATTGCGCTACAGAAGTCCTGAGCATTTCAGAAATGGGTACATTAAGTATAAAATTCAAGGTTTTTTAAGGCCAGTTCTTTTTCATCAAGTGCTTATATGCCAATTTATTCAGTGAAAGAGGTATACATTAAGAAAAAATTTCTCAATTTTTCTTCTAACTTGTTCATCCTTACATGATGGAACTTCCTTGGTTGCAACTTTGGAAGTTCAGCAACTTCCATGGCTGCAATTTTGGAAGTTCTCTGACAAAAACTGGGAGTAAATTACTCCCAATCTTCCCTTAATAGAGGCCCTGCATATCTATGTAACTACTACATGTATTCGATTGACGTTTTTATGGTCATTATGTAAAGTCACTGACAGAATATATTATACTTTCAAATAATTTAAGTGTAGTGAATAGTCGAGCGCCCTGTCCTGAGGCAGCTCTTGCTAATTCACATATTACCTATAATATTTTCAGGCTTGTAAGTTAACATGTTTAAAAAAAAATTATATGCTAATATTCTTTAAAAAAAGGTTTAATTCAAGAAACATAACTTTTTAACTATTGAAATATTTTTTTAGAAATACTTGATCGTTTAGAATTGCTAGCTTACACTTTGATTTCACCACATCAGTCCTCCTTATATTTTACATAATCTTGATCATGCTTTATGTTTTGAATCAATTGTTGTTTAATGAAGGCTCGGTATTAAATGTGAGCAAGTTTTAACTGTTTTTACATATTGAATATTAATGCATGATCAAGTTAATATCATTGAGATTTGGCTCTTTCAAATTGACACAACCCTAATTATTTTCATACTTGAAATAGTTTGTGAGCCTTTGTCTTGTGACCATTCTCTAATGTTTTATAACAATAATGTATGCAATGACATGTATCAAAATAACAGGCTTACCTACTGAAAATAATAACTATATATCACAATCTATGCTTTATAAATATTTATAAGTTAACACATTGGCCTATTTGAATTGTTTTGTATTGCACTGTTAAACTTATGCGGTACTCTAATTCGGAACGATACATTTTTATATTTCGCTTTTGAAAACACAACTATCAGAATTGTTTGAAACTGTTTATGTTGTATTGTGGGTTGGATATATAAATTATATTGCCAGAATGGAAACACAATGCTATGTCTGAATTGATTTGAAACCATAATATACACTTACGTTGTATTCTGGGCCAGACAAATACATTGTATTGATTTTATGATAACACAGTTGTCTGTTGGAATTTACAAGCATTGAAACTGTTTTATATGCTGTATTCTGTGCCTGATACATATTATCAATATTATGAACGCAAGGTGGTATATTTCAGTATGTATATCTGTTATTTATGTTGTATTCTGTTTACATGTTTTGTTTGTAAATTCTGATAATAAAGTCAAACTACAACGTCTTTGTTCGGTTAATTGGTCCATACTATGCAATGCTGTAAGATTGGTATATCTACTGGTGGAGTTGTCTCGCATTTGATTCCATTATCATACCTTACTACCAGTACAGGCTGTGTGCTATAGAGTCACATCAAGTGTTAGATTTGTTCACACTGTCTTCGGCTTTTAAATGTGTCTGAATTTACTCATAATGTGTTATTCTTTTATTGCTGTTTTATTGTGCCACATGTGCAGTTCTTAATCATGCTTTATTTACAGAATTGTATCTTTCTAGACTAGTGAATATGATCTGACTGGTATGGTCCATTTCTGTAACACAGACCAAAATGTCATCATGAATAGTGTGTGATTGTTTATTTTTCCTGTTTACATGTAGAAAACAAGTGATTGATTGTACATATGTAGTACACAAATGCATTGTCCGGTTAACATTATGAATAAAGGAACTAACACATCTATTGAATACCCTTTAACGACAACAGACATATGTTAATTACTAGTAAGTGTTATATTCTGCAAATGGCAAACCAATTAAAGTAAGAAAGGATTAAATCTGTTGTTGTATTAAAGACCTTTACATAAACGAAACCTACATGGGACCCATGCAAACAGTGTTAGCAAAACCCAACTGGGTCCCATATAGGATGCCCAAAGAGGACCCATATCGAAACCTGCATGGGTCCTAATTGGGCAGCTCATATGGGGCCAAGTGGATTTTGCAAACACCTTTTGCATGGGTCCCATATGGGTAGCCTATAATGGGGCCCATCTTGGATCCATATAGAACCCACATGTATCCCATAATGCAACCCATTTGGGACCCATGCAGAAACAGTTTGCAAAATCCCACATGGCCCCATATGGGATGCCTATAAAGGACCCATATCGAAGCCAATTATTGGACCCACATGGGTAGCCGATATAGGACCCACCATGGGTCCAAATGGGACCCACACAGGTCCCATATCGCAACCCATCTGGGACCCATGCAAAAGCAGTTTGCAAAATCCCACTTGGCCCCATATGGGTTGCCCATACAGGACCCATATCGAAACCCATATTGGACCTATATGTGTCCCAAATCGCAACCCATCTGGGACCCATACAAAATCAGTTTTCAAAATCCCACTTGGCCCCATATGGGTTGCCCATACAGGACCCATATCGAAACCCATATTGGACCTATATGTGTCCCAAATCGCAACCCATCTGGGACCCATACAAATACAGTTTGCAAAATCCCATTTGGCCCCATATGGATTGCCAATACAGGACCCATATCGAAGCCCATATTGGACCTATATGGGTATCCCATATAGGACCCATCTCGGATCCACATGGAACCCACATAGGTCCCATATTGCAACCCATCTGGGACCCATACAAATACAGTTTGCAAAATCCCATTTGGCCCCATATCGTTAGCCCATACAGACCCCATATGGTAGCTCATATTGGACCCATATGGGTCCCATATATTTATGCTGGCTGGGCTGATGAGATTCAAATCGACATAATTTCATGACGTATTCACTGTTGTGACGTATTCAAATTGCATCTTGTTCATTTTGTGAGTGGATGAGAGTGGCTGCAACCGAGTAGATAAGTTGTTTTTAAAGTAATTTGTAATACCATGTTGCAGAAAACTGCCAACATATTTATAGAATTGACAGTGAATTATTACATTGGCCATTTATACATGTATTAAAACTTAAGATTATAAATAAATATGTTTCAACATAGATCGAATACTTTGTTTAGGATGTAGATCTAGAATTATTATCGCTGTATAGAATATTCGGTTTTATTTCAGATCTGCATTGAACGTAAGCAGAATAAAATACTATGTCAATTGTCTTCCACTTTTTGTTTGACTCGTCAAAACAGTTCAAAACTATTTCACTCTTTTTGTCACTTTTAACTGTAATATTGCAGTATTAAACTATTTAGGTATAATTTATAAACTTTTTCAAGTTTTTACAAATGCCTATCATCAAGTTACCAAGTAAAATTATTGAAATATATACAAATACAATACAGCACCATTGTTTTCTACAACATTAATGATAAATTATTAAGTATGCGCATTAAATATTGGTAATAAATGAATGTATCGACGTGATTACAGACGACGTTTCGTTTTGCGTTGTATTTACACCTATTTACTTTCCGTTATATTTTTGGGGGGTTCAATAAAATGCAAGAATTTGGTTTCCTGTTAGCAGTTGCGCTCGGTGTTGTTTATCGTTACTAAAACACGGAACCTATTTATAAACTTCCGGAACCGGAAGAATCCGATTGCGATTGACACTTCCGGAACAGAGATTTTAAAGTCATCAGGTATTGGAAATGAAACAACCACAACAACAACAACAAATAGACTGGTAGTCGCGTTATCTATAGGCGGTTTTCCCGTAATAAATATTTTCACTAGTGGCTGCCCCACTGCTGAAAATATAAATTTATATACTCGTGAATTCAAATCGATATTCTACTATTTCCAACAAATATACTCAATATACAAATTTCAAGGACAAATGTTTAAACAATAAAATGTCTGTGGGCGATGAACTCCGGGTTGGTAACAGGATCTGTTCGGCTTATCAACAGGAATCGAACCGATTAGTAGTATGCTGTCAAAATCAGTAAATACATCAAGGATGTAAGACCCACATATAACATTTTATACAGCTTCCAATTAGGTGAGATTTTTAGATATCGTAACCGGTAATTCACGAATATGGAAACGGAGGATGATGAGATACATACATTTTGTTTCCGTTCATTTGGTTGAGTTGTTATATTTGTGAATACATATTAAACGTTCAAAGTAACTTGGTATCATAAACTAATGATGATGTCTCTGGACGTTTATCATTTCTATACCTAAAAATCAATATGACGACCTGACACGCGGGTCCTTTCTTCAAATGACTGAAAATCGTGTTGTTAAAAAATCACACTCTTCAATTAAGCATATGTCTTACAGCTCGCGACTTTATTAGCATTTTATTACACTAGGTCAAAATATATTACTTTTATGTGTGTAATATTAAACATCTATATTATAGTGTGTGTTTAAAATTATAAAGTTAATGGTGTACCTCTTAAACATCTACGCGTATTTACTTGTCGTATTTATTAAGCTCAACCACGAGTAATGTTTTGGGTGGTCTATTCGCGTATCTGTATGTGCTTTGATGTGTTTGTTTGTATGTACCCCAACAATAATTGTGAGTAAAATGAAATAGGTTTCGCCCATTTAAATGCCATTTTACAACAGAAGGTCCGCATGTACTCCAGGTGAATTACTATAGAATGAAATGTATTTACAATACATAGTGTTACAATGTGTTTGTACAATCTAACAATAGGCAAAATGGCGAACATTGACATAACATAATAAAATGGATTATTACATATCGATTTAAAAGGGAATACAGTTGCATAAGGACCATTGCTGTAAAACGCAAAATTGGCAAGCCTTATTGTCAAAACTAGTGTTCATTTGATTTTAAGCTACTTTGAACTACACTATCATATGCTTATTTGGTAAAATAGTGGTTATAATAAAAAGCGTACACACACACTTTAAAGGGACTATCTCAACTAAAAGGGCTCCATATTAATATTGGCATTTAATAAAGGTCACAATAATGTAAATATAATGGAAAAATAGTTTTTGCATACTGAGAACGAAATCATTACACAATTTAGATCTTGTTTGTTTGGCCCTTTTCTTGTTTACAATTTGTCGTCCGATTTGTGGGTATCTTATATAACCATACTATACATATTCATTTTAACAAGTCAAAATAGCGCAATTGGTTACGGCGCTGTCAACTGTCATTCGTTCTTACGACTCCGTCGTCGTGAGTTCTGCTTTTAAGTATTTTTCTTTGTTCGTTTTTATCAAAATTATCATAATGTAGTAAATTATTCATACGTTATTTATTGTATACGCCTTCATATTGCTCATGTTTTGAACATATAAGCATTATAAATGCTAAGGGAGATAACCTTTTCGTTGACATATACTCCTTAAGCTACGAATTAACGTCTATTCAGTTAAATCAATAGGCGAAACGATATTTAATTCTTATTAAGCAAGGGAAGTTTAAAGTATACAATAAATAGTTTTAATTGGACAGTCAGGGTTATTATCTATCAATAAATCTAGAAAGGAAGTAATGAATTCTTAAATCTAGGATGCCAATTCCATATCCGTGAACATTTCGAATGAGGAACTTTGCATTGTTAAAAATGTTAAATTATAATATGTCATTAAACACGGTTGACTGAATGGCAGCTGATATTTCACAGTTAAACTGAAATAACCAAAGACGACCTTTCCAATGCAACGTATTGTAAATGATTTGTTTAAGTAGCAAACTTGTACCGAACAATCTCCAAATTGAGAACGTCTTGTAATTATCAATGCTTAATGTTTTATAGAAGCGTTATAATACATGTCAATGTTTTACGGTTAATAGGGTATCAATATCGAAGAATGTGGTAATTTTAGGTTGTGTGTATTCAAGTTAAACACTTGGTTCTACCTTTGTTCAGTTATGTACTGTATGGAGCTAGATACAAATATGTAATATTAAAGTATACGGCATATTAAATAGCCTACAACCAACTCGTATATACTTATGGAGAGTGTTACTTGCCCATGAGGTACACTAAGTAATAGTTAGAACATATTAATTATAATCTTAAAGGTTTGCAAGGGCGGAGCGAGCGCAGTAAAACGTAGTAGATACCCATGTATGGTAATGCTTACTCCATTTTCTGGAAGGCGAGGTTACAAATAGCCAAACGAAAGCCATACAGAACATCTGTTAAGAACAATTTTATAATGATTAAGAGTTGCATATAATTGGTTCAATTCAGTTATTCATTGGCTATAAAATATTCTTATTTATGCAATGCACTTTATTACGCTGTACATGTAATTCACAATCGAGCTCGAATTTCCTGTTACCACCCACCAATTTTTGGTTGCATGACGTTTTCCGCTGTACACGTGTACTGAACGTTAATTACCAGATCTTGTAAATTTCTGAGTACAAGATCAGTGCTATTTCCAGTACCACAAGGTGACAAATACGTACGATGTAGGCGGGGGGTATCTATGACTTAAGCAGCTAATGTTAAGATTGTTACCAATGATGACATTTACAGTGCCAAACACTGTGACATTGTCCATCGTTAGCTTTGGCGGTGTTGGGGGAACAGAATTAGAAAATTAAAGCACACTGATTATGTATGTTTCATATCATAATTCATTGGTATCATTTGCTTTTATCAGTTCGTATGTATTAATCAATTCATAGTGAGGTATTGTACCCTAATGCAGTCTTTAATAACACACACATTTAGCTGTTTGTATTTTAAATTATCTCCTTACACGTTTACACGTTCACATGTTGAAATTTTTACAAGTGTGTGATATTAATTATGTATTAATGCTACACTAAACTACTTACACAAACCACTCCGCAGAATATTAGTTAGTTTTATTAACACCTACTGCACTGCCAGTTGCATACATTGTGCTTGCTTGGGCCGTAAAATGGCCATCATGCAATGTGTGAACACTAGCATGTGTCAAATATTGTCCGTAGTAGAGACCTGTGGGATGTGTCCACGTGTACTGTTTTGAATTATCCAGATTGGGCCACTCTCTGTTCGCCCTCGATACGTACAAACTAGCGTGCTAGGTCCATCTATGTGACATAATGGTATAATACAACTACTTGATCAATAAACGACAGGAACATAGAGAGAAATAGTAGTTGTATGTAAATAATGATATTTTGTAGTAGAAAACAATGCAACGAATATGAGAGGTGTTAATAATAACAAGACATACACACCATTTTTAAGGGAAGTCTCCTTGATTCTATTAGGGCTGAAACATTTTCCGCAGTACAGTAATGTTTGACTCCGTTGTCTGCTCTTGACATCAACAGCATAAGTGTGCTGTTTGTTCCATTTTCGCTTGCAAACGAAGACGATTAGTGTGCTATATTGAGGGTCGCGGTGGTTTGCGTGTTGCTACTCTTGCAACAACTGTTAGTTGGGGATGGTTTGCCAGGTGACGTAAAACAATGAATCTGTAATACGTCATCCTCAATGGCAGAAAGAATGTCAATGCCTGGTGTCAGTGTAAAATAGCTGACTGGACCGGTAATAAGGCATGTGGAACACATAGCAAAGCCAGTCTTATTGGTGTAAGTCCTAATTTTGGTGGCCTGCATCATTATATTGTTAAATGCGACAGTGTGGTAAACTACAGTGTCGGAATGAACGATTTAGATATGTTCAGAGCAAAGCGAAACACACATTTGATAATTATCCGCCGTTATAATTCAATTTAAAAAATGAAATTTACACTAAAATTACCTCAACCTCATGAATAATATATTAATGCAATCGAACTCTTTTTTACTTAACGTCGATGTTTTAAACTACAACATTGCTAAGTGTGTTTCCTCTACATCTGGGAAATGCCACACTCTGCCATTTCTCTCCGTCATTATTTGTATCAGATTCTTCACAGTAAGTGTTTGGCTTGAATTCGAAGTGAAGTTGTAACTGAATAACGTGTAATTTGGTTCACCTTCGGAGACGATTGCAGTACAGACCCCATTGTTACCCATGTTGCATATTGTACCAACTGAAAGCAGTGGCAGAGAAATACCTTTTCCACATCGTATACCAAGCACATCTTCATCGCATTCCCATTTGAAAGTTGCCGAAGATCCTTGCAATATTAGTTTTGAAACCCACAGGACCAGAGACAGTACTTCTAAAAATAGACGAAGCATATGCGTATGTTCTCGGTCGAGGTGTTTGCATTATTTGAATACATTCTCGTAAAATGACGTTTAACTTTAAAACTGAAAACAGTTTACAGAAAATGTAATGATATGGATGACATTTGTTGATGTAATTGTGCACAAATAATTATTAAGATTTAAACGAAACATTATATAAACCGATCTTTATATTAATCCAACAAATGTTCCGTTTAATTGGACGTTTTTAATAAACAAGTGCTTAATGAAATGATTAAATATACTTCGTATTTCTGTTGCAGTAATCAATGCAGATGGTTAGTAAATTGCTTACCCGATGTGTAAATAAATAAGAACACGTTAAAAATCCAATATAAAATGCACATTATCCCCAATATACTATACTTCTCTGCTGAGTAGTTTATTAAAAGCCTATTTTAATCCTTCTTTATTTGACTACACCGCCCCCCCCCCCCACCCAAAAAAAAATAAAAATATGTGGTATTATACCCCTGTGTATTGGCACCCTGCTGTGGTCACAGTGTGGACAGGGTGTGGTGATCCTTATCAGCTGAGATCAATACTGCTGCAGGGGAAACAGTGCACAAAGACATTGCTCAATCAGTCGAGGGAAAATATTACAGATAAAGATAAGATATTTTATGATGGACCAATACACATAGTGAAATACCCCTTGAGTGGCCAGACATTCATTAAACTGGGCCTTTAAACAAAAACTTGTGTCGTCGATACAACGATAACTACGTGAGCTATTTATTTTACAACCGCTTTACGCTTTTGAAAACTCTTTGCAGTTATGTGTCTTTTTTCAGATTATATTGTATGCTCTTACATTTTAACAGTTACTTAAATTTGTTGGACTTGGGTTCTTATATTAAGTGTGATTGTCTAAATTATTATTAATAAGCTCATGTAATAACATGCAAATATGAGTGTTTGTTTAGTTGGCAATGCAAGTGTACCTTATTGATATTTTGGTATTCATCAAGACTGATGGTTATGTGAACAATGCATATAACGTCGCAGCATGTAACAGGTACAATTGTTCTTACTGTGTTTTTTCTTCTTTTTCGAAATTCATTATATTGCATTTTGAAAAACGATTTAATATTTAAATTATTTATGAAGTAAAAATAAAACTAATATGATCGGGTATCTTATTGTACTTCAACGGATCAAATTCCACAATAACTCTGAAATCAACTATACGTTAGCATAACTGGTATTCTAAACATTTAGTTGTTACCTTCTACTGAATACGAAGACATGTGATTATACGTGCCAAACATTCTAAGGGGATCAAAACTGAACAATACACCAAATCAATGAGGAACTCATGTTAATTGTGTATGTTGAAATGTGATAAACAATGCAAAAGTAAGTATATATCATTTATTTAATGCATTGGCTATAAGTGCACCAAATTGTGCGATACTGTCACACGTTGTAAAAGCATTTACATGACGTGAATCCAATATAAAGATAAAAGCTTGTACAGCCATGTTTTCCAAGGTATAGTCATGGGTAAACAATGAGTTATTAAGAAGTGTTTCTTTCCGTTTACAGAATAAGTTGTATTGATTTTTACGGTGCAATGGTGTGTATAAATGGATTGTTAGTTATATTCTGCGGTCCCACGTGTTTATTGAAGGTATGGCTTAGTACATTCCATTTTATTGTTACATTACATTAAGTATGCGTACAAATAAATCAGTGACAAACGCTTATACGTATTACGTGAACGTGGACACTACCACTTATGTACACTTATATGCAATCAACTGCTGCTGCTTTTATACCGGGGAAGTTGTTTGAGATGTAATTCCCGAAATTGGATCGCCTTTCACGATGACATGTCGTAATGATGCGGGTTTCGGTGTTATATGGGCTAAACATGACGAATTTATGACCGAATGCTGTTGGTCGGCTGATGTGTGCACACCAGTTACTTCTGACTATATTGTGACTTCAAATGCAACAATTTTATTTAACTATCAAAGTTGTTAACGATTTAATGTGTGCGGCATTTTCATAAACGGATTCCAGGAACCATCTTTGACACGTGACCTTGCTGTTCGAGGTGTATGGTCTTAAATGTATTTTTATGAGCCTATCAATGTCACTGTAAACACAAACCACACATGTTTAAATAATTTCGAAAATCAGCAGTTTAACAACATTATCTGTCAGCCTTAGTCAGGGGGGTGAACGTATTTGCATTTGCATCGCGTCATCAATATGGCCGTCTAAATGCACATTCGAAGATTCGTTCAGCTGGTAAGTGGGTTTTAATATTACTTTCGCAAATTTAAACGTGATTATCGAGTGGTCCTGTGATTAAACTACACTGTTTTTTTTAATTTCAGCTTCGTAGCTGCTAGCATAACAAAATTGAAGTCATTTGAACCACGATCTGACCAGGATGTGTGTTTACATTTCTGAAAGCGGTTTAGTTTTAGTATCTGAGTTGTTTAAGAGACGCTATTGGAGGTTGTTGTATATAGTTTGGATGTTTTCATATGGAAAATAACAATTTTTAGACTTTGTTTTGCATTTACACTACGTCTGAGGTTTACATGGCCGAAAACAAACTGGTTTATGCACATTTTGGCATCTAGTAATAGGTGTATGCCCGTTTGTGCACAGAGTAATAGGAATAAACGTAAAGATAGTCTCCTAGTTTGATTGTTTGGCAAAATAATAGTGTTATATTTTCATTTGTATATGAATTCCAATGTTACAAATACAGTTTTATATAATTTGTTCCGTAAAAAAGCACAAAGTATCATGCCCTTTAAGTGTTTTTTGTGTGTATAAATTTGCAAAGAAATATTTTTTTCAAGGATAAAGTTATATTTCTTTAAGCATTATGTCTTATTTATTTTCAGTGAGACATGCCACGATTCAAAAAATATTTTACTCACATTACCAGGACGGGTATGCGCTCTGCTGTTAACCATACAAATTGCAAACCAAAAACGCCATCTTGGATGAAAAAGGTAGATTTTTGCATATTTCTTTGATTTCGTGTCTATTTGAAATTTCTTATATAGCGCAGAATACGCTCCACAGTTATTTGGACACCTCGATGCACATATTGTCTTAACAACAGGGTTAAAATATTATGGATATCAGCACGGTAGTTTTTGACGACTATGGTCAGTGGTCTTTTTTCAGACTATGCATTTTAATAAATGGACTATTTAAATAGTTTATTTTTGTTAAATCTAAAATATATCGCACATAGCAAGGATTTGTTAAGTTCGCAAATTTGATAGTTTACAGATATCCACATAATAATTATTCATGAATGCACACAATGAAATGTCTGTCGCCGAATTGGGAGAATGCACGATTCCTTTGTGGTTGTTGTTTTCTCTACATATGCCCGCATCCAGCCCAATACGCGGGTAGTTGGCCTTTGCCACGTAGCATTTAATAAATGGACTATTTAAATAGTTTATTTTTGTTAAATCTAAAATATATCGCACATAGCAAGGATTTGTTAAGTTCGCAAATTTGATAGTTTACAGATATCCACATAATAATTATTCATGAATGCACACAATGAAATGTCTGTCGCCGAATTGGGAGAATGCACGATTCCTTTGTGGTTGTTGTTTTCTCTACATATGCCCGCATCCAGCCCAATACGCGGGTAGTTGGCCTTTGCCACGTAGCATTTATATTTAAAAATGTATACATGGCTATATTGCTTGAAACCAGAATATATTTAAATGTTACTCTATTCGTTGCAAATTTATACACCACTGGCAGTGCCGATGGTACTTAATTGGATTGTTTAACGTTGGAACACAATGCTTTTGATTGACTTTTAATTAAACGTATGTAGGTGCCTGTATGTTCAATCGATTTCTGCTAATTTAATTATGTTTACAGTTTACTAAATTGCACAGACAACATAAAGAAAGTCGGTTATGCGTCGGGAGAAAATTGCTGCGTTCGAGGATTCATGCACAGACATTTCGCAGAGGTCAGAACCCAACTGAATGGGGGACATAATGAGGAATAGAAACATTTTCGGTGTATACATGGTGTATTAACAATGTGACACATAAACCATCGTATTAGAAACGTAATTCGGTGTGATAAACATATTTGGAAGCCTGTCTTTACACAGTCTTGTTATCAACAAAAACATGTATGAGTATTTGTTATTCATATTAAATGTCAAAAGTTAAATATACATACACAGAACATTATTTTGTGTATGAACAATAACTGAATGGCATTCATACTAGTAATTGTTTCATTTGATTAATATATTGCATATTTATTTTTTGCAGCTTTTGTTATGTATAAATGGAAAACTGTACTATAATATAATACTAAACTAGTCGTTCCATATACATGTATGCAATTGTTCCTTTTCAGATCTGTTCACCGTTCATTAGCATTTCGCATGCTGTATCATTGTAATCCTAGGGGTAATAACATTCTGTTTTGTTCTGTTTTGTTTTTTAAATGTGATTATATTGATGTAAAATGAAACAAACATGTAGATAGTGATTTGAAAATGTGCTTTACATACACACATATATTTGAAGTAATTCAAAATGACATTATAAATTCATACTTAATATTAAAAAGTATATAATACATATGCAATTTACTGTGCTGCTATATTGTGTAATTCCCACTTATGTACAGTAAATATGAATAAAACAAAACAAAACAATTCAAATATGCGCTTTTATTGTTTACAATAAGTAAAGAATGCATTTCATTAAATTCCCATTGTATGAACTAGCCAACATCTGTTGCATTTTCTCCATTAATACACAATGTCTTCTTCTGAGCTTCTTCAAGCATGGTCGATGCAGATGTAGTTGTTTTTGGTTTGTCTGTCAATCCGTCTGGCGCATTGGAATGTGCTGCATGTGATTCCTGAAATGGATATGGTTTTTGTAAACAGAATCCGTAAACATATGTGCTACTGGTTTTGAGAACTTATTTAGTTACAATGTATTAGGAACGTTGAAAACGGTATAATTATATGTTTACACCGAATATTATCCTGTCCTAGCTTGTAAAACTATAAAAAGAATAATGAAAATGGCAGTTTATTTTCAGTTAAGCAAATTGCTATGTGCACAAATGGGCATAAACCAATTACTGGGTGCCAAAATGTGCATAAACCAGTTTGTTTAGGTCGTATAAGCCCCAGATGTGGTGCAAATGCATATATAAATATGGTTATTTTCCACACAAAATAGCAGCAAAGATATATACAACAACCTCCTATAGCGTCTCTTAAACAACTCAGAAACTGAAAATGAACCGTTTTCCAATATGTAAACAAACATCATAGTACATAATGACTTCAATAACTTTTTTATTCTAGCAACTACGAAGCTAAAATTTAAAAAAAAACGCGTGTAGTTTAATCACAGGACCAATCGAAATGCACGTTTAATTTTTCGAAAATAATATTAAAACCCACTTACCAGCTAAACAAATCTTCGAATGTCCATTAAAATGTGCATTTAGACAGCCATATTGATTACTCGATGCAATGTCCCACTTAAACATTACGCAGTGACAAATACGTTCACCCCCCCCCCCGTTAGTACTAAGAAGGAGCAACATACGTAATATTACACCATGCGCACAAATTTAAATGCATGTATCATAAAACACAAAAAAAAATCAAATATCTATTGATGGAACAGGCAGAGAGATAAACGACTTCGCACATAGCATAATAAGAGACAGTAAATAAATGCTCTGGTCCATGAATTGTTGTCAAAATCAATATATATGTAATAAACTAAGCAACTAGTTTCTCCATTTCTTCTTCGACCATGCCCTGCAAAGGGTTTTGTGCAACACGTCTTCAATAGTGGTTCTGCTATTAAATTAACACCCGGCAGTAAATTCTAAATAGCCATATCTTAACTATAAGAAAGAAGACCTTATATATAGAAAGGTAATTGTCATTATCAAAAGTCATTCACTACCAACAGTTTAATAACATGAATATGAAATGTCATGCAATAAACGCAAAACAATTTAGGAATGACTAATATAAGTTCTGTATCTTTAAATGACACGACGAAACAACTGGACGCCACCATTTTTTTAAAAAGTAAACCAGGGCTCACACTGGCTCTTATGTTTCTTGATTTCTGTGCCAGACTGGCTATTGGAGAGTAACGGTTTGGGTGATAAATTATGTGCTGTGTACATAAACCAGTCTCAGCAAAGTGTCTTATTCACGTTTATATCAGTACCAATTGCTTGTTATGATTTGGGGACACCACGAAGTCGGCGTTTAACGTAAAATGATACTCGTTGATGAAAACTTCTTTTTTAAAAATCGGGTGCGGGGCAAAATTGTAGGTGCGGGCGCAAAAAAAGAGAAAACAATTTTTTTGTCGATTTACGATTTTAAGGTGCGGCAAATCCGACGAACATCTGATCAATTTGTTGTGGCCTAATGTTTACGTTCAATAATTTATGTAAATGTAATAATTATTGCAGGTTTAGCCGTACGTGATTTCCTTCTTTGTCTACGGAAAAAGAGCCGCGTGACGTATTAGAATGCACATATAACACCTAGAATCGTTTTGCTGACAAGTTTGAAAGCTAATAGTTTCAACAAATGTGTAAAACAATGTAGGACGGGACGCGAAGGGACGGGACAAATTGTTCCCTATATAGTGTGTTTGGGATATAGATATGCGGACACGCTATTGAATCATGTAAAATAACATGTTGCATGACTAGTACATGTATATATAGTTGTGGTGTGAATTGAATAAGTGATGCGTTACTTACACTTCGACACTTGTAGATTGTAAACGAATATCTGTTATCCAATATAAATGTGTTTGTAGATGAGCAACAATATAAAACTTTTTGACAAATACTTACAAATACATAACATTCATTGCGGTCGATGTATTAGGTCCATATAATTTTAACAATAATACTAATTTGCGCGACGTACTGACGTATGAAGTATACACGTTTTGTAAGCGCATATGTTCTACTTTAAATGTCACATACACGATACTGAGCAAATTAGCGTTTTATATTCATTTTCACACATAATTGTCATCTGTTCCTTATATACTAATTGGCCGCAGATTTATCAACAGAACAGAGCAGAACATAATATTTATTTAACTTAAGCATTACAAGCTTATCGTTATACAGACAGACAAAGAAAACATACATGGCATGTGACATGTAAATAATACCTTTAAATATTATAAATTAAAAATATCTATCTAATTTCAAAAAGTCATAAAAGTGAGAGTGTTTTAAAGTAAACAAGATACAAGTTGTTACCATTAATTTTAATTTACATCAGTACTGGAAGCTTGACAGGAATGTAGATTAACTTCATTAAATTAGTAACATTTTAAGCTGTACGTCATTCGATAAGTACCGAGCAATATATATCTAGCCTATAGGAAACAATAAAAGACATTTGTTACTATTTTAATATTGAATAATCATACAGACTCCATACGGCTATATTAAGGAAACGTAAGTAAACATTGTTGTTTCCGTAAATATTGTACAAACATATCATATGTAAACAGTCAACATTAGAATGAGCAAAAAAAATGTATATATTATTTGATACATTAAATTAATGTTTCTCTTAGTTGAAATGCTTTATGACAATATGTTGCCAGCCTTTTTAT
Organism: Congeria kusceri; assembly: GCA_027627225.1. Lineage (NCBI taxonomy): Eukaryota > Metazoa > Mollusca > Bivalvia > Myida > Dreissenidae > Congeria > Congeria kusceri. The sequence goes on along the minus strand of CM051030.1, from coordinate 29,077,209 downwards.
GATCGTTTTATTTTCACATTGCATTAGAGCAATATATTTTACCAAATTTGTGCTGGTATGAAAATATTATTGGATATATTTTTTTCAAAAAAAATGGGTGAATATAGGGCACTTGAGAATAAAATGGAATTCATCTTCAATATCATTCTGGTCGCAAAGTGTACATTTGCGTTCATTTCTTGGTACATTATTGTGCCGACCGATTTCAGTGTTTAATTTGTGAGCTGACAAATGTAATTTGGCCAAGACATTTCTGTATTTTGAATTTTCCAACAGACTTATATATGCTGATTGTTCAAATTAGAGTTTTGTTTCTCTGTATACATCTAGAGACGTTGATTGGTCTAGATCTGACCACCAATTGCTAATATAGATATCTCGGAGTCGAGTTCTTAATATGGGAATGAATGCTTCTATCTTAACAGAACCGGGATAGAGCCATATATCATTTGGACCGGATGTCTGTAATATAAAACGTACCTGTGAGTGCCAGAATTGTTTACATCTATATTATCTAACTGTTCATTGAATATGGTATATAAAATACAATTGTCTTGCTTAACATGCTTAACAGTGCGAATATTTAAAAAATATTCAATCACTCAAACATATCTTTCAATAAACAATGGAAATCTACCAAATTCGCAATACAATGCTAGAGTATTGGTAGACTGTTTTACATTTAATACCCATTTACAGAACTTCTTATGGACTCTTTCTTCTGACTGTACATAACCCCAAACTTCTGAGCAGTAATTTAAAACTGATAGCACGTATGCATCAAACAGATCAAACATAATACTTATTGGCACATTTTTATTTCAAATAATGGACATTAATGAATGTAGAGATAGCAATCCTTTTCCAGCGAGTGTTTTTATAGCCTGCGCGACGGAGCCGCCACTGGAAAACACCACCCCTAAATAATTGAACGAGTTAACAACTTCAACTTCTTGATTTTTATAAAATCATTTGTTGTTAATCCCCAACCTTCCCCTTTTTCTGAAGACCGTGATTTTAGTTTACTATGTATTAACCGTGAGATTCAATTGACGACAGTATGCACATAGACTATCAAGAGAATTGTGTAGACCATCTTTCGATTCCGATATAAGAACTGCGTCGTCGGCAAACAATAGTAAAAATATAGCGATTTGATCAATATGAATGCAATCATCGATATTTTCTTGTCAATGCATCTCAATGTCATTGAGGTAGAGGGAAAAGCAGATTGGAATAATCCATGGTTGCTCTTAAAAATACCAGACAATGTTCCCAAGTGTTTGACACACAGTTTCACCTCACTATACATTGACCGCAAAACGGACAATAATTTGCCGTCAATTCCTAATTTAATGAGCTTGAACCACAGTCGCTTCCTATCTATGCAATCATAGGCCTTTCTATAATCCACAAAACAACAATATATATTTTTTTTATGAGTTATTTGTCTTTGTATCAACGAATGTAAAATAAATACTGGATCGAGTGTGCTATTTGTTTTTGAATCCAACTTGAACGTCCGTTAGAACAGAATTTTCTTCTGCCCATGACTTTAGTCTCTCGTACTATACAATGGTAAACAAGATAGAGCAACAGCTTGTTAGCGTAGTTCCCCTATACTTGTTTGGGTCGGATTTATCATCTTATTTATGAATAGGGATAATCATGCCTGAGGCACATGCACGGGGAAATGACATTGAGTTTAATATATGATTACAAAATGTGTTTAACGGACGGATTATTTGTGGCGCAAATACCTTAAAATATTCATATAAAACATTGTCAATGGAAGGGGATTTATATGATTTATTTACACCTAGCCTTTTAACCCCTCTAAAAATTTCATCAACTGAAATTGGAATATCTAGTGACTCGAACGTCGCTCTAAATTCTTGACTATCATCACATTGAGTGATAAAGTCCAAATATTCATCTTTAATTTGCGTGTCACTACTAGACACGAGGTTACTAAAATATTTTTTAAATTCTTGATTTGAAATATCATCTCCATCAGTGTATTTTTTTCGCGGTTAAAATATTTTCCAAAATTCTTCGCATTATATAATATCACTCTGTCTGCGTCCGATAGTGTGTTGTTAAATTGTCTAACGGCTTGTTTATATACGGTATATTTACGTTTACATTCGTCATCAAACCAATCTTTTGAGTTGTTCTTCTCATGAAAACGTACTTTTCGTTTTACAGAGCTTTTTTCAAAATATGTATTTCCGTAAGCACATAAAAAGTTCGTAAATATCGACGTGATACTATTCACATCTCCATTCCCGTTGATTTCAACATTTAAATAATTTATTAGAGTATCTAAATTATTTGTTATGTCGCTCACAAACGAGTCTTTGTGTTTTGAATCGAATTTATAATACCGCGATTTAAAATTCCAGTGGCGTTCCGGCACACAGTATTTATTTTAAACAAAAAGGAGAGTGGCGCTTCATTTGAAAAAGTAGTAAAATCCCCAACAGTAAAATTCACAAGCAGATCAAAATTATAAGGCAGTGTCAACAAATAATCTACCACACCAGTACCGTTATGAGTCATGCAAGTGAAGTTACCCCCGTCGCCTGGCCATCGACAGTTAACTATCAGCTGATTTGTCGCTTTGCACATATCGAGTAGACGCTCACCGAAATGATTTTAGGTGGGATCTCGTGACTTCCTAGGCGTGGGTGTATCAATTGCAATTACGTCATCTTCACCTATATTGCGATCAAACTGGATATAATCTGGCTTAATACCAGTTCTACAATTTAGGTCGCCATACACAAAAAATTTCCTACGGTCCTCAAACAATAAAATATCTTACCCTAGATGAGTGAAAATATAAACATTATACATGGTATGGACCGGGGATGATTCGGGAGCTATATATGTAAAACAAACATTATCCTTCATATTGAAACAAATCAAGTTTATTCCAAATAATACAATCTACTGAGTTTTGAGCTAGGCTTACATTGTTTCTGATACTATCTTTAAGATAAACAATGAGACCGCCACTTGATCGGTTTGCGCGGCGATTTTGATATTTTCGATAAGAGTGAATGGGGTTTGAGTATCCCTTAACATTAATGGCAGAGTTAATATTAATCCACGTTTAGCTTGGACATATAATGTCATATTCACAAAGAATATTTATAAAATCGTTTGAGAGTTTGTTTCACAGCAGTAAGTCCGTCTACATTCTATGACAAACACTTTAATACGTTCTCACTTGTGTCCTAGCATGGTCCGCGGTACAGCAACGATGCACCACGTTACGAACACACTACGCACTCAGTGACGAATTGACTGTATCATTTCATACTCTTCTACAGACTGTGTACTTCTGTTCTGTGATTCGTACGTGACAGTGCCAGGAGAACTGAAAAAAAATGACAGACGCAATATTCATGGACAAGAATTACCATGTTTAATTGGAAATTTCGTTTTACATTTCTACTTTACATTTACATTGATTAAATATATTTTATCAGTTATCATTGCAAATTTGTTATTAATAAATTATGTATTGCACATATTACATACTATTTGCATGTAATTATTGCGACATCACATACATACTCGTTAGCAGGCGTGTTTTGTTGTGGACGACCTTTAAAAGAAACATTAAACGAAGACGTTTAGAGGACGCGAATCTATCACTAAACAAAATAAGTAAAAGTAGGTGTCAAGATTACAGCAGAAACTCAATAACATGTTTCTGTATTCGGATATAGTCGGAGTATGTAAATTGCAATATATCTAGACAAGTTTTGTCATACTAAGGTGACACAGCAAAAACTAACGTGAATGCCTATCAAACCTTTCAATAATGATTTATTAACTCATGCATGCACCCAGAGCGCTTATCAATATTTCCGTACCCCTCATGCTCAACCAAATTTTCATATAAATTTACTCTTCTGAGTGTTTAACATTTCGTCACCTTGTACAATTTGTTGCTCGGATATTGATGTATGTGTGCTATAACGGTGACTGCTCTCTTCTAAATCCTGCTGAATTGAAGTGTACTCACCTTCATCGCCAGTGGTTTTGTCAGACCTTAAATTGTATATATCTTAACATACATGCATATGCTAATACTACAAACCTATGTTATCGTTTGAATAGTGAAAAATACGCATAATTCGTATATGATTGTAATGTATGCATGCTATTTGCATGCGCATTTCATATTGTTCTTACGCGTATTTTATACAATTAGCAATGTATAGAGCAACTAGAAACAGCTATACATGTTTAATACCTCGGTTTAGTGTGGCCCTCCTTCAAGTTTTCTGAAACAAATCGCGGAAATATTATTAATGTTAGTTTATTAAATATCGAATATTAAATCCAAATCAATTTAAGCTAAACAGGAACAAAATAATAGCGTTGTGTGAGCTGGCACATAAAAGGTTAGGTATCTATATGTAATTAGTAGGGATGGCATCGAATACTAAACTCGGTATTCGAATATTCGTATTTTCATTGAATCGAATATTCGAATATTCGCATTGATTCATATTTACTACATGAAGCTTTTATTACCTAGTCGACACCATGTAAATAAGGTTACAGCTTTTTGGAACACAGTTTCGCCGTATCTTCGTTAACAAATTGCAATATCATGTCAATGCGTTAATGACATTAAGAATAAACTACTGAAGTCCCATGTTAAGTGTTTTTTAATTAAGAATATTGGCAATAATTTACAATGCACATATTTCTTATCAAGTTGGACAAGTGTCATTGATCATATATGTTTATCGGCGAATTTGAGCAGCATTTCTCGTCTATAATGACTGCCTAATGTCTGATCTCACTTAAGTAATTATTTGCTTTATTAATCTTTTTACAGGGTTAAGTACTGGTGAAATGTTATGGCTTTATAATGTCCGCTGTAATTGTGTAGTACTGGCCACTAGACGCTGACTACTGACACGGACCCGTATATTCAATATCTTTGTCAGACACATGACACGAGGGTAATCTTTTGAAAACACGGTGTAATGTATCTACTGGTGAAATATGTATCTTCTGGTGAAATACTGCGTTTAGATTGAACAAAAACTGCTTTCTACAATCAAAAAATAATGCTTTAAAAAGCAATACAAATTTGCGAATATTCGAATGCCGTTTTAACTATTCAAATAACGATAATTCAATCGAATATTCGAATAGTTTTGCCATCCCTAGTAATAAGTGCTATATTGTGTACACTATGTTGAATTCAAAGACTATAATTATATAATGCTATTTTGTTATACTGAGGAATAATCATGTACTGTTAAATAGCGTCCTCATTCAGTATTAACGATGTTATGAAAGAATCCCTACAGACTGGGTCATTAAACAAAACAAGAATAAATATAAATATATATTGCGTCCGCATGTGCATTTACAACATTGTACAAGGACAGAGTGACTGAATTACCTTTGCGTGTCGAGGGACATCTAACGTCATATTTTCTTCTCAGACAAACCACAGTCCGGACAATAACTATGAGTATACATGCTGATAGTATTCCACAAACAATTCCTGCAACCGGAACACCGGTATCTTTCGCGGTCGTAGTGTCGGCTGTAATAAAGTATTTACATCTTCTACCAGAGTATGCATGCATTGATTATGTAGCGTTACACGGAACACTAATGTATTAATTTATTCTGGCATACTATAATGAACACATAATTAGCATTCCTCTTGACTGCCCATCTTAACTGTTTGGAATTCCGTGTAAGTTAATGGAAAACGAATCCATACGAATCAGGGAAACTTTCATACCTTTATTATTGGGTATCGAAGTTCTGAATGTCTTGCTGAGGGGCGTTGAATTACCGTTCGCATTGAATGCAAATAACTCCATTTGGTATTCTATTCCACTTAAAAGTCCTGTTATCATCGCATACATCGGTTCGAGACTATTTGTCTCGTTAAACGTACGAATAGTCAATGAATCTGTTGATGATGCACGGTATTGCAGTTGAAATGTTTGTGACATACCGCCGTTAAATGTCGGAAGCCATATACAACCACTGTTGTTTCTGTTATCGTTTCGTTTATGACATAGAAGTATGTTGGTTGTTCAGGTTCATCTATGATATTGAACAACACAATACAATAGGTTATAAACAAAGTACGATACGAAATATGTTTGACTTTATCAAGTAAGCACGATTTTATAATATATTGAAGGAAGAACTTTATTTAATACATGAACGAACATTTACAATTTCCGCTGCGGAAAACGAATAATCAATGGTCAGCCTTTTATCAATAATAAATGGATATAATATACAATTCTGAATACAATTAACGTCTACTCACATAACACATATAATTTTATAGTTGCGAAATTATGTCCAGGAACCGGTGTATGTATTGTGGGGTACATAGTGTTCGATACGTTACAGGTAATTGTGGTATTTTGTTGAACTGTTCCTGTCCAGAGCTGATTGGGCCAGGAATAGGATGGAGGTGGGTTGGAGTCAGAATGACAGGCGAGCGTTATGGTTGCACCAAACACCACACCCAATTTCTTTCCGGGTACTTCATGACCGATAATATCTCCAATGTGTATTGTTGGAACATCTGGTGGATCTGTATTTATATGTATACTCATATTCATGTAAGAAGCATACATCCGTTAACACAGTGAAGTGTGCATTATCCATAGACTGCGACGTTTCCACCCTACATTACAATTGAGTTGGTTTATTTGGAACATAACATTTGCGGTATTGCTAACCTATATTGTAACAACATGCACATAGTTACTGCATATTTACTTACACAACACTTCTATGTTCGCGATGGAACTCGACTGTGCTGTTACATACTTATCCCCTGTTGTTGTCATGGTGTTTTCCGCTGTGCATGTATATGGACCATTACTCTCCGGATTCTGAAAGTTACTGAGTACTAGATCAGCGCTGTTTCTCGCTCCACGAGGAGTCCACGAGTACGATGTCGGAGGAGGATTACTTTGACTGTAACAGCTAATTGTAAGAGTGTTGACAGCAATTATCCCAATTGTACCAAAAACGGTTACATTACCAATCTTGAATGTCGGCGCTGATGGCGGATCTGGAATAGAGGCAGACATGTATTGTATATGAAAACAAACGCGACCGTCACGAACGTCCTACACTTGTTTCATGCTAGTATGGACATTGTTTGACAATGGCATTTATGTAGGTAACGCAAACATGACTGGTCTTTCAGAATCAGAGCAACACTATACATTTCCGGTCACGGTAATACAATGTAACAGTTAAATTCCGTGTACCCTTTCACTGTCAAACTGCATAATTGTCATCACTTGTTTAAAGCAATGTGTTAATGATAGATGTCTTTTAATGTATTACTTTGAGTGTATTGTTTTTAAAATAGGTTAATAATGAATTAAAGCAAGCTAAAATAACTACAAAACCTACTTAATACTATTTATATATCAGTTTAAGATTGGTTTCGTCATGTATGCATTTTGGTGTTTATCATTATTAATATCATTATTATTATTAATCTCATCAACATTAAGTAGTGTATGCACATGCTTCTGTTTTATTTTTGTTTAATACGGAGCTTTATATAAATTATAAACAGAATCAAATTGACTATTTATTAATTCAATTTATTGATTAAAATCATATAGTATAGCATCAACAAATCTAACAAATGACAAGCATTGTTTAGATTTGTTTTGGACGGATTTTATTCCAAAAATTGACCTGCATATACATAATCTATACTGCCTACATTGTACATCTACCGCTATCGTTGTACTGTTGGTCCCATTGACAGCTGCGCCCACATTTGGTGTCATGGTGTTCGAGACCTGCAGTCTGTACTGGCCACTTAGTGAAGGTTGGATTTCTGCAACACTCAACTGGGAACCTGTTAGAGTACGTGAGTCTGGTAAGGTCCACCTGTATGTGATACTTGGAGGGTTACTGGTGCTTGTGCAGGTGATATTCAGTGTACTGCCTCTTGTTATCTTGATAGTCCCTGTCACTGCGGAACCCTGGTATGTACACACAGGAGGATCAGGACCGTCTGTAAGTGGAATCATTTGCTTAAGGCATCATCAAATATATATATTGACACTTGCATACAAGGTATATTATGTACGTGTGTAACTGCAGAAAGTATAATAACTTAAATAACACATCGATGGTGGATGTCTGTGATCTGTACATTGTGCCACCGTTACTGGCATTGCAGTAGATCTTAGCTGAGTTGTCGTTTCTTGATGGCCTTTGAGACAGTGTGCAGGTCACAACAGAGAGTCCCGCCTGCACTAAAATTACACTTGAAGACTGGGATGTTGTATTCACATCCCCAGTAGATGTCTCACGGAACCAGGTGACTATGGCTGCAGGATGTCCGCCCGAGGTCTTGCATACGAGTGTTCCTGTAGTGTCAGCTATGATCTTGACCGTGGGGACTTGACGTAGAGTGACTCCAGTGATGACAACTGAAAATGGAACACATATCAATTAAAAAATTAAGGCTCTGTGTTCACAAAGGATCAACTAATGAATCAAGATCAGTCTTAGCTATAGAAGGGAATTTAAGTAAAAACCGGTGATAAGTAAACACATTTGTTCAAATGTTTGATGTGGGACCACATTTCGAAAGTGGACAACTGAAAATGATCAGATGAACAACAAGGGTGCAATTGTCACAAAGATGCACCTGTCAAAGAAGCTTTTTGGGGGTTAAGTATAAATGACGAAAGATAAACAATTCAAAAACTAAAATGGTAGAGTAATGGGACTTGTGCATCTAATTCATCTCTACAGCCTCTATCTGTGTGGTGAGTTGAGGTGGCAAAACTATTGCATATATATTCTTAAATATTTAATCAATACAACAAAATAATCAAGTTAGGTAATTAAAACTTAGGCAATTTAAGTTATTGTTCTTGTATGCTTCACTTCCCCATCTCATGATGTCGATAATTTCTTCATACTTATTTGAAAATCCCTGTATGCATGACAATAGTATGCTTGGCATACATTTGACATTTGACCTTTAAATGTGACCTTGACATTGGACCTAGGGACATGGTTCTTTCTTTTGACATGCCATCTTACCATGCTTATCACTTCTGCAAAGTTATATGTAAGTTCATCCATGCCGGACAACGATATGCTCCGGACAAAGTGTCAAGGATTGATTTCTTATATTTGATCTTGAATTGTGACCTTGACCTTGGGCCTAGGGTTCTGGTTCTTGTGCACGGCACGCCGTCCTACTATGCGTATTACTTATGCCAAGTTATTTGAAAATCCATTCATGCTGAACAAAGATATACTCCGGTCAAAGTGTTAAGGATTGATTTCATACATTTACCTTGAATTTCGACATAGATCTTGGAGGTAAGAACTTGTTTCTTGCATGCGACACTCCGTCTAATCATGCTTATAACTTTTGCCAAGTTATCTGAAAATCCATCCATGCTGAACAAAGATATGCTTAGGGATTGATTTCTTATATATGACCTTGGCCCATGAATTGTGACATTTTCCTTGGACCTATGGATCTGTTTCTTACGCGCAACAATCCTTCTCACCATGCTTGTCGCTTCCTGCAAGTTATTTGAAAATCTGTCAATCCTGTACAACGATATGCTCTGGACAAAGTGTTAAGGATTGATTTCTTATATTGGACATTTACTCTGAATTGAGACATTGACCTTGGCCCCAGAGAACCGTCTCACTACGTTTGTCACTTATGCCAATTTGTTTGAAAATCCATACATGCTGGACAAAGATATGCTACGGACATAATATTGAGGATTGATTTCTTATACTTGACCTTGAATTGTGATCTTGACCTTGGACATAGGGACCTTGGACCTAGTTATTTGACGGCTCACCTGAGTATAATTAATGTTCATTATTGCATATGTTATTATATATAGTAACATATTTACATTAAAAAACGTGCATTATGTGGCTGATATCGACGTCATAATATTAGAAGGGCCAATTATGGATAAGCGGCCCATATAAAAATCAATAATTAGAAAATGTGCACTTATGCAAAACAATGCGATGCCATTTCACGAAAATTACTCCTTTGTAACGCAATCAAGCGTTATTTTCAGGTAGGTAGAATTCCATCTTTGGAATTACCAAGACTTTTGTATGGAAATCAAATAACAGCTGTCCCAGGACAGCGCGCTCGACTATGAAACATCTTGGTCAGAGTTATGGGGCTTTATAACTGTAAACAAGAGGGACACGATGGCACTAGGCTGCTCACCTGAGTTTAAGGCATCATAATGGCTTATAACAAGAGAGCCAAATGGCACTAAACCTCTTACCTGAGTACAAAGATCTGGGCCATGCAGTTTCAAGAGAAGAATTCTAAATAAACCATGTGACCAACAGGGTGTGGCCACTTTCTACCGCAGGGGCATAATTTGAACAATATTTGTAGTTAACAATGTTTCAAGCCAAATATGAAACCTCTGGGCCTTGCAGTTTCAGAGAAAAGATTTTAATGACCACTTTCCATGTCAGTCTATAGAAACCATGTGACCCCGGTTTGTACCATCTTGCTATTTAAGTCTCTATAAACCATGTGACGCCCCGGGGCGTGGCCAGTTTTGACCCCAGGGACATAATTTGAACAATATTTGTAGAGGACAACTTTAAAATGTTACATACCAAATATGAAACCTCTGGGCCTTGCGGTTTCAGGAGATTTTTCAAGTCATTTTGCGATTTAAGTCTATATAAACCATGTGGCTCCTAGGGCGTGGCCAGTTTTGACCACAGGGGAATCATTTGAACAATCTTTGTAGAGGACCACTATACAATGTTACAAAAACAAATATGAAACTGCTGCTGCTGCTGCTACTGCTACTTCTACTACTACTACTCCTACTACTACTACTACACTTACACTTGTAGATGGCACTTCTAAGAAGACCTTTGGGTAATCGGCTGTAACTATTTTAATTACTGCACAATTATTTTTCAAACTTGTCAAAAATAAGAAATAAGGGAGAACACTTCAATATATAGTATTATCTTAAAATTACTATTCATTTTGATACCCCACATAACAAAGGTAAAAAGCATTATGACAATTCAAAATCGCAAAATTGCGATAACAAAAAGTAAGTGTAGACAAAAGGTGATAACATAATATGAGAAATAAGTAAAAGTTGTAATGAGTATATTGTATGGTCACCTCTAGCATTCAGAGTTAGGACACACCTTAGCCTCTTAGACAGAATATTATTGTGCACACAGTTCAAGGAAATGCCTTCCCACTCCTGATTGAGCGAATAGTGAAAGTATGACGCCTTAGTTATGCGCGACCAGTAACAGAGTACACGTACATATCATTCGTGTTTTTGAATTGATTTATAATTGTGTAAACATTAAATTAAAATTTCATGTATCTTTGTTGCTACATTAATTGCAGTTAGGTTAGGTTCATGTATTTTTACATAAAATAATATAATTACTGATAATTACGCATTCTTGCCATTGCAATATTTATTGATCTTGTGTGTTCTTTTGGTTAGAATATCGCCATTAAATATTATGACCCTATGTTCCACAGATTTCCTACACGCGGCACGATAGCCACGTGCAGTTTATGAATTTGACACATGAGAGCACGAGGAATAATGATTGACCGTAGAGGGGTGATATCTAATCATTAATGTAAAGGAAAACATGTATAATAAGACTACACACAATTTCAGAACGATGGAATATGTTGTTTCTGAGAAATTCACGATGGAAAAAGGACTAGTTAGAAGTGCTCTAAGTGTACTACTACTACTTAGGCACGGATACATGATTTGGAGTATAAGGGGGCGGAAATATTCAATACCTTCAAAAACACACGCATACATTAATCACTTTGCAAAATAATGACTTTTAATATTCAAGATATCATATTTCAGCGTTTTGCAGATATTCTATAAAAACCTCCTGTGAATATAGCATTAAAAGGAAAATTATACCATTCTTCGATGAGAAAGTACTTTTCTGTTTTAACAATCGAAATTACCACCACCACCACCACCACCACCACCACCATCTACCATCCTCCATCACTACCACCACCACCACCACTACCACCACCAACAAACACCATCCACCACCACCACCACCATCAACCATTCACCACCAGCTACCATCAACCATCCACCATCCACCATCTACCACAAACCTCCACCATCTCCACCCTCCACCACCAACACCACCATCCACCACCACCACCACCACAAGCCACCATCCACCACCATCCACAAACACCACCATCCACAAACACCATCCACACCCCCCACCACCATTCACCACTACCATCTACCACCACCATCCACCATCACCACCCACCATACACTACCACCACCACCTCCACCACCCACCAAACACCACCACCACCACAACCACCCCCACCATCCACCACCACCACCACCATAACCCATTCTACTACTCCAGAGCTTAAGACAGTACTGAATGCAGAGCCTGGTCTGACCACTTTCTGTCAAAGAAGTGTAATTCATGACAGCATGTAGTTGTATGGCGCCAATGTGTTAACTATTCAATGCAGAGCTAAATACGGAGCTGAATCCAGAGCCATATCTGTATTCGACCTGGTACTATTTTGGGTACTTTTTACAAGAGTGTGTAGTGGTATGGCGCAAATGTGTTTACTATCATAGGTTTGCAATGCAGAGCCCAATAAAGAGCTGGATACAGAGCCGAATTCAGACCGTGTTTCTAGGGGTGCATTTTATAATAACTTATTGTGATATAACGGAAATGTGTTAACTATCATAGGCTGGCAATGCAAACTTGAACACAAGAACACAAGACAGAATACAGAGCCAGGTCTATATTCGATCTCGTGTTATAGCGGTATTATGAAAATGTGTGTTTACTACATAGGCTGGCATAAAGACATGATTACCGAGCTTAATCCAGAGCCAGATCTGTGTTATTTTTGACTGCTGTTCATAAAAGTGCGCAGTGGTATAATATCAAATGTGTTTTCTACCATAGATTTGCAATTCAGAGCTAAATAAAGTTATGAAAAGACAACCAGGTCTGTATTCGATCCGGTATTATTTTTTGTGTTTTTGTAACTGTCAGTAGTGGTATAACAGAAATGTGTTTACCATTATAGTCTGGCAATGCAGATCTGATTACAAAGCTGCATCAAGCGCAATATTTGTATTCGATTCGGTATTAGTTTCGATGTTTGTGTTTTATAACAATGTGTAGTGGTATGACTCAAATGTGTTTTTTTCTAAAGAAGGTATTCGATGCAGAGCTGAATACAGAGATGAAGACAGAGCCAGGTCGTGTTGGTTGTTGCTTTTATAATAGCATGTAGTGTATAGTGAAAATGACTTTTCTATCACTGGATTGCGATGCAGATGATGAATACAGAGCCAGCTCTTTATTCGGTGTGTGTTTCTTGTTACAGCGAGTAGTAGTAGGACGCAAAAATATTTCTGTTAGAACTCATAGGTTTACAATGCAGAGCGCAATACAGTGCAGAATGCAGAGCCAGGTCTTTATTGGATTCCGTGTGTGCTATGTTGATTTCAACAATTTCGGGTGGAGGTACGGCATATATGTTTTCTGTCACAGATTTGCAATAAAGACCTGAATGTAGATCTGAATACAGAGCCAATTTTATGAAGTTCTTCTTTGAGAACTACAACATCCGCTCGATCTTAAAGCCATCTTGAAAATGACAAAATGTGTTGGCTGCGTGCGCATCATGTGTGCGCAATGCGTCATTACGTTAGTTGCTATAAATAGGTATACCCTATAGGTAGGAAATTGAAAAGATTTGTAATCTTGGCCGTAACAGTTTCCGCAATATGGTCGGCAACCAGTGACCGTGAGTTATGGGGTGCGATTGTGATTTGTTTTTTCTGGGGTTTTAATGTCGATTCAGGACGTTTTAAACCGTTTTTGACGGGGTGCACCCCATAAGCAACAAAACCCCCGCAAGCATGTCCTGTACGTGCAATTCACCCCACACCGTCACTTCAGGGAGAGCAGACGGACAGACGGACGGACAAGGGCAAATCTATATGCCCCCCTCTAAAGTGGGGGCATCAAAACGCTGGTGTTTGTGGTACGATCAACCCCAATTTTGGTTTCTGTAGAGATCTTATAGTCATACATTAACTGTAGAAGAGTGGTCAAAATTTAATGAAAATCAAGTCTGTTTTTTAGAAAAAAAATGCATTTTTGCATTGTTTTTAATGGATAAATGGCAATAACTCTAGTGTTCCAGGTGAATCTGCCCCATTACCATCGAATCCCAACTAAGCTTTTATGGTCATTCACAAACTAAGCAAGTTTGGTCAACATTGAATAAACAAGAGGGCCAAAATAGCCCTGGGTCGCTCAACTGAGTTTAGCTAGTTAGAACTACCACCGTCATGGCGCAAATGCTCTCGCCACCTCAACCATTAGCAGTTATTGGCGTTGAATAACAACATGAATAAGTATGTGGCCAGACATAGAAGTGATTTGAAGAAATTTGGTAGACGGTCACCCAGGGAACATATCATGTGAAAACTATTTTCAAATCCAGCCAGTGGTTTCAGACAAGGTGATATTCAAAGTTTTCAATATAACCATATACGGAAAACTGCCCCGCCCCCCTGACGGCCGCGTTTTTTCACGAATCAAAATGACTGAAAGGAATTTGGAAGAAAGCCAACCAAGGAACATTTATGTGGAATTATTTTTGAAATCCAGCTAAAAAAACTAACAGTTGTGCTAATTATGATGTCCAGATATTGGTGGCATATATAAATGTATAAGTACTTTCTGTCAATGTATAGTTGACTGTTCTTCTGAACACTGTTATAGATGAAAAACAATTCAACTCGTTGTCATCATAACATATACTATACAAGAGGGCCAAGATGGCCCTAGGTCACTCACCTGAGTGTAAAGCACCATAATGGCTTTTAACAAAAGATTGTTTAAGATTTTAATATAGCCATATAAGGAAAACTGTCCCGCCCTCTGGCGGCCATTATTTTTAACGAATCAAAATGATTTCCACGAATTTGGTAAATGGTCACCCAAGAAACATGTATGTGAAATTATTTTGAAATCCAGCCAGTGGTTTCAGACAAGAATATTTTTTAAGTTTTCAAATAGCCATATAAGGAAAACTGCCCCGCCCTCTGGCGGCCATGTGTTTTGAACAAATCAAAATGATTTAAAGGAATTTAATATTGGGTCACCGAAGGAACATTTATATGAAATTATTTTGAAATCCAGCCTGTGGTTTTTAGACAAGAAGATTTTTAAAGTGTTCAATATAGCCATGTTTTTTAACAAATCAAAATTATTTCACGGAATTTGGAAGAGGGTCACCCAAGGAACATTTCTGTGAAAATATTCAAACTATAAGATTTTACAAGTTTTCAATATAGCCACATAAGAAAAACTCCCCCGCCCCCTGGTGGCCATGTTTTATAACAAATCAAAATGATTTCAAGGAATTTGGTAGAGGGTCACCCAAGCACATCTATGTAAAATTATTTTGAAATCTAGCCAGTGGTTTCAAACTATAAGATTTTAAAAGTTTTCAATATAGCCACATAAGGAAAACTGCCCGCCCCCTGGCAGCCATGTCTTTTAACAAATCAAAATGATTTCAAGGAATTTGGTACAAGGAACAATTCTATGAAATTATTTTGAAATCCAGCCAGTGATTTCAGACAAGAAGATTTTTAAAGATTTCAATATAGTAATATAAGGAAAACTGCCATGCCCCCCCCCCCCGGCGACCATGTTTTTTAACAATTCAAAATATTTCAAGGAATTTGGTACACGGTCACCCAAGGAATATTTCTGTGAAACTATTTTAAAATACAGCCAGTGGTTGTAGACAAGAAGATTTTCAAAGTTTTCAATATAGCCATATAAGAAAAATTGCCCCGCCTCCTGGCGGCCATGTTTTTAAACAAATAAAATAATTTGAAAGAATTTGGTAGAGGGTCACTAAAGGAGCATTTCTGTGAAAACTATTTTCAAATCCAGCCAGTGGTTCCTGATCAGAAGATTTTTAAAGTTTTCCAGTTTTAAGCTTTTGGTTGCCATGGCAACCATAGTTTTCAAAATATTTTTTATAAATTGAAGGAATTTGGTAAAACACCATCCCAGGAACATTCCTGCCAAGTTCGGTTAAAATCCGCCTAGTGGTTTAAGAGAAGTTGTTTGATGTAAACTGTTGACGACGGACGACGGATGCTGGACACAGACCGACCACAATAGCTCTCCCTTGAGCACTGGTGAGCTAAAAACAATGCTAAATACAGAAGGATATTTAAATTTAGAACATATACCATTCAAACAAGCTTTTCTAAATTTAGATGTTACAATCATAAATTAATTGTTTAGCTAGGGAGACATTCAAATTTGCGTTCAATGACAGATTATGAACTTTTTGTTGTACATACTGAAAATAATATTACTGACTACTTACTGTTATTGACTGGCAATACCATTGTTCCATTGTTTAAAACATAGAGACATCTGTACAAAGTACCTCTTTAATTGGTATCATGCTGGCAATTATGTCAAAGTTGCCATTATAGCCAAGCACTGCAAATTCAACATCCCTGGGTGGCCATGTTTTTAAGTAGGTAAAATGGTTTGAAAGAATTTAGAAGAGGGTCTTTTGAGTTGGGATGCAACGGATACCCAAAAATACCCAGAGTTCGCTGGCTTTTAAACTTAAATTTAAAGGGACTGAATTTAAACAATGAAATCGTTATTTATATGACCAAACCTAAGCAAATGTAAAATTTCTCGAAGAAATTTAAAGAAGTGATCAAATTTTTACAGTGAACAAAACTGTTGACGGTTGGGAGTGTGGTTATTCAGTATTCATCAATTCCTTTTCCTGCGTTATATATATTTTCCCCGTGAAATTCATGCCTCGAATGACAAATCAATAACTTCAAACGCATATATATGCATACACAAGAAGCACGTGCATTATTTCCTGCTGAATTATTACCGTAAACCCTCTGCAAAAACCTATGCAAATAACTGTGCAAAAATGTGTATTTATCGAAACGAGAATAATATTTTGGAGAACAAAGATTTCATCAAGGTTTATATCTTAGAATTTAAATTTCCTGTAATTAATTAATCTGTATATATGTATCTTTTCCCTTCAGTTTTAACTTGATAACTGTGTTGGTCATCATTCAACTTCAGTCATTAATAGGAAACAAGAATCTGTGTTTGATAAACACACATGCCCCCGGTGGTGCTAGGTAGCCCATTTCTTAGTCCAAATTAGGTCAAGGTCAAAGTGCGGTTGGGTGATATGGGGGGATTGTGAACGGTCATAAGTAACAACTGTGCAAATATCTAAGTATTGTAGTAAGCCATGTTGGTGCTAGACAAAACCGTAAAATCTAGTTAACCAATAAATGGCACTTTTGAATTATTATAAGTCCAAATTAGGTCATGGTAAAAGTAAGGTTGGGTGATGTGGGTGGGTAGGGAATGGTCATAAGCAACAACTGTGTTAGTATAAAAGTGTTGTAGTAAGCGTTGTTGGTGGTAGACGAAATGGTAAAATCTACTTAACCTTGCCATGGACGAAAGGACGGACAGGACGATCACTCTATGACTCCTGCATCAAGATGCCGGGGGCATTAAAATGAGAGCATTGGGTAAAATACATATATATACTCTAGAGCTGAAGGAATCGGGCCCTATTCGGCTCGGAATTCTCGTTAACGAACAACAATGTTAGTGACAAAAGTCCATTGAAAAATAACTATTAAGGAAACAGGTTCAATTCAAACTTCATTGTTCCTTTCTAACAGTATTACAGAACGTATGTCCTTCATAACATATTCTGAGCTGTAATCATGCTACAAATTAGCGAAATTCTGTTCTAGTTTAGATGTTAGCAGTATTACAATGACAACTAGAATTGTCACATGAGTGCCATATATACCCCCACAATATGGCATTGTCACAAAACTGGCATCCATTCGAAAGAAATGGACAGAGAGAGAATGCTTTAATTTGTGAATGGTAAACAGTGTATTTGGAAAAATTAAATCTCAATAGGAGCCATAACTCTGTAAACATTTAGTGGTTTGTAACCAAAGTTGAACTTTATCTGTATTTTATGATGTTACACCCATGTACCAACAATACATATGAAGCCTTTCATGAGTAATTGTCAATGATTTTCGGGAATTTGAGTTAAAAAGGGGCCATAACTGAGTCAACATTTAGTGGTTTGTAGCCTAAGTCGAACTTGACCTGTATTTTATGATGCTGCACATGTGTACCAATAATTATTCAAATATGTCAAGCCATTGTTGAGTTATCGTCAGGAAACCATGTTTTTAGGGAATTTAAGTCAAATAATGGGCCATAACTCTGCCAAAATTCAGTGGTTTGTAACTTAAGTCGAACTTGACCAGTAGGTTATGATGCTACACATGTATACCAATAATTATTTGAATATGTCTTGCCATTTTTGAGTTATCGTCCGGAAATCATGTTTTTAGGGAATTTTAAGTCGAAAAGGGGTTATAACTCTGTCAAAATGTAGTGGTTTTGTAACCAACATCGAACCTGACCTGTATTCCATGATGTTACACAAGTGTACCAAAAAAATTCTGAATATGTAAAGCCTTTCTTGAGTTATCATCCGGAAACCATGTTTTTAGGGGGGTTTTTATTCGAAAAGGGGCCATTACTCTTTCAAAAGTTAGTGGTGTGTAACCAACATCGAACTTGACCTGCATTCTATGATGTTACACATGTGTACCAAAAATTATTTGAATATGTCAAGCTTTTCTTGAGTTATCATCCGGAAACCAAAAACCAACTGACCGCCAGACAGACAGACGGACCGACAAGCTCACTCCTATATACCCCCCCCCCTCTCTAAACTTCGTTTGTGGGGGTATAATTAATAATAAAAATATCAGTGAAACTGATGGATGCTGCCAAATGCGCATTGTCAAGCAATATTATAGCAATGAGAAGGGCAGATATATTAAAATGATTAAAAATCACTAGGCAGGACCAAATCTGACACCAAAACTGTATGGGAACATGTCATAAACAAGAATTATTTCATTAATCGTCTAATCTTCAAAGTAAAAACAATGTTTACTCATCGGAAAGGCCCTCTAGAGATACAAAGTTGATGTGTATTTTTACTTATATAAATACCCGACCCGATCGGCAAATACCCGACCTGAAGAAAGATACCTGACCGACAAAAATTTGCTACCCATTGAATCCCTACTTTCAAGGCTTATTAATTTTCTGTAAAGTTTGTTTATAATTAGTCCAATCCAGTCAGCCCTTATTACAACGACACAACCCATTCCCATTAAAAATGTCATATACAGTTTCCATTATAGCGAATTCCGACAATATAATTATAGAATAACAGAAGATCTAAAACAGATATATTTAGACATTCCGATTTTGTTGACATGTATTTCTATTTTTGGCACCATAAACAAGCATTTCTTTTTTTTACGGGGGTAAGATGGAATAAAGATTACTTATTCTTCAAATTTAATTCCATTTCATTAAAAAAATATTAACGAGACCAACTTTCAGAACAAACAACCTTTTATGGTAATCATACCGCATTCACTATTATCTCAATAAAGTTAACGCCGTTAAACAGATCATCACACTGGCAAATACAACACTGATAACACTTGATTAAGCAAACTATGACAAGTTAACACATTTTGAGAGTCATCACAGCCAAAGTGGGCAATCTTACCCACACCATGTTTTTAAAGAAACCACAAAATGATTTGAAGGAATTTAGTACAGGTTTTTCAAAAGACTATTTCACTGAAATGAAGATAAACCGCCCCCCCCCCCCCCCTCATGGCGACCTTTTTTTTTAATGATTCAAAATGATTTAAACAATTTTGGTAGAGGGTCACGCGAGGAATATTTCTGTGAAAAGAATGTAAAACCCGGTCAGCAGTTTCTGAAAAGAAGATCTTTAAAGTTTTCTATATAAGCATATAAAGGAAAACTGCCCCATCTGCTGGTGGCCATGTTCTTTTACAAATCAAAATGAATTGAATAACTTTGGTAGAGGATCACACTAGGAACATTTCTATGAAAACACTTTTAAATCCGGTGAGCAGGTTCTGACAATATTTTAAAAGTTTGTTTAGGGATGGCAACGAATAACAAAGCGCTATTCGAATATTCAAATTCAATATTCGAATAAGATTCGAATATTCGTTTGTTTTTTAAATGTCGGAGTCTTTGTATATTTATCCAGGTAAACGAATCAATGTGTCGTTAAAAATAATAAAAACCGTTAAAACCGTTCTTATCGTTGTCGACTCTATGAATTTAATACTAATTTTTCCATCATCATCATCAATCATCATCATCATCCGATTCATTGATGTCATAATAAAACAACATAGAAAAAAAACAACAGTACTTAGATTTATTTCGAATCATTTACTTTGTCATACATTTATTAATAGTAAAACAGATCTATACACTTCAAACATCGCAAAACAAACACCCAATACACAAAGTAATCTGACAAGTCCAAGTCCAAGTGAGTGTTACATTTTTATCGAGTGCACCGGGATTCTCTCCCATATGGCCATCGTCCCCAGAAGACTTGTTAGTTGGGTTACGAGGGATAGTGCAAGATACAGGAGACGCCCCATTCCAGAGACGACCCTGGGTCTTTTAGTGCCCGGTGTGAAGCACCTAGTACACTGCACCACAGTTTAACGTCTCATTAGAAAGACGAGTTAGTAGGTTAGGGTGTAGCGGGGGCTCGAACTTGCGACCCCTGAGTTGTGAAACCAGTGCGTTACCACTAGACCACGGATCCGCCACAGTCCAAGTCCAAGTCAATTGGAGTTGTTTACACTCGGGACATCGGTTAAAAACCAATGCCCGAGCACACTGCTTAACATAAATACTTGGCTTATATTTGGCAATACATATATAAAACTTTGCAGTGTGGGTGCGGTGCTAAAAATAAAAATCTATGCTTAAAAATAGGAATACTTGTAAATCTAGTACAATAGCTTACATGACACATGAAAGCACACTGTTCTTGTATAAAGAGACAACTACCAGGGTACACAGTTTAAATGGGAGCAATTCTGTAATAACCTTTTTTGTCAACAGGAGTTACCTCCCTTATACTAATAAATAGTTCAAATGTAAAACCATATGTGAATGCAAAAATGACTAGTCTTTTTGTAAATATGTTGTATATTAGGGCAATAGCACTAAATAGGTATAGCATACTTTGCAACAGGGGAAAAAATAAAGGATAAACACTGAGTTTGATCTATACTAACATGAGAAAGGGTAAATCGGAAGAAATAGCCCAACTAGAATAAGAATAAATTGGAGGGAACACAATTTTATGTGAATCACCATTTTTCTAGACCCATTATGCAGCAAGTGCTGCAACGGGATTGTTGGAGTCTTGTTTACTTAGAGATCTGGGAGAGTTTGGGTAATAATTACCATATACTGTATGTCGTATTAAATTTAAAAACCAATGTGTGAATACACATGGGATAGTATTTACAATAACGACAACAGTGTTAATTATTTCCAGATCACTAAGTGGTTCAGCATTGTTTTACAATGTCTGTGTTATTTGCATGTCTTTACATACTAAGATAGAACAAAATCGGTTAAGAAATGCTTTCTAACCTTTATTCATTATAAAGGTCAAGTAATATTACTTGAATATACTGTATAAAATGAACTATTTAATTAATAGAAAGTTAAGTAATATAAGACTACTAATGTACCTTGCATCTGCAAGTGTATGTTGTTGGTATGTAGTATTTTATTTATTTTTTAAATTGTTATATTCATTCTAATGATGGATGTTACAATTGCATGACATGCTTTTAACTAATGCTGAGCACTTGTAGACAGGGAATATAACTTATTGCTCCAACCTGAGACCCTGTCCATTGAGATTTATACAAGATTGTTGGGCTATTTAATGGAATGTAACCTTCCCCAGGGTGACATTTTAAGATCAAGGACAAACATAAAAGGATGAGAATCCAATATACAGTAAAATTAGGATAAAACATATATTACATCCTTCCGGTACTATCAAACGGCTTACTTTTTAGGGCCTTTAAAAATAACATAGATAAAACAAGATATAATTAATAAAAAGAACTAACTGGGCTGTACAATTATATACAGGTAAAAGGGGAATCACCCTGGGGGGCACATGTAAGGCAGACTTTGTCTCGTTCGTGATTTTTAAAAGATAGGGTAGCACCGGAGGGGGAAGGGAATTTTGGCCGGCAGTGCTAGAGAGGTATTTTGAGATATTGGGACCAGGGGGGCGCACAGGTTTACATGATTTACATAGATAGGGACACTTAAAAGAGGTAGATTAACATATTAAAAGCTAAAATGTGAATAATCCCTGCTATGAAAGAGTTGTTCATTAAAAGTATGCAGAATACTGCATTTAAGAATAACTGCAGAGGATCTCATTATGTAGTTTCACACAGAATTTATGGAAAAATTGATCATTATTAACAATATGATCAAAATGCTTGGCAAACAATTAAGAAACTTACTACCCATGTGAGTTACAACAATATATAGTACACATTAAAAGATTGATAACTGGGTCCTCCCCAATTAATATAAAATCTGCAATAAAATGGGGTTTATTAATACTTGACAATAGTAAATGGAGCAAACTGCTTTACTAGAAAATGGCTTAAAATAAGGAATCCTTGGTCAATCAGATTGGCCATGGTTGAGGGAGGGCTCCGTTAGCAACAGAGACATATATAATAACATATTTAAATTAAGACATGTGTTACTATCTTCCTGTGCGCCCGGTCCAGCACGGCTCATGTAGGACCACGGAGGGAAAGGGGAAAAAGGAAATGGAGTAGGGGGATTCCTGCAGCTATTAGAACATTGTTTATTGTTCCACTGAAAACAATAATTTACAAATTAAGTTAAGTTAAAATGGCATAAATTAGTCAATTTGCCTGGGGTCCATGGGTAATGAATTTAAATTATCAATAAAAGGTGCACAATATATGAGCACAAAATATTAAGAAGTCAGAAATAGATCCTCTTTAACCATGTAACACAGGCAAATATATCTAACTTGTAACTAAGAGTACGGTACTGTTGACCATTGACATAGCCAGTATTGCACAATATAAACACTGGCTGGGTTTGACCCTCTAGATGCTCTACTGAGCATTGTTTATTATTGTCCCAGTGTACTGGATACTAGAAAGAGAATTAGTGTATAACACACTGGAAAACAGTAGATAAATGTAATCATTGCTAAAAAGGAATAATTTAAGCATTGTACAGTTAGAAGCTATTCAGTGATATGAATACATTATTAAATCAACTTATTCTCCCCAGATATGGGAAAGTGTCTATTGAATTTAAGTTTTATTATAGAAGATGTTCCTATTAAGCTGCAGGACCCCTATTTGAATTTATGTTTTATCCCTGATCTGGCAGTCCACAAGATAAGTTGCCAGAGATTTGTACACTGGCAATTTATTTCTGCCTGTAGGATCTAAGATATTATTAAGGGTAAAATCAATGTTTAATTTGGAAAGAGTGGATTTAAGCTGTTCTCTCTGTGTAGAGAACTGGGGGCACTGTGTCAGCAGGTGGTCGGCTGTGAAGGGGATCCCACATTGAGGACAGAGAGGGTCCAGCTTTAAAATATACTTTCCCACACTAGCAGGCAAAAGACTGGTCCCCATCCTCAGTCGGCTAATGCATTAGTCTATAACGATATTGGAAAAATATTGATACGGCCGACTGAGGGTTTTCTGGGCAATTAGGAAAGGGGCTTATATGGTTGTTAGCGGGTGGTATTTTGTTCCACTCACGCATAGCATAGGCCTTGGCTCGGGAGTATATTTCTGTTGGGGCTAGTGGGACCCCTATATTGACCGACTCCCTTTTGAGGCCCTCCTTAGCCTCCCTGTCCGCCTGATCATTCCCCGGGATGTCGACATGTGCTGGGCACCAAACTAAAGTTACCTGTAAAGATTTGGCTAGGCACTTTTGATTCAGTTCCAAAATTTCATTTAAAATATCAGGCCTAGACCTGCTATTTCTATTTTTGATGGACTCTAGTGATGATAGAGAGTCCGAGAATATAGCAGTCTTAGTTGACTTGTTAACTAATATCCAGCACATTGCAAAGCTAATGGCCAAAAGTTCCGCCGAATATATAGAAAGATTGTTGCTGAGTCTGAATGATCTTATGATTTTTTTGGAGGGAATTATGAATGAATTGGCTACCAAGCCAGAGTCAGGGCATTTGGAGCCGTCTGTAAAAAATTTTCAATGCTCAGCATACTGAATATTAATATAATTGAGAGCTTCTGACCTCACGAGATGCGGAGAGTCGGATTTCGTTACTATTGTAGATAGATAGTAGTCGACATCCGGGGAGTGAAGCAGCCAGGGGGGGGGTTTCGGAGGGATTCAGGTCTGCCACAGCAACCTCCTTGAGACCGGCCTTCTCCACCAGGGTCTGGGTGCTTGCCCCAAATGGGAAGGCAACATGCTTCTTTTTAAGCTCCCGGCCCCTGATGAAGGTGCCCGTCCCAAATAGCTTGTTAATGGGGTTTGAGCCGTGTCTGGACTGGGCCTAGGCCCAATATTGGAAGGTTTTTTGTTTTCGGCGCAGGCTGAAGGGCAGCACTCCGGCCTCCTCCTCTAATGTACAACCCGGTGTACACGGCAGGGCCCTTAGGGCTACCCCTGTGAAATGTTTAGGCATACTTCATGAATTCTTCTTAAAATCTTTGTGAATACTTCATGCGGTGGCTTCATGAAGACTTCATGGAAAAGAAGTGAACTATAAATGAGACAAATGCATGAAACATTCATAAAACATAGCTTCATGAATAGTTGATGCATTTTCACATGCAGAAAAATGCATGAAATAAAGAATGGGTTTGTTCATAAAAACTTCATAAACTATGCACTTCATGAAGACTTCATAAAAAAATATTTCATGAAGATTTCATGAATAATTGTGTTCTTTATTCTAATGTCTCATTTATAGTTCACGGATATTCATGAAAACTTCATGAACAAAATTTGTGTAATTTCAAGAATAAATTGGTTGTGCTTTTCTTCAACATTCATGAAGAATTCCAAAAATTATGAAGATTCTAAAAATAATAGAGCTATCAAAAAAGTGGACATAGTATCATAATTTCTTCCGCTTTCAGTGCGGACATTCTTTTTCCATATATGCGGAACTTCTGCGGAAAATTAATGCATTTGGTTTTCAGCAGGTGGAAATAATCCACAGAAAATTGACACTCGAGGAATAATTGGGTGATCCTCCCTTGGATTTTTCTATTTTTAGCTCCATGTGGCCATCTTGTTCAGTGGTGCAGAATGGTATTGATCAATTTTGGTAAAGGGTAAATTTATGTAAAATTGGCCTTTTAAGCTGTTCCCGCTCTCTACCCTCATGAAAAAGTACTGTCTGAATTGAGTCGGACTTATCTTTGAATAGACTGATCTGGATTTTTCCACAAATAGTTAAAACTACACCCCAGGTATTGTTAAAGAATTAATTTCCATTCATCGAAAATCACAAACATTGCCACGTGCTCATTTGAATATCACAAATATTATGCACCTCCTCTTTTGTATCAAATATTTTAATCGCCAAACACATGATATCCCAGTGCAATGATTGGATAATATTGCAGATTAATTTGAATGTAATGGACATTTGTGGATGCGTCTATTATTTCTGACATTGCTGAAAAGACTTAAAATGGAACAATTCTGACAAAATTCATAAGAGCCCAGACAATATTCAAAGGGCTATTCAGACAAGTTATTCAGACTGCATTCAGACTATAACCACAGATACAGTAATTATTATGACCTTTACACTAAGTACTCAGGTGGCACTTGATATTTATTAAGGTTCAATGGTTTACTCCCCGAAAATGGTTTGTCAGACATTAAATAATATGTGACTATTATAAACATCCAACTGGAAATGATTATAATGCAACTTTTTTCATGATACAGTACAATTGTGCTAATATAAATGAACAAAACAACATAATTTTGTGCAGTCAAGTATAACAGATACATTATTTTCCATTTTCCAGTTTATTATGTCTAAAAATCTCCTTAAAGTACAATGTGGTTAGGAACAGTAAACAATATAATGATTATGCAACTTTTCACAATTTTATGGTACAATTGTGCTTCCATAGTTAACATTAAAATACAGACAAATGATAAAGTACTGATTTTCCATTTTGCAAACTCATTATATAATAGAACATTGATGGAAGGATTATATTGTAAGGAAAACAATAATAATAAGTCAAACGATTGTTGTTTAAAGGAACTTAACTGTGAGTAGTAAGAAGACATGCAGCTTATGCCTCTGGGCTTTTTGTGGTCGCGAAAATATATTACAATTGCTTAAAAATGTCAAACCCTATCAAATGTGCAAAATCAGTTATAGTTATTGATTTGTTTTTAACTTAAATGAAATAATACTTACAGACACAGGTTCCAAGCGTTCAGTATTCATAGATATTTCTGTTTTAAAATCACAATCATGTTTAAATCATTTCAGACTTGAGCAATGCAAGTCAACTGATGACATCATAAATGACATCATATCCTGCATAGCATTGCATGGTATGGTGTACAGTAAAGTCATAAAATTGCATTATTTATGCCCTTTTGTAAGTTCAAATTTACATAAGTTATAATCTTGAAACTTGGAATATACATTTATCATCAACTCTAATATCAAGTGCCACATTCCCCATAACTCAGTTTTCTATTTTGACATAGTTGTGCCCCTTTTTCACATAGATTTTCAGGTTAAAGTTTATATTCAAAACTTCTGTAACTTCAAAACTCCACTTGAAATTTAGAATATACATTAAATGTCAGCAACTCCATCAAGTGCCACATTCCCAATAACTTAGTTTTACAGTTGTATATTATGACATAGTTATGTCCCTTTTTCACATAGATTTTCAAGTTAAAGTTTATAATTAAAACTTTTGTAACTACAAAATTACATAAGTTATTCACTTGAAAATTAGAATATACCTTTGTCCTCAACTCCAGCTTCAAGTTCTACATTCCCCATAACTCTGTTTTGTATTTTGACAGATACATGCCCCTTTTTTCACATAGATGTTCAGGTTATGTCCTCAGACTGTATTCAGTATTTATTCAGACAGAGATTAGACAGAATTCAGACTTGTGGTTTCATGGGTGTATGTTCAACAATTCTCACCAAATTGATATTAAAGATTGTTTTTGACCTAGAGTGGGCATATGTGTTTTAAAAACAGCTCTTGTTTTAATAAATAGATTAACAAGCTTGTGAATTTTTCAAAGTATAACTTTTCCGCATCATGAAAAGTCAGAATTTCCGCAATTGTAAAATTTCTAAGTGTCAATATTCCGCATACTCTCCGCATGTTTTCCGCATATAAGAAATTTCTCCGCAAAACCAAAATCATTTTTGCGGAAAATATGTGGGGAAACTGATGATTTCCGCAACATTTCCGCATCTAGTCAGCATTTTCTCCGCTTCTTGAAATGCAATGCGGAAATCTGAGCTAAGGGTGGTATTCATAAAAAAATCTTGATCTATTCTTATTAAAGCTTCATGAATGTTTCTAGATTTTCAGTAATGCATGACGCCTTCATGAAGTGTACCTTAAATCACTTCATGCATAAAACTTCATGAAGTTTGTTATTAGAGGTTTTCAAGAAGACTTCATGAATAATGCTTAATGGCATGAAAAATTCTTGATCTCATGAAGTCCATTGTGACAGGGGTATCCTGAGGGCCTTGTTTTGTATGGAATCTACCATTTTGAGGGCGTTTGGCGTAGCACATGAATAGATTTGGGCCCCATAATCTATTTGTGGACGAATAAGGGACTTGTAGAGGAGAAGGAGGCTATTTTTATCGGACCCGAAACCTGTGCCTCTCAACATCCTCATTAAATTTAGGTCCCTTTCGCACCTTTCTGCCAAATATTTGAAGTGGTGAATAAATGTTAACCATTTATCTAGGTACATATCTAGAAATTTCACCACTTTTTCAGAAAGTCCAAGTCGGGAAACACATAGAATATATACCTGTGCTGTTTTACTCATTTTTGTTTGTTATATTGAGCGAATAAATGCTTTAAAGTCGGCATGAAAAATGTTGTTGTTAATGTACCGCTAATTAAAGGAATAAAATTAAATTAATAGTAGCACATAAACCGCATAATGCACCATATATTGTTCAAACATTTGTCTCCAATTAGCGTCAGTGTGAAAACATCGGTCTCCAATTAGCTTCAGTTTAGCACCCAAATAATGTTACGTACAAACTGCGCAAATATCCATCTGTTCTTAGGATCTGTTTACGACTCGATTGTCACAGTTTGCTTAATCTGTTATCTCCCACTGCCCATACGGGTATCAATGGTGTTAAATAACATGTCAACGTGTCAAATTAGGTTGCTGTGAAAACATAATGATCGCGGATTATAGAATTTCGCGGATTATAGAATTTAACGAGTTTATTATGGATAATTTTTTTTTGCCATTCGAATACTCATTTAATATTCGAACATGCGGCCAAGTATTCCAATATTCGATTATTCGTTGACATCCCTAGTTTTTTTGGCTATAACCCGTCTGTAAATATGCCACCATTTTCCATCGTTTGCCATGGAAAAAAGTGTGGAAAAGGGTGGAGTATTTAGACATGAAATTCGGTGGAAAATCAGTGGCAAACTATGAAAAAAGGGACAGTGGAAGAATTTACATCGTTCCTGGTATTTGGTGAAATTTGATGGCAAACGGTGCAGTATTTGGTAAATTTCAGTTGTCACAATTACAAGATGATTAAAATATACTTAAGATGCAATTATGCTAAAGATTATTAATGTTTTATAACTGCTGTAAATTAATATGTAAAGTCTCCAGTGCCCCATTGAGTGCTGAAAGTCCTCATGAATGTCCTCAATCCATGTCCTTGATACTTCATGGCAAAGTCTGTAAAACAAATATAAGCAATATTTATTAGTGCATATATGCATCAATGAACTAAGTGCTTATTTACATCAATAAATAATTAATTATGATGTATCTTAATGTATATATTATATTTTAGGGTACCGTTTATAACACTTAGACTCTTGTGAGAGCAATATGAGAAAGACATGTTTTTGTTATATTAATACAATTGTCATATACAGTTGGAACAATGTATATAACTGGCAGACAGTTTAATTTGAGTCATGTATGCTTAATATTATATCCGAATATTACATATGTATGCTTAGATTATTTATGTTTGCTTAGGTAAAATTGTAATGCCTAAATGATTTCTCTAAAATAAGTACATTAAATTAAAGCATTTCTTTACCTAAGAATTTATTTAGCAACAGAATACACAACCCTATTGTTCTGTAAGATCCTGAAAGAATGTTTTAAATGCATTGTCTATTATGTGAACTTTAACAAAATCATACAGTGGTTTCAGAATTTATTTAAATTGTTAACAACATACTAAACAGATATTTGAAGTCAGAACAAATATAACTATGATGATGTTTCAGGGAAAATATAGATATAAAAATACAAACCATCAGTTGTTCTGCTATTCCAATAAACCAAAGTGCTGAAGTCCTGTACCGCTCTTTATCAACACTAAATGGTTATTTCCACATGTTACTAGATGCACATTGATTCTTAACAGAATGTTAATTTATGACAGTATTTCGTGAGAGCTTTAAAACTACATTAAATCCAAACGTTGCTTTATAACTACAATTTAAGTCTATAAGTTGCTAAAACATTTACACGTGTACTATTGTTTTCAAATTTAGAGGTCAACTTCCTGTGGTTGAATGAACCAATCAGGAAAGGTTGTGTATGGGTTAACCAATAGGTAAGCAGATGCTTTATGCAATGGAGAAGGTTTCAAATTCTGGAGCAGACACACATCTGAATACCACAGCTGTCAGTCAGTGCTTATCAGATTGTTTGTAAATTGTAGCATCTCACTTAGGTCAAATCATCAGTGGAGTATCACTAGTTCTTAAACAGCTGGAACAAGGTCAAGAACTTTCAACTTGTACAGATTCCTTAAAGTGTTTAACATGAGACTCTTTGTTTATAAGACATTTAAGTATTTTTAGCTGAAGTGTATTATGGTACAGTATCATTGAAACCCTTTAAAGTGATCAAAGCCTATCACATCCACATAAATCTTTTTGTTTATATTACATTAAGTCATAATTTTAATTAATATACAATAATATCAAATTTGTCATGTATAAAGACGCGTATAAAAAATAAGTTTTTTAAAACACATGTCATCCATCAGAATCTCTAACAATAAAAAAAAGTAAATTACCTTAATAAAAAAATAAGTTTAAAAGTACAAGTGTTGAGCATGAAACTAATGTAATACTTCAATATTATTATCAGAAAACACTCAGTTTAAATGCATTTTATTTTACCCAAAACAAGGCATCAAATTTTATAAGTATTTACCACCATTTTTCACCCTTTTCCTCTCAGATATTTTCTAAGTTCCAATTTTGTGTATGCAAAATATACATTTTACGCTCTTCAAAATGACTAAGTCCTTTTTCCACCATTTGCCAGTGAATTTTCATCATTTTTCGAATGCCACTACCCGTTTTGATGAAAAACTATGGCGTTTCACTTTTTGCCATCGTTTTTACACTGTTTGCCACCGTTTTCCAGAAAAAAGAGTGGTAATCGGTGGAAAATGGTGGAAATCGGTGGCAAATCTACAGACGGGTTTGACTTTGGGTTGCCATGGCAACCAGAGTTTTTCTTATATTGCATTCAGTTGAAGAAATCTGATATAAATCCACCCCACAAACATTCATGAATTGGTTTTAGAGAAGAACTCGTTTGAAGCAATTGTTGACAACGAACGACGGACCACAATAGCTCACCCATAAGCACTCTGTGGTGCAAATACCCCCCGCATGCCGCTTTGTAACAAGGATATTGAAACTAGCAACATGTGATGTTGAGTTGTAAAAAAATATTTCACATCAGTAGTTTTTGAGAAAATGGTCCGACAAGGACAACTGAAAAAGGAAAATAACTCTGTACATACCCTGTTTTGAACTGATACGAGATATCATTGGAACAAATGTTTGGTGCAAGTTTCAATGAGTGGGGTTATTTACCCTCGGGACTTAGGTTATAAACCATTGCCTGACCACACTGCTTAACACATAAAACTCTGCTTGTTAAAATCTATATAAGAACCTTTTTTTAATGGGTCTGTACACATACAATCTTTGCAATATGGGTGCGGTGCTTTATATAACAATCTAAGCTTAAAGTATATCAGAAGCAAATATAATGCCTGTTTTTAAGTGAATCTGAGTAAATAGTTCTACAAAACAATAATAAATCCTTTAAAAATAACTTTTCTTGATTTATGCAACAGGTGTATAAACTTCAAACGAATTACAGCCTTTAACAAAGAAGGCAAGAGCGTGGGAAACTAATTTGCATTTTGAGCTTGATGCTCAAAACGGATAGTAATTAAACAAATCAGAATTCTCGTTACTATTCCTCTGACAAATCAGCATGTAGCTTATATAATAACGTTAGGGTTGGGAGAGTGTACACTATTATGAACAACTGTAAAGAAATATTGAAAATAATAGATCTGCTCGATGAAAATATGCAGATTTTAAAATGAAAATGTCAATACAATTTGAGAGAATTAATTTCTCTATGAATGTTACATATTTATATACGCATTAATAAAGTATGAAGAAACTTCGATATGTAGTTTGTGTTTTTTTGTTGTTTTCTTTGCAGTTTAATACTATTTAGATAAAAAAAGAAGAGAGATGATAACCCAACAGAATAAGATTAATGATGGAAACACATAACTTTACATGTATCATCATTTTACTAGACCCATTGTTCAGCATATGCTGTAATGGGATTGTTGGAGTCTGTTTAACTTAAAGATCTGGAAGAAATATATGATTCAATAACCGTATACTTTTAAAAAATGTTTGGAAATATGGGTATAATAGTACCGGTTATTTATTTAAAATAAAATTTTGAACAGTTTAATATTTTACCAGATCTCTAAGTGGTTCAACATACTTTTACTGAATAAATATGATATTTGCATGTCATTGCTACAATTTTATGATTCCGGTATATGAAAAGGCAGAACATCAACCCTAAGTAACTTAGAAATGCTGTCATAATAAATAATACTCTGAATAAAATGAGAATTATAATGTAAAGCAATAAATAATTGGTATTTAGGGTTCTAACCCTGTTTAACTGTATGTGGAGTAAGAATACTTCTTACAATAAATGAAATGGATCAAGGGTCACTCAATAGTGAAGATTTAATATAACATAAATGAAAACAGACTTACATAGGCAAGTAAGTTATGGGTGTAAGTAATTTTAATTTTTAAATTTTGTGCGACATGCAGTTAACTTATGTTGAACGGTTGCAGACAGGGAATATAGCGAGGTG
This sequence comes from Congeria kusceri, assembly GCA_027627225.1. Classification (NCBI taxonomy): domain Eukaryota; kingdom Metazoa; phylum Mollusca; class Bivalvia; order Myida; family Dreissenidae; genus Congeria; species Congeria kusceri. The sequence goes on along the minus strand of CM051030.1, from coordinate 29,044,559 downwards.
CTCCAACTTAAGACCATGTCTGTTTGATACATTAAGAGAGTTCAGCTATTTTAAAATAATGGTTCCCCCCAGGGTGGCATGAAAACATGTTTAAAGAAGTACGAAATATACATAAAATGCAGCAATATAGGCTGATAGTTACAAAACAGTCACCTTGATAGAGCCACTTTTAAACAATATGTTAAGAATTTAACTTATTTTACAGTTAAGAGTTAAAGAAACAAAAACAAAAACATACATTTTTAATAATATTTACAAGTTAAAAATAATTTACATAGATGAATATGTTACTGTGTACCTTTAAAATAATAATTAACAAGCTGACATGCATGTAAATGTTAATAAATCAATTGTGTTAGGATACAATTAATGAAATATTAATGTAATTCTACAAAACTATAACGTAGTTTAAATATTACTAGATACACAGAAATGTGCTAGATAAAAGACATGTTGCCACCATGGAAGGGATAAAATGGTATATTGGAACTGTAGGATTGGGAGGCAAGCAGGGTTGGGGGAACTGGGTTGGGTTGGAAAGAAGGAGAGATAATTGAATGGGTGAAGGTATATCTATTGGAGTTGTGTCCCCCGGAACAGACTGAGTGCACGGCTAGACTAAATTATTTAAAAGTAAGCAAAAAATGCAGAAAAGACATAAAATCTTTAAAAGTTGACTAATTCAGGTAGAAAATGATACCAACTAGGTAAAAATGGACTATAATATGGGATTTTAACTAATCCCTGATAAAAAGCTTGCAAAGGGTCATATCCAGACAGTAAAAATGGATATGAATATATAAATAACATACAGTAGTAGACACTGTACCTATCACAGTATGCCAAAGGTAACAATATTAAAAACTCCAATATCAATTAAATGGTATTGGTCTCGATAAGACAGAATGAAAATAATTCTTAGATCCTTATGCCGTGCACTCCAGTCCGACGTGGTTCTTTGAGGATGAGAGGGGAAGGGGGGTGTCAGAGGGGAAGGGAGGGGTGCAATGCAGTCAACTGTACCCAGGAAAATGGACGGCCCTCCCTTTCTGATTATTAAAAACTGCAATAAAAAGGGGGCTTATTAAGAAACTGAAACAATGGTGTACTAGGGCAATGCTCTCGTCTGGAAAATGGTTTAAAATAAGGAATACCAGATCAATCAATACCATTGACCTGGTTTAGAAAGGGCAGGGAATTCCATAGTTTCCAAATAAAAATTAAAACAATAATAAGCAGGCCTCTTTCGCTTATCGGGCCCAACATGCCTTCAAAGCAGTTACTTATTTGCCGACATACTTAAATAATGCCGACATACTTTAATTTTCAAAGCGACAACCTTTAATCCCTTTATCTATTACACCGATCTTTAACCACAGGGCCATAAACGAACACCGTAATGATCGATAAGGTCTGTCTTCTAACAATGTGATTAACAAGTGACTGAACTGTGTAGTCCCGCCAACAAAGATCGCATCAGACAACCAAATATGGCCATTTTTATGGCGAAGTTTATACCTTATTTATATATAAAATAGTGTTTGACAACAAATACTAGCAAATACTAGCATTGCCGGGAAAAGTGAACAGGCATTTAAAAACATTTCATTGTTAATTTTAACGTTGTAGTTCATTCCCGTAATTTTCTTATACATTTCGCAAATTGACAATCAAAAATAAGCAAACGAATAATGTAATATAATGTAATATAGAGCCTCATTTTAAAACACAATTTAACGTCGTCAAACTTAATTTTGTTTACATAAACACTGCAATTAAACACGTGGCCAGTACACTCACATTTTTTATAAGGCATCCGTGACCTTGTGCATGGCAACATAATTTTCGCGCGCTTTTGTAAACAACTGTGACTTTTCGGCTCATAATGTCCGCATGTAGTATAACTGAAATTAACGATTGATTTCTTTCGCATCAGAAAACAATTAATAAAGTCAAAACAGTTTTTAAAAAATATACGCAAAAAAAACCAGCGGTAACGACAAAATCTCAAGGTTAGGCTTTTCAACAAAACCGTGTATGATTGAAAATTAATTCCATAAACAAATGCAGTCTAGTATTCTTATGCACACTGCCTCCAAAGAAGATAGTCAACACGTTTTTATTCAATGAAGAAACCTTGGTTATTGCGATTTTAGTAGGAGAAATATTTTTGTCGCGGGGGATGATGTCAGGGATGCCAACATTCCTTCAAGATATCATTCGGAAAACCCTGATTGGCATTGAAAACGCATAGAGGGACACTGCAATAAAAAATGTATACAGAAACTGTAAGGTATCACATAACTAAATAAAAACAATTACAGAAACTGCATTAAAGTTGGTTAGGGGTTGACTGCTCCTCCCCCCTCCCACCAATAACCTAGATCTGACAGTCTGACAGTTAGCTGACAGTCTAATAAGAATTTTGTCAGGGCAGAAAAATAGGCCCCTGGTCGCTCCCTTTGGGTCTAGCACGTTGGTAAGGTTTAAAACTAGTCCATGGGAGTGCAATGCGGCCTGGAGCTGGTCCCTTTGCCCTGTAAAGATGATGCACTGTAGCAGAAGGTGGGCTGCTGTTAAGGGCTCCCGGCACCGCAGACATGTAGGGTCAAGCCCAAGGACATACTTTCCCATGCCATGGGGTAGATGCGTGGTTCCCATCCTCAGACGCGTGATGGCTCTGTCAAGCACAATTTATGCTGAGTATTTGTCAGGCGGCATGAGGGTTTTTACGGGTATGTCGGTAGGCAGACAAAATTCAAAATTCTATACCAGTGAGTAGATCTCAGTCGGCGCAAGTGATTCCCCAGCATTAACAGCCCCCTCCTGAGCCCCTCCTTAGCCCCCACCTGTCCGCATGTTCATTCCAACTAATGTCGACGTGTGCTGGACACCATACTAAAGTGACCTTTAAAGATTTATCTCAGCACAGTTGATGAAGTTCCAAAATGTTAGATAAAATATCAGGCCTAGATCTGCTATTTTTATTTTTGATAGACTCAAGAGATGACAATGAGTCTGATAAAATAGCAGTTTTAGTAGGTTTATTAACCAAAATCCGGCAGAATGCATATTGAATAGCCAAAAGTTCAGCTGAAATAGAGAGGTGGTTGCTGAGTCAGTCGGTTTTTGTAATGATTTTAGAAGGGATAACAAATGAATTGGCTACCAAACCAGAGTTAGGGCATTTGGAGCCATCTGTATAGATTTTTAGGTGCTCAGCATACCTGTTATCAATATGAATAAGAGTTTTTGACTTAATGAGCTGCGGTAAGTCAGATTTCGTGAGGGTCTTAAATAGGGCTATGTCTACATCAACAGGTCCCAGGGTCCAGGGGGTGGGGTTTCGACGGTCTCAGGTCTAATACAGGGTTCTTGTCGAGACTGGCATCCTCCGGCAGGGTCTTAATACTCGCCCCGAAGGTTAGCGCTACATGCTCTCGCTATAGTATTTTACCCTTGACGAAGGTGCCAGTCCCGACAAGCTGGTTTACGGGGTTCGAACCATGCCAGGACATGGCTCTGGCCGAGATATTTTTTAATAGACGGCTGCTTGCGGTGCAGACTCAGAGGCAGCATGCCCGCCTCCTCCTCAAGCATGTCACTAGGGGTACATTTCAGGGCCCTCAGAGCGATCTTAAATGCCTTGTTCTGAATGGCATCTACCATTTTAAGGGCATTTGGCGTTGCACATGAATAGATTTGGGCTCCATCATCTATCTTTGGATGTATAAGGGACTTGTAGAAAAGTAAGAGGCTATTTTTATCAAAACCAAAACCTGTGACTCTTAACATTCTGATTGAATTTAAGTCCCTTCCGCACCGTACACCCAAATATTTAAAGTGGTAAATAAAGTTTAACTGTTTATCTAGGTTCATACCTAGAAATGTCACTACTTTTAAAAAAACTATTTTGGTGCCGCCTAAATGTAAGTCCAAAGAGTGCTTAATTTGGTCGCCAAATAACATACCTACTGTTTTGGTTTTAAATCCCCCTTCTATTGACCATTTCTATATGGAATCTAGACCTGCTTGAGCCCTCTTTTGCAGGCGTGACATATTAGACCCCTTTAACCAAGTGCCGGAATAATTGGAAAACTGGGAGATAACCATTCCTGAGTCTTAGGTCTTTGAGGGTTAATAAAGATCATTGACCATGAGGGAGAACAGGGTTGGATATATTACATACACCTGGGGGATTCCGTGGTCAGTTATGGCTTCATCTGATAACTCCCCAGATGTTGACCTGAATTTTCGGGGGGGGGGGTCCCTTATTTGTATACTTGATTGAATAAGTCAAGCAAGCTTTTCAGAGTTCTGGCCGGCATGTTCTTGAACATCATATATGATATTCGGTATGGGCCCGTGGCAGAGTTAGTCCTCCTATTAATTGCAATAGTTAATTCTGTTAAAGTGAAAGGTAAATTGAGAGGCGTGCTATTTCTTACCTTAAGCCACACAATATTTATTCCATGCTTTTCTCCAATCATTATTTATTTTCCTTTTATATGCAATTTATACATATTATCATTATAGGAAATTACATTTTGTCACTTACACGGTATTGTGTCATCTTCCTGTATAATTTAATTTTATATAATTGTGTATGTCTTGGTAATGTTCTTTTTGAATATGCTAATAAATCTTTGACTTGACTATTATCCCTAGGCTCGTTTAAAGTGCTTTTATTCTCCGATTCAAACCGCTTTTGGTAATCCAAAGTTTCTTAAGGGAGATTGGAATCACTGGAGACAGATTTAAAATGTGTTACCAAAAATTGAGCCTTTTCCCTAGGGGTCGTGGCAATTTCGTCTTTATATTTAAGTAGCGGTACAGGATTTATACGATTTCCTTTAATTCTGTGAATCTTTTGCCAAAAATCCATAGAATTAGTTTTATTTACAACTGCTTATTCACAGAATTCTTTCCAATTTTGAGTTTTTGCATCCAAAATAACCCGCTTTGCTGAGTGTTCTAGGGACCTAATATTACATCATAGGGTCCTTTATTGGTCCTTAAGTCTGTAAAAAGGTGGTTTAAAGTCTCAAGATCACATCCTCTTGAGTATACGTTGACCAATATAAGGGGCTAGTTCTTATTTAGGACTAATTTTATTGCTAGTGCCTCAATAGCCGTGCTACCATCTGCTTTTAATTGGTTGTTCACCCCCTGTAATTCATAATTTATATAAGGTTTAATATAAATGGCAAGACCACCAGCTACATTATTATCAGGACTAATATAGTTCCTGTACCCACATGAGAAGCCAAGAATGGATTTATATTCATTTTTAGAAAATTTAGTTTCCTGGATGACAAGGACATGGATGATAGAGTTTTCATCTAAAAATGTTGGAGTTCTGTATGTTTAATGTAGGTTAGACCTCCGATATTAAATGATACAATATTAAGATCACTGTCCATAGTGATTGGAGATGAGTCTGCCCTTAAAGTTGTTCAGATTTGCGTGAGGGGATTTTATGGCCAGCTTGCAACTAGAGCAGGCCTCTTTGAGTTTTGCCGGAGTCTGAGCCGGCCGATCTGGCCTGGATTTCTTGGCGGAGGGGGGATTGGTGGCGTGTAAAAAGGGGGTATTGGGTGGGTAGTAGTGCGGCCGCTAGCCGGAGGGCGGCATCCAGGGTCAGGAGGTATCGGATGGTCCTTAGTTCCAGAATGGCTTTCTGTGTCAGGTGGGTTGACTCTGGGGGTTACTTTGGGTATAGATTCCCTGACCCTTTTAAATCGGGAATCTGTTTTACTAGTAATATAAACAGTAACACGACACCCAGTTGGCCTGTCTCGGTCGTTAATTATCTCAGCAATTAGATCCGTCAGATCGCTGAGATGGATAATGCGATAGCGGTGACCTGTTGCTGACGGATCTTTGATTTTAATGTAATGTATGAGTCTCCTGAAAGTGAATTGCATCTGCTATTATCAAAGGCAGGAGAACTCAGAGGGGAAGTATGAGTGTTGACCATTCTGGTACGGTTAGGGGGTACACTAGCCAAGGATTCTCCTCTATTTCGCAGACGTCTGAGATTATCAGATTATCCAGTATACTAGAGTGCACCGATACCAGCGAGTCATTCCCCGTTGCGTTAAAGAGTGAGTTGTGGGAAATCGTAGAGCCGGAACATGTGCTGCCGCTACTATCTGACAACGGGAAAGATCCTACGGAACCCACAGGAGGGCGTCGCTGATTGGTTGTGACCTCCTGATTAGGTGAAGAATAACCTGTGCAAGTGGGGGGCTACTTACCAGTTGAGGGGGGGCTAACCTTATCCACTGACCCCTTAACTAAATAAAATACGATCCTGGTATCGGGCGTGCAAGGAACGGGGCGGCATGTTGGGGTGAAGACCTGGAGTCGGTTGTTGATGGTGGGTGTGCCCTCCTTGTGGATCACAGTATCAGGTGCAAATAGCTTACACTCTGCCTCAGACCAAGAAACACCGTGAAAACTGGCATAAGAGGCAATGATGCATGCTCTCTTATATGTTGGACAGCCCCTTGGTAGGCGGCAGAGTGCGGGCAACCGCAGTTCACACATCTGCGGATATTTCAGGTGCACTGACATTGACACCGGGTACCGGCACAGCGACAACAAAAACAAGGGTAGGGACATTTAACCCCGCTTGTAGTGTGTCGGTATCCCTGTTAGCGATAGCATCTGACAGGGGAAACGGGGCAAGGTTTGATGTCCAGGGTGACATTAGTATCTGTAACGTGGACCTTGGAGGGGACGGATGTAGAAGCGAGAACAGCAATTTTGACCATCCTCGGAAAACCAGGCGGGGGTGGCCTAAAGGGCTCAATCCGCTCTAATTTGGTAATAATAAAACTACCATTAGACGCAGGGAGAAAATGAAGGCATCCTTGAAGTTCTGGAAGGTCCTGGTTCTCCGAAATCCCTGCTATAAGACTTGAGGCCGACCTCTTGTTTGACGGCATTAAGGACCGGACCACGACTTCACCAAGTTTGAATACTCCTTTGGACAGGATACTGGTGAGCGCCTGTGCTGACTTTAGCTGTAGAAGAACACAGCCAGAGGAAAGAGGCACAGACCACTCAATAAGTCCGAGGAGTTTCTTGGTCAAACACGTGGCCAGCGAAAAGATAGTAAAGAGGGACAGGTGATGTGCATCCTGCCCCGAAAGCGCCTCCCCTCGTAAAGGAGACAGGTTTGAGCATTGCCCCTTAATGGTATTGCTGCTCCCGGGTATGGTAGGAATAACGTATAGCGTGTCAGAAAAAAGCGTACATAGAACGTCTATAAGTAAATGCATGTAATACACGTATAACGTGTCAATAACTATGTAAAGGTATATAATACGTGTAATTTGCACAGGACAAGACTAAAGGAAGAAGGAAGGGATAATCGGAATAGTGCAAATTCACTTAATATGGTAGTACTAAATGACTGGCAATATGTAAAAGTTAAGTAAAGATTTACAATTATATCCCTAATTTTCCCTAATACAACTGAACTAAATATTACTTAAATATAGCTTATAAAACAATAGCACCGCACCTGTTAATAACCCAAATCGTCTCAAATATGCTATGATAAAGCAGAAAGGCATTTGGTAATGTTCTTATTATAATAGGAAAGGACTTGACAAAGAAAAATTGCGGATACCGAATGACGTCCGAACAGGTGCAAGTTTAGAAAATTACAAAAAATTTCAAAAAGGAGAAACGGGCAAGGGAAGGACTATATGTGCAGCATGGAAGGTGGCTGGAGTTAACCTAGTATTTGATTGTTCGCCCAGAATGTCTTCTTCAATAAGTTTGCGGTTATTTTTCTTTGTTTCTTTGCAGTTATTTATCTCTGAGGAAAATGACAGCCGGAAGTTACAAATGTGCAAGTTTCATGATGATTGGGCTATAAATGCGGTATCTATCGTGTTCACAAGCTTTTTTCAATTTGGCCTGGTAAGTTTCTGACCCCACATGACCCAGTTTTGAACTTGTCCAAGATATCATTGGGGCAACTGATCTGGGCAAGTTTCATGATGATTGGGCTATAAATGTGTTCACAATCTTTTACTTCGGTTAAGCCTGGTGACCTAGTTTGTGATTCACGTGACCCAATTTTGTACTGGTCCGAAATATAATTTGGACAAATGTTCTTAGGACATTTCATGATGATTGGGCTATAAATTTTTTCTTTTAGCTGAACCTGAAATTCTATGATTTTTCCATTATTTTTCCATGACATAGCTCAGTTTTCCATAATTCAATCCAATATATTAAAGTCAAAATAGTAAACTGATATTCACATTTTATTTGATCTACATAATAAAAATATAATTGTCACATGAGTGATGGACATACACCCATAATATGGCCTCGTCACAAAATTATGGCGTCCAAGAAAAATGGGCACAATGAGAATGCTATAATAATTGGAAATGTTAAACAGTGTATTTGGAAAAATTTAATTTCAAAAGCAGCCATAAATCTGTCAACATTTTGTGGTTTATAACCTAAGTCAAACTTGACCTGTTTTTATGATGTTTCACATGTGTAGCAAAAATTATTTGAATGATTCAAGCCATTATTGAGTTTACGTCTGGAAACCATTATTTTAGGGAATTTAATTCAAACAGGGACCCTAACTCTGTCAAAATTTAGTGGTTTGTAATCAAAGTCAAACTTGACCTGTATTTTTTATGCTAACATGTGTACCAAGATTTATTTGAATATGTCTAGCCATTCTTGAGTTATAATCCAGAAACCATGACTTTAGGGAATTTAAGTCAAAAAGGGACCATAACTCTCTCAAACTTGACCTGTATTCTATGAGGTTACACATGTGTACAAAACATTATTTGAATATGTCAAGCCTTACTTGAGTTATCATCCGGAAACCATGAACACCAATAGACCCACAGACGGAAGGATCGACATAACAAGTTCACTTCTATATACCAACCCTAAACGTTGTGCGGAGGTATAATAATAAATTCTGCATAAATATTTACCTGTAGAATAGTAACATTCCGACCAAGATGGTAAGTAAATTATGTCAAAAGCACCATAATTATGAAACACTAATATGTTTGTTCCAGTGTTCCACAAAAATGATGCTGAAGATAATAGATTTTTTTTTAATTCGAGTTGATTTCAAATTTAGCTGAAAAGAACATTAATCCACAGCCTATTATTTATCTTAGTACCCTTCTTTGCGTAATTATCAACTCTGACCACTTTATTTAGAATACTTCTTAATGTTTTCTCTTGCATGTGTTATTCAGTACTACACTGCAGATCCGTTATATCGTGATTCGCGGGGTGCATGGATTGCAATCGCGATCGCGGGATCGCGTTATAACTTGTCAGGTAATTCATGTACATATAGATATACATGCATATACTAGCCTATTTTCACGATCTCAAAACATACACGTAATTTACTCACCTTTTGCATTGTTGTTAACGTCCACAATGTGTTATATCCATATGTAAAATAATCCATTTGTAAATAAAATACAATATTATTCCTTGTAAATAATTTCAAATTGCGTATTATAAATTCCAAATCAGAAACGCCTATCCGAATTTTACTGTTCGCATGACGTAAACACGAATCCTATTTACAATTAAACTGCACATGTATTTCGTGTAAATCCTTTGTTCTGCTATAAAAGCGCGCGAAAATAAAGCTCACATGCACAACGTCACGTCATCCTCATAGAAAGCATGCGCGTATTGACTGCCGTACAAAAACTTTGTAGCGCAGATAACATTGAGATTTTTATTTTTGAATAAAAGTTTCCTAGAGCATAACAACAAATTTGGTTATCTATATCGCGAACGATGTGCAGTTAGCACTTTCTCTTAAACAAAAAATAAACAGAAAAATCTTTGGCCGTATCGGTAACGTTATTGTCGTTCAGATAGGTCAGTATTGGTAAATGTCATACGGTTACTGTACACTCCCTCCACATGTAGGGCGACAACGACGATATTAGGTTGTTTACCCTCGGGACTTCCGTTTTAAACCATTGCCCGAGCACACTGCTTAACATAGTATCAGAGTTATTATAACTATTCCACGATGGGAATTCAAAACGTATATACAGAGTGCAGTGTGGATACGGTGCCATAAAATTAAAAAATCTATGTGGGGATAAAAATCTTAGTTTACATAATACAGAATAATGTCCAAAATAACACCATCATTTAAATGGTACTAGTACTCTGTGTTATATTTATGACACAATGATTTATATTGACATTATTTTGTATGTTACTTTGTAAAATATTCACTATCTGTTATGATAACTCAATATTATGTGTTGGAAATGTATGTATATAAGAATTAAAAGTATAGTCGGATTAAATTTTGTTGATAATGAGGGGATCAACCATTTATTGTAAATAGGGGGAATCATGGTTTTCAGTTTACATACACGCTGTAATCGTTTGCACTAAAATTGTTTATTTTACCTGAATCGATTAGTCCATGTTTATAACGGTTCTCACTTTCATTTTTACGGACTGTAGCAATAAAACAGCTCAGTTTCTGTGCAAAAAAAAACGGATTGACCAATTTTGAATGACAAGGTGAAATCGGTCGGCCAATCGAAATTGGGGAGTGTGCGTGAGGTATTGCTATCGTGTTAACGTTTATCAAATGTTTGCTCAATGACGGTTCGCCAACCAGGCTTGACTACACAGGCTTTATGACACATATAGACCTCACCATAGCCAGCCTTGAGATTTCTAGCTCTTCTGCCCCCGTTACCCGATAGCCTATGATCTGACCACTTCCCTCAAACAGTCACCCTGTGTAACTATATTACACAGGGAACTGATACCCAGGACTCAGGGAAACCTAAATTTATATTTAATAAGGCAAACTGGGATCAGTTTAGGGACCTCTGTGCAGATCTATCCATGGCAGACACTCATGACCCTCTTCAATATTTCCAAAATAAGACTAATAAACTGCTGTCCATAGCTGAATGCAGCATCCGGCCAGAATAAACTTCAGAAATCAGTATAGTGGTGAAGCGATGAATGCGCCAAGGCTGTAAAGGACTGGAAAAAAGCTCTAATCAATTTTATCAAGAGGGCCATGATGGCCAAAAGCGCTCACCTGAGAACTGGTACAGATGAAGACCATACTGTTGTGACAGGTTTGAAAATTAAGGTATCTGAACAATACGCAGAGGGGGATAGGAACAATTTTGATTTACAACATCGGTCAGTGCCCTGGGCTAACTAATGTATGAGTTGGGTAGTGGATGTGCGTTTTTGCGCTAATGGTTCTCAAATCATTTTTCTCGATATTCTTACCTGACCCTTTTTCATTTAGACATTGACAATTCTGGAAAATGCACAAACAGTAGATTTTGATGTCTTTTTCGCAAACAGTTTTGGAGAACTAGTTGCAATGCGATAATTGTTATGGCTGTGCTATAAGGTAAAGTTTTGCTTTTTCTTTGATAATTTTCTGTCCAATAATGATAAATGATGTTAATGCAGACTCTGAAGACATCAATGTTGCATGTTCAAATAACAGCAGGCAAATCTTGCAACTGTTGGAAATCAAATTGTATCAATTTTTTTTTCCAAAAACAAGGGGCAATAACTTTTTTCTGGCCCGATCATCCTCATATTCGATTTCACCTTTAGTCTTACGTTCATAGACAAACTGTATAATATTGGTGAAGATTGAATGAAAAATGAAGTCTCTATCCTGAATAATATCCATCTTTACATTTTCACACACAAATTGCAATAACTCTGGTATTTCTGGTCCGATCCTGCTTATATTCATCTTCACCTTTAATCTTATGGTTATAGACAAACTGTGCAATATTGGTGAAGATTGGATGAAAAATGAAGTCTCTATCCTGAATAATATCCATTTAAGCATATTTTTTCACAAACACAGGGCAATAACTATGGTGTTTCTGGTCTGATCTGGCTTACATTCAGTTTCTACTGTAATCTCATGGTAATAGACAAACCGTGCAAGATTGGTGAAGATTGGATGAAAAATGAAGTCTCTATCTTGAATAATATCCATTTTTGTATATTTTTCAATAAACAAAGGGCAATAACTCTTGCCCATTTTTGGCGTCTGCTGAGATCTAATGGTCATACACAAATTGTGAAAGTTTCGTTCAGATTGGTTGGAAAAGGGCATTTTTGCCCTTTTTTTGTATGAAAAAGGGGCAATTACTCTGGTGTTACTGGTGTGGGCAGGTCTACATGGACCTGCACGGGTAGAGAGACGTCCCCGCCCTCCACGAGTCTCCCGCTCCCGCCGGCAACTCCTGCGACGCCGCTGGTGCAAAGATGTATCGGTTTTACCTTTCCCTTGGATCCATCGCTGCGTGGAGAGGGGGGATCTGCTGCATGGGCAACAGCTGATTCTCCATACCACCTTGCCCAGGCTAGCGCCCTGGAGAGGACACTCCAGCGTCGCTGCAAAGCGTCGAAACAACACGGGAAGCAACAGTTACCGGTTATAAGCCATCCGCTTGATTGGCGTAGAGCTGGCGCCAGGGGTTGCTTTCGTCGGTGAGAGAGATCACCACGTCTCATTGGACAACTACCGCCCGCCTCAAGCTGGGCAGCCCCCAGACAAATAGGTGTTGTCCCGCCACAGTCCGCCTGCCTTACTGGGTGCGTAGGGCTTAGGGTACGGAAGTATCCAACAAGTGGACTGCGATTGCTGCACCAGGCAACAACACAAGAAATTCATCAATAACAACAATGAAAACTTCTCCCCTCAAGCTGGGCACATGGAATGTCAGAACAATGACACCAGGACTGTCTGACGACCTCCAGGCCATCAGCGATGCCCGAAAGACCTCAGTCATCAACGATGAACTCTGAGACTGCAGGTTGACATCGCCGCACTGCATGAGACGCGGCTTGCCGACTCTGGAACTCTCAGAGAAAAGAACTTTACGTTCTTCTGGCAAAGGAAGAGTGCGGAGGAAACCAGAGAGTATGTTGTTGGATTTGCTGTCCGGAACTCTCTACTGGGAATGATAGAACCATGTCAACAAGGAACAGAAAGACTGCTATCACTCCGCCTCCACACCACCACTGGGCCCGTCAACCTGATCAGTGTCTATGCACCAACACTCAGCGCCACCAGGGATACCAAGGATGAGTTCTACAGCCAGCTAGACTCTCTTATCGACAAGATCCCCAAAGAAGAGAACCTGATATTTCTGGGTGACTTCAACGCCAGAGTGGGCGCTGACCACGACTCTTGGCCCTCCTGTCTTGGAAAGTTTGGTGTTGGAAAGATGAATGAAAATGGGCAACGACTCCTGGAGTTGTGCTCATACCATGACCTCAGCATCACCAACTCCTTCTTCCAGACAAAGCATCAGCACAAAGTGTCTTGGAGACACCCTCGCTCCAAACACTGGCACCAGCTAGACCTGATCATCACCAGGCGGTCTGCGTTGAAGTGCGTCCTCCTTACCCGCACCTTTCACAGCGCTGACTGCGATACTGATCACTCGCTGGTGTACTGCAAGATGAGACTTTTGCCTAAGAAGATCCATCGCTCCAGGCCCCAGGGCAAACCCCGCATAGATGTGAGCAAGACCGCACATCCTGACAAGGTAGCGGAATTCACCCAAGCTCTCTCCGAGGTGCTTGACTCAGATCCTCCTGGTGGCTCAGCCACAGAGAGATGGAACCGCATCAGAGAGTCAGTACACAGCACTGCCATGAGGGTCCTTGGAAAAAAGCAGACAAAGAACGACGACTGGTTTGAGGCCAACTCCTCCATACTCACTCCAGCCGTAGGAGAACGCCGCAGAGCTCACCTGGAATACAAGCGATCCCCCAGCCAGAGGACTCTGCAGGTGTACAGATCTGCCAAGAGCAAAGTACAGAGACTAGCAAGGCAATGTGCTAATGACTACTGGCTCCAGCTCTGCCAGAGCATCCAGTCAGCGGCTGATACTGGAAACATCAGGGGCATGTACGAAGGCATCAAGAAAGCCATGGGCCCCACCAAGAAGGTTACAGCGCCACTGAAGTCTGCCACGGGTGAGACCATCCAGGACAAGGGCAAGCAGATGGAGAGATGGGTGGAACACTATTCCGAACTATACTCCAGACAGAACCAAGTCACAGACGATGCCCTTGCTGCCATTGAAAGCCTCCCTCTCATGGCTGAACTGGACGAGAAACCCACTGTGGCAGAACTGAAGAAGGCCATTGAGAGCCTGTCCTCAGGGAAAGCGCCTGGGAAGGATGGCATACCACAAGAAGTCATCAAGTGCGGCGACAGTACACTGAGGGAACATCTGTACGACCTCCTCTGTCAGTGCTGGGAGGAAGGAGCAGTACCTCAGGACATGAGAGACGCCAACATCGTTACCTTGTACAAGAACAAGGGTGATAGAAGCGACTGTAACAACTACAGAGGAATATCTCTCCTGAGCATCGTAGGCAAAGTCTTCGCACGTGTCGTCCTGAACAGACTGCAGAAGCTTGCTGACAGAGTATACCCAGAGTCACAGTGCGGGTTCCGCTCGGAAAGATCAACCATTGACATGGTCTTCACCATCAGGCAACTGCAAGAGAAGTGCAGAGAGCAGCACAAGCCCCTCTTTCTGGCCTTCATAGACCTGACCAAGGCGTTCGACCTTGTCAGCAGGGATGGGCTCTTCACAGTCCAAGCAAAGATTGGCCGCCCACCAAGACTCCTGAGCATGATCAAGTCGTTCCATGACGACATGAAAGGCACAGTTCAATATGACGGCTTAACGTCAGATGCCTTCGACATCCGCAGTGGCATCAAACAGGGCTGTGTCCTCGCTCCCACTCTCTTTGGCATCTTCTTTGCCGTACTGCTGAAGCACACCTTCGGATCATCGACCGAGGGTGTTTACCTCCACACTCGGTCAGACGGCCGACTGTTCAACCTGGCTCGCCTAAAAGCAAAGAGCAAGGTCCGGGAGGTAACCATCAGAGACATGCTGTTTGCAGATGACGCTGCTCTGGCCACCCACACAGAAGAAGAGCTACAGAGCCTGATGGACCGCTTCGCAAAGGCATGCGACGAGTTCAGCCTGACAATCAGCCTAAAGAAGACAAATGTGATGGCCCAAGATGCTGAACCACCTTGTATCACCATCAACGACTATGAACTAGAGGTCATCAGCCAGTTCACATACCTTGGCTCCACTATCACCGACAATCTCTCACTGGAAGCAGAGATCAACAAGAGGATCGGCAAGGCATCCACAACCTTGGCCAGGTTGTCGCAAAGAGTGTGGAACAACAGCAGGCTGACGATAAACACCAAGATCACTGTGTATCGTGCCTGCGTGCTAAGCACTATCTTGTATGCCAGCGAAACCTGGTCTCTGTACTCCTCGCAGGAGAGGAGGCTGAGTACCTTTCACATGCGCTGCCTCCGTCGCATACTCGGGATTACATGGAGCGATCGAGTGACAAACAACGAGGTGCTGATGCGAGCCAAGATCCCCAGCATGGTCACTCTCCTCCGTCAGCGTCGCCTTCGATGGCTGGGCCATGTGCGTCGAATGGACGATGGCCGGATCCCCAAAGACATCCTCTACGCAGAGCTTGCCTCCGGCAAGAGAACAACGGGACGGCCACATCTCCGCTTCAAGGATGTCTGCAAGCGTGACCTGAAAGCACTCGACATTGACCTGAACACCTGGGAAGAGCTTGCTCAGGACAGATCCAGCTGGAGACACACTGTAAACACTGGACTGAAAGCTGGCGAGGCGAAACTCCGCCAGCTTGCAGATGACAAGCGAGCTCAGAGAAAGAGCAAGCAACTGCATCCTGCAGCTGATTCAACCTACAATTGCACCAAGTGCAACAGAGACTGTCACTCCCGTGTGGGTCTGTACAGCCACAGCAGACGCTGCATGACCAACTAAAACATATCCAAGGGGCGCCAATCCATTGTCTTCCGAGACTTAAGGATGCCAACAACAACAACAACAACTGGTGTGATCTGGACCAAATACAATCCCATCCGAGATTTTATACAAAAACTGTGCAAGTTAGGTCAAGATTGAATAAATAATGAAGTCTTTATCGCGATAACGGTCCGATGGCACACGAATGACGGACGTTGGACGATGGACGCCGCCGGATAGGTCCCCTATACTATTAGCTCACCGAGCACTTTATGCCCAGGTGAGCGAAAAATAACCCCGCTGAGCATTATCTTAAAACTTATAGGTCTCTCAAAAACACTGCGAAGCAGGTCATTCTGGAAGCAAACAAAAAAACTAAATCGGAAAGAATTATGTGAATCCATTCATACTAAACACTCTACTACTAAGCCGTTTGGGCAAAGAATTGACAGGATTAAAGGAA
This sequence comes from Congeria kusceri, assembly GCA_027627225.1. Lineage (NCBI taxonomy): Eukaryota > Metazoa > Mollusca > Bivalvia > Myida > Dreissenidae > Congeria > Congeria kusceri. The sequence continues at coordinate 29,028,203 of CM051030.1, read as the reverse complement.
TTCCATACTGTCCTGTGCATCTACTTAAATTTAAAGGCGAAATTGCCTGTACTCCAAGAGACAAGGCTCAATTTTTGGTCCAACATTTCAAATCTGTATCTAGTGATTCAAACTGCCTTCTGAAACTTTGGACCATCAAAAACTGTTTGCATCACACAATAAATATATTTTAACTGAGCCTGGGGATTATAGCTACATTTTAAATCACCCATTTCCTATTTTGGAACTAAAAGCAGCCATTGGAAGCAGGAAGGACTCTGCCACGGGACCTGATAGATTATCTTATCTGATGTTTAAGAACATTTTGGATCATATTTTATATTTCTGGCTTGAATTGTACAACAGGGTGTACACGATGGGTTTAATACCACGTGAGTGGAAGCAGGCTACAGTGATACAGGTACCAAAACCTGGAAAAGATAAATCAGATCCAAAATCTGATAGGCCAATAAGTTTCACTTCTCACACTAGTAAATTATTAGAAATCATAATCAAAAATAGAATTGAGCACTTATTGGAAACAAAACATATTTTAAACCCCTTCCAGTCTGGCTTTAGGAAAGGGCGTTCTACACTAGACCACCTAGCTAGACTCCAACATTATATTATTTTGGCTAAAAAATCTAGGGCAGTCAGTACTTGCAATATTTTCGGACTTTGAAGCTACCTTCGACTTAACTTGGAATTTCGGCATCTTAACAAAGCTAGCTGATTACGGTATCACCGAACACTGCTTCCACTATATAAGGGCTTTCCTTGAGGGGCGTAAACTTAAGATTAGAGTCGATGGCGTGAGTTCAAATGAAGCAATAACTAAAAGAGGCACCCCACAGGAGTCTGTCCTCTTTCCCCCTGCTGTTCTCCATCATCGTAAATGACCTGCCTGAAACCGTTAAATCATCAAGCGTGGTTAATTCCCAATTTGCTGATCAATCCGGCACATGGTTAATCATGTACAAGCTGTTAACCCAACAAAAAAGCCCAAGCAGGGCTGGACTCCATATGGAAATGGGCCATTGACTGGGGATTAGAAATTTCACACTCAAAAACAGTAGGAATCCGGTTTGGCAACCAAAAACAGCACTCTCTAGACTTAACTTTATGTGGAACCAACTTTATTTTTGAAAACGTGGTGAAATTTCTATGTGCCTAGATAAACGGTTAACATTTATTCACTACTTCAAATATTTGGCAGAAAGGTGCGAAAGGGACTTAAATTTAATGAGGATGTTGAGAGACACAGGTTTCGGGTCCGAATAAAATAGCCTCCTTCTCCTCTACACGTCCCTTATTCGTCCAAAGATAGATTATGGGGCCCAAATCTATTCATGTGCTACACCAAACGCCCTCATAATTGTAGATACTATACAAAACAAGGCCCTCAGGATAGTCCTACGAGCACTGCCGTGTACACCGGGTTGTACATTAGAGGTGGAGGCCGGTGTGCTGCCCCTCACCCTGCGCACGAAACAACAAACCCTGCAATATTGGGCCAGGGCCCAGTCCAGACACGGCTCAAACCAAATTAACAAGCTATTTGGGACCGGCACCTTCATCAGGGGCGGGGAGCTTAAAAACAAGCATGTTGCCCTCCAATTTGCAATTTTGGGCCAGTACCCAGACCCTGATGAGGAGGCCAGTTTCAAGGAGGTTGCTGTGGCAGACCTGAACCCCTCCAAAATCCCCGCCCCCTGGCTGCTTCATTCCCCGGATGTCGACAACTATCTATCTACAATAGTAACGAAATCCGACTCTCCGCACCTCGAGAGGTCAGAGGCTCTCAATTATATTAATATCCAGTATGCTGAGCATATACAAATGTATACAGACGGCTCCAAATGCCATGACTCTGGCTTGGTAACCAATTCATTCATAATAAACTCCAAAAACATTGTAAGAACATTCAGACTCAGCAACAATCTTTCTTCTATATATTCTATAACTTTTGGCCATTAGCTTTGCAATGTGCTGGATATTATTTAACAAGCCAACTAAAACTGCCATCTTCTCGGACTCTTTATCATCACTAGAGTCCATCAAAAATAGAAATAGCAGGTCTAGGCCTGATATGTTAAATGAAATTTTGGAACTGAATCAAAAGTGCCTAGACAAATCTTTATATGTAACCTTAGTTTGGTGCCCAGCACATGTCGACATCCCAGGCAATTACCAGGCGGACATGGAGGCTAAGGAGGGCCTCAAAAGGGAGTCGGTCAATATAGGGGTCTCACTAGCCCCAACAGAAATATACTCCCAGCCATGGCCTATGTTATAATTGAGTGGAACAACATGCCACTCACTAACACTCCATACAAAGCCCCCTTCTCAATTGCCCAGACAACCCTCAGTCGGCCACATCAATATTCTACTAACATCATTATTGACAAATGCATTAGCCAACTGAGGATGGGGACCAGTCTTTTGCCTGCTAGTGTGGGAAAGTATATTTTAAAGCTGGACCCTCTCTGTCCTCAATGTGAGATCCCCTTTACAGCCGACCACCAGATGACACAGTGACCCCAGTTCTCTTAACAGCTTAAAACAACTTTTTCCAACTTAAACATTGATTTTACCCTTAATCATATTTTTAATCCTACTGGCGAAAATAAATTACCAGTGTACAAATCTCTGGCAACATATCTTGTGGATTGCCGGATTACATATAAATATAAATACAAATAGGGTACCTGCAGCTTAATAAGAACATATTTTATATTAAAAATTTTTAATTTAATAAACATTTTCCGATATCTGGGGAAATTTAAGTCATTGAATTATTTATTTATTTCACTGAACAGCTTTGAACTGTACAGTGCTTTAATTATTGCTTTTCTAGCAATATGTATTCTATTTAGTGTCTTCCAGTGTGTTAATATACTAATTCCCTTTTTTTACCCATAACAAACCCATATATATTAGGAATTAGTGATATTTAGCCTATTGAAGGGCATATAATTCCTGCCTGTCAAAATCTTTAATCATTTTTAATAATCTCTATAGCTTTCCATTATAGAAGACAACTCTTAACAGGCCAATTAGTATTTTATCTAGTACACTGGAACAATAATAGGCAATGCTCAGTAGAGCATTCAGAGGGTTTAACACAGCCAGTTTTTACATTGTGTATTACTGGCTTTGTAAATGGTTAACAGTACTTTACTTTAAGTTTCAATTTATTTATTTTTGCCTGAGTTATAAGGTATTAGAAATGTTTTTTCTAAATTGTTACTACTTTGTGATCATATATTGTGCACAAGATATATTAAATTTACATTTCATTGACCTCAGACTAAATGGTAAATAAATTCTATTACTATACTAAATTAATTTGTAAATGATTGTTTTCAGTGGAATAATTAACATTGTTCATAAGCTGCAGGAATCCCCCTATCTCCTCTCTATATTCCCCATTCCCTTCATGGTTTTTCATGTGCAGTGCTTGGCCGGGCGCACAGGAAGATAGTAACACTATCAATTGCTAACAGAGCCCTCCCTCAAACTTGGCCATTCTTATTGATCAAGGATTTCTTTTTTTAAGCCATTTAAAGACTGTTGGCGCAAGCCAACAGGCTTTAGTAGGTATATTCAGAAACAGTTCTTAAGGGAACTTCTTATTTACTGTACAGGCTACGAGTCAGTAAATTTATAAATTACTGCGCTTCGCTGGCTGAGCAGTAAAGCTTCCAGTTACCGATGCTACTTTCTATGAATAGATGACAAGAAATAGATCCGACTTAAAACATTAATAAACAAAAATAAAAATCCATTTAGTCCACATCTACAAGTGAATTCATGTTATGTCTATTCACATAAGTATGATAGATGTTTGTGCTGTTGACTGGTTTACTGCGTATCACATTATATTGCGTAAGTTTAACAACAGTGTATTGAGTCAGTACTTATAGCGGAGCGGTCGTAACCACTCGATTGACGATTGCTATTTTCTTATACGTATGCATAAGAATTGTGGAGGAAAACAATACTTCTTAAGATAGTTTTGAATGTATTTTACTAATTAAACTAATTTTTATTTAAATTGGTATTTACTAAACATAGCGCTTGTTATAAAAAGCACTGAATATTGTTTCGAACTTATACGGTTCATGGACTATTTTTACCCGTTGTAGATTGACTTGTATGCATATAACTCTGTTTGTTTTTTCAAAAGTTTGCAAAAAATTTGCCTCCAACAAATTTCAAAAAAAATAATAATGAGAATGGCGTAGATAAATAGCATTGAATTAGACGCGCTCTATATTAGTTTTAATTTGCAGAAAACAGTGGCCTGGATCTCCATCTTCAATTAGGTCAAATACCAGCTTATACCAAGTAGAGTGTATAGTTATGAGTCTCGGGATTTAGTGTAGAAATGATATAACAGACAGGTAACTTACTTCAATAAATGTTTCTTATAATAAAAATACTCTCATAGTTCATTTGCTTTTAGTTTCTTTTCTCGCCAACATCCTTTCTACGCTGCCAATGTTTTAATTTAGTTAAGCAGTTTGCCCCATTTACTATTGTCAAGTATTAATAAACCCCATTTTATTGCAGATTTTATATAATATGGGGAGGAAACAGTTATCAATTTGTATGTGTACTATATATTGTTTAAACCTACATGGGTAGTAAGTTCCATAATTTTATGGCAAGTATTTTTATCATATTGTTAATAATTATCAAGTTGCCATTATTTCATTGTGATATGACATACTTTGATCTTCTGCAGTTAATCTTAATATAGAAATGTGTACATTTTTAACAAATAACTGTTTTATAGAAGTGGTTGTCCCCATTTAAACTTTTAAAGAGTTAAACTACCTATTTTATGTGTCCTTATCTATGTAGAGCATGTAAACCTGTGCGCCCCTCTGGTCCCAGTATCTCAAATTACCATTCAAGCACTGCCCGCCAAAATTCCCCTCCCCACCAGTGCTATACCTTCTTTTACTAATCACAAACAGGACAAAGTCTTCCTTTCATGTACTCCCCAGGGTGATTTTCTTTTATTTGTATATACCTGTACACTCTAGACAGATCCTTTTATTAGTTATATCTTGCTTTATTTGTGTTATTTTTAAAAGCCCTAAAACGTAAGTCGTTTGATAGTGCCGGAAGGATGTAATATATGTTTTATCCTAAATTTTACTATATATTGGATTCTCATCCGGTTATGTTGTTAATTTTCTTAAATTGTCGCCCTGGGGTTGGCTATACTCCACTAAATATCCCAACAATTTTGCATAAAGCTCAAAACACAGGGTCTCAGGTTGAAGCAACATGTTATATTCCCTGTCTACAAGATTTCAGCATTAGTTAAAAGCATGTCAAGCAGTTGTAACATCCATCATTAAAATATATATACCTATTATAAAGAAAATATTACTTACGAACTAACATATAATTGCAGATGCAAGTTACTTTAACAATCTCACATTAATTTACTTGCTATTAATTGAATAATCCATCTTCATTGTATATTCAAGTATTACTACTTGAACCTTTTAATAAATAAAGCTTAGAAAGCATATTTTAACCTTTTTTCTCTTCTCCATATATAAAGACATGCAAAGTATACAGATGCTGTAAAACCATGCAGAACCACTTAGAGATCTGGATATAATTAACATTGTTTACAGTCGTTATTGTAAATATCATCACATGTGCATGTGCACATTGGTTTTAAATTTAATATTACATATTGTATATGGTAAGTTTTGACCACAATCTCTATGTAAGAAAGACTCTAACAACACCGTTGCAGCATTTGCTGCATAACGGGTTTAGAAAAATGATGATACACATAAAATTATGTATTCCCACCATTTAACTCTTTTTCTAGTTGGGCTATTCTCTCACTTTCTCGTGTTAATATAGCTTAATCTCTGGGTTTTTTCCCATTTTTCTTTGTTGGCAAAGAAACTTTTACTTATTTAGTCCTATAATTGTCAAACATAAATATCTTAATAATAAATAGAATAGTCTATTACACATTTCCACAATATATATTTTTACTGTTATGTCTCTCAAAATATCAATTTTGCAAGTAAAAGGAGACAATCTGATTAAATACTTGTTTGATTGGCTGTTTTACAGTGAAGTTCTATAATAGTAAAAGGGAGGCAGCTCCTGTTCACTAATAAAAGGTAATTGCAGAATTACTCCCCTTTAAACTGTGTTCACCTTGTTATTGATTTCAATGGTTTTCAATCGAAGTCCCGAGGGTAAACAACCCAAATCATTCAAAAATTTAGTGAGTTTGGGGGTTAAAATAATAATTTTATAGGTAGTAAATACCTAAAATAATTAACTTAGAAAAAGTCAAAGGACTAGGAATATGCAAAAAGGAGGAAATAGCAGTTTAAAGTCGAAAGACACGACAAATTTACAAAAAAACGGATTGACCTACTTCAAGTGGGTGTTAGTTACTGTTGAAAAATCAGAAACAAGCATGCTTCTGACGGTTACAGCACATGTATAATGTGTTGTTTACTATAGAAAAGGGTGTGGTTCAACAAAACTTAAGAAAAACACACTATTACATGGAAATATTAAATTTTTAGAGTATTTCTATTATTTATAATTATTGTTTGCTGCCTAAAGGAATAAATAACTTAATTAGTTGTCTGCATAGGGTAGTTTATGCAGGGCTCTTTTCCAATTTATTAAAATATGAATCTATTGATAATTCATAGACTATGTTGGAGTTTTAAGACATAGGTATCTGGAAAGAAGCCTTAAATAGTGTTATAAGGCCATTTTAATTATCTAAAAAAAGGTGTGTTAAAGAAATATAACCACTATAGTCAAAGTGGTATTTCATAGGGTAAAATGGATAGTGTTTTATATACAAAAGTAAGGTTCTGATACCGATGCGGTGAGCAATGTCCAGAAAGAATATGTCTTTGAATTGTCAAATATTTGTTCCATGTAGTGTATATTGAACTTTATAGAAGTAATCTTATGACGATGAGATAGGCTACAGTACACTAAGAAACACATTTCAATATTACATGATGTAGATGTAGGTTTTAATGAAAAGATGCATGTAAAGACATAAATTATATATGAATGTCGAGGGTAGAGGATTTATAATTCTCTGTTTAAAAGAGCAAATAATGTTGGAGGGCGTGTAATTCGGCTGCTAATTAAAGCGACAGCAGTTAAAGGAAGTTTCATGGGTGGCACACGCGATGTAAGCTGAGATTGTCTAACTGTTACACTTTAATGCTGAGCGGGTCGGGTTATTGTTTATCACAATACAAGAGTGTGAATGAAAGAGTAGCGATGTAGGTGCAAAAATCCAGACCAAACTGGATTTATTTTTGAACGTCGTGTAATAGTAAAATATTGAAGTACATGGGGAACAATAAATGTCTTTAAACAAAACGTCGACATTAATATTGAGATATCATTTTTTTGGCGTAGCTGTCTAAGATCACTTTTGACCTAGATTTCTTGCGATGATTATGCAGCGGGAATATTGAATGCATATAGAATTGGGCAAATTTTCTAATTTTAGGGAATGCAAACTTCAAACAATGGTTTAACGTATACCAATAACTGTTGCGTACTTTTGGGGATTAAAAATTTACATAATTGTTTACATAAGCGGTTAAAATGAAGTTATAAACATATCCTCGACATATTCTCTAGAAATGAGGCTAATTATTAAAGTATTTTCTCATTGTATGCAATAAACAGAATGCTATATTCATTCACGTAACGAAATAACTATTTTGTTCAGCCTACTTTTGTATTAGCAGTACGCCGGTCGCCCTATAAATAGCGATCGTGCAATTCCCATTCATAAATCTCATTCACAGAGTTGCCGCTCCATGTAGCCCATTGATTTTAGCGAGTTCATGCCATTCCAGAAACAGTAGTGTGATTCTAAAAATAGCGTGCATAGCTAACAACCGTTGTATAGCTGTGGTAAGATACTCGTACCTGCATCAATAACAGCGTTCAGAGAATCATAAACCTAAAAAATTCAAAAAATGGGGAATGTATTTTTATAAACTTACCATTAATTTTAATTAATTTGGTGGTTACGTTTTATTAACGATTATTTATAATTGCACCTTTCAACTTATTCAGTAGATGTTATTTAATCTATAAAAAGATGCTTCATTTTTTATGGATAAAACGTTATGAAAGATTTGGAATGCGCAGACTTCTTATTCGCGTAGGAGGAATACACAATTTGCAATACTAATTATTCACAGGAAGCCTGGATATATCATATTTCAACTGATATAATTTAAAATCGTCATAGTCTAATTATTTTTTTTGTTTGCGTAATCAAAAATAAAGTATTAACATTTCCAAAATCGCTGAATGTTCCCTGACTATTTCTTATTATAGGATACACAGTATAAATGCTTATTTGACTTCAAGTCGTTATTGTATTAGATAACTAACATTAAATGTATATTACCGGTACTATAAATCACTATATATATACTCGTCTGATACATAATTATTTTCATTCATTCCCGAAATTATTTTCTTACATTGTTAATTAGTACAATTCGCTTGACAAATTCAGATAACAATTATGTTAACCTAAATTATTTTGGTTATTCATATATCACTGGTGGAGACATGGAGCTGTATGATTGGTTTATTCACGGCATAGATATTAATGATAATTTTATATAATTTTTAAATTAATAAATTTATCTGAAATTAACTTTTGGGTCCGAGAAGTTTTCTTATAGTGTCTTATAGTATCGAACCCCAGATTTTTCGGTCTCTACTAAGGAGGCTTCTCGGGCACTATATTTTTCGGACACTATTAGAAAACGTATCGAGAAGATTTCTTATAGTGTCCGAAAATTCTGGGGTCCAATAAGTCTCCTAATGTGGGTGGGGACCAAGAAACCTGGGGTCTAAGAAGTCACGTAACCGATCATCTTGTCCGTCTGTTTAGGTAATTTCTAAATGACATCTCAATATTAATTTCAACGCCGATTGCATTTTTAAAGACATTTCTTGTTTGCCCTAAATATAATACAAGAGGACCAGGCTGTGACTTCACGGACCCCATATTTTTCGTTCTCTACTAAGGAGACTTCTTGGACCCCAGATTTTTCGGTCTCTACTAAGGAGACACTATATTTTTCGGACACTATTAGAAAACGTATCGGACACCAAAATTAATTTGAGATAAACTGAATAATTATTAATATCTGTACCATGAATAAACCGATCATATACCGCCCCATGTTTTCACCAGTGACACATGAATAAACTAAATACAAATGTACTATTAATTTCCATAAACATAATTGATACATGAATTTGTAAGGCAAATTTAACAAATTAACATTGTCAGAAAATAATAGCGAGAATGAATGAGCAGTAAGTTTATTAATTCCCCATTTATTGCAATTCTCGGGTTTAGGATTCTCCAGACACTAATTGATGCGTGTGTATTAACACAGCTTTACCGCGCGCTATTTTTAGAATCATTCTCCTGCAGGAGTTGTACTCGCTAGAATTAATTCACGGGGACAACAGTCGGTTACAGCGTACAATAATATTTTTACACAATGCTAAAATAATAGGAAATATAAGCTCAAGCAAATTTGCTAATATTTGTTTTGTTTATTTATCAGAAAAATACCAGAAATTTGCCACTTTATATTTTGTGCTTGCGAGCTCAACAGGCAACATTGTGCGTTGTGATCGACTGTCGTCCCCGTGAATAGTAGCAGTGTAAATGCTATTTATAGAGCGCGCCGATTATGTAGGCTAAACAATATAGTTATTTCATTATGCGAATGAATATAACATTCTGATCATGACATACAATGAGTTCATAATTATGTTCATTTCTAGAGTGTATGTCGAAGATATGTTTATAACTTTAACTTAACCGCTTATGTAAACAATTATGTCAATTTTTAATCCCCAAAAGTATGCAGCAGTTATTGGTATCCGTTCAACTATTGTTTGAAGTTTGCAGTCCCTAAAATTAGAAAATTTGCTAAATTCTATTGGCATTCATGTTTTCTGCTGCATAATTATCACAAGAAATCTAGGTCAAAAGTGACCTTAGACAGCTACGCCGAAAAATCGGGATCCACGGCACATTCGTGATATACTGGATATCGCGAAATAACAGATCGCGATATAACGGATCTGCAGTGTATTGCTTAGGGGCACAGTCATTTTGGGTGATCATGTGTCTGAAAGTAGTAAACAAATATTGCATGGTGTACCAGAGGTGATTTATTTTTAGAATCGCTTGTGTACCCAGAGTGTTCTTAAACATCACATAAAACAAAGAACATGTCCGTTTAGAAAGATTGTAAATAATTAGCTTGGTTTACCTTGCACTGTTAGGGTTACGTTGTTGCTGTGCGAACTAGTGTTATTAATGTTAACACTGCACTGCCACCTGTCTCCATCCTGTGTACGGTTCACCCCCAGGAGGGTCAGGGTGTAGACAGTGGTATTGACGCACGTGAAGCTGAATCCTTGAGGTAGTGGGGATGGGCTAGATATGCAGTTCCCTGATGAGAGACCTGTCCTAAAAGTAGTTGAACTATCACTATTCTTGTTCCATGACACGGGTGTCACTGCTCTTGGCAGGAAACAGGTCAATGTCAGTGAGCTGTTCTCTGATACAGCAGAAGCATCAGACGTCAGAAGAGGGTTCTGGCCAAAGACTGGAATATAATAACAATAATAATAATATTATTATTAATAAATAATGGTATAATTATTAAATAATTTCAAATTAATACATCTTTTCACAATCGTATTAGAAGGGCAAAATATTATGCGTTAAGAACTTTTTTCTTATCTGAAAGTGAATATAGAGAATATTAGGTTAGTGTCTAAGTGTACTTGAATTTATCCGACGAGTTAAAGAAAGGTTTACACGGCGAGGCTTGCCGAGCCGTGTAAGCCTTTCGGAGACGAGTCGGATAAATTCAAGTACACAAAGACACTAACCTAATATTCTATTTATCCTACCATATTTTTGTTTATTTATTTTATGTTTAACAAACACACTATTAACGTTTAATTATTTGAAACAATACTCAAAAAACGCATTAAATTTACTGAACCTAACCTTGCGTAGTAATATGGAATATATATGGAATATATTCATGATGTTTCCGCCACTCGAAATATTCCGAAACAATTCAATGCAAAACGCAGTGTAACAAGATAAAATATCGCCATATGCTTCGTTTCAAATATGTTCACCGTGCCAAATGCTACACACTACAGTAGATAAAAGAAGGTTTTATTCAAATGCAAGTCCGTGTTTCGACCAAACTGTTCAACAACAAAAGACCAAAATGGCTGGCAATTTTAACTTTGCAAAAGTGAATATGCAGGATTTATCTTCGTCAAGATGTTTATTATATACCATTTCTATTATCTTTCAAAATATACACACAACTCGTGTTACTCAATTATTCCAGAATGACACAGCATAAAATTAAAAATGAAATACACCTTACTCACCCGATTTTTTCATTGATAAAAACGTCGTGTAGTCCAGTTTTACAGAGGTTCTAGCTTCCATAGTGAGTTGTTAATCCGCACATGGCATGATCGATAAAGGTGCAAACATAATCCTTCTATTCCTTTTAAAACAGTTGGTGTAAGCGAGTAATTCTTTGTGGATAGACTTTCTTTGATCAACCAACAAAGAAACGGTTTATTCATCAAAGAAATAACCCTTTACGTAAATTTCCTTTCAAAAGTAAACTAATCGAAGACTGCATCCAAATTACTAGATCTAAACACCTTATGATGGCAATTCTGTTCTCCACCCACAACAATCCAGCTCGGAATACACTCGACTTATTGAAAATTGAAATGGAATTAATCTCACCGGTTCCATTCGAGCCATATGTTCCATGGATACACTTTTTGATATAAATCTTATTATCATAATCCATCCAAAAAACACAGAAACATTAAAGATTGTATTCTGATTGCTCTTTTTAAATTCCAACACTGTGTAAACTTAAAACTCAACTGAATGACGTAAAACATTTGATTTCGTCATTACGCGCGCACGCGAATTTTGGCGAGTTATTTTAAACCGAAACTACCTGTATTGTGTCGATAGCTAACTGTTATTGATTCTTTTTCCTCTACAAATGTGTTACTATTTAATTTATTGTAATGTAGTATTTATTGTAAGGTATATAATAAAATGTAATTACTGAATGTTTAGTGTCTTATTTCCACCAATAGATGAACTGTTAAATATCGCCCCATTTCGTAACCTTTCAAATTACTTGTTTATGACGTCACTCACATTCCTGGTAAAAGTAGTCCGTCAAAAGTATATTCATGAGGGTGTCATATAAACCTTGCCTGTCGGATAAAGCAAAAGTTTATCTGACAGGTAGAGTTTCCTTCTATAAAATCATTTAGTGGTAGGATAAAAATGTGATAACTCATTAACTGTAAAGATCAGTAGCATTGTGATTTGCAAGAATACCTGAAGAATACATATTTATTCAAATAATAACTTCATAAATTGGCAAAACTGCTGCGTCCATTGTGGTTCTTCAATTTAACACAGTCGCGAAATCCCGTTTCTAAACCATAAACATGTAAACCAGGAAGTTATGCCCTGTACACAATGAAACAGTGTAGAACGCTGTGTAAACTTCGGCGCGTGTACTCGGGAACGTTTTAAATCGTAATGACATGTACATTATAAAGAAGCAGGCGATCTATGTCTTATCGGAAATATCCTTGAAGGAGCATATATAGATATGAAAACCAAAGAAAGAGTGCACTAGTTATTCGCTGAACAACACTGTGTATCACATACAGCAGTTCGCGTACGGTCCGTGTTAAAACCCCATATAAAGTAGGTATCTACTAATAATTCGCTGAACAACATTGGGTATCACAGACAGCTGTTGAACAGTTTCAATTGGAAAAAGCAGCGTATATGAAAATTGCTCGACACTGGCTGTATTAACAAATATATAGAGGATATTTGTTGATTCGGTGTTCGACCGTATCTTATTTCGTAATTGTTCATAGAAAATGATATACTGGGTGTACCGTCTACCTGTGTATTAAGCTTTCAAACACGATTAAATATGACTAAAATTATATTTTTATTGCAGAATAGTGATATTTACTATCATAATGTTACCGCTCATAATTGGCACTTTCATAAGATTTTATATTTTCATAAGTGCGACAGTGACCTCTTTGTTGAACCTAGGGTCGTTTTTTTGTTTTACGACGAATGTACCGATTACCGGTGCAACTGTAAGTATTTCTCTTGTTTCATGATCAGCTGCTGTAAACCTTTCGTTTATAGGACTTGCCTGAAAGCTATGATTGACAAAAAAAATGTGTTTGAATATATTTGCCTTTGCTTTTTCTATTTTTTCTAGGTACAGTTAGGATGATTTTGAAGTACCGATATATATATATATATATATCTCAAAATACACACAATACACATAATTATAATTATACTTATGAACAATATGACAGTTATTACATACCTATAGACAATCTGACTCAAATACTGATGTATTTTCGGTATAAAATACAATAGGCCAGATAAAATTCCCGTATTTCACACTTTGAAATAATTTTCCGTATAGGAACGTTGATTGTTATTGTTTACAATCGAGATTTTTCGCGCATGCGCACTGACTGGTTGGCAAAAGCGCTGGTTACACATACAGAAAACATGCATACATACATGTGTTTACTCGATAAATCGATCGGAATTTCTGAAATACATATTAAAACACTACAAATAAAATTAAAAACAAAACAAAACAATCACATACCGACTTAAGTATATAATAAACTAAATTAATATATCAAATGGGCAGGTCATTTAGCTTAAACAAAAAGTTTCAATGTTTTGAACGAATCCACAACTTCTCCGTTGAATTTATTTTAGACACGAATAAAATAACTTTTATTTTTAATTAAAAAAAAAAAAAAGATAATGTTTTTTAAGAATCCTGATAATTTGTTCCAAAACAGTAATGCTATGAATGCACTGTGTATTGCTAATGTGTGTTATTTTTTATAAAATAAAGTTGCAGGAGGTGCATTGTAACGGACAACGAATGTACTGATCAGCTATGTAATATCAACCTTAAAAAAAACCTGTAGCGTAATGCTTGTTAACAGACAATATTTAAATATCATTTATAATTTTCCTAGCACATTGGAATACACATTTTGATGAACTTGATTACTTATAACTCGAAAAAAGAACAAACAATTAAAGGCGTCTGTACTTAATTTGCAAATATCGGGTATGTACATTCAACTTCCTAAATATCTTAAATTTTATATCATTGTCTTTAGTTAGCGCAACAAGGTTGTATAATTTTAAAACATACCTATGGTTATATATTATAATTATTTAATGATGCTCCTAATGTTATACATTTATGAAATCATTGGCGATCTAAGATGGTGGTGTTTTTATATGTTTTAAAATAAAATGTTTTATAACAAATTTTCACCATGTTGAAATTTTATCGAGTTTTCAATAGCAATAAAACATGTTATTCTTAAATGGATAAAAAATCTTGCTCCTCAGAACATTTTTTAGCAATTTACAAAATTTAATGAGCATCGTTTTTACAATACATTATAAAAGAGCACGAATTCTATATTTTCGGGCGTTTATATTATCCATGAAAATGACTGCTAAATACCATAGAAGTATAATACATTTTGTTTTAATGACCAGACATGTGTACGTCTGCCACCTGTGGTTTTAGGGCACTTCAAACTTGACACCATGTTGTTAGTTAGTAACTGTCTGGGCAGTATCTTTGTTTTCTCTTAATAATCTCTTTTCCAAAATATCATTTAGTTTAGCTGATAAACTTTCTATTTTTGACTCAATGATTTTGCCTATTTTGACATACGGCACGGAGGTATGGGGGTTTCATCCTAGTCCTGATGTCGAAAAAGTTCATCTTAAATTCTTAAAACAGCTATTATCTGTCCGTCCACAAACTACTACAGCAGCAGTATATGGCGAATTGGGTCGATTTCCTATAGAAGTTACGAAAAAGATACGTATCATCAAATACTGGTTTAAATTAAAACAGAACCCAGACTCGATTCCTTATAAATTACTTATGCAATTTAATGACACTGAGTCATATGTAACTAATTGGGCAAACAAACTTAAGCAAATGCTCCATGAATTAGGATTACCATATATGTACTACAAATTAGATTTAACTATAAGTGATGTTAACTGTATTTGCCAACGTATAAAAGATATAAGTTTACAACATTGGGCTAGTGATATTAGCCGTCTTCCTAAGCTTGAAAGCTATCGCATATTTAAAGACAACTTAGAGTTTGAGAAGTATTAGATGTTGTTGTTAATGATAAGGATAAAGTGTCAATGTCAAGGCTTCGTTGTTCAGCGCATAAACTATTAATTGAAGAAGGCAGATTTAGAAATATATCTAGAAATGAAAGAATTTGTACTAAGTGTAATATGAATGTCATTGAAAACGAATATCACTTTTTATTAGTATGTCCATATTATAGAGATCTAAGAAATCAACACTTCCCTAAATGTTATCAAAGGTGGCCCTCCTTGTCAAAATTTAAAATTTTATTATCAACCAAGAATTCAAAGACTATCATTAACCTCGGAAAATTTATCCGCCTAGCATTTGAGTCACGAAATAATAATGCGTAATATAATGCGTCTAATAGTAACACTTATTATTCCAGTAAATAGTTATACATTGTGATTGTTGTGAAAATTATAAATTGTTTAATAGGATCACGAATTTGTACCGTTATTTTGTCCATAATATTGTGTTTTACAGCTGAATCATAAGGTCTATACTTTACTGCCATTCTTCTAATTGAATTGTCAGATTTGAAAAATATTACATATATATTGTGATTTTGGACATTTTAATATTTGTTCTCTTTAGATTACAGTATTAAAAAGTTATTACATTATTATTACTAAACTTTGGGTAAGTTGTGAAAATATATTTCCTTCCAGATCACCTATAATTTCGTTTCGTATAGATGATCCTCAGGGAGGGATTTTCGAACTAAGTCTTACTTTTTATTTCATTAGTAAATTATTAATTTATTATCAATTCTAAGTACCTATCCTTCAAGATTATCTATCCATTAATTTAGGTAATCTACCAGAGGGATATGTACCCTAAATTAATATAAAAAATAAAAATAAAAAAAAATAAAAATAAAAATATTAATAATAAAAAAATTAAATAATAAAAAATATAAAAATAATATAAATAAACTTTTTTGTTGTTGTTGTTGTCAGTACGATTTTTAAATGTAGTTTAGCGTGTAAGTAGTTTCAGTATAGAGTTTCCATTAAAAACATTGAACAATTACTTTTTAACATTTTAGAATAACATATGATTACTTCTGAAAAACTGACTTTGCCATGCAGAACACCGATTATTGACAACTGAGTGACACGAGTGTATTACCTACCTAATTTGTTTGGAATATTATTTATGAGTTTCTCATATCCGCTTTGTAACATACTTTTCATCTTGATTTACACTGTTATTATGTTCATCATGTTCTTTCTTGATTGTTTTGGTTATGTACAATGGTATATACCAATAAAGTTGACTTGACTTGACTTGACTTGGTCACAAAGAGATAATGGGTTTGTGCTCAAACAAAGGGGCAATTAAACGCCGGATTAAATTATTAAACGCTGGGTAGGGTGTGAAATATGCACACGCTGGTGAAAACATACACATATTAAGATTAAGTTAGATACCATTTTATTTTTGTGAAAATTTATTAAAATATATAAGCAGGTAAGGTTTTTCTGACCTGTGTAGGTTCTGGTAAGGTTCAAATATTTAATTAATGTATTACGTAAAGCCTATTTGGCATGATCCATTATATTTGCTTTACATCTTTATTTGCTTTAGTGCCCTGTGTTCTGGAATAAGTTAATTTAAATGGATATTTTATTTAGAATTTTATTTTGTCACGAAAATGTCTTGTATGAGTGTTGCAAAAATGGATATTTGGCACAATTAATTTAGTTCTTTTAAATGCATCATTAGAAAACAATGATTATAAAAAGAAACGATTAATACTGTAATGTAATATATCTTAGTATAACATTATTATGTGCCATCATGTTTTAAAACATTGAATTATTGTGAAAATTAACTCATGTTTTTTCAACACTCTCTATATATGCCAATGTTATGCCCACCACCGTTGCCAAACCAGTGGGCGGATTCTAAACATAACAGGTGCGCGTGACGTCACTCGTCAACGTTCCTATTCAACGGCTGCAAAAACCGGACTACCTTTACGTTCGTATAGTATCGTATATATCCGTAACGTTCCAATCGACACTGAGAAAACCCTATGCTATTTATAGACACTACGAGGCCGTTTGCAACATGTTGATTTAATTGAAGACGTCATTGATGTACATGTTCGTGCGCGTTCTTTAACTGTACTATTTTGTTATTATTTTGTTAGTTTCGTAGCGTATTTGTGATGTTTTGATCGTAAGGAGGTATATAATAAATGGAATACTACATGACTGTGGGTTGTATTGCTCTCGTTGATTGTGTAAAGTTGTATTCAACGTTACACAATCAACTCGAGCGATACAAACCACCGGAACAACACTGTCATGTAATATTCCTATATCTCATCTCAATTTACAAATCTAATGTATTTCTATCACAGATGAAAACTATCACAGTCTCTAGTAATCTTGCCAAATACTAACAGCCTAATCAGAGCAATGGGGACATTATAAATGACTGACCCGCCTCGACCATACTCGGCATATCGAGGATTACACCGATAGACAGTATACACCGTTAGACGGTACCCTGAGTATATTTTCACGAGTGGTGCAGTCACGAGTGAAAAAATATATTTTCTATGATCACGAGTGAAATAAAATACGATGTGAGACCGATATCATTTTCTGTTTATTTTATGATTTTGCACAATAAACAAATTAAATTGCGCGAAATAAGCTAAAACGTCACAAGTTCGTGTATTCTGACGTCATAAAAATGAAGTCATAGATGATTCCAAAACTGTCACTCGATAGTATGGTGGGAAAAAGTGCCATATTTTGTGAGTCGTTGTCGCTAAATTATAATTTTGTTGAATTTAATAATGTTTTTAATGTAAACACATGCATGTACATACTGTACATGTATATAAATTTGCCAAGGGTTGTAAACCACTACTTGTAGATCGATGCTATTTGTAGAAAAATTGTCCGTTTTTTATTTATATTTTCACTGCAAGAAAATTCAATATTTCACTGAAAGGCATATACTAAATAGCCGATATGTTGTCTAAACTCTGTCTGCAGTTATTTATGGCACTAAAAACTAATTTAATGTGAAGAATGATGTAAAATACGTCCATTTTTTCGAGTAGCTGTGCCACGTCTGCATGAACATACACGGGATTCCTTCAAGTATATAATGCAAACACAAATAAGCAAAGATTGATATAAATCTGTTTTCCTTATAAAACATTTTAACGTGACTCGCGCATATTGTTTCTGTACACAAACAACACAATCTACCGGATTGAACTCGAGGAAAAATCACGTTGTAATACGTTAGTTATTTATGATTAGAAATAACGTTTCACCGGCGAAGAGAGTGCGAACGTGCATGCGGGATTATGCGCGGAAGGAACATAGTCTGATAAGTGTAGAACGAGCTTATTGTCGTGGTTCATCGGGAGAGTTTGGTGTGGTGTTATTGAATGACTCTGGCTAATGTCCTTGTGGTTTAATTCCTACAAAACACCACACTAAACCGTTGTTTAGTTAGCAACTATATATTATATATAATATATATTATATTATATTTAACTATTTCTTATATACGAGTGGTGCGTATTGTTAAAACGGTATTAGATTCTGTTGTATTTATGAGTTAATAGCCGCGTTCTTGTATAAATATGATAAATATTACATGATTAGTGAGCGCACAATAAGACGTTATCGAAACAATTGATTGCCTTACATACTGTTGAAACTCGCTACTTGATGTATGAATGTGAAATACGATTAGCATTTAAACACAACAACTCGAATTGATGTAATTTGTTTATACTTCCAGCTGTTAATTATTTTGCACGGAATCCTGATTTTGCCAGTTCAATTTCACCCTGTGCGATTCGACGCTTTAACTATTATTTTTTGCACTGATATATTTTATAATAATAATCGTCCAGATTTCGCGTGTCTATGATAAACTAATCGATTTGTATCGACCATTTCAAGCATCGTCTAACACACGGAATAAGTCGAACAATGTTGTTTGTCCAAATCATAGGGCCCATTGCTCCGCAAATGTGTCCGAATCAGATCCGATAGGTAACGAAGGTAAATGGTCTGAAATAGTGTCCCGCAACGTATCAAATGATGTTCAAATAGCTGGTTATACTGGTGATGGTGACTCTAGGAGTCATGCTGGTGTGAGCAAAGGGAATGAACATAAAGTTGAACACTTTAAAGACATATGGCAGTTAGGAAATTCATTGAAGCGTGCTGTTTACAAAGCCAACTTCAGTTCAAATATGTTCAAAGGGTCTTCAAACACAAACATTAAGAATCGCTTTGCTCTTTCAATAAAACAAAGGTTTGTGGCAGAGTTAAAGACAGTCCCCAAGGTTTACAATGGTGACCTAAACAAAATAAAACAATGCATGCCCAAGGAAGCCGATGCAATTGTTTCTGGCTTTGGTGGGTATTGCGGAGAGCCCTGCAAAGAATCTAGTTTAGTTTGTTGTGGTAACTACCGACAGGCTAAAAATTTCATGCCAATGAATGTTTAACTAAGAATGACAGAGGGTGATAAGGCATTACTTTTAAAATGCATGGCCATTATGCTCTGTCTCCCTCAGCACTTGATCAAACCAAATGTTTAACCACTTTTCAAAAGTGTGAGGCCGTGAATCGATCTAACTATACAGTTAAGCCATAGGGGTACACATTGCCAATAAACTGTGTATGATTGGAGCTCGCTTGCGGAATAAGTCGAACAATGTTGTTTGTCCAAATCATAGGGGCCATTGCTCCGCAAATGTATCCGAATCAGATCCAATAGTTAATGGTTGTGTGTGTTGCAAACACCGTTCAGCTACTGTGAACGCAGTTTTAAAGGGACATCTTTTCAGATTTAAAAAACGAGATAAATATTTTAAACGATTTTCTCTAATCATTTCCTTGTTTAATTAAGCGTTAGTGTCATTAATATGCAGTAATTTCGATAGAAAATGTAATAAGTAACAAACTTAATCTTAAGCTCTTAACTATTGTGAAATCAATAAATGTTAATGTTTTGTAACCAGTTTATTAGGGTAATTTCCCCCGAGCGGAAGGTGTCGCAGGTCGCCATTTTGTGTAAACAATGTCGTTTTGATATCGGAAATGTTCTTAATAATTCGGTTAATTTTAACATTAAAGCTGTATTGTTGGACTTTATGCACGGAAAACTAATTTCAGCAGGTACGGATGGCATTTTCTTTGTTGTCATTGTTTATCTCTCGATTTATTTGCCTTTTCCTTGTAAAACGTATCAGCAGAGTTTGACAAAGTAATTTCGTCTGACAATATATTCAAGTGGCGGCAATTTCACATTGTAATTTCTTAATAAAATAACGTTAAAAACTCACATACATATTATAAGTGTATTCGTTTTGATAAGAAAAATTTGCAAAGGCTTTTACTTCCTATTTCTTAAATGCGAACATAATTATGCCACTAAATGTTAATGGAAGTTTTAAAGACATTATTAATGTGTTTTGCATTTTTTTCATATAGATTTGTAGTTTGTCCACCTTTTATGGTGAACGCATGCCTGCGCATAGATCGCACTTAAAAATTATGTCTTTGCTTAAGTAATTGTTAAAATTGTTATTGAAACCAATAAACATTTATAATTATGAGTATTTACAATAGCAATTGGTAACGAAACTTTACTGCATAAACAAACTTAAAAAAGCAAGTTGTATTCTACTACACGTTTCTTTTGTTTTGTGAATTCTGATCGGCTGGCTCATAACAAGTACCCTAAGAAGCTCAGACAGTTGCACTGTTTCTTTTATCATAGGCCGATTGTTTTTTGTCAGCATTGAATTAATTTATGGCATGGCCTGATTGACCTTAAATACTATTGTCTTGGTGAGAGGTAAGCTCAATTCCACTGCAACAACTGTGATGGACAGGACACATATAATAATGTCCTGGTCTATGCTGTGTGGAGAAAATTGACTGGTAAGTATTCTGCCTTATCATGCTTATAGGTATACATAATTCATATACTATTCACGTGTTATTTTCTTGGACACTGTGATGATTTCATTTATTACCATGGAAAATGTGCACATTTTCCACATTGTTTAAAAAACAGTCCCAAAGCATAATGTATTAAACCGATCATCTTAATTTGTTGGATACTCTATCCTGAAATTGTTATCGTAAACTAATAATTTCAAGGAATACACTAGGGGATGGAATACTCCTTGATGCTGGCAGGCCACATCAAGTTATCAAGTGACTGGCATTAGGGCTGTGAGAAAACAAATAGCGACATATGGATGCTGTAACCATGCAGGTATTATGAACTCGGAACCGAGTATTATTCCACATATTAGTTAATCATGTTACCAAATTACAAAAACCATACCTAGCTTGAGATAATAAGCTGATGATGAATGTCATAAGAAATCCCTACTTTATTTACATTTTAATTAAAGCACATCTATTAAGGACTTGATAGTTAATGAATGACATTAAATTATAATATTTAAGTTTAAATTTATGACCTTTTATTACAAAAACTCATGAGGGAATATTGTTTACAAAAGAATACTGGTACTTGTACTGTACTATTTATACAGGACACAGCCACAACAGTCATGAAGTCGTGCCATTATGCCCATAATATGCCACATCTGGTTTCTGCAGTAGAATGTTGATGCACATCGTGTTGAAAGCTTACTGGTGGTCCCAAGGAAAAAGTAAAATGTGCGAAGTCCAGGTGTCAAATTTCAGACTGATGCAATGGCGAACCAAATACTTGGACCAGGTTTCACTTCAGAAAGGCAGTGGTATCTCAATGATGAAATCTGACAGTTTTGTGATACAACTCTTGCTAACCTACCAATTACCTCTAGTTCCTAAATAGGATCATTGAATACAAAAATTCAACACGAATGTTTGTTTTAATGTGTACACATTAAATAATGTTTGATCATAACTGGACAAAAGGAATGCATTTTTCCATAACTGTTAAACTTAACAAAAGCTCTAAAATTCGTTTCAAGTTAACCCGGGCTCTATACACAAAGCTCTATAGGGAAAACCTTACATTTTTTAAATCACTAAATTCTTAAATTCTGTCGAGGTTTCATGAAGAAGTCTTTTTATATTTCAATGTTTTAAACTAGTAAAAAATGCTTAGGTGTTTAGTATTTTACGATTGTGTAAACAGAAATAATTAGCACATGTATATCACAAAACTACAATTTAAGATTTTCCTTAGGAAATTGTTGAATACTGGCCAAGTACACGTGCGAGTATCTTATTATACTATATTACATGTATCTTGTTTTCATTTGGACAAAACCTTAGTATTCTAAAATGTATAAGTTTAAGTTGTTATTTGTAATGAACTGAATAATTATTTACCTTGTTTTCTTACAAACTAAACATGTTTAAATATTATATTATGGGTATTTATTCAAGTGTTGTCAATTGTGAATAAATGATACTAGTAACTGTTTGTTTGATTTTTAACCTACCGTTTAAGGATGTAAGTAACACACAATTATATTGTTAATTGTGTTAATGTGTTTAATATTAAATTAAACAATACTAGTGTGCGTGCTAAAACTATAAAGGTTGTTTTTATAAACACATGTGACATTCATTACTGAAATCATTAGTGCATGTTTGTTTGTTATAATGCCTTATTAGCATCTAAAATGCTGTTGCTATGGAGACAGTTACTGTCTTCAAAATTGTGTGCATTCGATAAAATGAATAGTTTATGCATCAGCTGTAGTGTGCATATTAAAAAGAAGAATATTGGCTGACAGAAACACATATTATGGATATCATATAAGTAACACAGTTTATTATTCTTAAACCTACATACATGTAAATTGATTCCAACAGGTTTTATAAATATATTTCATGGCAGTTCAATTGTCACAAAAAATGTACTTTTATAAGCTTCTTAATAAGATACTAATATGCAAATACAAAGTGTTCACCAAGATTTTGGTAAACAAATTGAAATTGGTAATGTGCACTCAGTTTTTAATCTAAATAACTAATTTTCTAATTTTGTTACCACGGAAACTGTTTTGAAACATTTTTTGTTACAACGTGAGGACAAAATGAAAAGTAGTTATTTATTTTATACAACTGTAGTATAGTCGTTGATAATAGTGTTGTAATTGGGTATTGTTTGTATATTAATATAAGTAATATAAAGTGTGCTTTGTTGTTCTTATTTTGCACAAAATATGACATTTTGTATTATACAGTGGTATAGCGTTTCTGGCAATATCTCAAAAACATAAAAATGATAGAAGAATGATTTGTTCAGTATTTCATTTCTTAAAGATAGTAATAAAGGCAAATGTAAAAAAAAATGAAAATGTTCATCCATGGGACCAATTTTTGCAGCACAGATCACATATAATTAATAATGAAATAGTGACCCAATTCCATGAATTGTACGCAACATAAATAAAAAACGTTCATATTCGAGTAGGAATCAATAAGATATGTGATAGTTTCAAGGCACACATTACATTACTCAGCCGTTGTATTATTATTATACGTACATGTACTACACTAAAATGTCCCATCGTCTCTCACATACACGCTGTTCGGTTTGAAACATATGAAACTGAGAAACCGTCCGACTGAGCGAGTCCACTTGAACGACGTCAACTCTGAATAACCTTAGAAATATAATGCTAATTTTGTAAAACACATTGCAAAAACAGATTAAGACGTTCTTCATGGTTTGCAAATCCATTAACAGGTGTGAACGATGCACAGTGTTATATGTTATACTTCGTTTAGGATTTATGCTAATACATATCGGAGTTTATTTAAAATGCATTATTCAATATTGCATATTTAGATATACATAATCACATATCTACATTTATACTGGAAAAACACTTTGACGTAATATTGTTGGAATTTGGTACATGTGAAACTAATTTCGGCGCCGTAGTGTTCCAGCTCTGTTTGTGTACGTTCGTAAATGCCACTCAGAGAAGACTATTCTATGGTCAACTTGGCTAGGTGTAGATGTGTATACTGGGTTCTGGTAAATTCCATGTGGATGCATTTAGTAGTAGAGTGTTGGTGCTGGTGCACACTACTCAGACCACTTCTTTTCACTAGCATGAGTATGTTTGTCGCTGTACCACTTTTACCACATGTGTTTCCGGCCAGTCTATAATACATACAAGTGTAAGCAGTTATTGATCAAATGTGTGTTATCCATCAATGCAAAGCCGATACTCTCTAGTGAAAACTGAATTTGACACCGTTTAAATAGCATTGTTAACACATTACAGACAACTGCTTCCTCGCTGCCCCAGGCACACTGGACGCAATAGTTCATCTGCGTTCCTCCATATACTGTGATTTTGACTATCTATAACACAGTTTTCCAATTTCTTGTTTAATGGCCAATGAAGTTTACGTTTGCACCCCAAGAAACTCATGTTCTCCTTATTATCATGATACATTGTGTTTCTTCAGTCTATGTCTGACAGATCTAGATGATAATGACTGAGGCAATATTGTATGAATTAGTGCAGTAATGTCAAGGCTTTTCACTTCGTAGGCCGTTTATATGTTTTCACTCGCATAATAACTCTTCAACTGCATATACACAAGACTGACTTAGATTTAAAATGTTTGCAATTGTCTTCGTGCCGATCCATCATTTTGCAAATATAATTATAACAATAGATGTTGTTTTTCTGGTCAAGTGTCACTCAATCCTGTTGACGGGCACTTTGCAACAGGCTTAATTTTTATGTTCACAGTACTAAAACGAAAAAAAAAAAAAAACTAAAATTAGTATATAGGGCAATACATAATCTTGTAAGATGACGTATTGTTAAATACATTTTAGATTTTGTACATTATAACTTATTAGAGAATTAAAGTAATATAAACAGTCTGTGTCGCCTTATATATACCGTCAACATGTTATTCTTACTAATTTATACAATTAAAGCTTTAAACTGTGATATAAAACTAATTGGCAAAAGAAAATAACTAGAACGGTGACTTCGTTCTATACACACGCGGTTATTGTACATTGTTCCGTGTGTATCTACAAACTCCCAACAGACCTGACATAATTAAATTGGAAGTATATTTTGAAGTAAATTGCGAGTAGTATTACTTATTTTAAGTCGTGCTCCCTTCAATAACGAATATGCATGTTCATACATGCAAACATTCTAAAGTTTGAGTAATTATACATGCTTTTATAACTGAATAATCTATCCATGCACTAATTTGGACATTAATTTAATTTCTTATAGTGAAAGATTTAAGATCAATACAATTTAATACAGTAGGAACAATTTGTTTTTTGTACAATTATACAAGTTTCACTGCTAATAAGTATCGATTGTAATCGTATTTGTATATACATTTATAAGGGTACATATTTATCCCAAAACATTATCGAGCAAAGGGGTAGTGTGAAAAGTCTGAATAATGTTAATTTTTGCTTTGTGGACATTAAAGTTGTGAGTGCAACATAAGGACGCAGTCTACCAACAGCGTCCAACACTAATAAAAGTATACATTATAATATAATGAATACTCATAGTTCAATGATGCAAATCTAAAACTTAATTTAAAATCCTAAACATTGAAATAAGGAATACTTCCATGTAGAAGCAGAAAAAAAAGTAAACATGTCATAAACGGTTTACTCGATCGACCACATACTAACTTAACTTTCGAATTTATCACACGCTTGAACGGCACACTGATTTTAACTTAAACACATTATATACACAAAGGATGACGTCACACGTCTTTATAACCTCTGTACTTAACCGCATTATTCGCCCCGAGAAACGAAATGTGCTTACACATGAAGTAATCCCGCGTATGAAAACTTATTTCAAGAAATAACTTTATTGATACCATTAATCAGTCTAATGTCAACGAAATACTGGTAGTAGAATATACTTATGTGCAATAAAAGACCGGTGGTTTGTGTTTAACGCTGTTTAGCTTTCACTTTCGTTTGAGTTGAAAATTCAAGGTAAAATACCAGTAAATCCAAATACCATAGAGTCCCATCATAAAATTTTAGTAGATAATGAAAGTAATAACAACAGTATGTGTCGCCTCATAGATACAATCACCATATATTATGCTTTCTAATTTATACAATTAAAGCTTTAAACTGTGGTATGAAACTATTTGGCAAAGGAAAATATCTAAGAAAATGCATCTCACCTGAATGCAGACACAGGTAGAAAATAGGGTTTCGGCAGTCATATTTCGACAAAAGCCCTATGTCACTGAAATCACACCCAAAAGCTCATCGTTCCACTTTAATCAACCAGTGTGTGCCATGTTGGAAAGTAGTGCATACCCATAATGATTAGAGCGTGAGTACACCGGTCAGTCAGACCAGTGTAGAGTCAGACCAGTGTGGACACAACGACATAAACATGAGTGTGAGAACATATGTTTATGTATGTAATTTTATATATCTATCCATGTTAGGCGTTTCTCAAATTAAGTACTCCAGTAAATACAATGCTCATGATTAAAAAGCGGTTGCGTAACAGATGACATCAGAGCGTAAATTATCAAAACCCATACTTGTACAATAGATAGTTCTTCTGTATACATTTATTAATAAGCAGTGAATTGAAAGGGGAAGTATTAAATGAAGCTGGAAACTGTTCCGCATTGTGAGCATATCTGTACCAGCTATTTCAATTAACTTATGTAACCAACAATCAAAGGTTTTCTCCATTTGTGCAGAGCGTTGATTTGAAAAAAGGTGTAACGGTGTATGCGTGTACGTAACAAGGACATCACAACATTTACAAAAATTATTGAAACACTGCATACGCAACATGGAAAACTTTATATTTCTATATAATTCGGATTCGGATTGAAGTGTGTGTGGGGGGGGGGTATGGGGGGGGGGGGTACGGAGATCTTTCAACATAATGTTAACAGTTTGTTGTCATTTACTCCGCTAGACAATATATACTATGCAAACAAAATCTCAGAACTGTATGCATAATGGCACTACACGTACATGTGTATGTACAACCACTATACGACACATGCTTTTCAAACACTGTTGAGACGATGCAGTAAGGGCACACGTGTATTTGTGCAAGCGGATGGGCGAACATTCGACTGGCTGGCAGTAAGGCAGCTTGTTGAAATGCAGCCGAATACAGTACCCACTAGATGAATGTTCACGTATCAGGTGCATAACAAAAATAAATTGATGCCTCCTAACGAAATATTTTGCCACAGATAGGACTGTAAGCTAGCAATGGCCTTTCAATTGGATCTTTTGAGGTCGCGGTGGCGTAGTGGATATGGTGCCTGCCTAGCGATCGGGAGGTTCCGGGTTCGATCCCCACTCTAGGAGCGTACTCAAGATCTCCCCCAAAGACACCAAGTACTGGTTCTACCCAGGAAACGGACTCGAGTGTCTCAATAAGCCTATGCAATCGAGCTGAAACAAATAAAACTAAATTGGATCTTTTGGAAACATTGCATTATGCAAAATCGCGGTTGTTTTGACTAACAAGGTAAACGAAGCGGTATTTAGACGTATTAGTTGTACACCGTCATTTCTAAAAATCACATTAGTCAAACCAGATTTTGTTTTGCCAGGAAATTTTAAAATAGTCAATAGTGTTTATTTGCACCGCACTTGTTCTCAATTATCACCGACTTAGTATGTTTTGAAAAAAAATTAGTGATGTCGATCCCACATACCTGAAATTTTTAAATGAGGACTTGAAGAATGTTGAAATAAAAAAAAGCGTTATACTCGCTTAACCAAATGGCAGCTTATCGTTCACAAACGTGAAATTTAAACGAAGACGAGGTTATTAATATTTTAATATAATATTTCAATACAGATTCTACTTATCCATGCAAATTGATATGTGAAAGAGGAACAATTATCAGTTGTAAACATAAATCTAAAGAACGAAACCCGCAAACCTAAAACATACATACAAACATTTGTATTATTACTAATAGTATTGCAATACATGTGTTATACAGGCAAAAAGCACGCATGCAACCCACACAAATATGCAATAAATGTACAAGTGTCTTACTAATGCATTCATACAAAACATAGTACCTTTAGCGTGTTAAATAAATATTTCATTACCAGTTTCATGGCGCATTATTTTCAAATTAAACTTAATTATGATTATTATATACGCATTGAATGAATATTCTGAAACTGCACATTTTAAGAAATATCAATGCTAATAGGTAAAAACATTTAGTTCATCAAAGTATACATTAGAAAGATACAATAGTTAGTATAATTATTACAAAATACCAGAATATGCATGCACAGGTAAGCTAACAAACGAATATACAAATGCTATATGTTACAAAACGATATACCTAACTAAACAATTATGACTTTAGTCAAACAAATATCCATTAATAAAAAACTGTTTAAAATACACGAAGTAAAAACAATCATCATTTTGCTTGTGTTCACTGAAAAAAAAACACAGAGGTCTATTCAACATTTGATTTAATACTTCCGATCATTATTGTTCTGTATGTAAAGGCTTGTTTGAAACGTGAGAAGGCCTATTAGAACCATTCCATTAAAATACAAACTATTACTCATTATTGCGCGAAATATAGCGTTCGTACGCTCTTAAACTCGTAAAAACGCGAACAAAACGATTTATAATGAGAACACATTTGTATTAACGCAATACGCCTTTACTGTGCGTAATTACGTATTTCCGTCGTTAATACACATTGTTTCGCATTACAACGCGTTCACTTAGCGTTATTCCACGTTTAAACTTGCGTTCTAACGAGATGTTTTGCGTTAAAACAACACTGTTATATTTATAACATATTTTCGTTTACTTCTTGTGATACGTATAGGCTTATAAACGCGATTTCCAATGCACGTAACAATACATTAATACAAATAATTATGGTGCGTCAAAGGTCGTAAAACAGTGATGCAAAAACAAATAAAGTATGGTTCGCCAGAGGAGGCATAACGCAATCATGATACTTGTCCGAAAATGAACCAAATTAAATTGGCAGTGTCAACCACATTGAATTGAGGTATAATGCATGTATGTTAAATATGTTTTAAATCTCTACAACTCGTGTATTCACATAAACCGGATAACCTGCAAGTATATAAAAAGTATATGTGTTGTCATGGTCGGTATAATATATAAGACCATATATAAACAGATGATAGTTTACGGTAACAGAGCAATAACAAACTTTAGTCTCCATGTACCTTCAGATTCCCGTGTGTCCTCATACAATCTTGCATTGTCCGGTGCCTGGTGTTGGTCCAATGTGGAGTACATTTGCTTATTGCTGAAAGAAACAAAGTTAGTATCGTTGTATCCTATCTAAATCTAACATCGCAATTCATGATAGTGAATTCGACAATACCAAGCTTGAGAAACGCTGTTGATTTTTTGTACATTTACTGTTTAAAATACAATAATACAAATGTAAACATTGTTTATAGATTTACCTCTGGCCGGCATCTGGAATACAAACAAAACATGTATCCATAATCCAGGAAAGCCAGTACGTTATAACGAGCACAATTGGTTTTGGGTTGCTGTTTAATAAACACGTCATTATCCGATTTTACTTTAACGACAATGGCCTCTACATTGCAACATATTATTCCATATATTAAAATAATACCAGTCCCCTTCAATATATACTGAAACATGTTAATGTTATCGGGTGCTAATTAACTATTGATAGGCTCTATACATATTGCATATTACAATACAATAATGTGAAGAAACTCGAATCAGCGACTACAACATACAGCGATACAACTATACATCCTTCAGTTACCGTACTTGTATTCCTCACCTAGAAGTTCATAGGTCTTAGCGGCAAGACTATTATCATAACCACTGGCATTTGAATCAGCCAGACGTTGTCTGAAATAAATCATGTGTACAATACATATTGATTTCAACAAAAGTTGTCGTTACATTGATGGTGTATATCCCTTTTCGATGTAGCTATAATACGGCTAGGAGCTAATTTATTTGGCCAATCAGAATGCGATAATTATATTCCTGAACAATGAAAGTTTAAATATATAACGTATGTTCCTACATCTTTAAAGCTGGTGTGAACATTGGTTATATCAGTGGAATGCCTAGGTCTATATGTATGTGCATGCATGTCTTACTTACCGAATCGCATTAGAATTTGCAAGCTCGTCATATTCTCCTACAAATAAGTAATACATGTATAGCCATTAAACAAAAAAAAACACTCTAGCATAATGACTGTTTTAATCGTTGTTCTTAATGTCCGCTTACATACTTTATATTATTTTCAAACGACAGTACCTACCACTGTTTACGGTATGTGTGTGAGTTGTTTCATATACAGCATTGTTGGTTGAATCTGAAAATGAATTCAGGTCATTATATCGTATTTATGTGGATTAAGGGACTTGTTCAGTGATTTTCGTAATTTTGAAAAAACAAAACAAACAAAAGACTGATGCAATAAAACTAAAGCAGGTGGACTACCCGAACACAAAATATAATACAAAGATTATTCATTTTATTGTCTTCGCCAGGACTCGAAACTACGACCGTCTGGATACACAATTTATCGCGTGAACAATTCTGCCATTCTGACTGTTGATCATGGTGGTGAATTAACGCTATCTAAGTGATGCATGTGCTTTCCAAAATACCGATGAAAAGCATTACAAACGGTTTCACTCGATACTCTTTTTTATAAACGACACTATGTTTCTAATATATTAGACTAATGTTATACTATATTAAATATGTTAATGACAGTCGTGTTACATGTGTTTCGCTTGTTTATATAGTGTAATCTTTTTTGCTTTTTAATGATTTTAGACAAAAAATGAACATTGTCAATTTGCCAGTCTATGAGCAGGTCCCTTGAGGAACACGCACACTGTTACATAAATCTAGTCTCACCTTGTTTTGGGACGCATTTTATTTCGTATCTCCTCAGTACAATTACAACGAGTACAACAACGAGCAATCCCAACACACCTGCAACTGCTCCCCCAACAATCGCTCCCGTGTTAATGCTTGCAGCAGTTAAGCCATCGGCAACTTTGTATTGAAATATCAATTGCAAACATTCATAAAATGTCAAAGTCTGCTAATTTATACTTGGCAATAAACTATTCCATTTATAAGTTTAAACAATAATCTTTCAAACATAATAAATATTTAAGGCTGAATATTAATGTGATTTTAGTCACGTCTTTTTGCTATTCATCAATATTACTTAGCATAAAACGATGACAAGTGTGCAGTTAATTTTCGTGCATGAATATATTCAAACTATTAAATAACTATATTGTTAGTATCCATATCATTATAAAACGTCCTCATATATCAAACCTTATGCATGCATCAAACATGATTAAGACTATAGCTTTTGTAGATAATTTACATTAAAGAAAACAATCTTTAAAAGTTTATTCTTTCCGTTTTATTTTCAAATTGAATAACTTAAGCAATAGCATTATTCCGCAAAGGCGTGAACGTATTACAAAGAGGACGCGTTGCCTATAAAAACGATGTTTTCAAGAAATACTGAGATTTTAATTTAAAAGTACTTACTTGAGATGTGTTTACACAAAGTTCTCCTGTATAACATGATCTTGAAGAAGATGATGATGATTGTGGTGGTGGTGGTGATGGTGGTGGCAGTAGTGGTAGTAGTAGTAGTAGTAGTAGTAGAAGTAGTAGTAGTA
Organism: Congeria kusceri; assembly: GCA_027627225.1. Taxonomy (NCBI): domain Eukaryota; kingdom Metazoa; phylum Mollusca; class Bivalvia; order Myida; family Dreissenidae; genus Congeria; species Congeria kusceri. The sequence goes on along the minus strand of CM051030.1, from coordinate 28,996,116 downwards.
GTAGCAGTTGTTGTAGTTGTAGTATAAGCAGTAGTAGTAGAAGTAGTAGTAGTAGTAGTAGTAGTAGTGGAAGTAGTAGTAGTAGTAGTTGTTGTTGTTGAAGTAGTAGTAGTTATAGAAGTAGTAGTAGTAGTAGTTGTACCAGTAATAGTAGTAGTAGTTGTAGCAGTAGTAGCAGTAGTAGTAGTTTTAGTTGTCGCAGTAGTAGTAGTAGTAGTAGTTACCGTAATAGTTGTAGTGGTCGAAGTAGTAGTAGAAGTAGTAGTAGTAGTAGCAGAAGTAGAAGTAGAAGGAGAATAAGAATAAGAGGACAAAGAATTAGCAGCAGTAGTAGTTGTTGCAGTAGTAGTAGTAGCAGTAGTAGTAGTAGTAGTAGTAGTAGTAGTAGTAGAAGTAGTAGTAGTAGTAGTTGTTGTTATTGTTGTAGTAGTAGTTGCAGTAATAATTGTAGTAGTAGTAGAATTAGTGGTAGTAGTAGTAGAAGTAGTCGTAGTAGTAGCAGAAGTAGAAGTAGAAGAAGGAGGATAAGAAGAAGAAGAAGCAGCAGTAGTAGTAGTAGTAGTAGTAGTAGTAGTAGTAGTAGTAGTAGTTGTAGAAGGTAGTAGTAGTTTAGTAGTAGTAATAGTAGTAGTAGTAGTAGTAGAAGTAGTAGTAGTAGTTGTTGTTGTTGTAGTAGTTGGGGAGTAGTAGTAGTAGTAGTAGTAGTAGTAGGAGTAGTAGTAGTAGTAGTAGTAGTAGTAGTAGTAGTAGTAGTAGTAGTAGTAGTAGTAGTAGTAGTAGTAGCAGTAGTGGTAGTAATAGTAGCAGTAGTATTTGTTGTTGTAGTAATAGTTGTTGTAGTTGTAGTGGTAGTAGTAGTAGTAGTTGTTGTTGTTGTAGTAGTAGTAATGGTAGTAATGATAGTAGCTGTAGTAGTAGTAGTAGTAGAAATAATAGTAGTAATTGTTGCTGTTGTTGTAGTAGTTGTAGTAGAAGCAGTAGAAGTAGAAGTACAAGAAGCATTAGTAGTAGTAGTAGCAGTAGTAGTAGTTGTAATAGTAGTTATATTATTATTAGTAGTAGTAGTATTTGTAGTAGTAATAGCAGTAGCAGTAGTAGTAGTAGTATTTGTTGTTGTAGTTGTAGTTGTAGTAGTAGTATAAGTTGTTGCTGTTTTTGTAGTAGTAGTTGTAGTAGTAAAAGTAGTAGCAGTAGTAGAAGTATTAGTATTAGTAGTAATTGTAGTAGTAGTACATGAAGTAGTAGTAGTAGTAGTAATAGTAGTAGTAGTAGTAGTATAGTAGTAGAAGTATCAGTGGTAGAAGTAGTAGTAGTAATATAAGTAGTAGTAGTAAAAGTAATAGTCGTAGAAATAGTAGTAGTAGTAGCTGTAGTAGTAGTAGTAGTAGCAACAGTAGTAGTATTAGTAATAGTAGTAGTTGTAGAAGTATTGGCAGTAGTAGTTGCAGAAGTAGTAATAGCAGATTGAGTACAGTTAATAAAGATGAGATGTCTATAAAAATGAACAAAATAAATATTGTGATTTAATTTGCTTTTGCAATTCATCAGATAATGAAAAAAATATATATGAAAATTGTCATTATGATAATGTTGTTGTTTACAATGAAGAAGAAGACGATTATGAAGATGGTGATGATAATGATAATGATGATAATGATGATGACGATGAATAGAACAGACCACTGAGACCAGAGTAGACTAGAACTCACTAGAGTCATGTTGCATACTGGGAGTTACCAATAAAAAATATTGCAACACTTGAGTGTTTGTTTCTATACTCAGTTGAGTATTGCACTTGATTGTGCATATACTATCTTGGTATCAAACATACAATGCATGTAAACATGTACTTATTCAACAACAAGATTTTCTATATAAGTCTATACAAATTATGTGACCCCGGGGCATGGCTTCTTTTAACCCCAGGGACATAATTTAAACAATCTTTGTAGAGGAACTCTATACAATGTTTCAGGTAAAATATGAAACCTCTGCGCCTTGTGGTTTTAGTGGAGACGATTTTTAAACCTGCCATATAAGTCAATTGAAACAATATGACCCCCAGGGCGTGGCCAATTTTAACAATCTTTGTAGAGGAACATTATAAAATGTTACATGTATATACCAAATATAAGACCACTGGGCCTTGCGGTTTTAGAGAAGATTTTTTAAGTGATTTTGCAATTTAAGTCTATATAAACAATGTGACGCCTGGGGCATGGCCAGTTTTGACCCCAGGGGCATCATTTGAACAATCTTTGTAGTGGAACACTACACAATGTTGCATACCAAATACGAAACCGCTGGGTCTTGTTGTTTCAGAGGAGAATATTTTTAAAAAGTCATTTTTCTATTTATATCTATATAAACAATGTGACCACTATACAATGTTAAGCTCGAAATATGCAAATGATGGTTATTTTGCTATTTAAGTCTATTTAAACCATGCGACCCCCGGGGCGTGGATAGTTATTACAACAGGGGCATAATTTGAACAATCTTTTTAGAAGACAACCACACAACGCTTCATACCTTTTTTAATTTCAAAATCACCAAAAGCTTGCACTTCTGCTGCTCCAATGTCATCTTATGTTAAGAGTCTAGCATGGTAGACACAAGCATCAATGTTGGAGATGTTCACATAATATAGACCATTTCTAAGTGCAGTAGAATTTTCCATGACAGTTGTATGATTGAAGAAATTATCTGTGGAATCTGTGGACAGCTGAACGATGAATGTGTGATTATAAAAAAAAACTTTAACCTCGGGGGGACGGACAAATTGACGGACGGACAAACGATATGATTACTATATGCCCCCAAAAATCCCTTTAAGGGCATAAATATGTTTCTTTGTTACAGATAGTCATTTTTTTGCAAATTTTCTCATCAAACATTCTTTCTGGCCCATCACTGCACCAAGATGACTTCTTACAGTCATACACACACTGTGCAACAAGGAATTAAAAGTTGAATCGTTATCGAGACTAAAAAGCAAATATTATTCAAACTTTAGGGATTTTTTTTCACAAACAGGGGGCAATAACGCTGGACTTTCCGGTCCGATCTGGCCCATATTTGACGTTGACTGAGAACTAATGGTCATACAGAAACAGTGCAAGTTTGGTCAATATTAGACAAACAATGAAGGCTCTATCATTCTTATTGTCCAATTTTTTTTATTTCTCACAAACAAGGGGCAATAGCTCTGGTGTTTGTATCCCAATCTTCACAATTTTTAGACTAAAACCTTCTGGTCATACATCTGCCGTGAAAGTTTGGTTAAGTTCAGATGAAAAATGAAGTCTGTATGTTAACTCTGGTGTTCCTAGTCCGATATTGCCCATTATCGATCCGAGATTGTATGGTCATACACAAACTGTGCAGATTTGGTAAAGATTGAATGAAAAGTGAAGTCTCTTTCACATGAGCCCATTTTTTTTTACGGACGACATATGACGCAGGACAGTCCCTCTATACCAATAGCTCACCAAACACTTAAGGTGAGATAAAAAGATTCAACCCCATCACCTGAATAATGAAATTTTTTCATGTTAACTTTCTTGTTCTATGTGGTAGTAGTGATGCGGATTTTTACATGGAAAAATAGTTTACACTATATATTTTGATTATACTTACTTTCCTCCACTACATTCAAGTATACGGTTGTCACATTCACCGAGTTTCGCATCTGCAGTTTATAGTTCCCGAAGTCATTCGGTTGAAGGAAAGTTACAATGAAGTTGAGCACAGTCCCTTCCAGCCGCACCTTTGCACTGTAGAAATCAGTCTCCACAATCGCATTTGTATTTATCAGTGAATATTTCTCCGACCTGCTGCTGATATTAAGTCCATCATAGCGCTGTATCAGTATCTCCTCTACCGCAGGATAGGAGTAGAATGGAATGTTGAATGTCACATTAGCACCAGTTGCAGCGGCAATCTTCACATTGTTAGTCAGAACTTTGGGACTTACTTAAATGATATAAAATTATATACAAAAATGGATAGTCATCTAAGAAAACAAAATGGCCGTAAGGTTTCAAACTTGTCCCAGCTATGATTGTCCCAGATATCAGTTTCGTGATGATTGGCCTATAAATGTAGCCTCTAAGAGTGTTCACAAGCTTTTCATTCAATTTGGCCTGGTGACCAAGTTTTTTACCCCACAGGACCCAGTTTTAAATTCTTCTGAGTATTAAAACACATGTTCAGAGCCAATTTCAAGAATATTGGGCAATAAATGTGACTTCTAGAGTGTTCACTAGCTTTTTCTTCAATTTACCATAGTGACCTAGTATTTGACCCAACATGGCCCAGTTTCGAACACGTTCGAGATATCATTGAGACAAATGTTCTGAGCAAATTCATGATGATTGGGCTACAAATGAGGTCTCTAGAGTGTGAACAAACTTTTCCCTCTATTTGGCCTGGTGACCTAGTTTTGGACCCCACGTAACCCAGTTTCAACTAGTCCGAGATATCAATGAAATAGATGTTCTGAGCAAGTTTCAAAAATATTGGGCAAAAAAATGTGACTTCTAAGCATGTTTACAAGCTTTTCCTTCAATTTGGCCAGGGGACCTTGTTTTTGACCCCACATGACACCGTTTTAAACTCATGCGAGATACGATTAGAACAAATGTTCTGGGCAAGATTCATGGATATTGGGCAATACATGTGAGCTCTTAAGAGTGTTCACAAGCTTCTTAACGTCTTCAATATATAATATAATGAAAACTGCCCCGCCCCCATAACGGCCATGTTTTTCAATTGAGCGAGACCGTTTTCTCACTTGGCCGAGATATCATAGAAGGCTTGTTCTGAGCAAGTTTGATGTTGATTGGGCAAAAAATGTGACTTTCTAGTTCACAAGATTTTACATCATTTTGACATAGTGACCTCGTTTTTGACCCCACATGACAGTGTTTCGATAATGTCCGAGATGTCATTAGAACAAATGATGTGAGCAAGTTTCATGAAGATTGGGCAATAAATGTGGCTTCTTGAGTGTTCACAAGGTAAATGTTGACGACGAACGCCTTACAACAGACGACGGACAAAAGGCCATCACTAAAGCTCTTCATGAGCACACCATGATCACCATGTTGTGCTCAAGTAAGCTAAAAAGAAAACATTTAAGTAAAAGCTACTACAAGAGAGCCAAAATGGCCCCGGTTTGCTCACCTGTGTAAAATTAATCGTAATGCCTTGTTAAAATGTAAAAGCCTGCTCAGAAATGTTTAAAGTACCGGTTAAATGTTCAGAGTATTTGATTATAGACCACTTACATGTTTAAAACCAAACTTATGAAAATAAGTTCTTTAAATGAGCTTTTACGAGCATGCAGCAAGTTCGTCACAAGCTCGTACAATCTCAATTTTCTTCTCAGGGGTTAGATAGCAGTTTGTAAGAGCTCGCACAAGCATCTGTCAACGTTAGCTCGTACGTGCTTGCTGGTCACATGATCGTGTAACCGTTTAAGTGTTACTGACTTTTAACTTTCAGTGTGTAAATAATTCTTTCACTTTCAAATGTACTGTACGTTCGGGAAAATGCATATTTTCTGGTATGTACAAAGAAGTTAATTTGGTGTCACAAAATGTTACATATTCTTTGAATCACTGATTGTGTGATGCGAATAAAGTCTGGTAATTATTATTTTAACAAATAATTGTTGCTAATGCTAGGTTCCAACGATCACGATTACAATCGTGGTCTTAATCGTGGACGAATAGTGGTGATCCTATCAACCCATGGTGATCCTATCAGATCTTATCAGATCTTGAGATCAGTCATCGCAACTATGTTAATGTTAGACAAATTTTGAACGGTTCACAAATTCTCTACAATTAACAAGATCAACTGCGATCGATTGTCCATCGGGATTACCGTATCATATCTTACTGCATTGTTAAAAGCAAATGGTATCAAATCGTGAACTTAATTCGTCGTGATCGGGATCAATTTTAGACCATAACAGCATCACGCTCAGTTAAGATTTGTTGCGATCTCAAGAGACTTGAAGTCAATAGACATCTAACATGATCAAGACAAACATTGCGACCACAATCATATCTTATCGTAGCGGAGCGTTTTGATTCGTGATTAGCGGAACTTATCTGAACATACTAGAACGTCCTAGTTCGGGTAACCCAATCGTGTCAGATCGAGACCCATTCGTGGACTCGATCGAAACAATCCAAACGAAACCTATGAAATCGTATCTAAACTAGAGATCAGACTGTAACATATATTGACACCTGTAATTGACAAATCGTGACCAGATCGTAAACCAGCGCAAAATATTGTTTCCAAAACGTATGGACTCACATCACATTGTATCCAAGCCTGAAATCTCAAAGAAATACCACGATCAGCAACGAATTGCCAATCGTAGCGTTCATGATGGATCGCACGATTGTGGGAATATAGCATAAACAAAATATGGTTAAATGTTAAAATTTAGTTTTGAAATATAGATGAAACAGTTTTTTGGAAAACAAATTCTAATAGTTTAATTTTATGTAATCAATGTTAATTCTCAGGGATATAATGAGGTACACAAATCTGTGACATGTATCATCATCATCATCATCATCATCATCATCATCATACAGACAGAAAGCTTGATATTAATCAAAATACCAAAGTTAAGAGATTATTATAGATGGTTAAATTCTAAATTACTCTCTGTTCTGAGTTTCCTTTCCAAATGTGTATTAAGGGTAAACAATGATGTTCTAGAATCACTTTCTGTTGATAAAGCATCAGGACCTGACGGTATAAGTAACCGTATTTTAAAAGAATGTCGAGTCGAATTGTCCACTCCCTTATGTCCCTTATGTGAACTCTTTAATTTCTCACTCAACAAATGTATAATGCCAAGCTGTTGGAAAGATGCTAACGTCAGTGCAGTTTTAAAAAAAGGTGACCCTAAATTAGCGATTAACTATCGTCCAATATCATTGCTTAATACAATGGAAAAAGTGTTTGAAAAAATAATTTTTAAACATGTGTACAATCACCTTATTAGTAACAAAATACTGACCTCATCTCAGTCTGGGTTTTTGCCAGGTGACTCTACCACAAACCAACTCACTTATATATACGATACGTTTTGCAAAGCCTTTGACAATGGATTAGAGGTAAAAGCTGTATTTTTTTACATAAGTAAAGCCTTCGATAAGGTCTGGCACCTGGGTCTATTACATAAACTCAATGCTATTGGCATCCGTGGAAAGTTACACTCTTGGTTTGTAAATTATCTTAATGGAAGACGTCAACGTGTAGTACTTCCAGGCGCAGTTTCTAACTGGGCTACACTAGAGGCCGGTGTCCCTCAGGGCTCTATATTAGGGCCCCTATTATTTCTAATCTTCATAAATGATATTGTAAACGACATTCAAAGTAACATTCGTCTGTTTGCTGACGACACATCCCTATACATTATCATAGATGACACAAACACTCATAATGCTATATTACAAAACGATATCAACAGAATATCTGATTGGGCCTTAAAATGGCATGTCTTATTTAATCCTTCTAAATCTGAAACAATTACATTCTCCAGAAAGCAACAACCGAATACATATAGCTTTAAAATGTTGTCTAAGCCAATACCGGATGTCTGCTCCCACAAACATCTAGGAGTTTTTCTTTCGAATGATTGTAAATGGCACATCCATATTAAATATATAACTGATAAAGCATGGAGTCGAATTAATATTATGCGCAAACTGAGATTTAAACTTGACCGCAAATCGCTTGAAATAATGTATACGTCCTTCATTCGACCGCTATTAGAATATTCAGATGTAATATGGGATAATTGCACTCAAGCAGAAAAACGTGAACTTGACAAAATTCAAATCGAAGCAGCGCGAATTGCTTGTGGGTCATCAAAACTAGTATCTATAACCGAATTGCAAAAAGAAATTAACTGGGAACCGCTACAAGATCGACGCGACAAACACCAACTAATACTTTTTTACAAAATGCAAAACTCTCTTACCCCTCAGTATTTGACCGACCTGGTACCTCAACATGTCGGAGCTGCTACTAGGTACAATCTCCGTAATGCGAATGACTTGCGCACATCCGAATCTAGATCAACCCTTTACTATAATTCATTCCTACCTGCAGTTATTCGAAAATGGAATATATTACCAGAAGATGTAAAAAATAGTGAATCGTTGAATATTTTTAAATCCAAGCTTAAAAGAGGCATGGTAAAAACACCATCGTACTTTTATATAGGACAACGTTATCTTCAAATACTCCACACGCGGTTAAGGACCAAATCGAGTGCGCTTAACGAACATCTTTACGCAAAAAACATCATCGAGTCTCCACTATGCTCGTGTGGAGATATTGAATCTAACTACCACTTCTTTTTCGTATGTCCTTATTATAACGCAATACGTACTACATTAATGAACAGTATCTCCGGAATAACTAGCGTTGTTGAGCTCAATATTTTGCTTTTCGGCAATACATATCTTGACGAAATTGAAAACTCTGAAATGTTTCTACATGTCCAACAATTTATAAAAGAATCCCGGCGATTTTCTTAACAATCCGGTTATGAGTAGTTGTTGTTACTTGATGTTCAAGTCCTTGCACCAACAATCCTTCGTCCTTATTTTTATTTTTACTCTTTTTTTTTTCCAAAACATTTGCATATTTACCATTAACATTTCCTATATCTGGCATAAACCATGTACTATTGTTCTTAACACACTGCCAATTATGTGTAAATATTACCATGAGGAGAGAAACTCTATAAGAATTATTTCTTCCGTTTCAATCCTCTTCTAATACTCATTGTATTGTGTATTTTGATATATTATGTATTTGCTAAAAGAAATAAATATGTTTAAATCAAGGGTAAACAACAAAGAGACATAATTAGGTGAGTGCATCATGTCGAAAAGATATCATACATGAACAGTAATTTATTCTTGCAAGAGCTCATGAGTTATTCGTGCGAGCTAATAAATTTGCTTGTTTGTAGCTCCTATATGACGTATAGTTGCTCATAACGTGCTCCTATTTGCGTTGTTGTCAAAACTTCAATTATAAATTCAAACAATGTAAAACTTCAATTATAAATTCAAACAATGTTTAAAACTGATAAAATAGACGACAGGCTCCAAAACTCAGTGAGAGTAAAGTAAATTCTGAGACCTTTAAGTGTCCATGTAAACTTTCCCGTAAATGGAATGAAGTTCTCATGCATGGAGGTTCGAGAAATCCCGTCATTGTTGCCAGTGACGCACTAGTATTGTAAATTCGAGATTTGTCTAATAAACCTATTCTAGTTTGTTGTCAAGATTTAACAAATACATTGGTACAACAAATTGAGAAAACAAATGCAATTATAAACAATGCAACAAGGTTTTACTGTACAATTTTTCTTCTTAGTGGTCAGAAACTGACCAAGTGATGTTGAGTTTGTAGTGTTAATAATTTGAAGTACTTTGGTAGATGACAACCCAACAACTAGTGTGTGACATTATACCTTAATCCAACCAGTGGTTACTGACAAGAAGAGTTTTAAAGTTTTCCATATACAAGTAGCCATATAAGGAAAAAGGACAACCACCCTCGGTCTGGCAGCCATGTTTTTAACAAATAAAAATAATTTCAACTATTTTTGAAGAGGATCTCTAAGTTTTGAAAGTATATATCGAAACCCAGTGATTTCGGAAATAAAGATTTATTAAGTTTTCAATATAGCCATACAAAAATGGGTTATGATTTTAATGTATCAAAATATTGTTTTCTTTTTTTTTGTGGGGCGGGGGGGGGGGGGGGCGATCCGCCAAGGAACATTACTGTGCCATTATTTCGAAATGCAACCAGTGGTTACTGATGACAAGAAGACTTATAGTTTTCAATATAGCTACATATATTTAGGCCTTAAGGGGTGATGGTTTTTAACTTGTCAAAACAAGAACTGTTTGTAATACAGCTATGCCCCCTCTAGGTTAAAAGCAATCATTAAACTATCAATTGTGTTGAGGATTGGATGAAAAATGTTGGGCATAGCATGTGTATGAGTGTAAACTACTAAAGATGCAAATTTTAGATAAATCAAGGACCAGAATTCCTGCAGTTCCTTGGGCGATTTTGCTGATATTAGAACATGGCCGAGATATTATTGCCACAACTATTTTCAGCAAGTTTGGTGAAGATTGGATCAAAACTGTTAGACTTCGTGAATGGAAACGGCTAAAAAACACATTTTAGATAATTGAAGGGCCATAATTCAACAATTCCTGGGGCGATTTGCTGATTATCAAACTTTACCGAGATATTATGGTCACAAACATGTTCATAAAGTTGAGAATCGGATAAAACTGTTTGATTAAGAGAACGGAAACGCCTTAAAAGGCCAATTGTAGATAATTCAATGGCAGAAACTCCACAATCCTGGGGCGATTTCACTGATGATCAAACTTGGCCAAAATATTATATAACCCACACTATTTTCGTGAAGTTTGATGAAGATGAGATGAAAACTGTTGGACTTAGACAGCATAAACCAAAGTGGCCAACCGACCGACCGACAGACAATAGCAAACAAAGATACCCCGCCATCTTCGATAGGGGCATAATAATATAATGTATTTTGGTAGAGGATCAACCAAAGACTATTTCTGTGAAATTATTTTGAAATGCAATCAGTGGATACTGATAAGAGAATTTTTCAATATCCAGCTCTATAAGGAAAAAGGCCCAGCACCCTGGGGGCATGTTTTTAATTTGAAGTATTTGGAAGAGGGTCACCAATGGAACATGTCTGTGAAATTATTTTACACTCTAAGCAGTGTTACTGACAAGATTTTTTTTTCAGTTTTCCTTTTAGCCATTCAAGATGGCCAAAGTGTCCCTGGGTTGCTCACCTGAGTTAAAATCATAATGGCTTGTAAAAATTTAATAGCCTGTTCAGAGAAGTTTGAAGTAGAATTTTAATAAGGGACATGTACACTTGCAGCCATGTTTTTAAGCGAAACAAATGTAGGAATTTTATAGATAGTCACCAAAGAAAAATTTATGTGAAATTATTTTGAAATTCAGCCAGAGGATTTAGACAAGAATATTTTTTAATAAGCCATATAAGGAAACCTGATCCGCCTGCTGGTGGTTGTTTATTTTAATGAATCAAAATGACTGAAAGGAATTTTGTTAGAGGGCCAACATTTCTGTGAAATTATTTCAAAGTCCAACAAGTGGTTAAAGACAAGAAGATTTTAAACATTTTCTACATAGCCATTTAAGGAAAACGGTCCACCCCATGACAGCCTTGTTTTCAATGAACACATATGATTATAAGGAACTTGGTAGAGGGTCACACACGGAATACTTCTGTAAAATTATTTTGAAATCCAGCCTGTGATATCTTGATATAATATTTATGTTGGATCAGAGGTCAAGAATCAAGTAAACAAACTCTCTGATGTGATTTTCTGTAGAAGAATATCATGATTACCATAAGTATTGAACATATTCAATTTGAGAATCAAATATGAACATTTGGGGTTGTAGTTTATGTTCACGCCATCATAATCATCATTATCATCATCATCATCAGCAGCAGCAGCAGCAGCAGCAGCAGCAGCATCATAACCATTATCGTCAAAAACAACAAAATCACAATATCACAACAATAATAGCCTTCATATATTTAATATTTCTAATTATCTTTCTAAAAAACAAGCAACATACAGTAAAAGACCATGTACTATGCGCAGATTTTTAATATAAAATTCGGCAATGAAAATTTGGTGCGCGTTATACATTGATAACAGTTATTTTCAGCCATTTTTTTTTTTTAATTATGTTTTCATAATATTTGTTTTTTAATTTAAATCATATCTGTGAAAGTTTGGTTAAGATTTGATGAAAAATAAAGTCTATACTTTGGAAAATAGCATTTTTGCACTTTTTTGCATGAAAAAAGGGGCAATAACTCTGGTATTCTGGTTCGATTGGGTCCATTATCAAACTCGTCCAAGATTTTATGGTCCTACACAAACTGTGCAATTTTGGTCAAGATTGAATAAAAAATGTAGTCTTTATTGCGATAACGGTCAAATTGTTCACGGCACCTTGGCGACGGAAGGACGGACGACGCCGGAGAGGTCCCCTATACCAATAGCTCACCGAGCACTTTGTGCTCAGGTGAACTAAAACACAGTCATTGATAATAATGCCTGTTACAACTGAGAAGACTGAAAGTGCGATGTCATCAATTAGCCAAGCCTCTAAATCTGCAAGCCTGGGTCCACTGTCTATCGGTTAGTAGCATTTTAAGCTTGTAGCGAGAATAGCATGTGGTCAGTGAAAAAAAAATCAATCAATGCTGAACAATGCAAGCACTTTCGATAGAGCATTAATGAATTAACGTTCTAAAGGAAATGTCAAAGGTGTAAAAAAGTCAGAGTTGTTTTGTTGCATTTGGTAGATTGAAGATTCAAATAGGAATGAAGAAGTATACATGTATTGGAATTAAAACGGCGCTTGTGTTACAGCATAAAACTTATTGAATATTAACATGAATATTTGCAATTAATTTGGATTAATAATCGTTTTGCGCACAAGGTAATTATGTAATTATGCGTATCTGAAATATACATTGATTACGTTTTTTATGAAAATATATTTAGTAAAAAATACAAGAACAACAACAACAAAAAACATGGGCAAAAATTAGTAAACTAACAGCAACGGACATATAACAAATATCAGCTGCAAATTGTCTCTAGTTTTTTTCTTTCAAATTTTCCTTAAAACATCGAGTGCGATGTTATACATGGGTGCGCGTAATACACGATCTTTTACGGTAAACAACACCTTTTGCATTGTAAACATAGGTCTTATAGGCTGCATTTATAAACAGTTGACTGTATTATTATAAAATAAAACTTGATTGAATTCAGACAAGTACATTGCAATTAGTTAAAAGTAACAGTTACATGCTTCTTTTTAGCAAAAATGAATTATTAAAGTCATTTAAATGCATTTATCAACCAGTTATTAATTCCAAAAATTTATATTTGTGGAATTAAATTTCATGGAATGACCCTAACCAAAGAAATCCATTTATACTGCACACTTTTCAGTAACTATAGAATGATTCCAATATCATACACCATAATAAAACCATACCACAAAAATCGACATTATGAGGATGGTTCACAATGCCTATATAGAGAATACTAGGTTGGTGATGAATAAAGAGAAGTTTATCTTGCGAGGCTTAGAACGCCGGAAGCGCGAGCCTTGGCGAGCGCTTCCGCCGTTCGAGCCGAGCAAGATAAACTTCTCTTTATTCATCACCAACCTAGTATTCTATTTATCCCATCACATTTTTTAATTTCGTTCAAATTTTCCCCAAATTTTACAATAAAGTACAATTTTCACGGGAATCTCACAAGTTATTAATATCCTGCTTTGTTTACTAAGTTGGCGGTAAATGGGTCCGCGCAAAAAAATAGTGCCGATACTTTGACAATAAAACAATATGATTATCGTTGTAAATTTATTTCATACGTAAAGATTCACGTTTCATAAGCAACAAAATCTTGAATAAATCTATAATCAACACCCAACAACTACAACAACCGCTTCCTATTTATAGCAATGTAAATATGCATTTTCGAAACATGAAAAGCGTTACGAGTACTACACGTGTCACTGCATAGTGTGTAATTGCCGAAAATGATGCTTTAAGATGGATTTAATTTGTGTGTAAATGGTATTTATGGTGTTACATATTGTTTTCATCATTGTGGATCAGTTATTGTGCACATGAAAGTTCTGGATGTTAAATGTTGCCCCGAAGAATTGAGATTTGAAGGAGCTGGACAGCGACTGCTGGAAGTTGTATTGTGGGTGGGGAACTGCAAGTTGAACTGAATCATCAGATGGAAATTCGACCTCTTGCTGGCCCTGGGGTTGTTCAGACGTGCAAGACGACAGGGAAGACGCTGATGTGGCGGTACTGGACGGTTTCCTGATTTCCACAGATCCTGCATTGTGACCGCGGCTGGCAAGTAAGTTGGAACACCTTTTTTGTTGGTTTTCACTCACATTTGAGTAGTTGAGAATGGACTGAACATTCTTGTGTCCAGTAACAGACATGATTTCTGTTGCTGGAATGTTATTTTCACGCAGTTTTTGAACTATATGCTTGCGAGTTGAGTGATTTGTGAGGCGTTTCTCTGCTGGAAGACCGGCATCAGCAGCCATCATTCTAATCATTTTGCTTAATTTATTCATTCCAATTTTTTGTCGAATAAACCACTGAGAACATTGGCGTGCTGTTGTTGTCTGCGCTTCTTGTCTAATCATCATGGTGTTTGGTGCCAAGTAAAATGGATCATTGATTTCAGAGAAATTGGAAGGCCGTTGTTGTGCATAAATTTTGTACATAGCAACTGGGTTTCTGTGGTCCTCTTCACTGGTTGCGAACATCTTAGGCGAAACTCTTCTCACATCACCTAAGTTTTCCCCCGTTCTTGTTTTGGTCTGACGTTCATTCAGTTCCAAGTACTCTGTCCCATCAGATGATATTTTTAGCTTTATGTCTCCCCATCTGTTGAAATAAATTTATGCAGTATTTTCATAATTTAATACATGTTAAAATATTAGTTTAATTCTAAAACAACATTTTAATAGTATTTTGCTACAATATTATTTATGTTTCTAATAATAAAAATATATTTGTGACATCCAGATATTTTCTTTACTAATTTGCCTTATAAATATTGAAAAAAGACATACTTTTATGGAATTTTTCATTCAAATAATTTATTAAAAAATCCTCATTTTCAATTTCATGTTTTTTCAGGAGCAAGACATTATACCTAAGGCAATACTGTTCCTTGGTGCCTCGCAAACCGAAGTGCAGGCAGTTGTTCAGCCACAATGTGTTTACTAGAGCTGTTGGATTGTGTGGCCCGAGAACGCCCTTTTCCCACATGATGTTGATCTCATTGTGGGTGAGTACCTCTGCCTCACATGGTCTGTTGCCTTTTCCCTAAATTATATTCTATGCATTTGTAGGCAATCCAAACTAACACATAAAATTAAATAGTTTCATCAATTTTCAATTCGTTCTTTTGCGCTGTAATACATATTTATTATTTTGATATTTAAGAGGGGAATGTAATGGATGCATTAACGTACAAATGCACAAGCGCTAATCTATCAGAACTTGAAGCAAACTACTTTGATTTCTGCAGTTTAAACATAGAAAATGTGATTTTTTTGCATTATGAGTATCATATTGTTCAATTATGAAAACATTCCTGTTTACCTGTTTTTTTTTAAACTTTTCTTCTTAGCAGTGTATGTTTCTCTTGTAAGAGAAAACTGTGGACCTTTCTCATTCATAATGCTGTATGGATATTTATGCCTTTTCAGTTTCCGGTCCAGACTGCTGATTATTGCTCGGATACTCGAGGGCTCGTATTCACTGCCGTCTTGCCGTTGTAAGGACAGGATGAACGTGGCGATGTACTGATCCAGAATATCGACATCTAATTGATGCATTTCCATTGTTTCACCCTTACTTGCTAAAAACCTCTGGAATTTTTTAGTATCATTTAATGTTTTTTTTGGCAGTGTTTTTGTTTTCTTCATTGATTATGTACTGTTGAACGTCAGAAATGTTGATGTTTTTGAATTCATGATTTTGAATTGGCTTGATTGAACTTTGGACATCATTTGAGACTTCTCCACCACTAGTGCTTGTTTGGTTGACAGAACTTGTTGCTATGGCAGTAGAATCATTCAATTCTTCATCAAAAAAGGTTGCATTAATGCCATATTTTTGCTCAAATTCTTCTAAACTCATTTCAACAACATCTTGAATATTGTCAATTGAATACAAACCATCCCAAATAACATCAAAATTCACAGTTTCATTTTCAGACATTGTGGTCTACAATTTCAAAAATAATTTGGCTTTTTTTAGTTTGTTTTACGATTTTGTATGGTTTTTATTTCTGTTTTTGCCTTAAAAATATCTGGATTGAATGAGACTCTGTTGCATAGAACATTATTTGCTGCTGACTTCAATGTAAAATGTTTCACACAAAAGTAAATGAACACATGTTTTATGTTTAATTTTTTATTAAGATAGGATTTGTTACAAATAAAATGCGAAATATTTTATTTCTGATTAATGTTGTGGATTTTTAACCAATGGATGACAAGCAAATCAGATACAAAATGTCAACAATGGCGACCTAGTGAACCGTGTCAAATGACGTCACAGAAAAAGTAGTCCGCTGCGCGTGACAGCTTTATCCTCGGCAGTGCTGAAATAAAGCTTAGTTTACTCGTCGGGGGTTTATTTCGACAATGCACGTCTGGTGATGGGATAAAAACATGTATTCCATTGGCACCAGTAATGCCTCTAACAAATAACGAACGCAAAAAAAACTGTATTTCTGTGATAAGCACTTTGTAAATAGGTTAGTATTGATATTTAGCAAATATAAAATTTCATACAAAATGGCAGACTTAACCCAGTTTTTACTGCTTACAGCTCATCAAATTAAGCAGGCTATTAGAAACAAGAAACGTGGACATTCCACGAAAACCAAATTTTTGTTAACGAAATGCATTAAAGTCAGCACAAAAATAAATTGTTTAGTAATGGTGACCTTGACCCTGGCACCACCAACCCTGTACGCAATCCCATGCGAGGTCTAGATATAAGGTATCTACATATGAAGTGTCACTAAAATATCTCAAAATCTTATCATGCTAGTGAGTGGAACCTGCTTTTATTTCACTGCCGAGGATAAAGCTGTCACGCGCAGCGGACTACTTTTTCTGTGACGTCATTTGACACGGTTCACTAGGTCGCCATTGTTGACATTTTGTATCTGATTTGCTTGTCATCCATTGGTTAAAAATCCACAACATTAATCAGAAATAAAATATTTCGCATTTTATTTGTAACAAATCCTATCTTAATAAAAAATTAAACATAAAACATGTGTTCATTTACTTTTGTGTGAAACATTTTACATTGAAGTCAGCAGCAAATAATGTTCTATGCAACAGAGTCTCATTCAATCCAGATATTTTTAAGGCAAAAACAGAAATAAAAACCATACAAAATCGTAAAACAAACTAAAAAAAGCCAAATTATTTTTGAAATTGTAGACCACAATGTCTGAAAATGAAACTGTGAATTTTGATGTTATTTGGGATGGTTTGTATTCAATTGACAATATTCAAGATGTTGTTGAAATGAGTTTAGAAGAATTTGAGCAAAAATATGGCATTAATGCAAACTTTTTTGATGAAGAATTGAATGATTCTACTGCCATAGCAACAAGTTCTGTCAACCAAACAAGCACTAGTGGTGGAGAAGTCTCAAATGATGTCCAAAGTTCAATCAAGCCAATTCAAAATCATGAATTCAAAAACATCAACATTTCTGACGTTCAACAGTACATAATCAATGAAGAAAACAAAAACACTGCCAAAAAAAACATTAAATGATACTAAAAAATTCCAGAGGTTTTTAGCAAGTAAGGGTGAAACAATGGAAATGCATCAATTAGATGTCGATATTCTGGATCAGTACATCGCCACGTTCATCCTGTCCTTACAACGGCAAGACGGCAGTGAATACGAGCCCTCGAGTATCCGAGCAATAATCAGCAGTCTGGACCGGAAACTGAAAAGGCATAAATATCCATACAGCATTATGAATGAGAAAGGTCCACAGTTTTCTCTTACAAGAGAAACATACACTGCTAAGAAGAAAAGTTTTAAAAAAAACAGGTAAACAGGAATGTTTTCATAATTGAACAATATGATACTCATAATGCAAAAAAATCACATTTTCTATGTTTAAACTGCAGAAATCAAAGTAGTTTGCTTCAAGTTCTGATAGATTAGCGCTTGTGCATTTGTACGTTAATGCATCCATTACATTCCCCTCTTAAATATCAAAATAATAAATATGTATTACAGCGCAAAAGAACGAATTGAAAATTGATGAAACTATTTAATTTTATGTGTTAGTTTGGATTGCCTACAAATGCATAGAATATAATTTAGGGAAAAGGCAACAGACCATGTGAGGCAGAGGTACTCACCCACAATGAGATCAACATCATGTGGGAAAAGGGCGTTCTCGGGCCACACAATCCAACAGCTCTAGTAAACACATTGTGGCTGAACAACTGCCTGCACTTCGGTTTGCGAGGCACCAAGGAACAGTATTGCCTTAGGTATAATGTCTTGCTCCTGAAAAAACATGAAATTGAAAATGAGGATTTTTTAATAAATTATTTGAATGAAAAATTCCATAAAAGTATGTCTTTTTTCAATATTTATAAGGCAAATTAGTAAAGAAAATATCTGGATGTCACAAATATATTTTTATTATTAGAAACATAAATAATATTGTAGCAAAATACTATTAAAATGTTGTTTTAGAATTAAACTAATATTTTAACATGTATTAAATTATGAAAATACTGCATAAATTTATTTCAACAGATGGGGAGACATAAAGCTAAAAATATCATCTGATGGGACAGAGTACTTGGAACTGAATGAACGTCAGACCAAAACAAGAACGGGGGAAAACTTAGGTGATGTGAGAAGAGTTTCGCCTAAGATGTTCGCAACCAGTGAAGAGGACCACAGAAACCCAGTTGCTATGTACAAAATTTATGCACAACAACGGCCTTCCAATTTCTCTGAAATCAATGATCCATTTTACTTGGCACCAAACACCATGATGATTAGACAAGAAGCGCAGACAACAACAGCACGCCAATGTTCTCAGTGGTTTATTCGACAAAAAATTGGAATGAATAAATTAAGCAAAATGATTAGAATGATGGCTGCTGATGCCGGTCTTCCAGCAGAGAAACGCCTCACAAATCACTCAACTCGCAAGCATATAGTTCAAAAACTGCGTGAAAATAACATTCCAGCAACAGAAATCATGTCTGTTACTGGACACAAGAATGTTCAGTCCATTCTCAACTACTCAAATGTGAGTGAAAACCAACAAAAAAGGTGTTCCAACTTACTTGCCAGCCGCGGTCACAATGCAGGATCTGTGGAAATCAGGAAACCGTCCAGTACCGCCACATCAGCGTCTTCCCTGTCGTCTTGCACGTCTGAACAACCCCAGGGCTAGCAAGAGGTCGAATTTCCATCTGATGATTCAGTTCAACTTGCAGTTCCCCACCCACAATACAACTTCCAGCAGTCGCTGTCCAGCTCCTTCAAATCTCAATTCTTCGGGGCAACATTTAACATCCAGAACTTTCATGTGCACAATAACTGATCCACAATGATGAAAACAATATGTAACACCATAAATACCATTTACACACAAATTAAATGCATCTTAAAGCATCATTTTCGGCAATTACGCACTATGCAGTGACACGTGTAGTACTCGTAACGCTTTTCATGTTTCGAAAATGCATATGTACATTGCTATAAATAGGAAGCGGTTGTTGTAGTTGTTGGGTGTTGATTATAGATTTATTCAAGATTTTGTTGCTTATGAAACGTGAATCTTTACTTATGAAATAAATTTACAACGATAATCATATTGTTTTATTGTCAAAGTATCGGCACTATTTTTTTGCGCGGACCCATTTACCGCCAACTTAGTAAACAAAGCAGGATATTAATAACTTGTGAGATTCCCGTGAAAATTGTACTTTATTGTAAAATTTGGGGAAAATTTGAACAAAATTAAAAAATGTGATGGGATAAATAGAATACTAGGTTGGTGATGAATAAAGAGAAGTTTATCTTGCTCGGCTCGAACGGCGGAAGCGCTCGCCAAGGCTCGCGCTTCCGGCGTTCTAAGCCTCGCAAGATAAACTTCTCTTTATTCATCACCAACCTAGTATTCTCTATGTCTTTTTCTAGTAATGGTGACCCTGACCTTTAACCTACCTTTCCCACATGCAATCCCAAACGAGGTCTAGATATAAGATGTTCAATGTATAAAGTTTCATTAAAATATCCCAATGGGTTCTCAAGCGATTGAGCGGAAACTGTTCGTGTTTAGTAACGGTGACCTAGACCTTTCTCCACCCACCCTAAACGCAATCCAAAGCGAGGTCTCGTTATAAGGTATGAGGTTTCATTTAAATATCTCAATATGTTCTCAAGTTATTGAGCGGGAACCGTTTTACTATTTTTTTTATACATGCAATAATTGTTCGGATTATTTCCGGGACTCCGCCCGCCAATTTCCGGGATTTTTTTCGGATTTTCCGGGAAATGTATCTGCGTTAATTTTTTTTCAACATAAGCGTTCTTATTTTGCAGCAAAACATTTTTTGTCGGGAAATAGAGGCGTGTGTTCATGTATTTATTCCAATCCAAGGCAATGTACTTTTTTCATGAAAAGTTGTATTGCTATAAGTACTCGTAGCAATACAAATATTCATTAAAATGCTTAAGATCGCAAATTTATTGCACTACGAAACTTTTATACAAAAAAGTAAAGATTTCAATGTTCTTTCACTACGAAGTTTTATTGCCAGTTGACACGTCTATATTTAGCAAAGCACATGGTCGGAAAGCACGCTTTTCATGCGGAAACTTGACGTTATTGGTGCGAGCACACATTTCGCGCTCTTTTCTAGCAAAACACGGGTTTTACATGACATAACTAAAAAAATTGTTTACGACTATTTTACCAGACATTTCAAGGAAAGTAATTTAAAACAATGCCTTATGTAGGTATTAAACTAACTGTGGATATTGTGAACAACAGAAACCATTGAGTTTACTGGTTTTACTTATGGTTGGGATTATACGTGGTCTTTTGTTATCAACCGATGCATGTATACACCTACTAATGTGTGTATAAATGTGCATAACACCGATTGGTAGATCGTTCACGGCATTGGCAAACTGAAATAACTCGGTGTTTTAATTGGCTAATATCGATTTTCAGGGCGGAGCTACTCGGTGACTGATTGCAGCCTAAGAATGCAGTCGATTAGTGTAAAAGTGTGACAACTGCTGTTAATTGCTAGTTTATACCACGTTGTATAATCGGGTTGCCTTAGGGAAAAATCAGGGGATTAGTATTCTGTCAAAAGTTCAACTAATATAGGCGTGCATAGTTTTTATGATTTCCGGGACATATGAACGTATTCCGGGACTGCGGGACAGGCACGGCAGTTCCGGGACACTCCCGGACGATCCGGGACATATGGCATGTATGCTTTTTTTAGTTACGGTGATCCATCCACCCCATACACAATCCCAAGCGAGGTCTTGATGTAAGGTATCAATATATGTGGCACGTCATGAGAAATACGGTCATAATTCCGCACAGGCTAATCCGGGACGGCACTTTGCGCTTGTATGGTTTTCTGTTTCAAGGAGGTCTCTTATAAACATAAATCCACTGTAGGCGGAAAGTGCCGTTCCGGATTAGCCTCCGAGACGACACTTTACGCACATGCATTAAGTCCGGTTTTCCAACGACACGCCACAAATGAAGTTTCGTTGAAATATCTCAATTCATTCTATTCAAGTTATTGACCCCACCCACCCCATAAGCAATCCCAATCAAGGTATCGATATAAGGTGTTTACATATAAAGTTTCATTAAAATATCTCAATGCATTCTCAAGTTCTTGAGTGGAAACCATTTTTCGACTTTTTAGTAACAGTGACCTTTACCTTGACCCAACCCACCCCATAAGCAATCCCAAGCAAGGTCTCAATACAAGCTATAAAGGATTAAATTTCATAAAAATGTCTCATTGAGTTCTCAAGTTATTGAGTGGAAACCGCTTTTCTATTTTTAACAACAGTGACCTTGACCTTGACCCCTGCCACCCCATATGCAATTGGCGTTACAACGGACCAATGATTGACAGGTCGATAAGCAAATCAAATCGCGGCACTGATAAGTATGTGTTACATCCATCATTTTGTCCGTCATACTGACCAACATGTCGGACAATCCACTATTAGCGTTATATTTTTGTAGTC
Source organism: Congeria kusceri (assembly GCA_027627225.1). Classification (NCBI taxonomy): domain Eukaryota; kingdom Metazoa; phylum Mollusca; class Bivalvia; order Myida; family Dreissenidae; genus Congeria; species Congeria kusceri. Next base: position 28,974,081 of record CM051030.1, on the reverse strand, counting down.
AAGCTTTGGTGGTGTGTAACCTTTAGAAAAGGTAATAGTAAAAGTCCGTTTAGCTCTACAAAATTCCCTGATAATAAAAATAGCATGTGTATGACGCATACTGATGACGTAGATTCAGTTTACACATTCACAGGATTTACACGCACAAATGGTGTGGGCAGAATTCAAGATGAATAAATTCGTAGATCTGCGTTAAATTGTCAAACTCTCTAAAATGTACTTTGAAAGAGTCTTCATAAATGGATAAGCATACGTAAAAAAAGTTGTCTAGATCTGTTTTATACGGATTTATTGCCACAATTGAATTTAGATTTTATACTTTTCGGGAGCATCTTGAACGGTTACTGCTCTCTCTATGAAATATACGTCAACATCAAGACTAACCACAGATTTGAATCCTGGCCAGAAGTTTGTTTATAGGCCGATCGGATACGAAACGATCAACCAAGCATTGAAAAGTGGCAGTAATGTGGACGAAAAACATTCCGAAACTGACCGCAAACAAACCATTAAAAAACAATATGGCACCCTGAGAAAGTTCAATAAGTACTTCAGTGTCATTACTGAAAATAAATACTTAACAAAACAATATATTATGTTTAATGAACAATTGCAATGCGATATCTGACGGATAAATGGATTTATTTTGCAGTTAGAGAACCGTTAAAGACAACAATAAAATGTAAACAAAGGGAGACTCTGCGTGCTTAGCAACATGAACCAACTGAAAGAAGGTATGGGTAATAAATAATAAGGAGGGATAATTCAATATTACTGCTATACGGATGATAAAATACGGGTTCGACCAGATTACCAGCTCCAATGCCTTGTGGGTAAAACGTGTACCCGCAGACATCGTCTGTTAGTCCTCTTGGACCAATACAACTGTGGACATACATGAAAGTACCGGAGGTAAGATAGGATCTAACCAATGTATATGTAACTGAAAAACACACAAACCCACATCTGTACAGGTTATTAAAGAAAATTTCATTGTTTACATTTGCAGAACGAGTTCTGTTATACTCCTATATTTCTGTTGATGTCAATATTATTAACAAATCGTCTTATCGACAGTGCGACTATTTATATTGACATTTTGACAGCAATAGGTTGGATCTGCCCGTTAATTTAACGACTTCCTCAGTGCTTCCTCGTGCTACATTTTTTCAACGTAAGAGGCTGACACAAAAGCTTGTGCATTGTACTTAAAATACGTTATTCCAGAGTCTACCAGTATATTGGATAGCGTACCGACTCGTGACGCCACGTTATATTTTTGACTGACATCAACAGAATAGACTCCCTTGACATTGGTGGGCATGGTTAACTCGGCTCAGTCGTAACGTCAATTCCAAGCGAGGTCTTGCTATAAGGTATCTATGTATGAAGTTTCATTACAAAGGCTCAATCCATTCTCGAGTTAGAGAACGCAAACAAAAAATGCTACTAACCACCCACCCGCCAAACGACATCCGCCAATGTAATAACCGAAAATAACCGAAAACAAGAGAGAAATCTTTGGAAATTATGTTTATAACTTTTAATCTTAAATGGGATCAACAAGCGAGGCAGTTATTAATAAAGTAACACATTTTGTATATCATCTATTAAACAACATACATTCTTAACTACGTATACAAGTATTAGCAGCAACTACATAATTCAATATCATGTATTTGTACTGCGTGATTGTTGACCCGATGGATTTTATTTACTTTAATAAAATAAGTTCCATTTTATAACAGTAAAGAAAATTGTCAAGGTTGTCATTATAGCCCAGCACTGCAAATTCAACATCCCTGGGTGACTATGTTTTTAACTCCGTAAAATGGTATGAAGGAATTTAGTAGAGAGTCTTTCAAGGCACGATAATGTTTTGTAATGTTTGATTAAAATAAGTGCTATACCGTAAATTATCGCTTACAAGACGCCCCCGCTTTTAAGACGCACCTAAAAATTCAGAGCATAGTTTGCGGAAAAAAATATGTGATTCAAAAGCCTCTTAACGCTTACTTACACAGTAAAATCGTAAACTTCACGTTCATTGTTTACAGACACTCAAAATATTTTTGTCGAAAAAGTCGCTATCTACAAATGCGAATACATTACACTTAATGTGTTTTTGCTGGATTGTGGTGTAGAGAAGTCTCAGTCATTGTCAACACCTTTAATAACACCATAAGCACTACTTGTTTGTTTGACAAAAAATATCAGTTGTGCAAGTATCATCCATGAACCAGCATTATTGTTTGCAAAGCAATACAAAGTAGTTTGTCAGGTGGTGTTTACACTTTGGTTGGTTAGACCCCCGGAGGCCGTTTTATCAACAGATCGTATCTTAAACGGATCTTATCTTAAGTTCGGGGTTTACGACCGAGCTTGCGACAGCGTACAACCGTTTTATGAAGGTGATCGTAAGTGTTCGGTCGCAGCTAAGATTATTCATGCTCTTACGACGTGAACAACGTGAATCCAGTCTGAAAGTCATGATGTTTTCTTGATTTTTTTAACGTTTGAAATCTGATTATATCTAGTTCCGATATGATTTTAATGATTAAAGTTGAAACTGACAAGTAGAATTAAACTCGTCTAATTATTACTGCAGAACCAGCTATATATATTAAGACAAAAACGAGTTTTAATAATTACATGAAGATAAATATAATTTTCACTGTTACCGCGTTAATGAACATCAATTTTCTGTGTTACCATTCATAACATTGAACGTGTCGCTCTATTAATCTTCTTTAAACTAATATTGTAAAATATTTTCAGTCAACAATTCTTAGAAGCGACCTACTGTATGACGCAACAGAGTTTACACCAGCGTAGCTGACCATAGTTTGATTACGAATGGTAAACTATTCAGTATAGAATTATTATTTTCTTTTAAATGATAAAAGTTACAATGTTTTAGACTAATACAACTGACAATGTGACATTTTCAAATAATAGTTATATTGTAAAAGGGTATGTCCATTTATGTACTGTAGCTACGCCACTGTGGATGATTTTGAAAGACAAACAGGTCATCTTCATTCTGTGATGTCATTTTGATGACAATTTGTACATTTATGATAACCTTTCAGGTTGTTTTAATTTGATGAAATGAATTGTATATCTATTATTTTTTTGTGGATGTATGAAAATCGCTTATCATATATTTGATGTGCTGTGTTACGAACGATGGATTAATTTGGATTTTAAATTTTCGAGGTAAGACGATTCAAAATCATAGACAAGCAGCAACAAGCCAACATTCAACCTTCAAGTGGATGTAAATTGTAGAATCTAATTTCTCCAGCAATGCGCCCTCATTACTTATATATGATCGGTGCTTGCTGTGCTCATCAGCCAAAATAACACTGATTCCTGATGGCGCAGATACTATTTGATTGTTTTAAACTTTTTTTATGTTATAAAAGTTTTAAATGCATATTTTATATTAATGCTTTGTCTGTGATTTGACATGAAGTAGCCATATTTACGACCGCTAAGAGTGCCTTCTACCAGTCGTACATTTTAGCAAAAATCTTACGACGTCGTAGCTGCGATTGTGTTGATAAACCGTACACCGGTCTTACAACTGTCGTGCGACCGAATCTTACGTACGACCGCCCTACGACCCGTTGATAAAACGGCCTCCTGGTGTATTATGTTTTATTTTGCACATATATTTTGATTTTGTAAAAAATAATAAATAAGAATATAAAACACACAAAATAAGAAAGATATATTATATACTAATAATTTAAAAAGTTCACAATATAAAACATTGTAAAATGTATTGGGTACGAATATTTGCTTATATAAGTATCTTAGTGACTTCGATCAACCGTCTATTAAAACGGCGGCCAAAAGACAACGAATGATAGTTATTATATAAAAACTAGGACTTTTTTTCTTATATCTGCGTCCAAGACGTACCGAAAAAACGACACATATTTTGGATGAAAAAAGTGTGGCTTATATGCGACAAATTAGCAGTAATTCGGCTGAAATGATTGTCAAAGTTGTCATCAAGGGCAAAAAGGGCTAACTACCCTCCACCATGGAGGCCATGTGTTTTGAGAAACCAAAATAATTTCAAGGAAAATATGACCATGGTTGTGAACCGTGATGCAAATTACTGCACATGGCCAACCATGACAGTCCATGGTTGACCATGGTCTCAGAACCATGAACTTTTACGGTAGACCATGGTCGTATTCCGTGCATTTCGTCCGTGCAGTTGTATTAATTTAATATGCAGCTATCAGTAAGTATAAGTGGACCACTATTCCTCTTTTTATGCCCACACATTAGAGGGGGCATATAGATTTGCCCTTGTCCGTCTGATTTTTGTGTTGCGCGTAACACAAACAGTATAACTGCTAGAGTGATGAAACTTTATAAACATATTCATTTGCATCGGGGAGTTATGGCCCATTTTTAGCAATTAAATGACTTTTTTGGACTTACGTCGCACGTAACTCAAAAAGTATTACTACTGGAGTGATGAAACTTTATAAACATATTAATCAGTAAGTAAACATGTGCACCTGGGTATTTTTCCAACTGGGTATTTTGGTGCAGTTTTTTCGGACATCAGCGGAGTTATGGCCCTTTTTTGTAGCAAAAAATGACATCCTTGGACTTGTGTCGCGTGTAACTCAAAAAAGCATTATTGCTAGATTGTTGAAACTTTATAAACATATTTATCAGCACGTGAACTTGTGCACCTGGGTATTGTGGTGCATTTTTTTCCGACATCAGCAGAGTTTTTTTAAAGCCAGCCGAATATGGGGGCATCCGTTTCAAATGGACAAATGTCTAGTTGACATCTGACAAATAATTGCAGCCTACCCGTTCAGTGTTCAGACTGGTGGAAGGGTATCAATACATGTGTCGGTCTAGTGAAGTAATATTAAATTTGAACCATGTTCATGCTGGAAAACTTGTGCAACACTGAAAGAGTTTTTATGGAGAACATTTATGTATTATCAAATCTGAGTTTGGTAGGGGGTTACCCAATAAGCATTTATTTAATATTATTTTGAAATCCGGTCATCGTTTTCTGAATACAAGATTTTCAAAGATTTCTATATAGCCATATAAGGAAAATTGCCCCACCCGCTGGCAGCCATTTTTTTTAACGAATCAAAATTATTTGCAAAAAATTGATACAGGGTCATTCTGTAAAATTGTATTGAGATCTGGTCAGCGGTTTCTGCGAGGAATTTTCTAAATAGCCATATAAGGAAATCTGCCCCACCCTATGGTGGCCATGTTTTTTAACATATCAAAATTATTTGAAAAAATCTGGTAAAGGGTCACCCATGGAACATTTCTGAGTAAACAATTTCATATCCAGACAGTGGTTTCAGGCAACAAGATTTTTTTAACTTTTCAATATAGCCATATAAGGAAAACTGCCTCGCCCCATGGCGGCCATGTTTTTAACTAATAAAAATGATGTGAAGGAATTTGGTAGAGGGTAACCCAATAAACGTTTCTGTAAAATTATTTTGAAATCCAGAAGATTTTTAAACTTTTCAATATAGCCACATAAGGAAAACTGCCCCGGCCGTTAGTGGCCATGTTTTTTAATGAATCAAAATGAGTTTTAAGAATTTGGTAGAGGGTCACCCAAGGAACATTCTGTGAAATTATTTTAAAATCCAGCCAGTGGTTTCAGACAAGAAGATTTTCAAAGTTTTCAATATAGCTTTATAAGGAAAACTGCCCCGCCTCCTGGCAGCCATGTTTTTAAAAAATCAAAAAGATGTCAAGGAATTTGGTAGAGGGTCACCCAATGAACATTTTTGTAAAATTATTTTGAAATCCATAAGATTTTTAAACTGTTAAGTGTAGCCATATCAGGAATACTGCCCCGGCGGTTGGTGGCCATGTTTTTTAATGAATCAAAATGAGTTTTAAGAATTTGGTAGAGGGTCACCCAAGGAACATTCTGTGAAATTATTTTGAAATCCAGCCAGTGGTTTCAGACAAGAAGATTGTCAAAGTTTTCAGTATAGCCATATAAGGAAAACTGCCCTGCACGCTGGTGGCCACATTGTTTAAAAAACTAAAATGATTTTTAGGAATTTGGCAGAGGGAAACCAAAGGAACATTTCTGTAAAAACTATTTTCAAGGTGCAATGCAGATGCCTTTCCTGCCTTCTGTAGATAACCTGGAAATTGATAGGTGCAATACAGTTGCATTTACAGTCAAAACTGTATGGAACAAGGGTCAATCAATCAGTGATATTTTTACCATCCCCAGTCACATCTACATTACATAGAGGTTTATCCAATCTCTACAACATGAGATTCAAACATCCAGCTGATTTACATAGTGGGTGTTTTGTTACTTAATATGTTTAAAGAACAATAATGAAAACAATCGCAAGTGACAGATCATTCGCATTTTAATTGTGTTTTATGTCTTATTAATGATATTTAACTTACTAGTAAGCAGGTGAAATACCAAAACCAATTAACTGTGTATTGAACTACATAATTATATGTTGCACTCCCTAGTAAAAATGACGTTTCTATCCTAAATATGGTCCTTTTGGTTGCTTTTTTGCAAAAAACATGGGCCAATTTCACTGCTATTTATAGCCCAATCTGAGCAATTCTTTAATTTATTTTGAGATCTTATGGCCATGCACAAACTGTATATGTTTGATCAAGATTAGAGGAAAAATGAAGTTTTTATTTTAAACAAAGTCCATTGTTTGCAAATTTTATCATAAAAAGGGGAAATCACCAAGTGCTCCTGGTTCCATCTGGCCCAATATTGCACCACTATAAAATCGTATAGTCGTACACAAACAGTGCAAGTTTAGTCAACAAGGAATGAAAAGTTTAACCTCTGTGGGGACTGAAAGACAATTATTGACAAATTATGGAGTATGGATTATTGTCATAAGGGGCCATAACTCTGGTCTATCTGGTCAGATCTGGCCCACATTGTATATTGATTGCAACTTCGTGGTCAAACACAAACAGTGCCAGTTTGGACAAGATTAGGCAATAAATGAAGTCTTTTTACTCAACGCTGTCCTTTTTTTCATTTTACTCCCAAACAAGTGGCAATAATTCTGGTGTTTATACCCCAATCTAGGCCATTTTTTGATTATTTAAAATCTTAATGTCGGATATACAATGTGCAAGTTCGGTCGAGTTCAGATGACAAAATGAGGTCCGTATGATGCACAAACTCCATTTTGCATGTGCTCGTTATCGAACATATCCGAGATTTTATGGTCACACACAAACTGTCCAAGTTGGGTAAAGATTAAATGAAAAGTGAATTCTTTATCGCATCTACGAGCCCAACTGTTGATGCATTTCAAATGAGGGACAACGCTGGATATTCCCACTATACCAAAAGTTCACCGAGCGCGATGTTCTCAGGTGAGCTTAAAACTTCCTGACTGACAACCATATATTTTAAAGAATCAGAGACAGGTATGTTTTTTAACAAATCAACCTATTTAAAGGCAGTTAGTAGCGGGTCACCCAAGGAACATTGCTGTGAAACGATTTAAAAAAAAAAAACAACAATGGTTCTTGAACAGAAGATTGTCAAAGTTGCATTTATAGCCATATAATGGCAAACTTCCACACCCCTTGGATGCCATGTTGTATTTTGTATGAATCAAAATTATACTAAGGAATTGGGTAGAGGGTCACCCTACGAACATTTCTGTGAAATTATTTCAAAATCTAATACATGGTTTCTGAAGAGAAGTTTTTTAAAGCTGCTTATTCAGCCATATACTGCCAAAATTCCCCTCCACCCTGGCCGTCATGTATTTAAACAGTCATAATTATTTGAAGGAATTTGGTATAGGATCCCCCAAAAAACATTTCTGTGAAATAATTTTAAAATCCAAAGAGTGGTTTCTGACCAGAATATTGTCAATGTTGTATATATTATATATAGCAATATACAGTCAAACTTCCCAACCCCCTTGCAACCATGTTTTTTGATGAATCAAAATTATTTAAAAGAATTGGGTAGATGGTAATTGAAGGAACGTTGGAATAATATTAAAATCATGTCATTGGTTTCTGACAAAAAGATTGTCAGTTTCCGATATAGGCATATAAGGGCAACTTTCACACCTTAAGGAGGCTACCGAGGGAAAGTTTTTTACATCGTCAAAAACCCACGGTCAGGGTTCCAGCTCCTCGGGCAAAAGAAATCCCTGACTTTTCACCGAGTTTTACCTGATTAAATCCAGTCCACCTGACAACCAGATATTTTAAAGAATCAGAGACAGGTATGTTTTTTAACAAATCACCCTATTTAAAGGCAGTTAGTAGCGGGTCACCCAAGGAACATTCCTGTGAAACGATTTAAAAAAACAACAACAATGGTTCTTGAACAGAAGATTGTCAAAGTTGCATTTATAGCCATATAAGGGCAAACTTCCACACCCCTTGGATGCCATGTTGTCCTTTTTTATGAATCAAAATTATACAAAGGAAATTGGTAGAGGGTAACCCTAGGAACATTTCTGTGAAATTATTTCAAACTTCCACACCCTAAGAAGGCTACCGAGGGAAATTTTTTTACATCGTCAAAACCCACGGTCAGGGTTCCAGCTCCTCGGGCAAAAAAAATCCCTGACTTTTCACCGAGTTATACCTGATTAAATCCAGTCCTCCTGACAACCATATATTTTAAAGAATCAGAGACAGCTATTTTTGTTTAACAAATCAACCTATTTAAAGGCAGTTGGTAGCGGGTCACCCAAGGAACATTTTTTCAAATTACCTTACAATTCACTGATCTTGAACAAAAATCAAATTTTCCTGAATTGTTAAGTCTGCTGGCAACCCTGACGGTATTTATTCCATTACCATTACCATGGGAGAATTGGCTGTCAAAAGTTTGTTTTTATGAATATTGATGAGCCACGTGCTGGCCAACTTAAATACACGTAACATTTAAATACCCTTCGGAAGTCTAGAAAACAATAATCAGTTGACAGGTTACTAAGTCATTGTGTAAACACCGCTATTGGTATTCAACTACTTTCTTATCGGCTCACTGCCCACTTCCTACGGGCTAAGTGGACCATATGCAGGATAACGGTAAATATGACAAAAACGTAGTTTCAGTGACTGAATTGTACGTACAGACTTTGACACGGAACCAATGAAATGTCTCATTAATTATTCATGAGTACGAAGTTTTCTAGCCTAATCTCCCGCGGTCTGATCAAAAAGCATAGTGTATTTGAGCAAACGTGGGTTCCGACGTTTGTGTTTTTAATGAATCAAAGTTATTTGAAAGAACATGGTTGAGGGTCACCCAAGGATAATTGCAGTGAAATTATATCATTACAACAGTGCCATTGTCACAATGATATGCCCGTCAAAGGAGCATTTTTAGGGGCAAGATTCAAGAACTAAAGATAGACAAGAGAGCCATGATGGCCCAAAGCGCTCACCTGAGAACTGGTACAGATGAAGACCATACTGTTGTGACAGGTTTGAAAATTAAGGTATCTGAACAATACGCAGAGGGGGATAGGATCAATTTTTATTTAAAACATCGGTTAGTGCAATGGGCTATAAGTTAGGTAGTGGATGTGCGTTTGTTTTGCTAATGGTTCTCAAATCTGTGTTCTCAATATTCTTACCTGACCCTTTTTCATTTAGTCATTGACGATTCTGGAAAAGCAGAAACCGCAGATTTTGATGTCTTTTTCACAAACAGTTTTGGAGAACTAGTTGCGATGTGATAATTAAGATGGCTCTGCTATAATGTAAAGTTTTGCTTTTTCTTTGATAATTTTCTTTCCAATGATGATAAATGATGTTAATGCATGCTCTGAAGACATCAATGTTGCATGTACAAATAAGTGCATGCACGTCTTGCAACTGTTGGAAATTAAATTTTATCAATCAATGTGTATGGTCATGCCCAAACTGTGTAAGTTTGGTCAACATTGAATCAAAAATCATGTGCGCATGCCGATCATTGATAACTCGTTGGATGTTTTTTCCAAACACAAGAGGCAATAACTCTGGTGTTTCTGGCCCGATCATGCTTATATTCGACTTCACCTGTAGTCTTACGTTCAAAGACAAACAGTATCCGATTGGTGAAGATTGGATGAAAAATGAAGTCTCTATCCTGAATAATGTCAATTTTTGCATATTTTGTTCACAAACAAAGGGCAATAACTGGTGTTTCTGGTCCGATCTTGCTTATATTCGATTCTAACTGTAATCGTATGGTAATATACAAACTTTGCACGATTGGTGAAGATTGGATGAAAAATGAAGTCTCTATCCTGAATAATGTCCATTTTTGTATATTATTTTCATATACAAAGGGCATGTCTCTTGTGTTTGAAAACAATCTTGCCCATTTTTTAACGTCTCTGAGATCTGATGGTCATACACAAACTGTGGAAGTTTAGTTAAGTTTGGATGGAAAATAAAGTCTAAACATTGAAAAAATGGTATTTTTGCACTTTTTGAGCATGAAAAAGGGACAATAACGCTAGTGTTTCTGGTGTAATCTGACCCAATAACAATCCCATCCGAGATTTTATGGTCATACTGTGCAAGTTAGGTCAAAAATGTAGTCTTTATCGCGATAATGGTCCAAATTGTTGACGGCATACGGACGACAGACGATAGACGAAGGACGATGCCGGAGAGGTCCCCTATACCAATAGCTCACCATGCATTTCGTGCTCAGGTGAGCTAAAAAACCATCCATGCTGGACAACGATATGGTCAGGACAAGTGTTAATGATTGATTTCTTATATATTTTTTTTAACCTTGAATTGTGACCTTGACCCTCGGGATCTGGTTATTGCGTGCAACACTCAGTCTCATCATGCTTATCACTTCTGTCAAGTTATTTGAAATCCATCCATGCTGGACAAGATATGCTCCTTACAGAGTGGTAAGGACTGATTTCTTATATTTGACATTAGACCTTGAATTGTGACCTTGGCCTTGGACATAAGGACCTGAATCTTGCCCGCGACACTCCATCCCACCATGCGTGTCACTTCTGTCAAGTTATTTGAAAATCCATCCATGCTGGACAAATATATGCTCCAGATAGTGAGGTAAGGATTGATTTCTTATATTTGAAATTTGACCTTGAACGTTGGCCTTGATTTTGGACCTTGGGACCTGGTTTTAGCGTACGACACTCCATCTCATCATGCTTATCACTTCTGCCAAGTTATTTGAAAATCAATCTATGCTGAACGAACATAAATATGCTCCGGACTAAGTGATAAGGACTGATTTCTTATAAAACCTTTAACCTTATGTTGTGACCTTGACCTTGGACCTAGAGTCCACGTTCTTGCACCCGACACTCCGTCTCACCATGCTTAACCCTTCTGTTAAGTTATTTAAAAATATATCAATCCTGAATAAAGATATGCTCCGATCAGAGTGGTAAGGACTGATTTCATACATTTGACATTTGACCTTGAATGATTACCTTCGCCTTGGACTTAGGGACCTTAATCTTGCGCGTGAAACTCTATCTCACCATTCCTGTCACTTTTTGTCACTTGTCAAGTTATTTGAAAATCCATCCATGCTGGACAAAGATATGCTTCGGACAAAGTGGTAAGGAATGATTTCTCATACTTGACATTTGACCTTGAATTGTGACCTTGAACTTGGAACTAGGGACCTGGTTCTTGCGCATGACAATCAGTTTTATCATGCTTGTCATTTCTGCCAACTTATTTGAAAATCCATTTATGCTGGACAAACATACGCTCCGGACAAAGTGTTCAAAATGTTAAGGAATGAATTCCTATATTTGACTTTTGACCTTGAACTGTGACCATAACCTTATACCTAGGGACCTAGTTTCTTGCACGCGACACTCTGTCTCACCATGCTTGTCACTTCTGCTAAGTGATTTGAAAATCCATCCATGGTGGACAAAGACATGCTCCGAACAAAGTGTTAAGGATTGATTTTCTATATTTGACCTTTGACCTCAAATTGCGACCTTGACCTTGGACCTAGGGACCTGGTTTTTGCGCGTGACACTCCGTCTTATCATTATTGTCACTTCTGTCAAGTTATGTGAAAATCCATCCATGCTGGACAAAGTTATGCTCTGGACAAAGATCTTCCGCCATCTTGTTAGTTCACCATTTGTAGGATTATTATTGTTGGATCATCCTTATGTTAAAATCCACCCATACTGGACAAAGTTATGCTCCAAATAAAGTGTTTATGTAACATTGACCTAGGAGTATGGGACCTGATTCTTTCACGTGATACTCCATCTCATCTTGCTTATCACTTCTGCCAAGTTATTTAAAAAAACTATCCATGCTGGACAAAGTTATGCTCCGGACAAAGTGTTAATGATTGATTTCCTATATTTGACATTTGACCTTGAATTGTGACCTTTACCTAGGACCTAAGGACCTGGTTCTTGAGCGCGACACTACGTCTAATCATGCTTATCACTTTTGCCAAGTTATGTGAAAATCCTTCCATGCTGGATAAAGTTATGCTGCGGACAAAGATCTTCCGCCATCTTGTTTGTTCACTATTTGTGGGATTAATATTGTTGGATCATCCTTTTGTTATAAACAATGCTTTGAAGTATCAGGTATGCTTTTATCAAATTATTGAAACAAGTGTTAACATATTAAACGCGAGTAACTACATGTCAACAAAATTGTGTATATATAAGAACCAAATTTGAACATTAGACAGATACAAAAAAAACTAGGAAATCCCTATAAGGTTAATTGCAGAAATTAAGAACTATTAGTTCATGTGTGCATTTTGTTATTAAAGAACTTTATTTAAAATAGTAATGTGTGAGATGTCTAAGTCAAAGGATTATTACTCTAAAATGCCTGGAAAAAACAACTTTATGAAACAAGTTAAAGTACAGGCAAGCAAAGTGCCAGTTCTGAAGTTTTACTTCTAGGCGTGACCTTGACCTTAGACCTACGGACCGAATGCATTAGTGCTACATAGCACTAAATGCAGCTTTAGGTCAAGTTTTTTTTAATCCCTCCATCCATGGCCAAGTTATAGTCCAGACGAGCACTCAAGCCAATATATATTCAAAAGGCAATTATTCCCTATAAAATCAGACCGGAACGACCGGACAATTTGTGCATGTCCCAATAGTAGGGTTGCTGCAAATAAAGTTTCATTAAATTTGAGTTATTAGTTTTTGAAATCCCACACACACAAAAATAATTTCTTATCCAAATGTTCTAATTTATAATCAAAGGGAAGTAACTCTCTGAAAAATGATCATACTACAACACATTGACAATATGCTCCATAAGGATGATGCAGTTACAGTTTCATTAAATTCGAGTTATTAGTTACCGAGATCACATGCAGAAACAAACGGACAAACATCCTTATGATGCTATCTAAGTGGCTAGAAAGATAGTTATGGGCATAAAATAGCCACATCAAAGCATTTTTAAGTCACATAAAAGACTATCCCTAACCCTAATAAACAGTTTTCATTTAAACTGTCCATTAGTAGTAGCCGCTTAACTACTCTCCCGTTAGTGCGGTACGACAGTTGGATGCCCAGAAAGATTGACAGATAAAATTGTCGGGTAAATGTACTTGACACCCGGACAAAACGAATCGCAGTTTTGTTAGAATTTGAATGGACAGACAAAGCGGCGACTATGTGCTCTCCCTATTTTGGGGAGCATAAAAATTAACTCACCGTTGACCATTACTAACGTTGATGCGGTCTGAACCAGATTACCACTAATATCTTGGACTCCATTCTGCGCATGACATGTATATGTGCCTGTATCTTGTAGTTGTAGTGCAGGAATGTGGACTGTGTGGGTTGATTGCGACGTTGTGCTGCCATGGCTGATATGTGAGTTGGGTATCTGGACCTCACCGAACTTCTGAGTCAAAGGCGTAAATGTGTAAACAGCAGGTATACCAGATGCTTCACAAATCAGGTCTAATGGTTGTCCTTCATTTGAAGATAGAGTTGACTCTGATAGTGCTATATCTGGGGAATCGTTAACAAACAAAATATATAATTATTTAAGTTTCCATCAGTTTCTTATATTGACAAACAAAATGATGTCAGGGCACAATATTTACCATAGGTCTTAGCATAACTTGTTAGCGCTGGGCGAATATTGAGCTACTTTTTTATAAGGACAATATTCGCTGCAGCTCATAACCGGGGAAGGACTATTTCTGTGGTGGAAAGTTTTCCTTCTTTGTCTATATTGTTTCCACAGGATTTTGATCGCAACTTTCACGTTCCGGAATTAGATAGTTATTGTGAACAGGTTGCAATAAAAATAACATACCTGGGCAGATAAACCATTCCTAATTAACGTTCCATAAATAGTTTTATAATGACACTTTCATGATGGACGCATGAACAATTTAAACCTACGCACTTTTTCACTTTTAAATAAATCTCGATAACCGCCGCTGTATATCAGTGTGTTCAATTTTATTGATAAATCTGCTAACTCAGGGAATTGTGTCATTTTATTGGTCAATTGATTCTATTTATAAAGTTTAAGGTGTTTACAAGGCAAAATAATGGCGGTCTGTACATAACTGTAGTAGATGAATACTCAGATTTAAATTAAAATGTATGCATTTCCTAGGTAAATTTCGGCATATGTTAAGCAGTTCGGGTGTTGTCTATGTAAATAACATCGATATATTTTTATTGTAGCACATAATAGGATTCATAAAAATTTAAACTTTAGGGTTTCCGCCACATAAAATAGCCCTATATAAATAGGAATACTAAATTTGTTGCATGTCTTATAAATAAGACTATCATAGGTCTGTATTTGATTGGTATGTACACAGAGTACTATGATTGCAAAGTGCTTAACAGTGTATTCATTTGAAACAAACTGTATGAAACTGACAGTTGTATTGATTGCATTTACGGTTCAACCACAATTCTTATGTTTATATTATATATTTTTGTGATGGTATATTTAAGTAACAGCTACTTACAATTGACAATAAGCCTGGTAGAATTCTCTTTAATCTGATTGTAATCGGTATTTCTAGCAGTGCATCTGTATGTTCCGGCTACATATCGACTCACTTGACCAAGAGCCAGCACCCTGGTGTTGGTAATATCAGTCCCTGAAGTCATGTTCCTCCATTTGTATGTACACTCTGGCCAACAGTCTGCTGTGCATGTAACATTCGGAGATTGCTGCCCTTCATTCACTGTGTACTCCAACTGTACACTTATACTAACAAAGTCTGGCCCATCTGAAAAAGTTGCCAGGACATTAGACAAGTGAGCCATGATGACCCAAAGCGCTCATCTGAGTAACTTTTGGGCAATGACGCTTACAAACTGACCCACATCAGCCAGATATCTTACTGTTGTTGACCTAGCTAGCAACTGACAGGTGCAATACTCAGATGCCTGTCCTGCCAACCTGAAGTAACCAGTCAACTGAACGGCACTATAAAGATGCCTGTCCACAATGAATCTATGGAGACTGAAATCCAATAGTTGACAAATTATGGATTAAAAAAACAAACAAGGGGAAACAACTATGGTTTATCTGGTCCGATCTGGCATGTATTTGACATTGACCGAGACCTTGTGGTCATACATTAACAGTGCAAGTTTGGTAAATATAAGACAAACAAGATGGGTCATAAGGCCACATGTCACAAACCTGAGGGGCTAAACACACTGTCACAATTTTGGCTACGATTGGCCACAATTTACAAAATCTTGGAGAAGCGTGGTAAAGCGTGGTAAAACATTTGTGGCTTATCGTAGCACCGCACGATTTTTCGAAAACGTAGGACAATCCTAGTGTCATCGTATCTTATTCAGGCTTATATTTACAGCCATCGTTGAGGCATTTGTGGCCTTTCGTGTTTAATCCTGATTAATCGCTACCAATTCTATAACACATATATTACAAGACTGTACTACGTTATGGTACCTTTTGCTACGTATATGGTATGGATTTCTAAGCTTTCCCTACGGTTCAGTTACAATGGACCACGACAACGCGACAATTGGGTCGCGTTGCCTGTCCCTATGCACTCACTACGTTGTCTAAGTTGGTGTCACGATAATGCACGAGGCATCGTTATGTCCAAATCGCCTGGTAACGTAGTGAAGCGTGAGAATTATCGGCTGCTCGTAGGTTTATCGTGACAAATCTTCTATAATCTTACTACAATCTTAGGACAAACGTTAACAATCACAAGTAATCGTCTGCTACCGTTGCATATACCTGACACTAGTATATTACAACCATAACAGATTGCATCATATCACTGTGAAACAGTGGTGAATTGGCTGCGGCGACCTACAAGTGTCGTTGATAATAAATTAAAGAGTATCTCATGTAATTGTAGAGGTTAAATGACCCAAAAAAAAAGATCAGATGTTTTTCAGTTTTTAAAAGAAACTAATTCTCATATATTTTGTTTGCAAGATTTACATTTTACATCGGACATGGAAAAACAATTGTATTCCATGTGGAATGCAGAGGCCTTTTTTAGTTTTGCAAAATCAAATGCCCGAGGGATCGGAATTTTGTTTACCAAAGGATTAGATGGCAAGGTTGACCAAGTTTTTCAGATGATAAAGGCAACTATATAATATTAAATCTTACTTTACAAGGTTAACATTTAACACGTATTAACATTTATGGCCCAAATATTGATAGCCCCACTTTCTATCAAATTATTTTTACAATAAAATAGAAAATATAGGGAATGAATCCTTTATATGGTATGGCGATTTTAATTCAGTGTTAAATATAAATCTTGATTACAGTAATTACAAATTTAACAATAATAACATAAAAGCAAGAAACATTTTTGTTTAACAAATGTTATTGCAGAATTT
The DNA here is from genome assembly GCA_027627225.1 of Congeria kusceri. NCBI lineage: Eukaryota > Metazoa > Mollusca > Bivalvia > Myida > Dreissenidae > Congeria > Congeria kusceri. The sequence continues at coordinate 28,957,195 of CM051030.1, read as the reverse complement.
TTTTACATGACCCTTTCAGAGTAATACACGGAGATTTGAAAACGTTCTCGGGCGAAGGGCAAACCCTTACAACAGGAAAGGCTAGATTTTTACTTGGTTACTAGTGATTTCTTACTTCATATCAGGGATCATAATGTAGGAATTTAGTTATCGTTCTGATCACTCAGTCATTACTTTAATTTTGGATTTTGAAAATATTCCATATGAAAAATGACTTTGGAAATTCAACAACTCCCTTCTTTTAGATAAAGATTATCGTGCTTACATTCATGATAAAATCGAACAAAGTACAATATGCATTGCCAGTATATAATTAAAAAATATTGCCTCAGTCTGTAATGCAGATATAGTCTCAAATTGATGACCAACTTTTTCTGGAAACACTACTGATGGAAATCAGAGGCTCTACAACTTGTTATTCGTCACATAAAAAAGTGTCAAACTCATAAAAAAACGGGCATTTATTAGGGTAATTAAAACGATTGGGAATAATTTGAATCAGGATAATAATGCATGGTTAATCACTCCACACAATTAATTACAATTGTTAAGAGAAGAAACAAGAAGGCGATAAGGCCCTAGTTCGCTCACCTGAGAGGCTAAGGAACTACTGTTCTGAGCAAGTTCCATGAAGATTCGGCTAAAAATGTGGCCTCTAGAGTGTTCACAAGCTTTTTTTTCAATTTGTCTTCGTGACCTAGTTTTTTACCCCATGTGACCTGGTTTCGAACGTGTCCCAGATATCATTTGGACACACATGTTCTTAGCAAGTTTCATGATGATTAGGCTATAAATGTGGCATCTAGAGTATTAAAAAGCTTTTTTTTCAATTTGCCCTGGTGAAATTTTTAATCCAACATGAACTTGTTTCGAACGCGTCCGAGGTATCGTTGAAACAAATGTTCTGAGCAAGTTTCAACAATACTGGGCAAAAAATGTGACCACAAGCTTTTCTTCAATTTGCCCTAGTGACCTAGTTTTTGTCCCCACATGACCCCTTAAAAACTCGTCTGAGATATGATTGGGACAAATGTTCTGAGCAAGTTTCTTGATTATTAAGCTATACATCACGCCTCTAGAGTGTTCACAAGTTTTTTCTTCAATTTGGCCTGGTGACCTAGTTTGTGACCCCTCGTGACGCAGTATAGAACTCGTTCGAGATATTATTAAAACAAATTTTCTGAGCGAGTTTCAAGAACAATTGGTAAAAAATATTATTTTGAGAGTGTTCACAAGCTTTTAAATTCAATTTTACCTAGTCACCTAGTTTACGACCCCACATGACACAATGTCGAACTGGTTCGAGATATCATTGCAAAAGATGTCCTGGGCAAGTTTCATGAAGATTGGGCAACAAATATAGCCTCAAGAGTGTTCACAAGGTAAATGAACCATTTTTGAGCTCGGCCAAGATATCATAAGAACAAAGGATCTGAGCAATTTTCATGTTGACTGGGCAAAAAATATAACTTTTAGAGTGTTCACAAGCTTTTTCTATAGCCATGTAAGGAAAACTGCTCCACCCACCAACCCCGACTGCCATGTTTTTCAACGGACCTGAACCATTTTCGAACTTGGCCAAGATATCATAAGAACAAAGGATCTGAGCAAGTTTGACTTCTAGAATGTTCACAAGCTTTTCCTATAGCCATAAAAAGAAAACTGCCCCCCCCCCTTATATTTTTCAATGCACCGGTGCCATTTTTTATAAGGAAAACTGCCCCCCCCCTGGCGGCCATGTTTTTCAACGGACCGGAACCACATTTGAACTCGGCCAAGATATCAGGAGAACAATTGTCAGTATGCCGGTCGCTAAACCCAAAAAGGTAGTACACACAAATTGTTTTTGCATTAAATGAATCTATACCATGTCCCTACTTAGAAACTGTATGATGCAAATTTGTCATCATTGGGCATTTTGAATGTTCAATATGGCCGCCAAGATGGCGGCCACAAATTTAAAATTGGCAATTCAATATGTAGCGTAACTACAATATTGTGAATGTATGTAATTTATGCGTTGTTAGACAATGTATTGACAAACATGCAACTGATTTTTACAGAAATAAAATAATTAATATTATATTAAACGACCTACAAAATGGCTGCAAAATCAGACAAGAGGGCCAAGATGGCCCTAGGTCGCTCACCTGAGTCTAAGGCATCATAATGGCTTTTTATAACTGAATAGCGGGTACATAGATGTTTGAAGCTAAATGTTAACACAAATGAAAACGATGGACACCTGACACCCATAGCCATATATATTCAAACTGCCAAACCCCCTGGCAACCTTGTTTTGAAACAGATCACATTGATTTTTATTCCATCATTACGCCTGCGTTGACGAAATAACATCCCGTGGGATAAACTTAGCTGTACTTCCACCTTGTTGAATACAAGGCAAACACAAGCATTATATTGGCGTCATTTTGTTTATTTTTGTGACGTCATTTGAGGTTTATCATGTTATTCAGTGATTTTCTTTTGTTTATTTTGAACATAAAGACTGAAAATGATGAGATAAATTGATTACATACAACTTTATTTGCTCAGCACAAAAACCTAAACCACTTACCAAGGCTTGTGAATTAGGTTTTCTAAGCCTCACTAAATAAACTTATCTTAGTGTCATTTAAGGAACATTACTTTGAAAATATTTCAAATCCAGCAAGCGGTTTCTGACAAGAAGATTGTTAAAGTTGCCTATATGGCATACTTGCCATACGTCCCAGTCTTGCCGGGATGGTCCCGCATTTGCGACGTTGGTAGCAGAGTCCCGCTCAGATGCATTTTGTCCCGGTTAATGACGCAAATTGATGTTAATGTGCAATAAAAGTTGCATTCGGCCAACAATGTACTTCTTATTGTTAAATCCGTAATGTCGACGAGGAGCAGTTATGATAACGCAAACAGTGGTTTATTAATCCTTTGTAACACTTTCGCGGAACGGTGGTCATATAATCCGCAGTCGCTAATTGCTGTTAGTCATCACGTGGAGGGTGTATACAGTATCTGTATGTCGTAGATCAATACTGACCTATATGAACGACAATTACGTTATCGATTCGGCTGTTTTGTTTTTCATTGTTAAAGAGGACATGTCTACTGCATAAGTTCGCCATACAGATACCTAATTTTGATGTTATGCGCTACGAAACTTCTATTCAAAAGTAAAGATCTCACAGTTCTCTGCACTACAAAGTCTTTATATGTCAATTAATACATCCATGCTGATGACGTGACATTGTACATGTCAGCATAATTTTCTTGCAGAACAAAAGATTTACACAAAGTTCAAAATGTATAATGTGCATTTTAACATTTGACGCAAGTTGGCATGACGTGCACGAGGAAATTTTCCCGCTGTATTTGCAAGAACAAAGCATATATAATATACATGTTTTTAAATCAAGATGTTTATACTTCATTACTTATCCAATCAGTACTACGTGTTCAACAAAGGTAACGATTAAAAACAGTTGAAGTACTAAACAAATTCTCGTAGAAACATTATTTATCGAATAAAAAGGCTTGATTGAGTGTAACCTTATGATTCGAGAACAACGAGAAATGTGGGTTTGAATGTGACGGCATTGCGTCATTGACCTAGACCCCACCCACAACATACGTAAAGCAAGGTCTCGATATAAGTTACCTACGTATGAAGTTTCATTAAAATATCTCAATGAGGTCTCGATATAAGATATGTGAATTGCGTTTCTTTAAAATATCGCAATGCGTTCTCAAGTTTTTGAGCGGAAACTGTTTTTCTATTTTTAGTAACAGTGACCTTGACCCACCCATCCCATATGCAATCCCAATCGAGGTCTCGATATATTGTTTTAACCAAATATCAAACCTCGTGGTCTAGTGGCTTCAGAGAAGAATTTTTCATTTTGCCGTTTGCGTCTATATAAGCCATGTGAGCCCCGGGGTGTGGCCAGTTTTGACCCCATGGGCATCATTTGAACACTCTTTGTAAAGGACCACTATACAACATAATATACCAAATATGAAACCTCCAGGCCTTGCGGTTTCAGGAAAGATGTTTAAAGTCATTTTGCTATTTAAGTCTATATAAACATTGTGACCCCCTGGGATGTGACCAGTTTTAACCCCAGGGGCATCATTTGAATATTAATATAAAATGACCTATATAGAATGTAACATAACAAATACGAAACCTCTTGGTCTTGAAGTTTCAGAGCAGAAGATTTTAAAAGTCATTTTGCTATTTAGAAGTCTATATAAACCACGCGAGGCACCGGGTGTGGCCAGTTCTGACCCCAGAGGCATCATTTGAACAATCTTTGAAGAGGACTACTATACAATGTTACATACCAAATATGAAACCTCTGGGCCCAGAGGTTTCAGAGAAGATTTTTAAAGACATTCTGCTATTTAAGTCTATATAAATCATATGACCCACGGGATGTTACCAGCTTAAACCCCAGGGGCATCATTTGAACAATCTTTGTAGAGGACTACTACACAATGTTACAAACCAAATATAAAACCTAAAGACCTTGAAGTTTCAGAGGACAATATTTAAAAAATCATTTTCCTTTTAAAGTCTATATAAACCATGTGACCCCCAGGGCGTGACCAGTTTTGACCTCAGGGGAATAATTGGAACAATATTTGTAGAGGACCACTATACGATGTTACATACCAAATAAGAAACCTCAGGGCCTTGCAGTTTCTGAGGACAAGATTTTTAAAGTCATTTTGCTATTTCAGTATGTATAAATCATGTGACCCCCGGGGCGTGGCTATTTTTGACCGAAGGGGCATAACATATAATAATATTTGTAGAGGACGACTAAAGGATGTTACATACCAAATATGAAACCTCTGGGCCTTGCGGTTTCAGTGAAGATTCTTTTAAAGACATTTCGCTAGTTAAGTCTATATAAACCATGTGACCCACAGGGCGTGGCCAGTTTTGACCCCAGGGGCATAATTTGAACGATCTTTGTAGAGGACCACTACAGGATGTTGCATACCAAATCTGAAACTTCTGGGCCTTGTGGTTTTAGAGGAAGATTTTTAAGGTCATATTGCTATATATTTTATATACATCATGTGACCCCCCCCCCCCCCCGCGTGGCCTGTTTTGACCCCAGGGGCATAATTTGAACAAACTTTGTAAATGACCACTAAAGGATGTTACAAACCAAATATGAAACCTCTGGGCCATGCGGTTTCAGAGAAGATATTTAAGTTTACACTTTTAAAATATAGTTTTAGCTCTGTTGACCTACATATGCCGCGGACCGTAACAATTTGAACTACTTTCAAAGAGTTCAAATGACCCAATGATCATTCCTGTAAAGTTTGGTAAATATCTGCCAAGTGGTTCGGGAGGAGATGTCGTTTAAATGAAAAGTTGACGACGGACGCACGCAGACACGAACGCACGCACGCACGGACAACGGGCGATCACAAAAGCTCACCATGAGCACTTTGTGCTCAGGTGAGCTAAAAATGAAGAAAATAAATAGCATTGAATTAGACGCGCACTATTAGTTTCAATTTGCTAAAACAATGGTCTGGATCTCCATCTTCAATTAGGTAAAATACCAGCTTATGCCAATTTATTTTATGTGGAGTGAATAGTTATAAGTATCGATATTTTTTTAGAGAAGTGAAGTAAGAGACAGGTGACTCACTTCAGTAAATGTTCCTTATAATAAAAATACTCTCATAATAAATTTGCTCTTAGTTTCTTTTCTTGCCAACAGCCTTTCCGCGCTGTCAGCTTTTTGATTCAATGAAGCTGGTTGCCTCTATTACTATTCAGGACGAACTACTTTTTATTGTTGTTTACATGCAGTGCTGCCACACACACAAAACAAGAGGGCCATGATGGCCCATAGAGCTCACCTGAGAACTGGTACAGATGAAGACCATACTGTTGTGACAGGTTTGAAAATTAAGGTATCTGAACAAAGAGCCAATGGGGATAGCATCCATTTTTATTTAAAACATCGGTTAAGTGCCATGGGGTAACTAAAGTACGAGTTGGGTAGTGGATGTGCGTTTTTTTTGCTAATGGTTCTCAAATCATTTTTCTCGAAATTCGTACCTGACCCTTTTACATTAAGTCAGTGACAATTCTCGAAAATGCAGCATCAGTAGATTTTGATGTCTTTTTCACAGACAGTTTTGGAGAACTAGTTTGAATGCGATAATTGCGATGGCTGTGCTATAAGGTCAAGTTTTACTTTTTCTTTATAATGTTTTGTCCAAATATGATAAATGATGTTAATCATTTGATCAGCAATCTGATCAATGTTGTATGTTCAAATAACTGCATGCAAGGTTTACAACTGTTGGAAATCAAATTTTATCAATCAATTTTTATGGTCATGCGCAAACTGTGTAAGTTTGGTCAACATTGAATCAAAATCGTGTGTGCAAGCCGATCATTCATAACTTGTTGATGTTTCTTTTCCAAACATAAGGGGCAATAACTCTGGTTTTTCTGGCCTTCACCATGCTCATATACGACTTCACATGTAATCTTAAGTTCATAGAACTGTACGCGATTGGTGAAGATTGAATGAAAAATGAAGTCTCTATCCTGAATAATGTCCATTTTTGCATTTTTTTTTTTCACAAACAAAGGGCAATAAATCTGTTGTTTCTGGTCCGATCTTGTTTATATTCAACTTCACCCTTAATGTTATGGTAAATGACAAACTATGCAAGATTGGTGAAGATTGGATGAAAAATCCAGTCTCTATCCTGAATAATGACCGTTTTTGCATATTATTTTCAAGGGCTATAACTTCGGTGTTTCTGGTCCGATCTTGCTTAATTTCCATTCCAACTGTACTCTCATAACTCATAACTGATAACAGACAAACTGTGCATGATTGGTGAAGATTAGATGAAAAATGAAGTCTCTGTCTTGAATAATACCCATTTTTGTATATTTTTTTTATAAACAAAGGGCAATAACTCTGGCGTTTGAAATACGATCTGGCCCATTTTCTGCCTCTACTGAGATCTGATGGTCATACACAAACTGTTAAGGTTTGGTTAAGATTGGATAGAAAATAAAGTCATTGTATAGGAAAATGGCATTTTGCACTTTTGTTGCATGAAAAAGGGGCATTAACTCTGGTGTTACTGGTGTGATCTGACCCAAAAACAATCCCATCCAAGATTTTATGGTCAAACACAAACTGTGCAAGTAAGGTCAAGATTGAATAAAAAATGTAGTCTTTATTGCTTTAACGTTCCAAATTGTCAACTGCATACGGCCGCCGGACGCCGCCGGAGAGGTCCCCTATACCAATAGCTCACAAAGCACTTCGTGCTCAGGTGAGCTCAAAATGAAAGAAATGTCATTTATTAAGAGCTTTGACTAAAACAATTAAAATTTTCTTCATGTTCATAGCTCTATGCAAATTACATGCATACAAATTAATCTTTCAAATTTGTGTCACCTAGTGAAAAGCATACTGTACAGTAGACTGATATTTTCGGCCGATTTAACACATTTCCAAAGATTTGATAATTTAATCAGTAGTAAATAATAAAAGTTGTTTACCTTTTTCTCGTCTTGATTTTATATCCAAACTGCAAGTTAGATTTGCGGAATTTCTTACACAAAACGTTTCAACACTAAGTGCAAAAAAAAGTGTGGTGTTTAAATATTTGCTCAGCATACTTTTTTACAATGCAAGGGTGTCAATATTGACTAACATCGAGGGCCAAAACGGGGCGTTTTAAGAAATAAATAAAACAAAATTAACATACATATGAAACATTGCTTTTGCTTTGTTTGATTTCTTTGGATTGTTCGCGGTATTCAACAGTATTTCAGTCATATAACGGCGGTCAGTAAACCTACTCACACTTTCCCTGAGTAAGCTGGTTTACCAGTACTGGGTGCACATACTTATGCCAGTAACTGACAACTGCCCTACTACAATCAGAGGTAAGGGGAAAATGGCCGTAAGAAAATAATTTCATGACAAATCCCCACACAAGTTATGTGGCCGGGCTTGGAATCCAACCCGCGATCCTCGGATTTGTAGTCCAGCGCTCTACCAATTGAGCTAGCCGACCCGGTTATGAAACATTGCATTTCAAATATAAAAATAAACATTAATTATTAAAATATACTTTACGCCTAAAGTATGATTCCAACCACACATGTATATGGGCGTTTACAAAAGTGCAACATCTGAAACCAACTTTCGACTCGTTTAGTCTTCAGTCGTAAATCTAAACTGGAACGCGTTTAAATATTTCCATCTATTGCGATCTTGCTACATAATAAGAATAAACAAGAGGGCCATGATGGCCCAAAGCGCTCATCTGAGAACTGGTACAGATGAAGACCACACTGTTGTTGCAGGTTTGAAAATTAAGGTATCTGAACAATACACAGCGGGGGTAGGATCAATTTTGATTTAAAACATCGGTAAGTGCAATGGGCTACTAATGTATGAGTTGGGTAGTGCGTGTGCGTTTTTTTGCTAATGGTTCTCAAATCATTGACAATTCTGGAAAATGCACAAACAGTAGATTTTGATGTCTTTTTCGCATACAGTTTTGGAAAACTAGTTGCAATGCGATAATTGCGATGGCTGTGCTATAAGGTCAAGTTTTGCTTTTTCTTTTATAATTTTCGGTCCAATCATTATAAATGATGTCAATGCTGGCTCTGAAGACATCAAAGTTGGAAATCAAATTTTATCAATCAATTTGTATGGTGATGCGCAAACTGTGTAAGTTTGGTCAACATTGAATCAAAAATCGTGTGTGCAAGCCAATCATTGATAATTTGTTGATGTTTTTTTTCAAAACACAAGGGGCATTAACTCTGGTGTTTCTGGCCCCATCATGCTTATATTCCACTTCACCTGTAGTCTTACGTTCATAGACAAACTGTACACGATTGGCGGAGATTGGATGAAAAATAATGCCTCTATTCTGAATAATGTCCATTTTTGCATTTATTTTTCACAAACAAGGGCAATAACTCTGGAGTTTCTTGTCCAATCTTGCTTATATTCGACTTGACCTTTAATCTTATGGTAATAAACAAACTGTGCAAGATTGGTAAAGATTGGATGCAAAATGTCCATTTTTGCATATTTTTTCACAAACAAAGGGCAATAACTCTGGTGTTTCTGGTTTGACTTCAACTGTAATCTAGTGGTAATAGACAAACTGTGCAAGATTGGTGAAGATTGGATGAAAAATGTCTCTCTCTATCCTGAATAATGCCCATTTTTGTATATTTTTTTAATAAACAAAGGGCAATAACTCTGGTGTTTGAAATACGATCTGGCCCATTTTTGACGACTACCGAGATCTGACGGTCATACACAAACTGTGAAAGTTTGGTTAAGATTGGATGGAAAATAAAGTCTATACGTTGGAAAAGGGCACTTTTGCATTTCTTTTTCAGGAAAAAGGGCAATAACTCCGGTGTTTCTGGTCCGAGTGGGCCCATTATCTAACTCGTCCAAGATTTTATGGTCGTACACAAACTGTGCAATTTTGGTCAAGATTGAATGAAAAAAATGTAGTCTTTATCGCGATAACGGTCCAAATTGTTGACAGCACCTTGACGCCGGACTACCCCGGAGAGGTTCCCTATACCAATAGCTCAACGAGCACTTCGTGCATAGGTGAGCTAAAAACACCATGTTCAAAAATTGCTCTTACGAAATATCAACCAAAACAAAAGTAAATTTTATCACTATAATTTAAGACACCGCTACAGGTATAGCCTCTAATGAATAAACTGTACACAACGCAGTGAAAAGGGCGGAGCCTACTAATCATTCTTCAATGTATTGATGCGAGAATTGCAAAAGATAAATTTCAAATTAATTTACACTATTAAGGTAAACATTTAAAGTATACACACAGTTGTAATTGTAATTGTAATTATAAGAATTGAAACGCTCTTTTGGGCAATTCATTGATGTATGAAGGTCATTTTTTTAATCTAATTTGTACATAAAGCTTTTTGCTTTATGCAAATTAGAGACAAACAAACTGACCTTCATACATCGATGAAGCGCCAAAAAGAGCGTTTCAATTCTTAAAACGAATCAACATGATTTGAAGGAATTTGGTAAAGGGTCATACAAGCAACATTTATGTAAAATTATTTTGATATTCAGACAGATGTTTCTGACAAGATTTTCAAAGTTTTCAATATGGACATATTTTATGATACTATGAAAACTGCCCCAACCCAAAGGGTTCATGTTTGTTGGACGAATCAAAATGATTTGAAGTATTTTGGTAGAGGGTCACCCTGCTTTTGGTTGCCAGAGCAATCAGAGTTTACCATAATTATATTCCAATGAATTGAAAACATTTGTTGACGGTAAATTTTAACCATGCAGTTTCACAGAAGATGCAGTTGAAGTAAATTATTGACGACAGAAAACGATGAACTTTCCATGATGACTGACCAGAATAGCACCCCCCACCACCCCCCACCCACCCCTTGAGTACTAGTGTCTCAACCAGTTTCTTAACTTAAGTTGTACTTAAGTGAATAATTGTGAGTATGCATAATTCCCTACCATAGCTCTATGTCCTCCACCTGGCATTCATAACTTATTTTATAACAGTATTGAATTGTATGCATTTCATTGGTGTTTGTGGAATTTCCACGTTATTGGTACATTCATATCTTTTGTTAGAGTGAACAAGGAATGCATTGCTCTTGTACCTTTTCCATACAGTGTATTTGTGGCTGGCACAAATGATCCACCACTAGACATGACAATTCCAAGATAATTAAAATTATTTACAATTTCTAATTCTTGACCTTTATATGTCCATCTTAATGTTTTGCTAAGTGTCCCCCCTTTTCGAAATACCATTACTTTGGTTTCATCAATATTAACTGTCAAATTCCACTTATTACAATATATTTCTAGATTATTAAGTGATTCTTGCAGGCCCTCCTGTGTTTCAGAAAATAAAACGGCGTCGTCAGCAAATAGCAATATATAGATAGATATTTGATTTAATGTAATGCCCGCATTAATACCATTCTGTAGGTCAAATTCAATGTCATTAATAAACATAGAGAACAGGATCGGAGAGGTTATCTCCCCCTGGAATAATCCAACGTTACTATTGAATATGTCTGATAGTGTTCCCATGTGTTTAACCTGTAATTTTACTTCTTCGTACATGGATCGAATAAGGGATATGAGTTTTCCGTCGATGCCTATATTAATCATTTTACTCCATAACTGACTGCCATTGATGACGTCATAGGCCTTCCGGTAGTCTATACTGACCCAAGGAACATTTCTGTGAAAACTATTTGAAAATCCAGCAAGTGGTTTCTGACAAGATTTTCACAGTTTGCTAGTTTTTTAAGCTTTTGGTTTATGTGGCCACCTGAGTTTTACACATATGACTATGAATTGAAGGAAGTTGGTAAAGGACCACCCCAGGAACATTCCTGCCAAGTTCGGTTAAAATCCAACAGGCAGCTTGAGAGAAGTTGTTTCAAGCTAATTTTGGATTACGGAAAACAAACACGGAACGATGGACGCCAGACAATGACTGTCCACAATAGTTCACAGGTGTGCTAAACATGCGGATGGACAGAAAGACATAAAGACAAGGTGATTACTATAGGGCAGGGACCCTTATAATACAATTTCGCACCAAGTGTATACAAATACTTACAAGCTCCAAAGATTAGGTCGATTTTCCCAGCTGCTGATAGCACACTCAAGACGGCATTCCATAAGATGAAGGATTTCCCACAGCCGTGTTTTGCTTGTCGGGCCCGATATGCCTTCAAAGCAGTTAGTCATTTGCCGACATTCTTAAATAACGCCGACATGCTTTCATTTTCCTTTTATCTAATCATTCCGATCTTTAATCGAAGGACCATAAACAAACGCCGTATTGATCAATAAGGTCTCAATTCCAACAGTGGGATTGATAAGTGACTAAACAGTGTAGTGCCCCCCACAATAATCTCATTTGCTAATCAAATACAGTGATTTTTAGGGCGGAGTTTATATTTAATAACAACGAAAACTGTTTGACAACAAATACTAGCGCTTTCTCGGAAAAACGAATAGGCATATTAAAACAAATAATTATTATATTTACCATTTATTTTATCACGGTTATTCCCTTATCCAATTCTCACATTGACATTCAAACCTATTAAGAGATGGCAATACTATTAGAATATTCGATTAAATAGTCGCCATTTGAATAGTTAAAACGCCATTCTAATATTTATAGCGGTTTAAAATCCAATACTTTTCGGATCGTAGAAAGTATTTTTCTGTCCACAGAAAGGCAGCATTTTACCAACAGATACAAAATGCCATGTTTTCACTAGAATGGGCCCGTGTCACGTGTCAGACCGAAAGATATTGAATATACGGGTCGGTGTCAGTCTCCACGCATCTAGTCGCCAGTAATACACAATTACATCCATCAGTAGGAGACCATAACTGTTTATTGTTTATTACAACTAACAATTAGACGTCTGAATAGTGTAACAAATAACACATTAAAGAATTGCAATCACACATTCACACATTTAACAGTCATTATAATTGAGAAATGTTGCTCAAATTTGCTGATAAACTTATGCTTATCAGAGCGATGTGTGATGTTTTGACAACTGTTTTTGTTTAAAAGAACACTTTAATTGAGTCCCGCAGTTGTTATTGATTTTGTACTGTTCAATTTATGCATTGATTAGAGAGCGCAATTTATTAATGAAGATACCACAGTACTGCTATTCAGTTCTAACATGTCATAAAAAAATAATGGTTATATCGTGTAGGCCACAAAGTTCACAGTAGTTCATACACAAATTTATGCGAATATTTCAATATTCAATTGAATGAAAAAGCGAATATTCGAATACTGATTTTGGTATTCGATGCCATCCCTGAAAACTATGGAAACAAATAATGTATTATATAGCCTCATTTTGATACACAATTTGGCGGCGTCAAACGTCATTTTGTTCACATGAACACTGCAACTAAGCACGTGGCCAGTGCTCGCACATTTTTCATGAGGCGCCGTGACGTTCTGCATGGCGATATAATTTTCGCGCGCTTTCGTAGCAAAACATGCTTTTTACACGGCGATAAATGACTGCATTTTATGTCAATTAGGAACTGCATATTCCAGTTTTTAATAATTTTTTGTTGGCTTTTAATGTTTGCATGTAGTGTAACTGATTTTTTTTCGCATCCAAAAACAATTAATTACATGAAAAAAAATTATGTTACTGCATAAATATACACTAAAACGCCCTTGAATACTAAATTTTCGCGATTCAGAAGGTGTTCATTCTTAATCAACTTTGTCAGCGGCCAATGTCTGGATAGTTGCTGGTCAAGCAATAGGCTAGGTAGTTTAGCGAGGGTGTAGTTCAAGCGATACTGCCAATTTGGTCGCACCGGGATTTTGATTGTGGGTTCTGGCAAAGCGGCTCATTTCAGGGAAGTGGGGTCAGGCGATTCGATTGATTTCGGGAAGGTGGAGTCGGGCAAAGCTGCCGATTTCTTGGGGTGGGGGGTCGTGCGTTGCGGCCGTATTCAAGGTGGTGGGTGTGAAACAGAGCGGCCGATTTCTGTGAAATCATTTCAAAGATTTTTCCAAAGTTTTAAATATACCCGTATTAGACAAAATGGCCCCGCCTCCTGGCGGCCATGTTTGTTTTAAAGGGCAGAACAGAGCAGAACTTAATAACCACCCAATGAACATTTCTCTGAAATTATTTTGAAATCTGAACAGTGGTTTCTGACAAGAAGATTTTCAAAATTTTCAATGTATCCCAGGGTTTCTCGCAGGCTTGTTTCGCTTTTCGGGCCTTCACAGCAGTTGGTCATTTGCCGACTTGCTTAAATAACGCCGACATGCCTTAAAGAGACTATGTCAACGAATTATTGGCTTCCAACTGCACTATAAATTATATTATTTGATGGAAATGCGCTTTACTTAAACATGTGCATCAAATAAATAAAAAATAATATGATACAAAATATTATATTTCATACAAACAATTTAGCAAAAAAGTCTGAAAAAATTAAAACCCATAGCGGGAATCGAACTCACGACTTTGGAGCCATACGAAGAAATGAGTAGTTGACAGCGCTTTAACCAACTGCACTATCATGCTTGGTAAGGAGTCGTGTGAAAACAATGGTTATACAAAATGCTCACAATTCTGACGTCAAAATGTAAACAGTAAAAGGGCAAAACAAACAAAACCCTTATTATAAACTGATTTTTATCTCAGAATGCTGACACTCTTTTCCCATTATATATACCCTGTTTTAACCTTTATTACATGCCAGTTTTAATATCTAAATTTCAGATTTTTTAAAGAGATTGCCTCCTTGAGGCCCTTTTCAAAGTGACCACCATTAATCTCTTGATCTCATTACACAGATCTTTAATCAAAGTGTCAAAAACGAATGCCGTATCGATCAATAAGGTCCAACTTCAAACAGCGTGATTGACCAGTAGCAGAACAGTGCAGTCCTGCCCACAATGACCTCAGTAAGCAATAAAATACGGTAAGCGTTTAACAACAAAAACTAGCGCTTGCCAAGTAAAGGGTAAATGTACAAGCATTTTTTAATATTTCATAATCGCACATGAACGTTTATCATGAGTTGACGCGACTTTGTGTCGACATAACTTCCGCGCACATTTGAGGCAATGCTCGATTTTTACATGGATTTTCAAGTATTTAATAATTATGGTGAATTTTTCAGCTTTTTATGACGGCATGTAGTTAAACTGAAAACAAGTGATATTGTTCGCATCCAAAAACAATTATATTAATGAAAAAAACAAGTTGTTGAGACAACCAGCGATCATGACAGAACTTCAAGGCGGAGAAAATCTACAAACAAGAGGACCCTGAGGGCCCTAGGACCCTCACCTGACACCTTGTAACCAAATTGGAATTTGCATCCCCAAGGCACCGCTTATTTTTATCCCATGGGCATGATTTGAGTAATCTTAAACAACCCTCTGGGCCTTGCGGTTTCTGAGGTAAAGATTTTTGAAGTCATTTTGCTATTTAAGTCTATATAAACCATGTGACCCCTCGGATTGTGGCCAGATTTGACCCCAGGGGCATAATTTGAACAACCTTTGCAGAGGACCACTATGCAATGTTCCGTACCAAATATAGGAAAGCCTTGCCATTTCAGAGAAGATTTTAAAAGTCATTTTGCTATTTAAGTCTATATAAACCATGTGACCAGATGGGCATAATTTGAACAATATTTATAGAGGACCACTATACTATGTTACATACCAAATATGAAACCTCTAGATCTTGCGGTTTCAGAGAAGGCAATTTATAGTCATTTTTCTATTTAAGTCTATATCAACCATGTGACCCCCGGGATATGGCCAGTTTGACCCCAGGGGCATAATTTTAACAATCTTTGTAAAGGACCACTATACAATGTTACATTCCAAATAAGAAACCTCTGGCTCTTGCGGTTTCTGAGGAGAAGATTTTTAAAGTCATTTTACTATTGAATGCTATATAAACCATGTGACCCCAGGGCGTGGCCAGTTTTGACCCCAGGGGCATAATTTAAACAACCTTTGTAGAAGACCAGTAAAGGATGTTAAATACCAAATACGAAACCTCTGAGCCTTGCGGTTTCAGAGGAGAAGATTGTTGAAGATATTTTGCTATTTAAGTTTATATAAACCATGTGACCCCCAGGGCGTGACCAGTTTTGACCCCAGGGGCATAATTTTAACAATCTTTGTAGAGGACCACTAAACAATGTTACATACCAAATAAGAAACCTCTGGATCTTGCGGTTTCTGAGCAGAAGATTTTTACATTCATTTTGCTAGACATTCTATATAAACCATGTGACCCCAGGGGCGTGGCCTGTTTTGACCCCAGGGGCATAATTAGAACAATCTTTGTAAAGGATAACTAAAGAATGTTGCATACCAAATATGAATACTCTGGGCCTTGCAGTTTCAGAGAAGATTTTTAAAGTCATTTTGCTATATATTCTTTATAAACCATGTGACCCCCAGGGCGTGGCCAGTTCAGATCCCATGGGCATAATTTGAACAATCTTTGTAGAGGACCACTATAGGAAATTACATACCAAATATGAAACCTCTACCTCTAGGCCTTGCGGTTTCAGAAGAAAAGATTTTAATAGTCATTTTGCTACATATTCTATATAAATCATGTGACCCCTGAGGCGTGGCCCATTTTGACCCCAGGGGCATAATTTGAACAATCTTTGTAGAGGACCACTATAAGATATTACATACCCAATATGAAACCTCTGGTCCCTACGGTTACAAAGAAGATTTTTAAAGTTTACACTTTTTAAATCTATTTTTAGCTCTTGTGACCAACATATGCAGCGGACTGTAACGATTTGAATAACTTTGAAAGAGGGACACCCAATGATCATTCCTGTGAAGTTTGGTGAAAATCTGCCGAGTGGTTTAGGAGGAGATGTTGACGACGGACGCACGGACAACGGGCAATGGGGGGGGAAGCAGGTCGGGTAGAGCGTTGTGACCGATTTAAGGCAGGTTGATGTCAAGCGTTGCGACCAATTTTAGACAATTATAACCATATATAAAAACATGGCCCTGCCCCCTAGCGGCCATGTTTATTTAACAGAGTGGAACCATTTAAGCATTTTTAGTAGAGAACCACTTAAGGAATAATTCTGGGAAATTATTTTGAAATCAAAGCAGTGATTTCTGACAGGAAGATTTTCAAATTGTTAAATAGTCGTATAAGGAAAAATGGCACCGCCCCCTGGTGGCCACTTTTTTTAAGGGAGAGGAACCATTTGAGCAACTTTGGTAGAGAACTACACAAGGATCATTTCTCTGAAATAATTTGAAAATCTTCCCAGGAGTTTAGGAGGAAAAGTAGTTTTAAAGAATGTTTATATTTATAGCTCTGGAGACCATCTTGTGCAGCGGACCAGAGCCATTTAAGCAATATTGGTAAAGAACCACCCAAGAAACATTTCTGTGAGGTTTGGTTTCAGAGATGTCCTTTAAAGGAAAAGTTTATGCACCCATGGACACATGGACACATGAGCACACGACGCACGAACTGCCAAGCCATAAGCTTGCTAGCCCAACTAGCCGTTGGCCAGTAGAGCTTAAAACTGCCTGTTTTTTAAACACATGAATTATAATGCATATTCCATGATAAATATGCACTATTTTGTGTTAGTCTGTGCCGTGTCCAACAAGTTTATTGTAGGGAACCAGCTTGCTATTTTACTTTGGACGCCCATCTAAAAATGAGTTCACAAGAAACGTAGAAATTCTATGAAAACCTATTTTTCTATGAATGAAATGCATACGAAGTCAATACTTTAATCAAAAGTTCTTGATCCAAGGTGAGGGTCATACAGCTATGGCAAGGAACACCTTACACTATACAACATCCATGGTTCATACTTAAATCTTGCATACAATTTCAAGGACTTTTCAAGGGTAGAATTGTGATTTTCAAGGTAAATATTTTTAAATGTATAGACTTTAAAAACAACTTTGCAAGGGTCATCTATAAGCCACTTAAACATTTGGGACCAGTTTATGCGTTATTTTTACATAAAATTACCTGAAATGTTGAAGACAAAATATTACCTTTACAAAATAATCAGGAGCCTTCACTGTTAAAAGCAAATAAGTGCAACACAGCTACAACACCAAAACATCACTGAATCAAACCAAGAATTGGATGCTTAGACTTACAGGTTTCTAAAAATTAAGAAGCAATTCCTAACACTGCCAAATACATGAAAGCTGACTTGTATTTTCTACAAGTAACTTAACTTGCCTGCAATGGTACTATGCCTAGGTACTTAGCACAAAATTGTGTATGTGTAATTTTAATTATAGAATGATAATTTTTACTGTAATGTCCATATGCGTCCACTATCACTTTGGCAGCTTTGTCTTAGTTTGAAACTTGAATGGAGTTCTCTTGCTTTGTGAAAAACATGCATTTATTTGCAAAAGGCGCAGTAAGCTCAACATTTTTTCATAATTTCGACTACTATATGTCTGTATTCTACTTTTATCTGATGACAGTGCACTTTCACCTATGTAGAAAAATGAATCATTTTAAGAGAACATTGATAATTTGCTTGACTTCCATTCAATTCAATCTTTGTATCTTTATATTACAATAAAAATTGAATTGACTTCAACCAACTGTAGTTCTGTTTGAATGAACACTGTTTTCCATGTTTACCCATCAAGATAATTTTCACTACAGCGTATTCATACTTCTGCGTGGCCAAACTTTTTTTACAAAAAAGCTCCAAAAAAAACAACCTCAACGCTCATCTTGTTGTTTTTTGTGTGTGTACTTATACTTTGATTATGGCTAATGTAAATTCAAGGCTGTTTTCAGAAATTCAAGGACTTTGTGTCAAATTCAAGTACCATTTTGGCATTTTTACAAGGTTATACCCAATTTTAAAGACTTTTCAAGAGCAACTACATTTTTAAGGACTTTTTAATACACCTTAAACTAACATAACAATTCGCTATCTATTTTAGCAATTGACCTGTTGACACTACCCACCGCGCGTGTCAATAAAAATCTTAATGTAAGGTATCTATACATACAGTTTTAATACAATATCTTGAATCGTTCACAAGTTAAAGCGGATTTGTTTTTCTATTTTTAGTAACACAGACCCTGACCTTCATTAAATTCATTCTACGTGTAATACCAAGCTATGTCTCAATATAAGCTACTTATATCTAGCACAAACCATTGACGGGTTAATGAGAAGAAACTGTTTAAATATTTTTAGTAGCAATAATTTTGAACTAAATCACACCCAACCCTCATGCAATCCCAAGCAACATTTTGCTATAAAGTAACAATGTATGAAGTTTCATGACAATTACTCATCTCATTCATGAGTTATTAAGATGTCATTGACCCACCAACCAATATGCAATTCTAAGTGAGGACTCAATATCAAAGTATCCGTATACAAAGTTTGATTACAATTTCTCATTTCCTACATGAGTTATAGAGCAAACACCTTATTTATATACACTGCAGATACCTGAAATTGCAATTTGCGGGGTCCATGGATCGCGATAGCGATATAGTCGAATCGCGATATTACTTGTCAGGTCATCCATGTACATATAGATATACATATATACACTAGCCTATTTTCATGATCTCAAAAAATAAACATAATTAACTCACCTTTTCATTGTTGTTAACATCCACAATAAGTTATATCCATATGTAAAATATTACATTTGTATATAAAAAGTAATATTATTCCTTGTAATTAATTTCAAATTGCATATAATAAATTCAAAATCCAAAATGCCTATCTGAATTTTACTGTTCACATGACGTAAACACGATTTCTATTTAAAATTAAGCTGCACACGTATTTGAGGTAAATCCTTTGTTCTGCTAGAAAAGCGCGCACAAATTATGCTGACATGTACTAACTCTTGTCATCTGCATGGAATGCATGTGTGTATTGATTGTCGAATACAAACTTTGTAGCCCTGACAACAGTGATATCTTTAATTTTCTATAAGTTTCGTAGCACATAACAACACAAATGGGTATCTATATCGCGAGTTTCGTAGCACATAACAACACAATTGGGTATCTATTTCGCGAACGATGTGCAGTAAGCATTTCCTTGTAAACAAAACAGAATCAGTTACGCCGTATCTATAACCTTATTGTAGTTCAGATAGGAAAGTATTTATTTTTATGACACGGTTATTGTATACACCCTCCACGTGGACGGCGTGTAATTCGGCTGCAGATTAAAGCGACAGCAGTGAAAGGACGTTGTCATGGGTAGCATGCCCGTTGTAAGCTGATTACATGAAACTGTTACACTTTAATGTTGAGCGGGTCGGGTTATTGTTTGAAGCACTACAAGAGTGTAAATGAAAGAGTAGCGATATAGGCGCGCAAATCCGAACCAAACTGGATGTATTTATGAACATCGTGTAATAGTCAAATATTGAATTATATGAAAAACAAGAGCTGTTGGAGGACAGCGTGCTCCACTTTTCTTGTGCTTAACACAGATTACTAGCAATTTTTTCTACAAAATGAAATATGGAAATTCCACGAAAAGTCGAGCTAAAAATCAGGATCCACGGCCAATTCGCAATAAATTGGATATCGCGAAATAATGGAACGGATCTGCAGTGTATGCAGTAATGGTGATCTTGACCTATCGCATATGATGTCTTGACATATAAAGTTCCATTACAATATCTCACTTTGTCCTCAATTTATTGAGCAGAAACTACTTTTGAGCTTTACCTCACCTTGCCTAACCAAACCCATGCAAGGGCTCAATGTTAGCTATCAAATATTAAAGTAAGTTTTTATATAATATTTCAATTCGATATTGAGTTATTGAGCAGAAACAGTTTTTCTATTTGTAGTAACAGTGACACAGACCCCACCCGCCATATATGCATTTGATATAAATTATTAATGTATTAAATTTTATTACAATAGCTCAATTGTTACGCGAAGTATTGCCCAATTTTTAATAACGGTGACCTTGACACCACCCACCAAATATTACTACATATATACCAAGCGACACCTCAATATAAACAATAGATGTTTGTAAAACATGTATGCCCCCCGACTTGCAGCCAATTTGTGAATAATGTGCAAATGTTAAGAATTTTTTTTAATATGCAATTCCAAGCGAGGTCTCGATATATGGTATCTATGTATAAAGTTTCATTAAAATATTTCGATGCGTTCTCAAGTTATTGAGCGGAAACCGTTTTTCTAATTTTAGTAATGGTGACCTTGACCTTGACTCCACCCACCCCATATGAAATCGCAAGAGAGGTCTCAAAATAATGTATCTATGTATGAAGTTTCATTTGAATATCTCGATGCATTCTCAAGTTATTGAGCCGAAACAGTTTTTCTACTTTTAGCATCGGTGACCTTGACCCCTCCCAACCCATATACAATCCCAAAGGAGGTCTGGATACAAGGTATCTATGCATGAAGTTTCATTAAAATATGTCAATGCTTGTCAAGTTATTGAGCGAAAAGTGTTTTTCTATTTTTAATAATGGTGACCTTGACCCCACCCACAACATATGCAATCGCAAGAGAGGTCTTAATATAAGATATCTATGTATGAAGTTTCATTAAAATATCTTGATGCGTTCTCAAGTTATTAAGCGGAAACCATTTTCTAATTTTAGTAACTATCACATTGACCTTGAGCACACCCACCCCATATGCAATCTCAAGCAAGGCTTCGATATAAGGTATAGACGAATGAAGTTTCATTTAAACATCTCGATGCGTTCTCAAGTTATTGAGGAAAAAAACGTTTTTCTATGTTTGTTATGGTGAACTTGATCTTGACCCCACCCAACCCATATGCAATCCCAAGCCAGGTCTCGATATATGGTATCTACGTATGAAGTTTCATTAAAATATCTTTATGGATTATAAAGTTATTGAGCGGAAACCGTTTTTCTATTTTTAGTAACGGTGACCTTGACCCACCCAATCCATATGCAATCCCAAGCAAGGTCTCGATATAAGGTATATATGTATGAAGTTTCATTAAAATATCTCGATGCGTTCTCAAGTTATTGAGCGGAAACCGTTTTTTCTATTTTAAGTAACGGTGACCTTGACCCCACCCACCCTATATGCAATCTCCAGCGAGGTCTTTATATAAGGTATCTATGTATGAAGTTTCATTAAAATATCTCGATGCGTTCTCAAGTTATTGAGCAGAAACCGTTTTTCTATTTTTAGTAACGGTGACCTTGACCTTGAACACACACAACCCATATGCAATCCCAAGCGAGGTCTCAATACAAGGTATCTTTGTATGAAGTTTCATTAAAATATCTAAATGCGTTCTCAAGTTATTGAGTGAAAACCGTTTTTTCTATTTTTAGTAACGGTGACCTTGAACTTGACCCCACTCACCCCATATGCAATTCCAAGCGAAGTCTCGATATAAGGTATCTATGTATTAAGTTTCATTAAAATATCTCGATGCGTTCTCAAGTTATTGAGCGGAAACTGTTTTTCTATTTTTAAGCAATGGTGACCCTGACCTTTGACCTGTTGACCTCAAAATGTATAGACGCCTTCCTTTCCTCCCAAGTAACCAGCATACCAACTTTCATTATCGTAGGTCAAAGCGTTCTCTATATATCGTGCGGAAGCGAAATGGTCTATGGACAGACCGACCATCAGACCGACCATCAGACCGACCGACCGACCGACCGACATACCGACCAACCAACGGACAGGTGAAAAGCAGGATACCCCCACTTCTTCAAACGGGGGCATAATTATCTCCATATGAAGTTCCATAGCAATATCTCATTTTATTTTCAAGTTAAAGAGCGAGAACAGTTTTTTTCTCTTTAATACCAGTGACCTTGACCTTTACCCCACCAACCCCATATCAAATCTCTTGCAAGAACTTCCTAAAGTTAACTATGTAGTTTTATTACATTGGCACATTTCATTCTAGAGTTAGAGAGTGAAAACCAAAAGTTTACCCTGCCCACCACAACCCATCCATCAGCCCAAGGACATACCCCAATCTAATTAACACAGCTTCAACTTACAATTGACATTGATGGTAACAGTCTGGCTGTTCCTGGAAGCTGCTGCATTGCTTGCTGTACACAAGTAAGTACCAGCCTCTCCTCTCTGTAGAGTTCCTAGTGACAGTACACCAGTGTTGCTGACTGTGCCTCCTCCAGACTTTGTCCACATGTAGGTACAGGCAGGATAACAGCTGGCAGAACAGCTGATGTCATTCAAGGGCCGAGTCTCATTCAGTGTATAGGATGTGGTAGACGGAGACAGCGTCACCAAGTCTGGGCCATCTTGAGGATGTCAAACACGTTTTTATGAACAAATGCTAGTCAACTACATATTAAAGCATGAACTTACCCACATTACAATGCCTCACAAATGAAATGTAAATTGCATATTATATACAACCCACAAAGTAACTAATTTCATTTTTTTACATATGTAAAGAACCTTGCAAAAAGAAATTGCATATAACATAAAGTCTATACTTACAAATGACAATGATGTTAATATTCTGGCTTTTCATAGACCCAGCTGCATTGCTTGCTGTACACCAGTAAGTACCAGCCTCTCCTCTCTGTAGAGTACCTAGCGTCAGAACACCAGTGTTGCTGACTATGCCTCCTCCAGACTTTGTCCAGTTGTAATTACAGGCTGGATAACAGCTGGCAGAACAGCTGATGTCATTTAGGGGCTGATTTTCATTCAGTGTATAGGATGTGGCAGATGGAGACAGGGTCACCGAGTCAGGGCCATCTGTGACAATGATTTAATGGCATGCAGGTAAATTTCTGTATAGGTTTATGAAATGTTGTTCAATATTAATTCTTGAATATTTAACGACACATGCATGTTATCGTTATATCTGCTTATAAAGCTTATAATTTTTTGGCGTAGCTGTCTAAAATCACTTTTCACCTAGATTTCTTGCGTTAACTATGCAGCGTAAAATTGAATGCCAATACAATCGGGCAAATTTTCTTATTTTAGGGAATGCAAACTTACAACAATGGTTTAATGTATACCAATAAATGTTGCATACTTTTGAGGATTTAAATTTACATAATTGTTTACATAAGCGGTTAAAATTAAGTTATAAACATATCTTCGACACACGCTCTAGAACTAAACATAATTATGAACAATTTTACTCGTTGTATGTCATGATCAGAATGTTATTCAAATAATGAAATAACTATTTTGTTTAGCCCACATAATCGGGAAGCTCTATCAATAGCAATTACAATGCAACAATTCACGGGCACGACAGTCGGTCACAACGTACAATGTTGCCTGTTGAGGTCA
The DNA here is from genome assembly GCA_027627225.1 of Congeria kusceri. NCBI lineage: Eukaryota > Metazoa > Mollusca > Bivalvia > Myida > Dreissenidae > Congeria > Congeria kusceri. The sequence goes on along the minus strand of CM051030.1, from coordinate 28,933,239 downwards.
CATCACGTCTGCCTATCAATAGTGTTAAGGTTTCTTGTGACAAGCACAAACTATAAAGTGGTAAATTTCTGGTATTTTTCTGACAAATAAGCAAAACAATGTTAGCAAACGTGATGGATCTTATATTTCCTATTATTTTATCATTGTGTAAAATATTATTGTACGTTGTGATTGACTGTCGTGCCCGTGAATTAATTCTAACGAGCATAAAACACTCCAGCAGGAGAGTGAAACATCTGAAAATAGCACGTGGTAAAGCTGTATTAATAAACACGCATCAATAAGCATCGGGAGAACATGTTACCTGAGAATTTCAACAAATGGGGAATTTATCTTTATAAACGTACTGTGCTTGTTAATTTATATTTGAATTTTGGTTGCGTTTTATAAAGAGTTATTTATAATTGCACCTTTCTATCAACTACTCCAGTAGATGTTATTCGAGGTATAAAAATGTTCAACATAATAATACTTTATATAAATAAAATGTGGTAAAAGTTTTGTAAATACCTCGAAATTGTATTCATGTTACTTTAACTTCATTTGTGTAGCATGAATACAATATGTGCAATACTAATGATACATATAGTATATTATTTAACATAACTATGTACACTTTGTCTGCTATATAATAATTTTCATTTGTTCCCTCTATTATTTTCTGACAATGTTTATTTCTTAAATTTGCCAAATTCATGTTAATAAAGTTTACCTAAAGTACTAGTATTTAGATTAGTCATGTATCACTGGTGAAAACATGGGGCTGTATATTTTTTATCGGTTTATTCACGGTACAGATATTAAAAAATGATTGAGTTTATCTCAAATAAATTTTGGGGCTGATACGTTTTCTAATGGTGTTCGAAATATCTAGAGCACGAGAAGTCTCCTTAGTAGGGACAGAACAATCTGGGGTCCGAGCAGTCTCCTTAGTAGGGCGCGAAAACTCTAGGGTCCGAGAAGTCACATTACCGATCATCCTGGCCCTCTTGTAATATATTTGGGCACATAATGACATCTCAATATTAATTTCAACGCCGATTGTCTTTATTTAAGACATTTCTTGCTATTATTAATGTCTAACAATCATCTTCAGGGAAATCAATCTGCCGTGTCTGCCACAAAATAAGGTCGGATTTCTTATCAAAAACTAAGTTGCCTTTTTGGCATTTAAAAGTTAAAACAAGACACTGTGTTCAATAAACACAAATGCCTCCGGTTAGCGCTGGACAGCCCATTTGAAATAGTCCAAATGAGGTCAAGGTGAAAGTATGGTTGGGTGATATGGGTAAATTGGGAATGGTCATAAGCAACAACTGTGTAAGTATCCAAGTGCTGAAGTAAGCGGAGTTGGTGCCGGATGAAACGGTAAAATCTAGTTAACAAAGTAATAGTCAATTTGAATTACTGAAGTCCAAATTAGGTCAAGGTCTACGTGAGATTGAGTGAAATGGGTATAATCGGTACGTCATAAGTAATAACTGTGTAAATATCCAAGCGTTTTTGTAGTAAGCCGTGTTGTAACAACTGTGTAAATATCCATGTGTTGTAGTAAGCGGTGTTAGTGCTTGAAGAAACAGTAAAATCTAGTCGTTGGGTGATATGGGTGAATTTGGGATGGTCATAAGCAACAACTGTGTAAGTATCTAAGTGACTAGTCAATCAAACAGATCATCATACTGCATGTATTTGCATTTTAATTGCGTGTTTAGGTGTCATAATGATGTTTACTTTACAGGTTAACAGTTCAAATACCAAAACCAATTAACCATTTACTGATTCACTATTTGTTGCCACCATAGTGAAAAATGAAGTCTCGATCCTGAACATAGTCCAGTTTTTGCTTTTTTTTACAAACAATGGCCAATAACACTGTTGTTTGTACCCCTTCTTAGAGAGATCTTATGGTAATACACAATCTGTGCAAGTTTGATCTAGATTAGATGAAAACATTAAGTGTCTATATTGCACAAAGTCCATTGTTTGCAAGATTTCTCTTAAAAAAAGTGGAAATAACTCTAGTGTTCCTGGTTATTTATGGTCCATCATTGAATCCAGATGAGATCTTATGGTCATACATAAACTGGGCAAGTTTCGCCAACATTGAATGAAAAGTTAATTTTCTATGGAGACTGAAAACCGATTGTTTACAAATTATTGATTTCTTTACAAAGGGCAATAACTCTGGTGTTTTAGTCCGACTCATATTCAACTTCAACTGAGACCTTATAGTTATACACAAACAGTGCAAGTTTGGTCTAGATAAGACAAAACGAAATCTCTATCTTCCATATTGTCCATTTTTTGCATTTTTTTTCTCACAAACATTGGGCAATAACTCTGATGTGTGTACCCCAATCTAGACCATTTTTGGAATATCTGGAATCCTATGCTGTTCAAGTTTGTTCAAGATCGGATGAAAAATGAAGCCTGTATGTTGCACACATTCTATTTTGCAGTTTTTTCTCATGAAAAAGGGGCAATAACTCTGGTGTTCCTGGTCCAATTTGTACCATTATCGAACCCATCTGACATTTTAATGTCATACACAAACTTTGCAAGTTTGTTCAAGATTGAATAAAAGTAAAGTCTTTAATCGCATCCATCATCCCAAATGTTGACGCATTACGGACAATGGACGACGCAGGACAGTCCCCCTATTCCTAAAGCTCACCGAGCACTTCGTGCACAGTGCGCTAAAATGTATGTAAGTAAAAAATTCTAATAAATGTAGTCTTAGAACTGTTCGGTTTTGTGTTGCTGTTTTTTCTGCAAGGAAGGATTTAGAATGTTTTGGTGAAGTTGCTGGCAAGAATATAATGTGAGGATCTGACACACTTAATCCAGCTATAATGTGAGGATCTGACACACTTAATCCAGCTAAAATCAAATTAATTTAGTAACATAATTATATTAAATAAGTTATAAATACATGAAACAAAGCAATGTTTTATCTGCATAACCATAAACTTACACCCGACTGTCAGGCTGTACCCATCACTTAGTAGAGATGAGTTGCCACCCTGCTCTGTGGCACTACAAGAGAAACTGTACATGTCATTTCTGTTGATGTTCGTAATAGTGAGCGTTCTTCCTGTGGTTGGTTCCAGAGTGAATCGTCCTCCTGTGCTGACTGTATTTCCGTCTCTTCTCCATTCATAAGCCATAATCAGGTTGTGACCACTCGGTACAGTTGTGGATGTGCTACTGCATGTGAGAACTGCAGACTGTCCTTCGTATGCAATGCTTGCATTGGAACCGATAGTAGGTTGAGTTGGGGGACCTGAGTTACACAAAGTTTGTATAAACAACTGCACCAATGGGTAAAATTAACACATCAAAATTACAAGTGATTTGATTGATAATCCAGTAGTTTGTTCACTTGTGTGTGCACAGCTTTTAGAGAGATTTCTTAACATATTTACAGAAAAAATAACATGAAAATATAAGCATGACATTGACCTTTTTGCGTGAATGTATAGACTGAAAATGTTAGGTAACCGGATATCGGTTCCTACAGAAATTTGTTTCTATTTTTTACAAAGGCCGACAATGGTTCCAACATAATTATGTCACCCTGGACACTCGTTCCAAAATAATTTTGACAGACCGGACAATGGTTCCTACAGTATTTTGACAGCCCGGACAATCGTTCCTATGTAAAATTATTGTCAACCCCGACATCGCGGTCAATATGGTGTATTTATTGGCTATATCATGTCTCTATTTTAGGATAAATACCAAACACATCGCTAATAAAGTCATGCATTTTCTGAATATATATAAACACAATTAAATTTATATTATTTATAATTATAGTTACATACATGTATTCGTTATTTATTTCATTGCAATTATATGTATTATTAATTGTTCGCACTTTAAAAAAGTATGCCAATTAAAGGCTAATTAGCGCATATAACTGACACTAATAAGCCTATTCATAATGAGCCGACAAACAGCCCTTAATTTACAATATGTTCACACTTTTAGAAGTATGCCAGTTATTGTACCTAACGGACAACAATAACGCAGCAAGCAAGCCAATACGATCACAATATGGGCTATACCTAGTCAAATATACAATATTTTTCTGCATGTATTTGACCAAGCAAGCAAAGCCACATTGGTTCCTACAAAGTATGCCCATATGAGTCCCAGTAAGCCATCCCGTTTGGGCCCGATATGGGTTATACCTGGGCTTCTACACGACATGGACCCCATGTGGGACTCATATGCGTTGTATTGCCCATATCAGAACCAGTTGGGTCCCAGGCAACCAAGCCTATATGGATCTTAGCAAAGAAAGCCCATATAAGTCCCCAACAAGTAAATCCATATGGGTTTCAGCACGACAGCCCATATGGGTCCCCAACAAGCAAGCCCATTTGGGTTCAACAACAGCAAGACCATATGGGTCCCAGCAAGAGAGCCCAAATGGGTACCAAACAAGCAAGCCCATATGGGTCTCATCAAGAAGGCCCAAATGGGTCCCCAACAAACTATCCCAACAAGCAACCCAATATGTGTCCTATCAAAACAACACAAATTGTTCCCAGTAAGAAAGCCCAAATTGGCGCCCAATAAGAAAGCTAATCTGGGACCCAGCAAAAAAACCTATATAGGCCCCCAACAAGTAAGCCCTTATGGGCCCCAAAAAGATAGCCCATATAGGTCTCCAACAAGCAAGCCCTTATGGGTTAACAACAGCAATATCATATGGGTCTCAGTAGGAGAGGTTCAGAGCCCATATGGGTACCAAACAAATTCACATAGAGCATCCCCATATGGGTTCCCAACAAGCAAGCCCATACGGCACCACAACAAGCAACCCATATGAGCCCCCCCCAAAAAAGCAGGCCTAGATGGGTTACCAATAGCAAGCCCATATGGATCCCAGTAAGAGAGACCATATAGCTTCTTAACTAACAGGCCCATATGGATCCAAGCAAACATTCCTATATCGGTAAGTTTGGCAGTTATCAACGGCGGCCATCTTGACTTTAAATTCGTTTTGTCAACTGCTGATTTTCTTTCGAGGAGCACAATGCAGTCTGCATTCTTTAAATAACAAGTAAATATGAGTTTTGCACTTAAAAAACTGTTTTTCATAAATATATTATCATAAATGCTCTTAAAATCATATTTGAAGTAATATCTCCAGTGTCGTGTATTTTCGTGACTATTTAAAAATGTATCTTCACATATTACAACTATGTGTGTGTTGTTTTGTATATGTAATCTTTGTGCAAATGAAGCATGGGTTATCAGTAGGAAAACAATATAGTTGCTTTTGTTGAAGTTGCATAATTCATTAAAATGTACACCATATGGCAATAAATTATTTGTTGGAATACAAACTGTAATTTCAGTAATTGGAACCATAAATGTAATGCTTTTGAGTTGTGAAGTATAAATAGGCATAAAAGCAAATAATGTTTGTTTCAGGTAACATGCCCCAAAAAATTAGGGTAGGTAGGTCGGGATTTTTTATAATTTTTTTTTTTTTTTGGTAAATGGTCAACTTGAAGATTCTAAAACTGAATAAATATTCAAAACATATCAGTAATATCCTTAAACATTGTTTATAAGTGGATACTATCAAAACAAAACACTTATTTATCCAAAAACACATTTAATTATTGAAAAAGGTAAATAAAACAAAAATCAGTCTGACAAACCCAATAAAATGTTCTAGGGTCGGGGCATTTTTTTAGGGTAGGTCAGGTTACCTGAAACAAATATATTTTCTTTTACGCCTAAGCAATCTCATACACAAAATATAAGTCCTATATTTCATTTTGATGTGCCTTGCATTAATTTTCATGTTCTTATTCATTACTATAATCAATATTAAAATATTTAATTACACAAGAAATGAACAGCAAATTCATGTGTGTTAATGCCGTTATACTTAATCAATGCCCTTATACATAATTTGTAAACCTGATATACATTATTAATTATCTAATTCAGAATACTTACATGTAGATCAATGATCATTTATGATGTTAATCTTACCTGCAGTAGATTGGCCAAATACCAGTAGTTGCAATAGCATGAAAATATATTTCATTCAAAGGGACTTGTTCACGGATTGTCATATTTTTTCATTTAACGTCTTAACTGCAAAAACCAAAGAATTTTGATTGACCAAAACATATTATATAGAGAAAATAAATAAATTGCCCTTGCCAGGACTCGAACCACGTTTGCCGGGATAAAAAATCTGTCACTGTAACCACTCGGCTTTTCTGACTGCCGATCGTTGAGATGAATTTTTAACGCTATGTTAGTGATACACGTGTTTTCCAAAATACTGACGAATGGCGTTACAAACGCTTTATAATTGTATTCATTTCAAATGATGATTTTTCATCAGCAACACTATATTTCCAATATATTTCTGTGGTGCTACTTTGCTTGTTTATATATAATGTATTTTTCTTTTTGTGATCTATGAATTTTCTTTGAAAACAATTGTCAATTTGCCAATCTGTGAACAGGTCCCTTTAATGCTCATTTGTAAATAGCTAATAGCAGCTTTATACTTAATACATGTATCTCTTTCTTTACACAGGTATGCAGATTATGAAAGAACATTTGATTCTGCAGTATAACTTCAGCAGAGACGAAGGAAAACAACAGTTTGTTAAACTTCAGCTTGTCCAAGCTAGATAAAGTAAGTTTGATATTTTGTGAAAATGAAACTGTTTTTATTTTATGAAAATAAAATCGTTGTTTGTTTACTCATTGTGGCTGTCAAACAGGGAAATGTTATTGTATGTTGTTAAATTTATCCAATACGATATATCTCAATTAAATCTCTTTAAACTGATTTCTTACTTAAATATAAATTACTGGTACTGTTTTCAAAGACAATTTTAAACATGTATATCAACATTCATCATATTTTTCTGTTGAATCCCAGACTCTGTGAACCTCAACATCAACTGTCAGACACAGTTTTGTAAAGCATACACCACATATTGAACACATGATGTACATTGTTAGCTAATTGATAGATATTTATTTATTTGGCATAACATAATGCATACAGCTGATGGTTGCAGTAATAATTCCTCTCAGTATCAAGCAAAAAACTAACATTAAATACTAGTATGTATAATGTTTATGACTAATTTTGTCAAATACCATTATATTTTGTCTCACATGTGAGATGGTCTGCCAGGTTTCGTACTCCCTGAAATTCATTGTATTTCTTCATTTTTTTTCATTTCAACACATATTTTTTTAATTTGTACTTTCATACGTTCAGAGGTATGTATTAAGGTCGCGGAACTAAGAATGCAAGGCAAGCGTAAAATGAGGAGACTGAAAAAGTGACTTGTTGGTGCACAGAACATATCTTTAAATACTGGTATACAATTTACATATCTCGATACATGACCGCGAGGTCTGATACCGCAATGCACTGGTATGTACCAGTATATCGTTACACCACTAAACGTCTGTTATTGCGTTGGAGACATATAGAACAGTATGAAAATAATTTTTGTTAATTAGCACTTTACTAATGTTTATTCGTTTATTATGTAAAAAGTAGGGAAGTATAATAAATATAGTAACCAGACGTTTGCACCTACAGAGCATTTGGGTCATAAAATGTGTGTTTTGTGTATCGAAATCAGGGGATTATCACTATTTTCATAGTGACTGGATAAATCAAGAAAACAGATCGGACCAATTACCGTACCAGTCATTTCAATCGGTCGTTTTCAAACACAATAGGTCTCAGACCCGCAAAACTGAAAATAATATGATCCCTGTGTAGAACATACCCTGAATATAAAGAACATACCCTAAACAAATAGAACATATCCTGCGCATAAAGAACATACACTGAACACAAGGAACATATCATGAGCACAAAAGAACATACTCTGAACACACAAGACTCCCACATCTTCAGAATGGTCGCAGTTGTTGGTTTCCCAGGCGTTGTGTGGACACAGGTCAATATTGGTCTCGTTGCCATTGCACTGGACATTGTTCAGCCAGATTGTAGCATTGCCACGGCCATAGTAGGCACCGGGTCTTGGCTGGGCTCCGGAACTAATGGACAAATGTGCGGTTAAGTCAATCATCTTTAATGACTTGATTGGCTAATAACACTTAAAGCATCACAGTTAAATCTTAATTTAATATGTTATTGCACTGCTTAATGATGATTTTTATTTAGACTCTTAGGAACGTAAGAATATATGTATGATGAAGCAGTTGGACTGGTACAATTTTTTTCGTAATTTTTAAGATTAAAATGGTAAAACCCCATTTATGTGTTACTTCAGAAATCTACACAACATACTGGCAGAATGTTGCAATATAATATATTGCTTTATTAGGAACTGACTGTATTTCTCACTATGACAATAATCAGCAATTCATAAGATTAATACTTGGATTAAGGAAATATTTCTTCAACTGGAAAAACAATCAGGTTCAATAAGAACCTTGCCAACTCTTATATTCCTCTTTATTAAAGTCGGTGAAGCGCGAAATATTCACAAAGCATCTTAAGTTTAATTTTATCCTTATCCTTCAATGTGGAACTTTCCTCCATTATATAATTCCATACAGAATCAGTTTTGCACTAAGTTTTACTTTAACACAACATCATTATGAAAATATTAATTTAGGAACATCAACAACATATGAATCTGTTTATGAAGTAAAGAAATATAATACAGTGACATTTTTTGAGAATTTACTTAAGATGCTTTGTGAATGTCAGCAATGGTTGCTATACATAAAGCTTTTTAGTAAAAACTTAAGTTAAATTCTTCAATCATAAAATTCCTAAATTCTGCAAGTGGTGAAATAAAATGTGCTTCTTATTTGAACAGAATTAAAATAATCAATATTGATTATAACACTGTCAATTTAATTTATAACTTTCCCTTAAGTACAAATTTAGTTACGATTTCCCTAAGGAGCTTTGTGAATACCAGGGCAGGGCAAAACTACTAACCTGCTCATGCTCAGCATGTTGCAGACGACAGCTGCGCTCTTCGTGTCAAACAGGTCGTCACAGACGGTCCCCCATACTCCCTGGTGAAACACCTCCACTCGCCCCTCATTTGGTGACGACCCTCCTACAAGTCTTACTGTCGTGTTCTGCTGTGTGGGTGCTGAGGGTAAACATAAATTTTGCAAAATAATGGCAACATAAACATTTACATAGTTTGCTAATATTATATTGTAAAATGTAAAAGATTTATATATGTGTCCATGTTCCATAAAGAACACAGTTCTCAAGTAGACACAAACAACAAATTTAATGTTGAAAAGTAACACGATGTACAATCTGGATGCAAAAATATCATCATCATCGTTATTGTCATCATAATCACATCATCATAGTCATCATCATCATAATCATCATTAGTAGATCTATCATTATTATTTTGCTATCATTTACCTTCACCATCACCATCATAACCATCACCATGATCATCAACATCATCATCAGCAGCAGCAGTAGCATTGTTTTTTTTATCATCATCCTCATAATCATCAATCATCATCATTTTCGTCAACCTCATCATTATCATCGTCATCATAACTAAATACCTATCAATCTTTCATTTTTAACGTGTGCTATCCAACTTACAGAAGCAGACGACACTGGCATCCTCGCTATGATCGCAATTTGTTTTTCCCCACCCACGATGACCGCAGAGAGCCACATCTGTCTCGTTGCCCGTGCAGTCAAGATCGTCTAACCAAATCTGATCGGTTCCTGGGCCATACGCAGCGTTACTTCTGGCATGAGCACCTTGCCTGGAAAGTGGGTCATTTAAAAACAAAAGTTAAAATATATAGCACATCGTTAAAACTCGAGATGAACCATTTGACAAGATTTTTGCAAATCAATTTGAAAATCTGACAGCAATACATCCCTAATGTTGTTTGAAATTCTATCTATCATTGTGCTCTTATGTCTTTCTACAGGCGTCATTTTTCACATGAGCTTTCTAAAACTTACACATATCACTAATAACGCTACTCCATTTGCAAGAATATATTCTGTACAGACGGAAAAATGGGGACCAAATTGCCGGCCCAAACCGCAAACTGAGCTCCAAACCAGGCTTTTAAACAAACACCGAAATACCTGGTACATCTAAGTGCCTGCCCGAACCGCAAACTGAGCTCCAAACCAGGCTTTTAAACAAACACTGAAATACCTGGTACATCTAAGTATTCCATACATCACTATGCAATGACCAATACACTTCTTAAGTCTATACCTGAATAGCCCCGACTTCGTATTTACAGCTATGTTGATATGCGGATTGGGGCGGAAATGTCAACGAAATACACAGTTCCTATGCAATAGTGCTTAATTGCAAAGGGTGTGAGCGACATTTTTCTTCCTTTGCCTCACTACATATAAGCAGTTAAGTATGCGAACATAGCAAATTAGAAAAATTCGCTAATATTTATGTCAGCGAAAATTGTATTAATTACCAAACTGTGAAATCTCTACTTTTGCATAAAACTATGTAATTGCAAAACGTTATATGAGGTGTGTCGTGGGAAAACTGGGCTTAATGCATGTGCATTAAGTGTTGTCCCGGATCAGCCTGCGCTGTTCGCACAGGCTAATCCGGAACGCCAATTTCCGCTTTTATAGTATTTTCTGTTTCAAAGAAGTCTCCTCTTAACATAAATCCACTGTAGGCAGAAAGTGTCGTCCCAGACTGGCCTTAATGCATGTGTGCAGTCCCCACAGGCTAATCCAGGACGACACTTTACACACATGCATTAAGCCCAATTTTCCCACGACATGCCTCATATTAAGATTATGTGTATTGCATCTAAGTGAATGATGTGCAGTTGTTCATATTGTATATTATTACGACTTCTTTTACTGACACCATTGACATGTCCTTTTAGTCGATCGGATACGCTAGTATTGATGTATACACTTTCATCACGAACCATAGCTGCTAATTACAATAAACTGTTACATTGTGATTTAAAGCGGGTTGAGTTATTGTTTTTGTCGCACTACACAGGTGTCAGTGATAGTAGCAATGTAGGCGTGAAATAATCACATAACTTGATATCAGCGATTCGCTAATATTTCCGCACCCTAAAAGCTGGAATTTTTTTAATCGCCGCATTTTTGACACATGGAAATATCCACTAGGACAATAATTGGCTTTTGGTGCGATGACTGAACTGTTAATTAAATAGCAAGAAAAAACAATTGCAAGAGAAATACATCAGGTTCTAAGTTTTCAAACACTTTTCTAAATGTCTTCCTTGTTGGGGGGCTTCTAAAAATTCTCTAAAGAAATATGATTTTTACAGATTCAAATGCAAAGAATAAATGTTTAACTAATTTTGTCAAGCAATTCTGTTGTAAGACTGTATATACAACCTTTACAACCAAAACTGAAATACTTAAATACCTGGTAAATCTGGCCATTCCACACAACACGGCAGCATCATTATCATCCAGACTGTCATCACAGATGGTTCCCCAGGTGTTGTTGTAAAATATTTCCACACGACCAGCATTAGAGGATGGGCCTCCCACGAGCCTTATCTGGGTTTTAACAGTCGCTGAAATGTAAATAACAATGTCAAGTATATTATTAAACTAAGTTTAAATCTATTTATTTATTTATTTGTGTCGAAATCAAGAAGCTTATGCACCTATCAATATTTTCCCCCAGGGCGGGAGCGGCGGGCAGACCTAGGGGAATTTGACAAATGTGTTTTGGGGTGGTGTAATTCCCCACTCTAGAGCCAAGCATATTTGTCTAAATCCCCTCAGTGGGAGATTCTATATATCTATCAAATGGCCCGGGGCATATATTACCTGGATCTAAATTCAGACCAGTCTATTTCACCGGGACCCAGAATCATTCGGCATGTCAAATTCCTGCCTGTCAGGAATCGCTTGCAGTCTAAAGTCCCCTATATGCCCACCGCTCCCCCCTGGGGGAAAACATTGACAGCTGCATTATTGAGACACTTTCGAGTTTTTTAATTTCCTGGGCAGAACCAGTACTAACTGCTTTGGGAATGGATCTGGTACCCATCAAATAGGGAATTTGGCACTGTGACATCTTGCTAATTGGGAAATATTTAAGAAAGTCATTTAATGAATAGATGACATATACTAGAACACTGTATTACGTTAAGTTAGAATAAGAAATCAAAAATATAATGGACATGATTTTTGTTCTGTTTTCAGATAAAACTGAGCATTTCATGTTGCTTATGTATATCTGTTATATTCTGTCATTGGGTATAATTAGCATTTTTCCATGACTTTTTCATTAAAACTGATTGTGTCTTTGATCATTTTTACTGTATTATAAATTTTTTATTTTTTTTTGTTCATGCAAGCATCGTAAAACCTTATCAGCATCTATTCTGTTTTGTCTAGCTTCCGCCATATTTACACATTTCTAGAAATAACACAAACACTAGAATGTTACATGCAATGTCTGCATGTCTTTGCATTGACTGGTTTATATTTTTAGACTAATGGACTCTTCCGCAACTGTACTATGTTTTGATAACTAACATAAACTTTCATTCATAAAAGTAAATACTATGGGAAAATGCGGCTCCGCACTGGGGAAGCCCATAACGCGAGTGTAGTTTGTGATCAGCAGAGAGAGTGAGTGGATAGCTTTGCAACCTGAAGTCGTGGATAGCATGATAAGGGATAACTTTTTCCTAAGTAGGTTAATGACTACTAGCCCTTGTTAACAATTAAAAGAACACACATATGCATTACTACCATTTATGAAATAAAGTCACATGACATACTGTCTTGGCAGATCACAGCAGCATCTTCACTATGATCGCAGTTGCTGTGTCCCCACCCGCTGTTCCGACATTGCGCGATGGAGGTTTCTGTGCCGATGCATTCCACATCGTCCAGCAGAATCAGACCAGTCCCTGGACCGAACCCCGCCAGACTGACTGGTGCAGCTCCAGAACTGAAATGTAAACACGAAGAGGTGATGAACTGGCATGAGTCTACGTCTGAATTCTGGGCCTGTATTCACCAACCTTTTCTTAGACTTAAATGACTAAGAATCAGGAATATTATTGCAATTGTACTGTTCTAAGAGTGCTTTAATGTTGCATCTAACTTGGTATTCACCATCTCTAAAGTCTATTCTTTATTCTTAAGCCTAAGTTTGGGTTGGTGAATATGAGCCCAGTCTCAGTGAAAGTCGGTCAGACCCCTCGTAAAACTGTACAAGATCTAGCAAAACTTACCTGGCCCTGTGTTCACAAAACAAGTTGAGCCTGATTTTCAGGTTCAAAATGAACTTGAGCCTGATATTTCAGGATCAGACTCAAAAATGGCGTTCACTAAATATCTGGATTATTTTTAATAAATGGACAAATATATATTTTGCATAATAATGAATTCCTATCAGCATACATTTTCTATCTGGAATGAATATTTTAATTAAAAACTTAACAAAAATTTGTGTTATTTGATCTAGAAGAAAAGGTATTTCGAAAATAAAATTGTTTTCAGGGTTGTCATTAAGAGCCGGCCGCCAGCCAAATTGACCGTTTCAAACGAATTATGGGTCGGCTCAAATTTTCAAGAAAGAAATAAAAATAAATTATTGTGTACCTTGTTCGGAAAGTGAAAGCCAGTCTTTGACCTCAACACACTCTAATCTATATTGAATTTAATAATCGTGGTAATATCTAATAAGTGTTCCCTCGTAACACAGTTTCCATTTTAATTCAAAGACATGTATATTTCGTCACCACCATTCAAATCTCCAATTTATCCAATGCAACAAAACTACATTCTGCTTTTTGTCACACCCTGACTTTTCCCCAAGAACGCTAATTCACTAATGCTCTATCGACAGTGCTTGTGTTGTTCAGGTACAGTAGTACTGATTGATGCTTTTCACACTGACCATGTGCTAAGCGTGTTACACTGGGTTACTGCTACATGTATACACTGCTAGACGATAGCCAGAGTTAATAACATCAAAGACTTTTGAATTCAAACTGACACAGTTGCTATAGCTTGCAGATTTGGAAGCCCATCTAACTGATGACGTCAGGCTGTTACGCTTCTTAGTTTTAACAGGTGTTATCATTAATAACTCGTGTTAAAAATGATTCCAAGGTAATTTGAACGCACTGTTTTATTGATAAAAAAAAATATGAATTAATAATGAACAAAATTTTTAATGAATATATAATTAAAATTTTCGAATTCCAAAAAAAAATATCATTGCCGAAAATGCATTTTATAATGTGTTACGATGCATTTTGAATGTTTATATAAAAATAAAAGTTATTAATCTATTAAATCTACATGTTGTTCAATCTATAAAAATCGTTTTACAAATGTGTAATGAATTTAAGAAGTCGAGTGATAACAAAAACACACAAAAGTAAACAGCTTTATTTTTTTTATTATTTCTATAATTAAAAATAAAAAATCTGAACTACCAAAATTAAGTATAAAAAGGTAAATTTCATAGGTCAAATATCATGAATCATGTGTCCAAAATTGCTAGCAGGGCTGCCCCTGGTTTAAATTTTTTTTTTAGCCAAATTTACCATACAACATTGAAATCCTACTCATATTTGGTATTTTATAGGGTTTTATTAAGACAAAGTTGTAACCAAATGGAAATTTTTAGCCAAGTAGTGAAATTTTTAGCCATTGGCTAATTTGACAAATGGTAGAGTAAGCCCTGGCTAGGATTTTGCATCTAAATTTGAAAAAAAAAATCTGGGGGACTATGCACCCAGACCCCCCTAGTTCACTTCGGCGTTTGAAGCTTTGGCCTCCTCCATTGGTCATCGTATGGGGGAGCATGCACCCAGACCCCCCTAGTTCACTTCGGCGTTTGAAACTTTGGCCTCCTCAATTGGTCATCGTATGGGGGAGCATGCACCAGACCCCCCTAGTTCACTTCGGCGTTTGAAGCTTTGGCCTCCTCCATTGGTCATAGTATGGGGGAGCATGCACCCAGACCCCCCTAGTTCACTTCGGCGTTTGAAGCTTTGGCCTCCTCCATTGGTCATCGTATGGGGGAGCATGCACCCAGACCCCCCTAGTTCACTTCGGCGCTTGAAGCTTTGGCCTCCTCCATTAGTCATCGTATGGGGGAGCATGCACCCAGACCCCCCTAGTTCACTTCGGCGTTTGAAACTTTGGCCTCCTCAATTGGTCATCAAGCCTCCTTGAACAAATCTTAATGACAACCCTGAGTTTTGAGATTCCACTCATTTGAGCTCGAAGATCAAGTTCAGCTAAGATTGATCTTGATCCTAGAGTTAATCCTATGTGAACACGGGGCCAGAACACTGAACCGCGTGGCTAGTGAAAAGATTTTGCTTGCAAGTGAAATGTTTTTGAGTGGCCAGTAATATGGAGTTTGGGCCAATTATAATTCATAAACTAGTAACACTCAAGGCCAGTCATGGATGTGGGACTTCTGTGGAGACAGGTACCATGTTGCTATCAATGTTAGCATTAACAGTAATCAAAAAGGCAAATTTTGACAAGTGAAACTGCCCCATAATTACTATATAATTACTGTACGGATAAATGGCAAAACAGCATTTTCAAAAATGGACAAGTACGAAGATATCAGATGATGCCAATCCTAAGCTTCAAAAATGTTTGTTTGTTTGTTTGTTTACTTGGATTTTTGGATGTAGTCAAAATTATTTCAGTCATGTAATGGCAGTCAGTTAACCTACTCACACATTTACTGGGAAAGCTTAGCCGATCTCAGCGGTTTACCAGAACGTACTTATGCCAGTAACTGGGGTGAAAGCTTCAAAAATAAACGATTCAGTTTCATTCTTATTTGAACCAATAATAAGCATAGCTGCTGACTTTGAATGCAAAAGTATGTGAAAACAAGAAAGCACAAGAGTGCCCGTATTACTCCACTGGCTTATTAAGTAAGGATTGCAAGAAAGGAAAGGACATAATAAGCCATATACGAAAATAAGTCTACATGTTGAATAAAGCTTTACACTACAGGCTCGTATCGAACCGATTTCACTGTAATAGTGGGATAACAATATGAATATTGTAACGAGAATATCATGTTTACAATGGCAATCTCAGCTGTCTGCAGACAACAGCCGCATTCGACGCAGACCACCTATCATCACACACGGTTCCCCATGTGTTGTTGTACAGGACCTCCACGCGACCTTGGTTGCCTTGGTTACTTCCCCCCAGTCGTAGCTGAACGTTAGGTAATGTATCTGCAATAGCAATGTCAGGTCTCATGACTACAGTCAAACTTCTTTAACTCGATGTCGCACCGGGATGACGAAAATGCTCCAGTTATCGGAAATCTAGAGTTATCAAGGTGTACATACTGAGAAGTGAGAAATATTCACTAAAATGTTTAATCATCAGAGTTATTAATTATAAGTCGGCAACTTCAGTACTTACAATGTCCAATTATTAACTGTGTATATAAAAAAAAACAACGAAGTACACATGCAATAAAACTGCTTAGTTATCAGTATTATTCAAGAAGCATGTATGTTTTTTATATACCGATAAGATAATAAATCTTATGAACTTTGAGCATATCAATTTTGTTATTTAGACTAATTAAATACTCATAATTGACATTTGTTCACAACACATCCCCTTAATCCGTTCGCAGTTAACACAGGGTGGGAACAGTTTGTGCCTGCCAGACATTCACTGCACTGAAGTGTGAACAACCTCCTCGATTAACTAAGCGTTAAGTTCAATAGTACAATGGATTAGGGACAAATATTAATATATAAGCTCGAGTTATCGATGATCGAGTTAAGGTGGTAATATCATACTGAAGTATTGACACTTTGAGATTTGTTCGAGTGACCCTAGGTATTCGAGTTATCGATGCTCGAGTTAAAGGTGGTAATATCATACCGAAGTATTGACACTTTGAGATTTGTTCGAGTGACCGTAGGTATTCGAGTTATTGATGATCGAGTTAAAGGTGGTAATATCGTACCGAAGTATTGACACTTTGAGATTTGTTCGAGTGACTTCGAGTTATCGATGCTCGAGTTAAAGGTGGTAATATCATACCGAAGTATTGACACTTTGAGATTTGTTCGAGTGACCGTAGGTATTGGAGTTATCGATGCTCGAGTTAAAGAAGTTATACTGTACAAACTATGTTAAAATAAATCTTAGTCCTAAACTTAAATATTGACCAATGAAAATTGAAGCTCAAATCAAGGGTTGAGTGTCGAGCTATTTTTATCTGATATACATGTAGAAATTTTAGGCAGATACAGCAGTTTCCAGCTCCATCCCTCGAGTTATGTAGTAAGTTTTGTCATTGGTTAATATTTTAAGTTTGAGAACATGTGTGTTCAATGGCCCAGGCCTTTTGAATTAATAACATTAACACTAAGATATAATTACATAATTTGTTTTTATTATATACCTGTTTAAAATCTTAACAAAATACATGCTTTATCAATCGGTGAAATATATGTCGACAGAAAAAATCCTGTATTATGCTACTCGCTATTTTTCCGATCCCGTATTACCATACTAGCCGGACTACTTTTTAATGACGTCATCATAGAGTTATGTAAACAAATATAATCTATACATACAATGATTAGTCTAAATTGTATTTTTTAAACAAATAAAATAAGGTAAATGCACACTTGAAGTTTATCATGGTATATAATAAAATAAATATTACGCTAGTCAATTGTTCCAAGAGAATGTATTAGTCTCTTGGCTTGCGCTATTTCGTATCATACGTCATC
The DNA here is from genome assembly GCA_027627225.1 of Congeria kusceri. NCBI lineage: Eukaryota > Metazoa > Mollusca > Bivalvia > Myida > Dreissenidae > Congeria > Congeria kusceri. The sequence goes on along the minus strand of CM051030.1, from coordinate 28,915,440 downwards.
ACACAAGCCACTCGACTAATTCATACTCATGGAACAATTGACTAGCATAATATTCCATATGTACCTGAACAGCAACATCAGGCCATTTGTATCAGAATTTTAACATCAATATTAAGATTCCATAACATTATTATGGTTGAAAACAAATTCTAGCATGACACTCGCTAATTTTTCTATATACAAAGAACAAAATTAGCTTTGTTGAATGACCCAATTAACAATGCAAAAAGTAGTCCCGATTCTGAGCAGAGCATAGTTTAAAAAATATTTCTCATTACAATTGCAAAAATCATGTTAGAATCGAAATAATGTTCGCATTATCGTTGTTTATCGGCCAATAAACAACTGATGCCTGGCTATTAAACCACTCGGGCTAATGCCAGATTGTTGTTTATTGGCCGATAAATAACGGCAAATCGAAAATTATTTCTTAAATAAAATGCAGTGATAGCATTCAACAATATCATGAACATGAAAACAGTAATTTGTTGTCTTTATGTTTCTATCAACATGCTAATGGTTGAAAACGAAGACATTCTAACTAATTAATTAGTCTTTATTAGTTAAACACACTAAAGACTACAAACAATGTAAGGTGCAAATGTTCACTGAGAATACAAACCTGAATTGCACTGAACGGCTACATCTTCGTCGTGCCCGCAGTTGCTCACGCCCCATGGTTTGTGTGTACACTGCTGAAGAGATGTCTCGTTTCCGTTGCATTCTAAGTCGTCCATCCAGATTGGACCAGTAGAACCGCCAAAACTTGTGCCTCTGATAACTCTGCCACCACTGAAAAAGGATTGAAAGAAATTGCATTTCAAAGACATTCTGTCAAGCATCCATGTTAAATTATTAAACTAAGCTTATATACAGGATCTAGGTAAATATAACACTTTCAGCTTTCGTCAAATTTTGCTTACTTAATAAATACAGGATTCTGGAGATTTAACAAATATCTAAAGAAATTCACCACAAATTAAATTCTAAATATTGTCAACAAATGTAACTTTCAACCTAAAACAAACATAAATTTATTAAATAATTATGGCATTTATAAATGAAATATATATCCATAGGATCTCCAAACATTTAAGATAATATACTAACTTTGAAATGTAACTGTTACAACTATGTTAAACATCCCAAACGCAATAACATATGAAAACAAGAGGGCCAAAATGGCCCTGGGTTGCTTACATGAGTTTAATTAATCAAAATGGTTTGTAGAACTATTAAAGCATGTTCAGAGGTGAAATAAAATTTAACAACTTATATCAACAATGTACTACTGACAGCAATGTTTTTAGGTTTATTTAAATAAAAAAGAAATTCACAAACTTAGGATGTCCTGCCATAAGACAGGCAACGGTAGCTTCCCGATCATCAAAGCCATCATCACATACAGTGCCCCACATGTTGAAGATCAACACCTCAACACGACCTTGGAATGTGTTCAGCCCTCCAGCCAAGCGCAATGTGACGTTTACCTGAGTATCTGGAAATATTTAAAATACATTCAATTACATCCTGTTTCCTTAAACTTTGAAAAACATTAAGAAAAAAATGTATGCAATGACAACATTTTTTTCCATACACGATTCCACCAGGATTCGAACTCACACCTTCAAAATCTTGCACTTCAATGGAAACTTACCTATGCTAGATTACATTTATCAATAGTGCGCATGATTAAAAAGCAGTACTTCATGAACATTTCATTCACATCGATTTTACTACTACTACTAAAAAATTTCCCAGCAAAGTGTCACGGTGACAACTTTTTTATAAGTATAACCAAGGCTTGTCACAGGATGTGACATATGCCCCTGAAGCAAACACTTGTCAGAGGAAGGTAAAACAATGTCAGAGTACAATATTATGCCCTGGACAAATATCTTGAGATTTCAGCAACACAGCTGTTTGTTGTTGTGACACACTGCCTCATAATGATCTTCATTCCAATCAAGTCATTACATTCCTTACATGTTGGCAAAAATGATGCTTCCTACAAGAAGTTCATTCTAATATTTGACCTATTAAGTGTAACCTTGGACCCACAGACCTTGACCGAGGAGCATGTAATTGGTATGTCACACATCATCTGGTCATGGGAAAAAATAATATGAGGTAACATTAAAATCCTTCAAGGCTTTTGGAAATTATAGAGCAGAAATAAAATTCCTTGACATTTGACCTTGAATTGTGACCTTGACCTTTGACTGAGGACCATAGGAGTTGTACACCACACATTGCCAGGTCATGGGAAATAATAATCTGAAGTAATATTAAAACCCTTCCAAACGTTTAGAAGTTATGGTGGAAAAACAGAAATCCTTGACCTTTGACCTTGAAATGTAACCTTGACCTTTGACAGATGAGCATGGGAGTTGTATGCAACACATTGTCAGGTCATAGAGAATAATAATCTGAAGTAACATTTAAATCCCTCCAGACGTTTAGAAGTTATTAAGTGGAAACAAAAATAACTGACTTTGACCTTGAATTGTGACCTTGACCTTTGACCAACCATCATGGGAGTTGTACGCGACACATTGTCTGGTCATGGGGAATAATAATTTGAAGTTATAGTAAAATCCATCCAGGCGTTAAGAGTAAGAGAGGAAACAAAAATTCATGACCTTTGACCTTAAATTGTGACCTTGACCTTTGACCGGTGAGCATGGGAGTTGTTCATGAGAAATAATAATCTGAAGTTATGTAAAAATCCATTCAGGCATTTATAAGTTATGGAGCGGAAACGAAACCTTTGACCTTGAATTGTGACCTTGACCTTTGACCGACGAGTATGGGACTTGCACGTGACACATTGTCCGGTCATTTGAAATAATAATCTGAAGTTATATTAAAATCCATCCAGGCGTTTAGAAGTTATAGAGCGGAAACGAAAATTCATGACCTTTGACCTTGAATTGTGACCTTGACCTTCGACCGACGAGCATGGGAGTTGTACGCAACACATTGTCTAGTCTTGGTAAATAATAATCTGAAGTTATTATTAGTTACACTGTTAGTAACTGAGGGTGTATGGGATATACACCCTCAGTGGTTTCATACCATACGAGAGCATCCAAATTATTGTAAATGTTTACACTTACTTTGCGGCAAACACATCACGCTTGCATCTTCGGCATGACCACACTTGCCATTCCCCCATGGTTTGTGCTGACATGCCCCTAACCCCGCCTCCTGTCCAGTGCACACTACATCGTCCAACCAAATTGGCCCGGTACCAAGTCCGTAAAATGCATTGCCAAGTGGAATGGCCTGTGAACTGAAAGATTATAAATACTTCATCATTATATGTATATAGCAATTAATTCTAAAGTTATACATCTTTGTAGCATATAGCTTGGACAAATTGCCCTGACGCTCGTGAAATCTATTAGAATAATGTTATGCTTGAATTATTTCCTAAATACACTCTGTAATTGTTTCACCTTTTTATTGGTAACATTAACTGTATTGTCACTGAAGCACTTTTTTAGATTTAAAACAATTTCAGAACAAAATCTAATATAATCATAGTTATTGATTGGTAATAATTTTATGCATAAAGGTCGATGTCAGGTTAATTGGTTTCAGATACGGCATACTAGCAATGAAAACAGAGCACATTTTTTCCATTATAGTATCCTGGTGGCATCAGTTTCGGACGATGTTAACAATCAAATGAAACATTGCCGTTCATTAAACTCTGAGGATGAAATGTCTTTTTTCACATATATAACCTGTTAATAGTTTTATAACATGTAATATAATAAAATACAATTTATTTTGTTTACAACTTGTAAAAATAACAACAAACATGGTGGTGACATCATCAGTTTCGGACAGTGTACAGATTATGTGCAAAAGAGAGTCTTTAGCAAGCTGATAATACATTTAAAATTTAAAAACTTGTTGTTGTCTTCTTTTATTAATCAAACAAGGAACCACAATATATTTTTTATAATATTATGTCTCAGTTTGGTTGCTCCTCCACACTGCAGTAGGATCACCAATACGTAAACTCAGCGTAGTACTTATATTGGGGAACTGAACTTCAAGTGTTGTTACATGAATATTAAACCTCTAAGCATTACATTCTACTGGCATACTCTTTTTTAACCATTCTGTAGCGATCTGCCATGTCTCGGGGAAAATATGTCGACCTATGTTGTTTTTTTGTTAACCGGTTAATGATGCCTTACAGTAATAAAATTAGTCTCGATCGTGAACGCAACAACAATTCATTACGAATATGTAGGTGATAAATAACCTTGTTATCGTATTTTGGAAACACCCTGTACCAAACGGGCTGTAAATTACATAACATTACAAACATAAATGACTGGTATCATTCGTGGAATTTGAGATTTTGTCCAAATATAATAAAAATATGGGAATATACTGAGGATAATAACTAGGGGGCCCTGAGGGCCCTAGGACGCTCACCTGAGACCTTGTAACCCAATTGAAATTTGCATCCCAGAGGCGTTGCTTATATTTATCCCTGGGGCATAATTTGAACAATCTTGAATAAACATCTGGGCCTTGCGGTTTCTTCAGGTAAAGATTTTTTTGCTATTTAAGTGAATATAAACCATGTGACCAGATTTGACCCCAGGGGCATAATTTGAACAATCTTTGCAGAGGACCTCTATGCAATGTAACGTACCAAATAAAGAAAAGCTGTGGGCCTTGCTGATTCAGAGGAAAATCAGCCAGTTTTGACCCCAGGGGCATAAATTGAACAATATTTGTAGAGGACCACTATAGGATGTTACATACCAAATATGAAACCTATAGGCCTTATGGATTTAGAGGAGGAGATTTTTAAAGTCATTTTGCAATATATTCTATATAAACCATGTAACCCCCGGGGCGTGGCCCGTTTTAATCCCAGGGGCATAATGTGAACAATCTTTGTAGAGGACCACTATAGGATGTTACATACCAAATATGAAACCTCTGGGCCCTGCGGTTTCAGAGATTTTTCGAGTTTAAAATTTTTTGATCTATTTTTAGCTCTGCTGAGCTACATATGCAGCGGACCGTAACGATTTGAACAACTTTGAAAGAGGGTCACCCAATGATTATTCCTGTGAAGTTTGGTGAAAATCTGCCAAGTGGTTTAGGAGGAGATGTTGTTTGAATGAAAACTTGACGACGGACACACGGACGGACGCATGGACAACGGACAACGGGCGATCACAAAAGCTCACCATGAGCACTTTGTGATCAGGTGAGCTAAAAACGAAACGAAATGTTGTATTTTTCAACTACCTTCGAATTTTAATACAGTTTCAACTTTCTGATCTCCATATATGCGAAAAAAATGATGCAGTTGAAGAAACACCGCCCTGTTTACAAAGTGTGCACAAATCATGCGTTAAATTTCGTTTAACGAGTGGTTAGTGCGATGTACACATAAACCATCTGAAACTCATGTACGTCCGAAACTGATGCCGTGACAGTAACTATATCGCAATGAAACAAGATGGAGGACCTGAAAAGATGAACATGAACATATTACATTTTTATTCTATTTAAAAACGATGGTTCCTCTTACTTATTGTTCCCCAGACTGTTACACACGATCTGGGCTGCCAGCTGAGACCAGTCGTCGTCGCAGATTGTTCCCCAAGTGTTATTGTAAAACACCTCGACACGCCCCACGTTGCCGCTGCTACCGTTCACAAGTCTCAGCGGTACTTGGGCATCCAGGTCTGAAAACAAACGTAGGGTGAATATATAAGGACATTCTTGTTAATGACTGGATCTATATTTTTTTTCAAACCATTATTTGTACCATTACCTATTTGAGACCATTGTGGATAGGGCTTCACTAAATTTCATGAAACCGAATCATTTCAAATGGGACATGGAAGTACCACTATATATGATACGGTTGACAACAATGTATATTATCAAACAGGCCTTCCCTGTCTACAGCTGCGAGTTGCGTTGAGTTGCCTTATAAAAGTGCTTTTTCAAAAATGTGTGCTGAAGTTGTATTACATTCATTTCCTGGCACCATGTTTTTTATTCTTTGTTGTTTTGTTTAGTAAAAGATAACAAATATTTTTTATAAGGCCTCTTGTGTATGTGAGATTGTGAGGTGTGAGGGAAATTGTTGGGAAAACCAGAATATCCTCCCCAAAACAACTTAGAAAATATTTTTAAAATACTGCAAGATTGACTTCATATACAAATTCATAATAATGAAACTGCTATTTTACTTATTTTTATTTACATAATTATTTTATAATTTTTAAGGAGATTTTTAAGGAAAGCACAACTAAACAAGCCCAATTGTTGACAAATTACGGATGACGGAAAACAGAGAATGCAGGACAGTCCCCACTTAATGCTCAGGTGAGCCAAAAATATACAGCAGAATACTCACTAGGGTTACAATCCACTCCGACATCTTCATCATGACCACAGTTGTTCACTCCCCAGCTATTGTGGGGGCAGTTGAACAAACTTGACTCGGTTCCGTTGCACGTTACGTCATCCAGCCATATTTGGCCGCTCCCCTGTCCGAAGGTCGCCTGACTTCTGGCCGCAAACAAGGTCCTGCCAGGACAAAATAAGCTCAATCTAATGTTCTGCAGAAAAGAAAAGCCTTTTAAAATTGAATCAATCAATTGTTAAACAGGAAGTTTTCATCTCAAGTAGAGAAAGAGCTTTTTGGAACACCTTTCCCTACTCATGCTGATAATTTCTCTAATGTATGCATAATGAATGTGACAAAGAAGGGTTTTATAACTTTCTCTTTTACAGTTTCATATCATTCTCTATAACATTCTTCATAGAAATTAAGGCAACAAACAACAAGCAAGGAAGCAAATATGGACAGAACATATATAATTGTAACACCCATCATACCTTTGTCGTTCAATGCTATCTACTTTCAAATTTTCTGTTATACTTAGGCATGGTACAAATATTGTCAACAAGCGATTGCGAACATAATGGAAATAATTTGTGCGGTTCAAAAATTCAAAAAGGACACATTTGTTTGAATGAAACTGAATTTCTGCAATGCCATTTTTACACAAGTCGAACTACTCACAGTTATACTCCCTACATTCAACATATGGGTAGATGTATAGGTTTGTATGCAAACTTCTTAAAGCAAAGCAATAATATGCATAACAGTTAATGCGTTGACTGATCCTGAACGGGCCGAAATAGCCGATGGAGCGTATAAACTTGGGGGTATCGATTGTTAGTGCTTCGTAGCCTGCAAAGTAAAAAGTAGGTCACGCGATTTAATCTGTCGAAATCACCCAACTAAAGATCCTTGGCTTCCACCAACAGTCTAATAATAGAGGTCCACTTCAGGATAATAAGGGCAGCAACATTAGACGAGACCATCGGTAATTTATATCAGTTTGTGTCACACCAACACCTTGTTGTCAATTGAATGCTGGCTTAAATATAGGTTTACCACTAGTGTCATTAATTCTTTATTCAATCTGTAATTTTGCTATGTATATATTACAGATTTATGTGCAGTTAAGCTTTGTACTTGTACTTTACTTTTATGGTTGAAACAATGAATTATAACAATACATGTTCATATTTAAACAAGGATAACTACTGTCCTAATCATTAAAAACATTCACATCATGATATTTACATATGTGTGCATATGTTTACCAACTACTAGAATCATTAAATTGACATGTTAACTCCCGAGGCGTTGCTAAATTACTGAATAGTTAAACACTAATGGCCATAAATGTTCGCAATGGCATGGGCAAGAAAAGTGCGAAAATTAGAACTCCACAAAAATTAGTGATTGTTCAGTACAGCTGAACTATAATCTCGAACTTGCATAATTTAAGTTCCGGATATGTAAAAGTGGAAAACAACTATTGACATTGTTCCTTCTTATTATATATTAAATTGTCCACCTTTCCTATAGATTCAGCCATTCCTATAGATTAAATTGGCCACCACCAGATAATGGAAAATAACAATTATTTCTCATAAAACTTGTGTTAGTTACCTGTAATGAGACAATTCTATAACATAAATATTGTTTTGGGCTTAAAAAAACAGCGAATTTTAGATTTTGTCTGAGAAAATTACGATTTTTAAAAGAAATTCCTAAAAAATGCTACACACTCAGTCCATAAGCCAATAATTGGCTAAATATTCATTTTCAAACAGTATGCTAGTGTGTGTTAGTATGCTTTTAATTACTTCATCAAAATTGTAAAACAATTTTAGTGTTTTCTTATCAAAATAAAGACTGAACCAAATGATAGGAAACATCTGACAAATTCATGGTTGCTAGGGTGCCTGCCTAGAATTGGCCAGTAACTAAGTGAATGGCTGATCTCTACATTATCTGGCCTTTATTTAGTAGGAGAGACCTTAAATTTATAGATAAAAGTCTCACTAGTGTTCAAATTGCATCCATCTTCGCTCTTAAGTGGCCGAATATACAGGAAAATAGGCTAAATACGGTTATCTCAAACTTTCAACTCAAATTTTGGTTAGGTCAAAGTGGTTTTCCATCCCAACTAGTATTTTCACACTTATTTCTATGTGTTTATCCAAGTTTCTCAGACATTGCAAACGTCTTACCACCTCATTTCACAGGTGTTATTAAGTGTGTATTGAACATTTAAATAATTTGCAGTTATTCCTAAGCCGCAATCAATCACCGTCAAGCCCCGCCCCTGTAGGCGGAGTTTCATTACGAAGTAAAATTGATACAAGACTAGAAACGCTCAAGTTATCTTCGCTATGGAACCACGTTATCATTTACGAATCGGCGCGATCGGCATGTATCCACACACAAGTAACCTCATATTCGCGTCAAAACAAACACTCACCCTTTCGAATTTTATAATATCCACATTTATTTATTTGCTAAATTTAATAACTACAATAAACAAATAAACTGCGAAAATCAGTCTAAAATACGCAAATATGAAATCGTAATCGGATTAGCATATCCAGTGTTACTGTTGTAGTTTCGTAAAATAAACTGTATTGTTTTCCATGCATGCCATGTAAAACCCGTGTTTTCTACAAAAGAGCGCGAAATGTCTGCTGACAACCACGACGTCACGTTCCAAGCATGGAAAGCGTGCGTGTACGGACCATGTGCTTTACTAACATTTGACGCACGTAGGCACGACGTGCACGAGGAAATTGTCCCGCCATTTTTGCATGAACAAAGCATGTATACTGTGTTCCGATGGAGTCGCGGTACTAACGATTTTTTTAGTAACCAAAATGGAACGATAACACTTACAACTTTTAATAAACGATTATTAGGTCTAAAAACACCTTAAACACACATGGCAATCAACAGAAAAACAATTATTTCATTTGGAATACCTGCAAAACACCAAACCACACAACACAGTCTATAGGTTAAAATTGACCACTTGAACGACGGAGTCGCGGTAATCGGTAACAAGGGAAGCAATCCTTGCCAGTTTTGAAAAATAAATAGTGTACAGTACATCCTTAATTACCGGAAAGGAAATAACTTATGTACAAAACCCACGGGAAATACTCCTACTAATTTGGCACAGACGACAGAGTAACAGCAACATGTTATTAAATTCTGCAATTAAATCGGATGAGACTCTTTGAAGAAATGCATTATACAAGCATGTTTAAGCAAAAAAGAATGTACTTTGCAATATTCTATGCATTTTCAGATAGTTTCCATAATAAAAAGCCGAGACAAGAAAAACAGGTGGGTTTTGTTTACAAGAAAAGTCCACTAGATGACGTTTATTGTTTACCGCGACACCGTCCGTACCGCGACTCCATCCGAATAGAGTATATTATATAAATGTATAATTTTAATCAGATCTTTACAATTCACCAATTATCCAATCAGTACTATGTTCAACAGTTGTAACGATTAAAACAGTGTTAAAACACTCAGCCTACTAAACGCATGCCCATATTAACAAAATTAATCTAACAAAAAAGGCTCCGTAAGTAGATCGAGTGTAACCTAAATATTCGAGAACGACGAGAATAGCTGGTTTGCTAATGACGTCACTGTGCGAAAGGGATGCGCACTGGACATAAACATCCGGAAAAAATTATAAGCTACTTTCAGTTTTGCAACAAAATTGACGCCCGATGCTTCTAAAAGGCTCGAGGTATACCGTTTTAACGGTGATGTTTCGTTTATTTATTCCGTTTAAACGTTTACAAAAAATGAAAAGCTGTTTGCCTAAATTTTAAGAGCTAAAACGCGACAGATAACGTCCCTAGGCCACCCCTCTCGGGACCGGGGCGCCTGAAAAATCCTGGGGAAGGCCCGGGTATTCTAACATGACGTGCAAAATTTCCATTTTTAAATTGCCAATAAATAACTGAAAAAAAGTACTTGCAAAACTGTAACTGTAGTTCACATTGTTCAGCTGTATACAATAAACAAACCCAAGGGAACAAATGGGTTAAGATAAGTGGCATATAAACTCTGTAACAAACCCAGTGTATCCCAACATACGACACACAACTGCTGCTGCCAGACTGTCAAAGTTGTCACCGCAGACTGTGCCCCATGTGTTGCTGTTGAAAACTTCAAGACGCCCCTGACTATTTCTCGATCCATTCACAAGCCGAACAGTCTGGGCTGAAACAAATACAACTTCAGGCCTTTTTTAATGCTAATTTTTGGGGCCAAAATTCGCCTTATTCCCCTAATGAAAAAGTACATAGCTTTCCCTATTTCAACCTAAAAATTCCCCTCAAAAGTTTTACTTAATGTAGAATTTTTTTTAACCAAAATCGGACAAACATTGGCCATTTGCCTTATTTGAATGCAAGTAAAGGAATAAATGGAATAAGTTGTGTTAGGGTTTATTTATTGTATCTTACTGTTTTTACATCCTTTTTGACACTTTTTGATGAAAGTGGTATAATTCAAAATTTGGCTAAAAATTTGACCGGTACCGGTACCATTTCTAAAGTGGTGAGGAAAAACGCTGAAACTACATTGATTTATAACTATTGTTGCAAATAATAGTCTTAGATTATGAAAATTTAAACTTTCAGCATTCCTGTAACTCTTAATTCAGTGCAATTCGTTTAAATAAGACTAATACAGTACCTGAGCATACATTACACAAATTGATGTAAAAATTTGTAGTAGAATATGTATGTTCTTTGTTAGTGTTACAATTTGAAAATGAGACATATCTTGGGAAAATATTTCACCATGATAATGAACCTGCTTATACAACGACGATATAAATATCAACTAGCTTGGAGGCAGCAAACCTAGTAGCAAGATGTAACAAAATTATCAGAATGTCCATGTTCTCATTTTGACATGTGGCGGGAAAAAGTTTCACACAACCCTATGACTAATATCACCGTAGGTTACAAGCCACCAAACGTGTTCAATCTCAGTTTGACGTTAACTGGAATCCGGCTCCATTACGACTGCGGAACCAGTCTCAATTTGACGCTATAGTTATACAAACAGTGACAACTAGTGGGGCGAATGTCATTGATTTGAATGACAGTTGAATAAAATTATGTTTTCTTAATATATAATTTGAGTTGTTAAGGTTCTTTTTAAATTATGTTATTACACCATAGTAAACTGGCCAGTTTGTTAGTTTCTCGTACAGTTTTGGAAAAAACTTCCCGTTACTGATTATAGGCGGAAATAAAATAAAAATAAAACATTAAATCATATTAAAAACACAAAAGTATTCAGAATAATCGCGACATTAACAATAACATATTTTTGTTATTTAAAGAAGACGTAGACGAATTAGACTTGAAAAATGCACCATATGGAAAATGCTTTTGGTATTCAAGTTGTTTTTTCGATTGAAATGTAATTTTTCTGGTAGTAAAATATTGTTTACGTGGGCGTGTAAAATTACTTGATACCATATGCAATGCAAGATCATTTTCAACATGTTAGTCCGACATTGAGGGTATCAGAAGTATGCATATCCAAGTGATAACCATGATTGAGTCACAATGATCTTCATCGTAAAATGATGATAGGTTAACTAACATCGCATAGTGAGTTTAAGAGCAAACATACCACGCTTATACACACGGACGAACAGACACTGATAACGAGAGATACGGTTAACAAATTGTTCTGAACGTTTGTCTATGTCGAGAGGGTCCAGGGATAACGGCCAAACGTCATAGGAACCCCGAACCAACCAAGAACGCTCTAGTAAGACTACACACATAAACACACAGCCTTTAAAGGGACCTGTTCACAGATTGACGAATTACCAATTTTCAACTTTTGTCACCGATTTCAACAATAAAAGAACAGTGTATACAAGGAAGCAAAATAACACTACCGACCTAGAAATATACTGCAAAAACCGTTTCGTTTGGCAAAACTATACAAGTGGTTAAGGCGATAGCATTTTAATCCGGAGGACGCGCATTCGAACCCCGGTGGGACCATTTTTTTGTCTTTTCGTTTTTTTTTCTTAATACTTTTCTTGTTTATTATACTTAGATTTTAAGTTCCGATGCTCATTTAATGGCATACTTCAAAAAATGCGAAAATCTGTGAACAATTCCCTTTAAGGATACATTCCCTTTAAAAATCATATTGGAATTACGAAATGAATGTACATTAATAATATAGTTTTAAACAACAGTGTATAATGATTGAATATATAAAGACAAAACTATACAAAGATATCATTTAAGTTAGATATAGCAATTAAAGAAACTATTTGTAATAATTATAAACAAAATGTCAAATACAGCCGGACCGGCAAGCTCAGTTGGTACAGAGCTGGACTACAAATCCGAGGATCGCGGGTTCGCTTCCCAGCCCGGCCACATAACTTGTGTGGGGTTTGGTCATGCAATTATTTCTACGGCCATTCTCCCCCTACCTCTGATACAAGTAGGGAAGTTGTCAGTTACTGGCATAAGTATGTGTACTTAGTACGGGTAAACCAGCGTACCCAGGAAGAGTGTTAGTAGGTTAACTGACCGCCGTTATATGACTGAAATACTGTTGAATGCGGCGAAAAATCCAAACAAACAAACAAACATAACAGTGGTCTCCCCTGTTTCGCTGCCTTTATATTGCGTTGCAGGGGATGTTACTGTGCGTTGTTCGCAAAATGTGAACAGTCTTAAAAAGGTAGTTACAAAGTTGGCATGCTGCTTAGTGAACACACACTTCGATGTATTACTATTATTATAATTTGTATCTGGATATGTAATATTGTATAGCGCAAAATACTAACGGTTATCCCCTCAATATGATCAGTGTAAAAATTTCCTTTCTTGAAAACGTGACAAATTGATTTTTATTTATAATACTGCGAGAGATCGATTTGTCAAGCTTTCAAGCAAAAACAAAGGGAATATTTTAGATTCTACAATGTTTAAAGAACATATAGAACATGTGGAAACGTGTTCGTACTTACATTGCGCTATAAAACCATTAAATTCATGCCCCTTATTCATATACAATAAATTAAAAACATCATAAATTGACGTTCGTTTGCAGTATTCCAACTTTGGCATGCGCGCATCGATTACCACCTTGAGCGTCGCTTTTTTAACGTTGTTTATATTTTGTGTACAACTCGTGCGAACGTTTTTCAATATGCAAAGGTCGTTGTCTAATTTGAACTTTACATGTATATACAGAGACCTAATGTTGTCCACTATATATCTGGTGATTGTTATCCATACATTTCGTAACTGAAGCGGTTTGTCTCTACATGTTCAAAACAACTTGCCTCAATATTCTTATATTCATTGTGAACTTCTTGTATTCATTTTAAAAATAGTTGGTTTAAACTTTAATTCAAGCTATTTAAGATATAATTACACGTCAACCTCAGTAAAATGTGATAAATGTTTACTTTTGCTTTATGACAATGTATTCAATGTTGATGCAGTGTTCTTATGCGGATATAAAACTATTTTTCTAATACAGTCATTCATTCATTGATTCATTCATTCAAGTTTATTGCAGTAACATATGCATGTTCATAGCAAATAATACATAGTTAATACATTCAGTCTAATCATAAACACGTATTTTAAACAGACTTGTGTGTAAAATAAAAGAAAAGTAAACACGAGAATGAAATCAATGCCTCACTAGCCGCAACATTTGAATGATGACTTGTTAAAGTACACAGACACATCGAATACCAGAGTATGTAAATAAATTATCATGTGTTCGTAAATAGCAGAGCACACTGTTTCAGACACTTCATACCAATGTGACGATCGTGGAAGAAGTGACGATGATGATGATGATGACCGTAATGGTGACGATGATGATAATGATAGTGGTGGTGATGCTGCTGCTGCTGATGATAATGATGATGGTGATGATGACGACGATGGCGTTGACGACGACGGTGATGATGATGATGACGACGATGATAATAATGATGATGATTATGATGATGATGAAGTAGATGATAATCAGGAGGTGGATATTCATATACAATACACACAACTTTTACTTACCTGTTGATGTTGATATTGTAATGAGACAAACTAATAAACAAAAACACCAGCCAAAAGACAGACGAAAGTCTGTATAAGTCCACATTATGCACGAGAGTTTGGGTCAGCACCCTTGCCAGTTCAGATCTGTTAAAATGTCCTTTGGAATATCAGCTTGATGTGATTTCTTGAAAAAATGTGTCACACACATGATTTTAAAATATACAATAAAATTAGTTGTCCTACGAACACTCTCTGTTCAGTTTGTTGTTATTAATTGACTTTACATAAGGAGTGTCATAGAACATAAAATTGACTGAGTTCAAAACCCATGACCAACCAGTACAGTAGATATGGTCAGTGGTTGGTGACAGGTACTTGTTATCACGTGAGCCCGGGTGTAAGGTCCGAACTCAATCTGCAGCGCTCGATGTTGGTATTATCTAAACCTCTATCTGTTGATACAGTTCGTACAACATCACATCTAGAATTTAGATATCTACATATTCACACTTTATCGCGAGTTTATCGCATTCTAGTTGCAAATTTACATCAATACATCAAGTTGTTCGGTAATTAGATCTGTTTTTGTCTTGCTTAATAAAATACGCCGTAATATTGTCGAAATATTCCATATTTCAAATCATTGTAAACGTATTAGGTATTTTCCCTTGAAATGATTGCAAAATACTGGTGCATATTTTAACAACGTTTATGTATCGGCTTCAGAGAGAGTATGTCATCGAAAAGGGCCTCAAGGGGGTAATTTCTTTAAAAATCTGAAATTTAGATATTAATACTGGCATATAATAACGGCTAAAACATGGTATATATAATGGGAAAATAGTGTACGCTTATGTGATAAAAATCAATTTATAATATGGGTTGTGTTTGTTTGGCCCTTTTCCTGTTTACATTTTGACGTCAGAATTGTGAGCATTTTTTTAAACCATAGTTTACACACGACTCTTTACAAGCAGGATATCGCAGTTGGTTAAAGCGCTGACTGCTGTCATTTCTTCGTATGACTCCTATTGCGTGAGTTCGATACACGCTTGGTGTTTTAAATTTTTCAGGCTTTTTTACTTATTTGTTTTTATCAAATATTTTATTGTATATTAATTTTTTTTATTTATTTCATGCACATGTCTTAGTAAAGCGCAAATAAATCTAACGATATAAATTATAGTGCAATAGGAAGCCAATATTTCGTTGACATAGTCGCTTTAAGTATTTCTGAAATAACCAACAATAACGAAAAATAATGCATGCAGTTACAAAACAACAACAAACGTGACAATAAAATGGTCCTCCAAGTATTCCCGATGTGCATTGATACCACGTACAGTTCCCTCACATATACATACATTACTAGATACAGAGTACTTTTTAAAAATACAATGTACTACTAATTACCAATATGTTAATTGTATCGCTGACCGTCTTTGTTGTTTTTATTCCAATTTTGTTGTGGTATTTTATATCAAATATTTTTGTAACACAATGTTTGCTTATAACTGAATTCAAATGTTAGGGGCATTTAATTTATGGAAGGTAAAACTCCCGAATGAGTACTAACTTTAAAGCTACAAATTTCACGTTTTTCATGAGTCGATTGTAAAAATGGATCCCATAGCAATTTTTTAAACATCTTCCGTCAAGTGCACTGTGCTAAATTAAAGACAGGTTACGTATTATATTTGGCTTGAACAATAAGCGCAAGATTGATTATATATTAGTCTTTTTTCGTCTTCTTTTATTTCCAGTTAGATCACTATGCTATCACATTCACGTACAAGTAAATACATTTACTAAAAAAATATTACGAATATTTAGAAGCAAGAGCACACCACTTCAACAGTCTTCCCTGTGTTGTTATTTATACAATTGATATGAAACGATGAATACGTAATAGAAATATTACGCAATGATACACGAGTTAACTGCCTTGAAACAAAATATTCAGGATATTATTGTTTTCAAAACCTTGCACGTTTTAATACGGACATACAAAAGCTCCTAATATTGTGCGATATTATTCGTTTTGTAATTTAAGTTGATATTTTTATTCATGTTTTTGTTTTAATTTGTGTAACAATATGTTTGTGTTGAAAATTCACTGTTACTCAAGCTTGACAATATAGGAATACCTGTAATGAAACTCCAGAGACATCATCAGGAGAGAATCCCTTATTACCATCCGCAAGTCCTTATTTGAGGCAAGTGACCAATTGCCTGTAAATACAGGACAATACACATAACACAACAAAAAACTTAAAAATGATAAAAACGGGTGTCACCGCCTTGGAATGGTCAATGCAAAGCATTGGGTGTTCACAGCGGGGTATCCCGTGGTTTTGTTTTTGATATGTTATACGGATAATGGCGGGGTCTGAGTCTCGGAAAGCTGAACATGTTTATATCTTGTACATTATAATTTATTTTAAACTTGTCGATATGTAGCCTGTCATATGCGGGATCGAAGTCCGCGTGTACTGATACCTAACTAAATTGCCACACAGATTTGCGCATATGTCTTGCTTACCATTTGAATTTGTTTTGATACGAATTATTTTATATGATAGTTTTCACGGATCAACTCGTTTCTTTCATAAAATTTATTAATTTTGACACCACATCCACATATATACATTATAAGACAAACATTATAGTGATTATATATATAAAGTTTGGATGTTTTAAAAGTTGACTTTTCACAAAAATCAACAAGAACAAGAAATGATTCACGGATTAAAAAAATATGATATGTTGCACGTACAAACTTGTGAACATTTTTTGATGATACATCTTTGTATTAATTGTACTGTTTTAACACTATTTTCAGAGTTGTGATTATGCAGGGTGTATGGCAAATGTTTTCAACGCCCGTCTGGTCTCTACGACCACGAAAGGAAGCACAAGGTGTAGCGCCATACACATTTTGTGGTCAATTGTTCTTCTGCAAGGCGAATTTGACAAGGCACAGGTGATTATCAATACTTAACATAAAAGCAATGATATGCAATAAACAATAACTCTATCTCTCTTTCCTTTAATAACATAAATAGTATTTAAATGAAAATTAAACATTGATGTGCATTCGTTTGCATTTATGAATTTCAAATTGCGTTAAAAAATGTACCGAACATTACACACAACGTTATTTATGGCCCATATTACTGGTTTAAGCAACGCTGTATACGGTAAATGCACGGACATCGCTCAAAATACGTGTATATAAAAGAAACAATATATAAAATCATTGTTTAATCAGTTTCATATATCTCGACCTTAACAAAACTGATACTGCTCCGCATGTCATTAGCATTGTGCAAAATGTGCTTATGCCCGTCGAGTTCGGCAAATTCAAATGTTCATGGCGGTAGCGCTTTTCTCCTGCAGAAAGGAATGGCATGTCAATGAAATTGAACATTAAAACTCGTTTTAAGCATATTGTTATTTTGCTTATTGTATATCCCCGTACAGTAGCTGAGTATTATGTTTTCTACCACCACAGATACTCTGCACATAACCAGACGAATGAATATGCGTGAGAAACCTCTGGGAAAACCTTCGTTATCATGGCACACCTAGATATGCACGAAAAAGCATCAAGATGCGACTCATACGGCGATTAGATGACTAGACGCGATCAGTATGGTCAGGCATGGAGGTGAAAAGCAGCATGTGTGTACTGTGGAAAGTCATTCACATAAACCAAACTCATACAGGCAGTCAGGCACAAGAAAATGTGCAGTTATGGCTATCGAAGTTATTTTTGTAGGAGTATATTTGTGTGTTTTGTTACTTTATGCCATATTTGTAAAACTTTATTTTATTAGAATCCCATCGGTGTCGATGCAACATGAATAAGCAGCATATTATGATACAGTGTTTTTTACTGGGTTATGTGTATAATGCCAGTCAGATACATTTACCCTTAAAGCTGCTGATGTTTTCTTAAATCAACTATGTTAGCTGTAAACTATTTTATTAATGCTGCAATAATCAACATATGCAAACTTGTATGCCGTTTCTAACATGTTGTCTTATCAGCAACATCACATCTAACAAATATGTTTCAGTTGAACGTCAATATTTTGATTTTTGCATGGGTTTCTAATAACAATTTTCTCAGACTATTTAAGATTCTTTTCGTCGCACCTTCCCCATCACACTCCAAGTGTACCCATCAGTAAAGAAGTTCTCAACGTAGAAACTGTCCCCATTTTTCCTTTTTTTCAGTTTTCTTCTCCGCAAAGAATTGAAAGCATAGTATCTGAAACACGTTTTCACAAAATGAGTGTCAACACAGTTCTTAATTGTTATCAATTGTGTAGTTAGCAAGTGAACTTGTCTGCCCCGAGTGAAACAGTTCCACTGTATAAAATATTACATAACATTATTCTACATTGGTCAAACATATTAATAGTTGTATTAAACTATTCACAAATACACGAAGTCCAAAACAGGAAGTCAAACCAGCATGTTCTAAAAAGATGCTGTACTACTTTGAAGGTGTAAAATGCTCACCATTACATGCAACTTGCTACAAATTACGAAATAATTGTTTCTTACACTGGAATGGTATCCCGTGGAATAACATCCTTGTTTTTAAACAGACTCTGCACTGACTACATGCATGGGTGGATGTGAGAAGGTTGTTATCATTCCTCTGCATGGTCGAAGAAATATGATCGACTTGCACCGGTAGAGGAAACACCTATACCAAAAGATTAAATGCAATACAATAACTGAGTTTGGAGATGACTTGTTGCATAAAAAATAGATGGAGTAAAATAATTCAACAACATATCGTTGACCATTTTCTTTAAATTTATTTAGTTACTTTACGGTTTACCAAGTTTATTATTACTTGAACATAACTTTTGCGGCAGCTCTGGTTTGCGCCTGGATTATAAAAAGATCCTTAAACGTGTAAAATGGGCAAGAAATAACGTTGTTTGTAATGTTCGGTAAAAAACTTTTAACGCAATTTGAAATTCATAAATGCATACGAATGTACATCAATGTTTAATGAACGCTTAAACAGTGTTTATGTTATTAAAGGAAAGAAAAATAAAGTAGTTGTTTTCTGTTGTGTTTGCCTTGCAGAAGAACAATTGACCACAACATTTGTATGGCGCTCCCCCTTGTGCTTCAGTTCGTGGTCGTAGAGTCCAGACAGGCATTGAAAACATTTGCCGCACACCCTGCACAATCACAACTCTGAAAATAGTGTTCAAACAGTACAATAAATACAAAGAAGTACCATCCAAGAAAATGTTCAAAAGTTTGTGCGTGAAACATATAATATATTTTTAATCCGTGAATCATACCATTTCTAGTTCTTGTTGATATTTTGTGAAACTTCAACTCTTTAAACGTCTAAACTTTACATATATAATCCCTATAATGTTTGTCTTAAAGTATATATGTAAAATGTGTATGGGGTGTCGAAATTAATAAATTTTATGGAATCAAACGAGTTGATCCGTGAAAACTATCACATAACATGATTCGCATCGAAACAAAAAAATTCATAGGGTAAGCAAAAGCAATACGCTATTTTGTGTGGAATATAATAAAACCAAGCAATAACCCAGCCAGCAAGCCTACATAGGTCCGATATCTATCCGATATGTTCTGAATATCGGATAGATATCGCTCGCGATATCTATCCGATCAACGTTTTGCCCATCGGCATTTGATCGGGCCGTCATCGAAGCATTGCATATCGGATACATAACGGATAGACATCGGGCCAATATCGTGCCAGAAAACAAGCCTACATCGGTCCGATATCTATCCGATATGTTTTAAATATCTCGGATAGATATCGCTCGATCAACGTTTTGCCCATCGGCATTTGATCGGATAGATATCGGAGCATTGTTTATCGGACGTATGTCGGATAGACATCGGGCCAATATCGTTCCAGCTAGCAAGCCTACATTGGTCCGATATCTATTCGACGATGTTGTCATTATCTTTGGAATTGATAACCACACTTGTTTATTTTAATGCTAAATTTTAAAATGATGTGCAATTTGGAACAACACTTAAGAAAGTGTACATATCTTCATTTTTAATAACTACATCTAATTTTATCTTCTCAACACATTTCATACGTTTGAGAACCAAATTATAATAAAACAATCCCCAAAAGCTGTGATAAATATAACAGAAGCAATAGAAAATCATCAAGGAAATGTATACACTATTTATTTAAACAAGGTTTATATGATCTTTCAACGTCTTCATTTTTAATTAATATTTGAATCAGTTACGAATTTATAGCTAAAAACATTAAAGGACATGTCACATTGAAATCTTATAGGTTTGTATAAAAAGTCACTTACAACATGTCAGTTATGTGACAGTAACCAAGAAAAAGCTAAGAAAATGCAGTGAATTGCCAATGAAAACAGTTACAAATGCTTTCTATCAACATGTAAGTTATTTATGAATATGAGCATCATCCACCAACATACATGCTATAAAACCAGTGCAACAAAATTAAAAAAGTTAATAATTCAGCAATACTTAACCGACAATTAATTGTATTAGACATTTAGTATCAAATTGAAATTTCCACATTTCAATGACCTTAATTTAGATAAAACTAAATATTTAAAAATCTTATAAACAAATGGAAATGTGATTCGATTCCAAACTGGAAATTAAAACAAAATCGAAGACAATTCCAATAAAAAGTGTAAACACACTGAAATAAAAAAAAAACAACAACACATATTTGACAATATTATGCTTCCAAAAGCATCCTTTATGATAAGGTTTCTTTGTTATCCTCACAAAATCTTTTACATTTAATTTTGCAAATAAAAGAAAATTATGGTTCAGTCAAGATTTTATATATTAATTACATGTAATTTGTTAGCATCATATTTAGGTTGCATCACATCTTTAACAAGAATCAGAATTCTAAGACCTTTGCATGTCTTCACAAAAACATGAAAAATGTAAAACAATTAGCACTAAACAGTGTGTGTCAATATTATTTTTTTTAAATAAACCACATAGTACACTTGTTATTAAGAATTGTGGTTATAGTAATTAAAAATATTTTCATAAATTGGAACTTTCCAGTCCCTATCACACTAAGAGTGTATACTTTAGAAGTCTTCATAATATATTAATGATTAGCAGAATGTTTTTTATCCACTGTTCTTAATCTCAGTCAAATTCCTTAGCCAGTGTTCCACCCGATAATGATAATGGTGTTGTTCGAAGCAGACCATGTATGTCACTGGAAGCTGGAATGTATGTAAATTAAACTTAAGATCACATAAAGTAGTTCAATTAATAAAATTGTAGTCATATAAAGAAATGCAATAAATGTTTTACTATACACTCCAATTTTACATAACTGTAACAATATTACACAGAAAATGTTGAGTCATAATAATTATTAAATCAGAGTTGGAGAAATTGTACTTGATCTCTGCAATGGTGTTATGCAGACACTGCTTAAACAATGTGTTACTAACTTGCTCACATCAACAGAAGTGAACTGCATGTTCTGACCAAGTATTACTACATCCAATGTATATTTGATTACCTTTATCTTTCCAAATGAGAAATTCAAATTAGATTATTCTGTCCATATTGATATGCAGCCGGTTTGTCAGTGATGAACGTTATCAAGTCCAAGACCTTATTGTCATCCAAAGAGGCCCAATAGCCACCATTGCGAACAGGTAATTCGTCTGAAAACAAAATTGTTTTCAGTATTATTTGTTTTAATTGTGGGTTCATTAGTTTAGTGTATGCATTTATTAAAAGGGACCAGTTCACAGAATGGCCAACTGACATTTCTCCAACTTTTTGTCACAGATTCCCACAATGAAAGAATAGCATATATAAAGGAGCGAAATAACACAAAGGACATACTGTAAATACCATTTTATTAATGAGTAATCATCAGTGGAAATTTAGAAAATCATAAAGCGTTTGTAACGATGTATGGATCGCTTACATAAATTATACAATCATATAATAAAATATATAACGCATCCCCACATATAAAAGTTGGAATGGCCAAGTGGTTTAGGCGGTAGCCTTTTGATATAGAGGTCGGAGGATAGAACCCCGGTGGGAGCAACTTTTTTCTCTTTTTTTTTTCTTGTCATCATACTTGAGCTTTTTAATTTCGATGCTTAAATCTGTTAAGTTATGAATGGCATACTACAAAAAATACAAAAATATGTGAACAAGTCCCTTTAAATGTAATGTATACAATACTGTTAAAATTATTTAAAAAAATAATTTAAACTGTAAGCCTTTAAAATACAAAGATTTGAACTATATTGCACCTGTAACATGTAAAAAACTAACGTATCTCGCTGTAAATACTTACATTCGTAGATATGACAAAACAGTATCGTAATATACTAATATTCAAGTAATAATAAATAAAGAACACTCGCGAAAATACGTTACATTTCAATAACCTGGATTTTTCTACGCTTACAAGACTGTGAATAGCTGATATAAAGAAACACGATGTCTACAAATAGTCATAAGTACTTACTTCTTGTAGTTTTTTCTGCGTTGAAAGGAAACTGAACATTTTAATGTTACTTTTCCTTTCTGGAGATCAATTTTTCAAGTTTAAACGAACATGAATTTTCGCCAACCGAAAACGATTTGTTCGACGAAAATATTTCGAAGCTATTTGTGAATTCATAGAACGCAATTCATTTCAGTAAAATACTCTTTAGTATTGCCGGATTGATATACATAAATAATTTTTATGAAAATAAAGAGAAATTACTGTTTGCCATGAACGATATCGGCCCTACATCGATCCGACATCGTTACTTAAAATGACGACAACGTACGTAACACCTATTGAAAAAATGCCACTCATATATGGATTTGTTTAACATATATCACATACACTAAATGTATACATCAACTTTTCATTTTTTACCAAAACTATATCGGATAGATAACGGATAGATATCGAACTATTTTATCGTAGCCGACAACTACTGTACAGTAGGTGCATGCTTGCTAGCGATAACGGATAGATATCGGGCCGTTTTGTCAATGCGACATCGATATACCGATATCTATCCGATATATGCTTGCTGGCTGGGAAACGGCCGATACAGAGTATCTTGATCACTTATTCTTATATAATCAAGCTGTACACATTCATATAAACAACATTATTTTGTGAAATATAAATACGCTGTATACATTCAATTTTAATTTAAGCTATATGCATTTTACAATGAATCTTTATTTGCCCTGACATTGTTTTGATAAACTATGGTGAAGTTGTAGAATACGCATTAGTATTTGATATTAATGCTATTTAATGCTATGCTATTAAATTATACAAAAATACACACGTATATTTATAACGGGCGTACCCAGGCATATGCACTTACGCACTTGTGTATACTTGGGTGAAAAGGCGAAAATATAAAACTGTCCCAAACGTATTAAAATGCGAAGCCTCTCCTAAGTTATATCGAGATCTCTTAGAAGCAAAATTTACATTAGTTGATCACAACATTAAAGTATCACATCCTGTTTTCAAATGTCGTGTAGATAATCCTTCACTTGAAGATTACACTTGAATGTTCGATAAAAAGAAGATTGTTATAGTATGTTTTGGTAACGCATTTCAAGTCCACAGCCCTAGTCTATGCCGCCATAACGTGCTTCTTCGCCATTCTAGGAAAAACTAATTCAGGGCAGGTTATGTGTCCCATACCCTCCTATCCAGCATACATAAGCATTTACAAAATATAACTGTACGCGGTTCTTTTTTTTTTTAATACGTGCACACTCTTACAGAATTGGACTTCAGTAGAAACGAGCAGCGGTTGCTTATTAGAGTTCTGTGTAACCTTTAGTCATTATAGTTCGGCGTAGGTTTTACCAACGGGCACTTGTTGTTGTGGAAACGAGTCAAAATGGCGAATTGCATTTTATGTAAAAATAAACGGAAGTAAACAACACTTAAAGGTAAACTAATAATGAAATGGCAACTGTTTAAAATACAATTGTGATGGCAACATCATTTTAGATGCACTCTTATTACAAATAACCAAAGGTTTTAACCGCCTTCTGTTCTGTTCTGAATTTTCAAGCAATAATCTGAATAAACTTCATGCTGATTTAAGCATCGGTCAAAACTGGGTTGCGTCGACCTTACGTCTAGCTTGCGTCGAGGTTTTTGTCAAAAACGTGCGTCGGACCTATGGCGCTCGTGCGTGTTTTCCTCGATCGCAAGGTCGCCGCAACAACGGCAACCAACAGACATTAGCGCAAGCGCTTAAGTTGTAAGTTGATGCGTCGGCCTTGCGTCGATCACATATAGTGCGGGCACCGTGCGAACATCGTGCGATCAACCTATGGGCATTCTACGTTTTTTGCTTCGAAAAAATTACGTCGCAAGCACGCATGGGGCACTTGCTGACGTGGCACGACTTCCTTGCGTAGTACTGAACAACTTCCTTGCGATAAACAAACTCGCGACTCAAGAAAGAAACTGACAACTCACACTTGCCGCAAGACACATTCGATTATCGCCGTATAATCGCACGGCGAGTGCAAGTAGCATTGTGCATCGTATAAAGGACCGCGATTATTTGCACGCTTTTAATACATTTTCCATATTATCTCTTTATTTCACTTGTGTTACAATCATACTGCTAATAATATTTTTTTAAGAAATTTGAACATTTAATCATAGTATCTTCTGATATACATGTCAAATTAAAAGTCGTAAATGGCTCCAATTCATGCAGGATATTTATGAAAAAATATTAATATTCATGTTTTTGCCACAAAACCATTGCTGTTTTGCGGCGACCATGCGTACAACTTGTGGTGATCGTGCGATTACTATGCCTTGGCCGTGCGTCGTCATAAACAGTCGCACAGTGACCGTAAGGTCGCCGTAGAACAGACACACGTCAATTGCACGATTCGCAGACACAGCTGCAGTCTGCTAAAAGTGAAAATACACGACAGACGTGCGGTGAACGCACATCGCCCATAAGTTGGCCGCACGATGCCCGTACGAATTCCACAAGTTCTTACAAAACGCATGCGTTTGCCTTGCGATCTTAAAGCAGTGTGTTTGGTCTGCAGTCTGCGGCCACGGCAGTGGGTTGTGACTGAGGCTTAATGTAATTATAATGTATAGACAGTGAAGTTGAAGCGATTTTGTTCGGTATATATTTGTAAGTGGCAACAACAATGTGTAGCCTTTGGAAAAATTAAACTGAATGAACGGAATAATATTGCTACTTTAAAAGTTAATGCTTTGTTGGAATTGCTTGTGTAGCGCTGAGCTCGTGCCCCGTTTGAACTTTTATGATTTTATAAATCCGTTATTGATAATGCACCTATCAATATTTTCTCCAAGCCGGGAGCGGCGGTGATATACAGTACTTTAGACTGAAACCAATTTCTGACAGGAAGGAATTTGACACCACAAACGATTCCAAATCCCCAGAAATACACTATGGTCGGATTTTATATCCCAGTAATATTGGCCCCCACCCGGGCCATTTAATGCACTTAGCATCTTCTACTGTTGGGATTAAGACAAAAAAACTAGGCTTTAGGGTAGGGAATTAGACCTCCCAAAATACAATTAGTCAAATTAGTTAAATTATATTTAAGAAATTAACAACAAATTATATCTTTTTTACAAGCAGCAGAGCTTAGTTAGTCTAATTATTTTATAGGTAAATTAGCAATAGAACTTCTATTTAATAGAAGCATCTCAGTGAAAAGACACTTGAATAGGCTATCAATTAGATGCTTATTGCTTATACACCAGCTTGCCAGTATATAAGGCAGTTCACAAGCTTGAATCATCACTAGCTGGTCGGCAAGTCAAAGTGGAAGCTTCTACTGGCCGCTGGCAAAGTGCTTTGTAACTCTCTCTAGGTATTGTGACTAGTTAGCGAAGTCACTGTTGACCAGCTTTTGTTAAATAACACGAGTATTGCAGGGATTTCAATAGATGCAGAATCCTGCTTTTGATGCAAGCCTTTTGCAATGTACTCATTTTTGACTCGAGCAAATAATCTGCCTGGCATCATTATGATGCACTTTTTTTCCACTTGCCAATTTCAAAAGCACAAGAATGTAATATTGTTATCATGCTGATGGTATTTTTAGCAAAGTTCTTAACCTTCATAAACACAAATTAACGTTTGCAAAACTTTTGAGAAAATTGCAGAAACACAACTGGCTGTGACTTCAGTATTCAGACCCCTAAAATGTTCATGTCAACCCCTTGACATTTCAAGCCAGGGGTGATACTGAAATCCCTGGTATTGTGTTCAGTGGCATTGAGCTGATGATGTAACCCAAGTTGCTGGGGGAAAAGCAATGGTACATTGGAAACGATCTGACCGGGTGTATATATTTTCATTTTTTATGCCCTCGGCATCTTGATGCGGGAGGCATATAGTGATTGTCCTGTCCGTCCGTTCTTCTGTCCATGACAAAGTTAAGCAGATTTTACCACTTCAGCTAGCACCAACACCGCTTATACAGCACTTTGATACTTACACAGTTGTTGCTTATTATGACCATTCCCTATCCACCCATTTCACCCAACCTCACTTTGACCTTGACCTAATTTGCACTTAGAATAATTAAATTGGGCCATTTCTTGGTTAACTAGATTTTACCG
Source organism: Congeria kusceri (assembly GCA_027627225.1). NCBI lineage: Eukaryota > Metazoa > Mollusca > Bivalvia > Myida > Dreissenidae > Congeria > Congeria kusceri. Next base: position 28,888,265 of record CM051030.1, on the reverse strand, counting down.
TTTTGTCTAGCACCAACAGCACTTGCTACAACACTTGGATACTTACACAGTTGTTGCTGATGACCATCCCCAATCCCCCCAATATGGGTGATATACCCAACCTCACTTTGACCTTGACCTTATTTGGACCAAGAAATGGGCTATCTAGCACCAGCCGGGGGCATGTGTGTTTATCAAACACAGTATCTTGTTCATTTCAGTGATGTTCAACAAAAAATAATCTTAAGTAATTATTCAATTCTTGCTTGATGGGAGAGAAGTGAAAGTTCTCAAGATGGCTGAAACGAAATCCATGAGAGTTGTTCCAAGTGGGAAGATTTACAGACAGTTGTTTGAGGCACAGGTAAGTTGTTGTTGTTTTGTTTTATTGACAAACTAAATTCACATATTTTGAAAATTACTTGATAACAATATATTGAAAAGTTCATGTACTGCTATGTATCATTATCGTTTAATGTTTACCCATTTCAATATTGCTTGACATGTTGTGTCCCTTAATCCTTCTAAAATATTACCTTAAAATGTTAAAGGGACTGAACTCCAGATGGTCTGATCATAAAAATGAAGGAAAACTGTCAAAAATACGCTATTGTCTTACATAATCATATAAAACACATTAAAAAAATGTAGACACAAGTTATTTTATTTAACTAAAAAACAATGATTTTATGTAGTTTTTAGCCTTTTTATCGTCTTAAAATTCTATAGTATCTGCAGACGCTATAACCCATAGTGTAATTTAAAAATATTGCTGTTTATATTTAGGATAATCACAAGACAGTTTAGTGTTGTCGAGTCATGCATGGGCACTTTTCAATCAGGTGTTTGTATTGGGGAAAGCCGCAGTATTTTTAAATCAATTTTCAACTTCTATTTTTCAATGAAATATACAGTTTATGACAGTATTTGATCGTGTTCTATGCAAATAGTGATGCTTTTACCCATGTTTTTGCCGTTTAGGCATAAGACATAAAAAAAAAATGTTTGTTTCAGGTAACCCGATCTACCCGAAAAAAATGCCCAGACCCTAGAACATTTTATTGAGTTCGGCGGATTATTTTTCTTTTCTGTAATTTTTTTCTCTCTAAATATATTTTTTTTGTGGTAATAAGCGATTTCTTGCGGTTCATTTCGTCAGCCGAATCGTCTGGACAACTTTTATGTTAATTTGTTGAAAGCGTTTCACATACATTGAGTAAAATGATGGCTTCCTTCTCTGGTTGCGTTGGATCGCCGGTGCTGTGCGAGAAAATTGAAAAATGTACGCAACTTCCATTGGAAATAAGTGTTCTAAATAGTTTTGCTAATAATTAAACCTTAATATAGATGTAAACTGGTCAGGTGGTCTGGTTTTCACCGATTATAATGGTTTTCATGTATTTGAAAATTTATATGATAATATAGTAAAATTGTAGCACATTTTAAGTGCATAAATGATAAACATTTGCAGCAAAAGTTGTTTAATTAAAACATCCACTTCAAGTATATTAATTTGAATATTCATTCAGTTTTAGATGCTTCAAGTAGACCATTCACTAAAAAAAAAACAAAAAAACAATTCCCTACCTACCCTTTTTTTTTTTTGTCAAGTTATCTGAAATAAACATATTTTTTTGTTATGCCTTACTACAAAAACAGCACATTTTTATGCCCATCTGGAGTTCAGTATCTTTCAGATGACCACAATATTGGATGATGTTGTAATTATAACAAGAAATTTAAGCATTTCAATGTTTGAATTATATTATTTGTAATATAATTGTACAAATTGTTGCTAGAAATGTCACATGTTCAACATGTTGGCCACCAAACAATATCTTCATTCATAACTTTATGCTGAACGAGAAGCAAGTGTACCATTTTCCATTTTTACCTCAGATTAATTTAATGGACTTGATTTGATCGTTACTAAGGTTCAACTGAACCGAAGCCTGACAAAGATCCAGAGGGATTCCACATCTGTTTCTAAATCCTCCAAGCCAGGAACAAGCGTTCCAGTTGTTCATCTGTCAAAGGGTATGGCGCTTTAGCGCATAATGCACCTTAGTTCAAGAACTCAATAAGTGCTTATTTTTTGCACTGCAGATATTGAGTAATTGCTCTAAGGTGACAAATTATTATATAAAGGTACTCTTCCCTTCAAAATCATAATATAATTACAAAGTAAAATAACAATAAGAAAATACCGTGAAAAGTATTTTGATTGAGTGTATAAAGTTAAAACTATAAAATGATAAAACTTTTTATGTAAAGAAAACGATTTGTGTAAATTATATGCAAAATGTAAACAAAATTTAAATACATACACGTTAAAACATTTCATATTATTTGAGTTAATGGAGCAACCACCTGCTATGTTGCTGTGATTCTTTCCGTACACCGACAATCAGGCACACCAGCAAAAATGAATGTTTGTATGTATTTTCTTCCAGATGACATTGAACACGGGATTCTGGGAGAAAGACAGCGTACCTGGGCCAATGGTTTTCCCAATGATCCCTTTACTGAAAACCCTGTGGCGTACAAGTAAGTGCCAGCCAGGCAGGGCTTGTAACAGTTGGATTTAACTGACTGCCAAGTGATATGCAGTCTTCACATTATTTGTTTCAATCGACTAACCCAAATCATTATGCAATCATAGTAAACAGGTGAAATTTTCACTAGCCCGACTGAAGACATTTCTGAATTTCTAATAGCCCCAGGTTGTCGGGTTGGTAGTTAGTGTGAAACTGGTGGTACATGTATGATACCTTCTTTCACTGGGTTCTGTATTTTTCCCAATTGGAGTGAAACAATTCCCAAGTCTGCAGTAGGACAATCCAAAATACATAGGAAATATGAATTTAGTTCCACAATTTTGACATGACTAGCATGCTTATGAATAAAACCTACACAGATATCAATAAAATTAAACTGATTTGCTGCGTGTTTAAAAAATAAGTGAATCAGATTTCCTACATCATTTTTTCCCCGCAAAAAATTGCATTGGTGAATACCAAGTAACAACAGTTTCAAGAAAATTATTTTGTTCTTATACACTAAAACCCCGCTTTACGACCACCTCGATTTTACGACCACCTCGCTAAAGCGGACACTTTTTTAAAGACCCGATTGTTTTCCTATATATTTCAATGGTCGCAAACCCCGATTATATGGGCATCCTGCTATTCTGTATTACGACCACTAATCCCAGACTGAAAGTACCAAATAATGCTCAAAATTACCCCGTTATTGCGACCAGTGAAATTTGGTCTTTGACACTTTACATCATCAATTAACAAAATAAGCAGCGAAGATAATTAAACATACTGGTTTGGTATAAAATTGGTGTGTGAAAAACAATGTGACATATGTTTTGATAAGGGATTAGCACATCGCCTGTGTATCAGATTACGTTAATTGACACTGTCTGACAGATAGGGTGATCAATGCTAAATACTCAACTGGACAGTCTATAAATGGTCTTAATTAATGATTTTTTAATTCAATTTCCGACTTCATGTAAAGTTTCAGTAATTAACTATATTAAAGTTACAAAATTTGTATGCAAATAAACATTATATAGAAACAAACTAAAATTTTCGTCATATATATAGTATTTATTATTTTCAAGAAAACATTAAATAACAGACATATGTATGTACTGACTCCGTACATACCTCGCCTTACCTTGATAATACGACCACCCCACTATTAAGACCACTTTTATTAAGACCCGCAAGTGGTCGTATTAGCGGGGTTTTACCGTACCTTAAAGGCCTAGTTTAAGAAATGTCATGGGGTATTCCACTCTGTGTATTGGTCAACCATAAAATCTCTATCATTATCTGCAATCTTTTCTCTCAGCTGACTGAGCAATGGCTAAGTGCACTGTTTCCTTTGCAGCAGTGAATTGACATTAGCTGATAAGCGTCGCCACTCTGTGTCCACACTGTGACCACAGCAGGGTGCCAATACGCAGGGGTACAATACCCCAGATTTGAGGGGTCGGGGGGAATAAAGAAGGATTAAACTAGGCCTTTAAGTCTAAGAATTGGTTGGTGAATACGAGCCCTGTTATTCAGTAGTTCTGCTTGTCAACCATAATGTGGTTCCTGTTTCCTCTTTCACAGGCAGTATGCCGAGTACATCGGTTCCCAGATGAAGGCACCAGCCAGCTCAATCGAGGGAAAGGAAGTGAGAGGACTGCCCGATGTTGTTGGTATGCAGTAACGATATTTGTATATGAGGCTTATGTAAAACAAATTGTGTTATTAATAGACAATAATCTAATGTAATTTTATAATTTAAAACGATACATTAATTTTTTTGTTTTGGGGGTGGGAGGGTATGAAATGTTATTAAGAAAATATAAAAATAACTTAATATATTTAGCTCGACTATTCAAAGAATAGGTGAGTTTTCCTACTCGACCCTGCGTCTGCATCCGTGTCTTATCTTGGTTTAAGTTTTTTATTCAAAAGTCTTGAAACTTCAAAACTACATAGGTTATTCACTTAAACTTGGAATATACCTTTGTTATCAACTACAGCATCAGGTGCAACATTCCCCATAACTCAGTTTTGTATTTTGACAGAGTTATGCCCCTTTTTCACATATATTTACGTGTAAAAGTTTATATTCAAAAGTCTTATAACTTTAAAACTACACAAGTTATTCACTTGAAACTTGGAATGTACCTTTGATATCAACTCCAACATCAAGTGCAACATTCCCCATAACTCATTTTTGTGTTTTTACAGAGTTATGTCCCCGTTTTACATACATGTTCAGATTTAATTTTTTATTCAACAGTTTTATAACTTCAAAACTTGATAGGTTATTTACTTGAAACTTGGAGTATATCTTTGTCATCAACTGCAGCATCAGGTGCCACAATCAACATAACTCTGTTTTGTATTTTTACAGAGTTATGCCCACTTTTCACATAGATATTCAGTGTAAAGTTTTTATTCAAAAATCTTATAATTCCTAAACTACATAAGGTATTCATTTGAAATTTGGAGTACATCTTTGTTATCAAAGCCAGCGGCAGGTGCAACAATTCCCATAACTCTCTTTTGTATTTTGACAGAGGTATGCCCACTTTTCACATAGATTTTGGGGTTAAAGTTTTTGTTCCAAAGTCTTTTAATTTCTAAACTACATAAGGTATTCACTGATGAAATAATTGCCATACCTCAGCTTTGTATTTCAAAATTATGCCCCTTCCACTGTCCAAAATATGTACCAACTGAACTACTTTGAATAGATGAGCGCGCTGTTCTCTGACAGCTCTTGTTTTGTAATTGAAATGATAAATGAATAATAAAATTAGATTTGTAAATATTATAAAACACATCTATACAAATAATAAATAATTATAAAAAATAATAATACAAAAAGTTGCACATATAAAAATACATAAATTCTCATTAGAAACAGCTGTTACAACGCTGACATTTACAGGATCGTTAAAAGGGTCTGTTGCTTCTTTGTTTTAGCTAATTCAGTAGCAACCTCGGAGTGCTTGTAACGCAAGTTTAAGGATCCAGATAGAATCATCTTGAAAAGTCATTTGCTTTAATTTGATTTGCAGTGACTGCCAAGGAGAAGTCGAATATAATAGAGCGCATAGCAGCCAGTCGGAAAGAGAGGCATGAATCCACCGTGGATGAAATGCAGCAGGAGCTGAGTCTGATAAATGCTGTAAGTTGCTTACAATTAGATTGGGCGTAAAGAAAATTATGTTTGTTTCAGATTACCCCAATCTCATTAAAATCAAATCCTAACATTGTTAGGATCTGAAGACATTGTATAACAGGTCACGTTCAAATGACCTTCCGAACAATAACAATAGCAGCCCTGCTGCACCCAATGAAATTGCCTTTTGCACAGCAACGTTTGGCCACGTTTTTTAAAAAGTGATGCACTTCCAGTTGATCCTCGGGAATAAATCATTTACAGTTAATTTTCACGTGGATAACAATGAATATAGTGGTACCTTAGGCGAGTAAACATCGAAAGTTCATGTTAATTTTGTGCATAGTATTTGTGGTTTATATATGAAGTTATACCACAACATTTCGAAGGCAACAGTTTGATTGGCTCCTGAAAAGGTCATCTGAACGTGACCCCTAATGCCAGTCAAAAGATCCAGTTAGCGGATGATATAGTAGTATCAGACTGGAGATAATTTTAATGAGATTGAGGTTACCCGACCTACCCTAAAATAATTGCCCGACCCTAGAACATTTTATTGAGTTTGTCAGATTTTTTTGTGTTTTATTTACCTTTTTTGCAATAATTAAATTTTTTTGGGATAAATATGTGTTTTGCGTTGATAGCATCCATTTCAAAACAATGTTAAGGATATTACCGATATGTTTTGAACATTCATTTAGTTTTAGAATCTTGAAGTTGACCATTGACCAAAAAAGAAAAAGGCCCTACCTTCATACCCTAATTTTTTTAGGGCATGTAACCTGAAACAAACATATTTTTTGTGTATGCCTTGTTAAACAGGGCCCTTGGGCAGGGCTCACTCTGCCCTTTGCCAAATTAGCCAATGAATACAGCTTTAAACATATGGCTAAAAAAAATTCTGTTTGGTGACAAATTCATAAAACCTTACAAAATATATCCAAAATGAGAAGAATTTAAACAAAGTACGGTAAATTTGGCTTAAGACAAATTTAAGCTAGGGGGAGCCCTACCTTGACATGCCTATTTGAAAGGCACAATACACCTTTTCCAGGTTTTTGCCACCACCATTTTGAACTCCTCCCAGCTATTGTTAACGTGATAATTTCCATTGATCGATCTTCACCAAAATGTCACAAGTATACTGCATACTCTTTTTTGTAAAATAGGTTAATGCAATGATTGGATGAAACGATACACTAATTTGCATATGATTGGCATTTGTGTAAATGTCTATAAAAGGTTGCTTTCCACAATAAAAACAGTGCAATCCACTGCCCCCCCCCCCCCCACCAAAAAAATAAATGGACTTGTTTAAAAATGGAAAAAGATTTGTTTTCAAGCTAAAGTGTCTGGACTGTCTAGTTATATGTGTGGATCTGTTCTACAGGAGATGGAGCCTCTGATATCTGAGGCTTGTACTGGTCTCCTGCAACGATTGGAAGACGACGATAAGGAGATAGCGAGACAACTGGCCCGCATAGAGAAAGATCAGGTTCATTGAATTTTCCTTTTCTTTCGCAAATGTTAAAGTTTATAGTTTTAGTAGTTAAATAGTTTTTATTGACCGTATGAGTGTAATTCCAAGTGGTGCCTTAAATTAAGCCTATTAATTCGCAATCTCATTATTATGTTGACATATGTCATGCTAAGTCAGTTAGTTTTAGGGATAAGCTGCTGAATTCTATGGATAAAATACATGCTCATGGCTTCAATGTTCTAGGTTCAAATTTGCTAAATATCTTAGACAGTCCAAAGTGTACTTTTCATGATTAACTTTCATTTTCACACGAGGGTCTGAACGTTTTGGCATATTTGTAATCAGTCTCAGATTTTCAGGATTCAGGGTCTGAATAATTTGTGAGCAGATTTGCAATTAGTTGTGTTTCAGTTTTCAGGACTTACTTCTGTTTTCACATGTTAGTCTAAATAACCTCTGAGCAGACATACAGTTACCACTACATGTAGTTGTATTCTCTTGTTCAGGACTTACTTCCATTTTCAATCTAGGTTCTCAATAACTTGTGCAGAAGATGTTCAATTAGCTGTATTCTGTTTTTCAGGATTTACTTTCATTTTCACTTGAGGCTCTGAACAACCTCTGGGCCGATGTCCAGGCTCATTCTGAGCAGCGACAGTCTTGGATTGTTTCCCTTGATGACTCTCTTAAGAAAGTGGAAGATGATAGGACGGAAATGGTAAAGACTTACAGATATGATCATGTGATCAGTAATATATTTTTATGTGTAGTTCCTTTTATAGCCGAAATGAAAAAAACAACAAATTATAGGTCAAAGTGTAAATTATGTCGACATGTTTTATGATATAAAAGAGCTATTCTGAAAGAAAATCTAACGGTATGAAAGTTTGAGTTGGAAATGCTTTCATTATTAGTTACCAGTAAGATGCTTAAGTGAAAAAAAATCAAACATGTATTGCATTAATTTTCTGAAATAAGGGGATGTTAATGTAATGATTAATGATATTCAAAAATGATTTCAATGAATTTGGAATTTCCCTAACGGAAAACAAATCAAATGTAAACTATTTCATGCTATCCAGATACTTCAAGTGTTCAAGAACTACGCATGTTCCCGTCATTGAAATCTATTTTAAAGATTGACCCCTATGTTTGGACAAAAGTCACTAACGTTCGTGAACAGCATTCATAACATTTTTGCATGTTTTTCAGATCCGTCGAGTGTTCAAGGACTATGCCAAGACCCTGGAGAAGATTGCACACATTTTGGTCCCCGACCTGCAGAGGTTCCTTGACAAGGAGTCTCAGGTACAGGACTGCTGCTGTTGTTGCTGCTTGCATAGTGTTGCAAATATAAACTAGGGCTGGGACGAATACTCGGGTATCAGGTCGGTTAACGTTTAACGTTACTACCAAGGAAGTGTATATGAATAATTACATGGGTACCCAAGTCCCATGCTGTATGTTATGAAACGTTTATACAGCTTTTGCATAAGTTATGCAGAGTTTCCTTGACAAAGAATCCCAGGGGCTGCTGCCGTCGCTTGAATTGTGTTGCAATGAGAATTAGGGCTGGGATGAGTACTCGTCAGGGGTGTGGAAATATCAGTTTTAGGAAATTATTCCCTTGTCCACAGTCAATTAGTTCATTGCATATTCCTACTGGTCCGCAAGCAGAAGTCACTTGAACAAATAAAAATATAGTTTTCATTTAAGGCCTTCATAATATTATTTGTCATTAAATAATAAATAAAACGTAAATTGTTGTTAAAATATATAATCATATAATAATATAATAATTAACTCCCGAAGTAACATCATTTGCACACTCCAAAATTGTTCTTATCCACAGACAACTTGACAATAACAGTTCGTTTGTGGGATGGTATTATTACGGGCAATGTACAGGTCAGTCATAGGATTTCCACACACCTGCGTCGGTATTGCGTGGGGTTATGTTGCTACCCAGGTAGCATATCTGAATAAAATACTCTGGTACTTTTGCTGTATGTCATTCAGCATTTATACAGCTTTTTCATAAGCTGATGCAGAGATACCTCGACAAGGAGTCCCAGGTACAGGTTCGGCTGTTGTTGCTTGAATTGTGTTGTTGCAGCTGGTGAATTACCCTCATTTTTATTTCTTTTATTTCTTTCTCGCATTACCTTTCTCACTTGTTATGTTTAGGAAAACCTGCTCTACATTATTAGGCTTTAAGTAACTGAAGACCAGCTTGTTTTTTGGTTTTGTTTTTCCATTAAATACTTCAGTTTCATATTGGTATTTAAAAAAACTATGGTATAATAATTATATTATTATTACTTGTTACTATAATTTTACTTGGGCTATTGCATAACATCAAAACATTTAATAAAAGATGTCTTGATTTCTTAGCATTTTTATCAGGTCAAAACCTTGAAAATAATGATATAATGTCATGCTTCTAGGAAAATTTATACCTTCTAATGCAAAATTTTATACACCCATTTCACTCCTTACAGGTGATAAACCAGACTGTGCTGAGTAACCGACGCGCCTACAGGGATCTGTATGTGCGACTGATGTCCGCCGACATAGAGAGGGAGCGGTCGCAGAACATCTGGCGCCGTAGGGTGGATGACTGGAAAATGCTGAAAACCGAGCGGGCAATAGAACAATTCAGGTTTGCTGAAGTTACATTCATACGAATCAAAAATTTTGTTGTTGCTTGAGTTTATTTGAGTTTGTTGGCAATTCTTATAGTATAGATTCTTACTTATAAGTACAGTAAACTTCACTTGTGACACTATCGCTTATAGCAGTATATCGCATAAAACGATGCTGAGTCAAAGTTATAGTATAGATTCTTACTTATAAGTACAGTAAACTTCACTTGTGACACTATCGCTTATAGCAGTATATCGCATAAAACGATGCTGAGTCAAAGTTATAGTATAGATTCTTACTTATAAGTACAGTAAACTTCACTTGTGACACTATCGCTTATAGCAGTATATCGCATAAAACGATGCTGAGTCAAAGTTATAGTATAGATTCTTACTTATAAGTACAGTAAACTTCACTTGTGACACTATCGCTTATAGCAGTATATCGCATAAAACGATGCTGAGTCAAAGTTATAGTATAGATTCTTACTTATAAGTACAGTAAACTTCACTTGTGACACTATCGCTTATAGCAGTATATCGCATAAAACGATGCTGAGTCAAAGTTATAGTATATATTCTTACTTAAAAGTACAGTAAACTTCACTTGTGACACTATCGCTTATAGCAGTATATCGCATAAAACGATGCTGAGTCAAAGTTATAGTATAGATTCTTACTTATAAGTACAGTAAACTTCACTTGTGACACTATCGCTTATAGCATTATATCGCATAAAACGATGCTGAGTCAAAGTTATAGTATAGATTCTTACTTATAAGTATAGTAAACTTCACTTGTGACACTATCGCTTATAGCAGTATATCGCATAAAACGATGCTGAGTCAAAGTTATAGTATAGATTCTTACTTATAAGTACAGTAAACTTCACTTGTGACACTATCGCTTATAGCAGTATATCGCATAAAACGATGCTGAGTCAAAGTTATAGTATAGATTCTTACTTATAAGTACAGTAAACTTCACTTGTGACACTATCGCTTATAGCAGTATATCGCATAAAACGATGCTGAGTCAAAGTTATAGTATAGATTCTTACTTATAAGTACAGTAAACTTCACTTGTGACACTATCGCTTATAGCAGTATATCGCATAAAACGATGCTGAGTCAAAGTTATAGTATAGATTCTTACTTATAAGTACAGTAAACTTCACTTGTGACACTATCGCTTATAGCATTATATCGCATAAAACGATGCTGAGTCAAAGTTATAGTATAGATTCTTACTTATAAGTATAGTAAACTTCACTTGTGACACTATCGCTTATAGCAGTATATCGCATAAAACGATGCTGAGTCAAAGTTATAGTATAGATTCTTACTAATAAGTACAGTAAACTTCACTTGTGACACTATCGCTTATAGCAGTATATCGCATAAAACGATGCTGAGTCAAAGTTATAGTATAGATTCTTACTTATAAGTACAGTAAACTTCACTTGTGACACTATCGCTTATAGCAGTATATCGCATAAAACGATGCTGAGTCAAAGTTATAGTATAGATTCTTACTTATAAGTACAGTAAACTTCACTTGTGACACTATCGCTTATAGCAGTATATCGCATAAAACGATGCTGAGTCAAAGTTATAGTATAGATTCTTACTTATAAGTACAGTAAACTTCACTTGTGACACTATCGCTTATAGCAGTATATCGCATAAAACGATGCTGAGTCAAAGTTATAGTATAGATTCTTACTTATAAGTACAGTAAACTTCACTTGTGACACTATCGCTTATAGCAGTATATGGCATAAAACGATGCTGAGTCAAAGTTATAGTATAGATTCTTACTTATAAGTACAGTAAACTTCACTTGTGACACTATCGCTTATAGCAGTATATCGCATAAAACGATGCTGAGTCAAAGTTATAGTATAGATTCTTACTTATAAGTACAGTAAACTTCACTTGTGACACTATCGCTTATAGCAGTATATCGCATAAAACGATGCTGAGTCAAAGTTATAGTATAGATTCTTACTTATAAGTACAGTAAACTTCACTTGTGACACTATCGCTTATAGCAGTATATCGCATAAAACGATGCTGAGTCAAAGTTATAGTATAGATGCTTACTTATAAGTACAGTAAACTTCACTTGTGACACTATCGCTTATAGCAGTATATCGCATAAAACGATGTGGAGTCAAAGTTATAGTATAGATTCTTACTTATAAGTACAGTAAACTTCACTTGTGACACTATCGCTTATAGCAGTATATCGCATAAAACGATGCTGAGTCAAAGTTATAGTATAGATTCTTACTTATAAGTACAGTAAACTTCACTTGTGACACTATCGCTTATAGCAGTATATCGCATAAAACGATGCTGAGTCAAAGGTCTCGAGCCCTATATATTTCATTTGATATACCATTGGTTGTAACGATATCGCATGTAATGAAATCTCTGGTATAACGATGTTGACTTTATGGCCCAGTCGCTAATATTTCCCCTTCAATTACGATATTTGGAACCTGTATCAGGTGTGAAAAACATCCATCCAGGTTAACAGGTGGACAGTTATACGGCCAGCTTGATTAAGAAAACAGTGTTGTGGTAATCAAGATTTTTGCCTTACGGTGACTTGCTTCTGGCAGTATTTAATAAGAAATCTTTGTTGTTCCTTATCCTGAATATTTATTTAATTGTTATAAATTGATTGCATTTAATGATGTTCTCTTATTATTCTACAGTCAATGTATTTATGTAAAATGATCGGTGTTCCGTCTCGGTTACATTTTAATATTTCCATACTCTTGCTTGCCTATTTACGGATGTAACGGTATTTGGATATAGCGATATAATTCATAGGGTCCGCCTAATATGGTTACACGCGGAGTTTACTGTAATTAGTTACCCTGTTGATCAAGCCTTACAGATGGTCATTGGAATTAGCACTGGTTCATGTCCAACCAAATTAAAAAAAAAGTCACAAATATGATATTGTACATTTTGTTTTCAGTCGTCACAGATTTGGACGGTTACAAGTGTATGATTGAGTTCCTGTTCTGTGCTTACAACATCTGAAGCAGAATTTCATTTAAAAAATCGACATTTATTTTTCAGTATAAAATGTTTATGTATGCCCCTTCAGCCGCTTGAATATATCTTCAGTTAGTTTCAATGCATTTGAATATATCATCAGTTAGTTTCAATGCATTTGAATATATCTTCAGTTAGTTTCAATGCCGTGCTCACTGTGTGCTCACAATCCATAGCTTGTGTTTTCAGGGCAGTTATCTTGTGCTTTGCCAAATCAATGTCATAAACAGCTAATTTTACAGCTAATTGTAATGCTGTGCTCTCAGTTTAATTTGCTTGTGATTTCAGGGCATTTATGGAGGGCGCAAGTGTTGTCTCCCCTGTTGGAGTACATAAGCAGTTGACGTACATGCTGAAAGAACAGGAAATCCTTAACCAGAAACGCATTGAGCTTGTTAATCAACTGAGGTAACCAGAATTCTCTCCCTTGGATTTTACTTGCCACTTAGTATAATGTTGAAATTTCTAATTCTGAAAATGGTGAAAAAACTATATATTTTTACAGTTGTTAAGAACCAGTAACAATAACAATAATAACAGACACAACTAATATGTATTTACTAAAGGTAAAGATGTTTTTCTTTTTGTCATTTATTTTGTAGATTAACTTTACATTTTTATTACGTTGTTGATGGTGTAAGATGCTTATATTTTAATTACAGAGATTTTATGCCACCATCTTCCACAAAGACATCTGTGTACCGCTGGAATAAAGGCATACAGGATGTTTCGCAGGAAATCGGTGGGTATACTTTGTGTACTAAGCTGTCGGTTTGAAAGTTGACATCCTTAAAATTTATTACAAATTTCATCCACACACAAAAAATACCAGTAGAAAGGGTACAATACGAGGGCTGTTTCATAAATTTGCGAAATTCTCGTCTCAAAAGTTTATTTTTCAATCACCTTAAACGAAACCACATGCACAAATTGTCTGTCACATATCCTATGATATTTTTTAATGGTTTTTTATTTAATTAAATTTATGGCAGATTTAGTGGTATTTATAGCAACCACTATTTAGCGACTTGAAGCACGCCAGTTTTTATAGATTTGAAACACACTCAAAGTGCTCTTGAATAGTCAAATGTTATGCATTTTTGGCGCGAAAGCGCCTGATGTTAGCGTCAAGTCGGACGATGTTGAGTTAGATTTTCAAATTTTGCTTTGGATTCAATCTCGGGTGGAAATATTTAAACAAATAAAAACTTCCATACATTACCAAAGTGTGAACAGACATTTGTGTACAAATGGCATTCGCGATTTAGGGAAGGTAGACACCCTGCCTATAGTCCGGACTTAGAACCCAATTGACTTCTGTTTATTTCCCGATCTTAAGAATGAACTGAGAGGACAACGCTTTGAAACATCGTTAGAAGTACGCAACAAATCGAGATTAATTATTTCATCATTTAATAAGGATTGATTCAGGGTTACATTTGACCAGTGGGTACATAGACATAGCAAGTGTGTTGCTTTAGGTGGTGACTATGTCCAGAAAGTGAACCACACTCTTCAATTTGACTTATAGGTGACGTTAAATTGACGTCGGCATGCTTCAAGTACTACATAATACTCGTGTTCAATGTTCCATATAAAATTGACTGTTCTGTGTATCACTATAATTTTAGGTCTGGAAGTCAGTCATAAGATATATTTTGTTTTTCGATAAATCATCAAAGGTAGAAGAAAAAGAGTAATTCCACGAATTTATAAAACAGCCCTCGTATAAATGGAAATTTAGAAATTGAAGAAACAAACTGCTTTTGTCTAAACTGAATTATGCAATTGTTGAATTTGAATTAACAGAGTTCAAAATAACAGTGTTTGAATGTATTGCGTTCTTCAGATACGAGCAATCAGATACATCTTTCCAAACTTCACAGGGAGTATGAGACTGTCTGCCAGGATTGTCTTGAAGAAATTGAGAAAATCAAGGTAATTATTGCTGTAACAAAGATACAAAAGGATGCTGTAGAATTATTTCTAAATTGAGACAATTGTGCTTAGAGCTAGTGGACACCGGAGTGTTCTCAGAAAATTGTTCAACAGTGATGATTGTTATAATTACGTGAATCTACAGTTTAACTTGTTACAATTATGGGTTCTACAGTGTTACTTGTTATTAGTAAGGTGATTTACAGTATTACTTATTTCTGTGTGTTACTAGTATAGGGTTTTACAGTGTTACTGGTAAATGTTAAGATCTACTGTCTTACTTGTTACCTGAGTAAGGTGTTCTACAGTATTACTTGTTACCTGAGTAAGGTGTTCTACAGTATTACTTATAGCTGCTTGTTACTAGTATAGGGTATTGCAGTATTACAGGTTACAGACAAGGTCTACAGTCTTATTTGTTACAAGTAAGGTTTCTACAGTATTACTTGCTGCTTGTTATCAGTATAGGGTTTGACAGTATTACTTATAGCTGCTTGTTATCAGTATAGGGTTTTACAGTATTACAGGTTACAAATAAGGTCTACAGTCTTACTCGTTACAGGTAAGGTTGTCTACAGTGTAACTTGATGTTGCCTGTTGTAGCTGGAGCTGGTGGACACAGGGGTGTGCTCAGAAAGCCGCGTCAAGTCTGTGGTGGAGGAGTTTATGATACCACTGGTGGGAGAGAGACAGCGCGTGTACGAGCAGAACCTCGAGACTATGGAGGTACCGAGGGTTTAATCATATTTGAACACAGACATTATAAAATGCCTTTCGTAAATAAGAAACAGTTTTCAGTCGAATAAAAGTCAATAATGTTCATTAGAACTAAAGCCAGTTTAAGATGTATTGCATGATATTCTATAGACTGCAGCTTTAAAGCTTTAAATAGATCAGAATTGAGCAAATTTAAAGCAGGATTAGAGCTACAAAAATGATCGGACATAAGTTCTGTAACACTGTTAGAAACGAACTATGAAGTTTGAACTGTACCCGTTCCCTTAACAGTTATTTTTCACTGGACTTTTGTCATCAACATTGTTGTTTGTTAATGAGAATTCTGGGCCGAATAGGGCCCCAATTCCTCCAGCTCCATTATTTATATTACAGGATATTTAAGTTCTAAGACATAAACCTTGATAAAATCTTTGTTTCCAAAAAAGTATTCTCGTTTCAATAAATATAGATTTGTTCGGTAAGTTATTTGCATAAGTTTTTTGCAGAGGGCTTACGGTAATAATTCAGCAGGAATTAATGCACATGCTTCTTGCGTATGCATATATATGTGTTAAAAAGGTATTGATTTGTCATTCGAGGCGTGAATTTGATGGGGAAAATATCTGGCGCAGGAAAAGGAAAGGATGAATACTGAAAAACCACACTCCCAACCATCAACCGTTTCATGCTCTGTAAACATTTGATAACTTCTTTTCATTAACGATAAATTTGACATTTACTTAGGTTTGGTCATATAAATAACGATGCTCTGAGTTTAAATTCAGTACCGTTAAAAGTCAATGCACTCTGCCACACCTATTTCCTCAACTTGACGGTTTGAAACTCCTTGGCTTAAGACGTCCATACAGGCGTTCATTCAGCGATGCACTCCAATATCCAAGAGCGCGAGCAGAATATTTGCTTTTATTTGTAAAAAAAAACTGTCAAATAGAAACACCTATGCCTATTGGGTCTTGGTTTTATTAATTTGTTGAATATGGTTTCAGATTAAGAAGAATTTTAAGAAAAATGACGATGATTAAAAAGGTTGAATTACACTTTTATTTTAATACCTGACCCGACCCAAATTTTCCAATGAGGAACCAAACTAGAGTTAATTTTTATGGAACCGAGAATGCGGGTATTTTCGGGTATCCATTGCATCCCTAATAACAGCTAAACTGTTGGATCTTATTGCAAAAATACATGTTCACTTTAATTCAACCAGTCATAAATCATTATGTGACCCTTACCCTGTTGAAAATGATCTTACATAACAAAAAGGCTGTTTGATCTAAATGCAGCAAGATCAGTTAATTTTAATTCAACCATTGATCAATTGTCAATATAGGACCACTTGCCTTGCCTTCTGTCAATATAATGAACGTACTTTATCCAAAATTGCTTTCATTACAGCAAAGCTGTTGGACCTACATGTAAATGCAGCAAGATTCCTTATGTGCCCACTGCTTCTTATAGTTTATAACTACATGTACATAAAGTGTCCCACGTGTTACTCTTACATTTGGAATCCGAGCATTCGGCAGACAACCTGTGCATCAAGCTGATTGAAGCTGTCATCGCAAACTGTACCCCACGTATTGTTGTAGAACACTTCCGGTCGACCATTGATGGTGGCTGAACCATTCACAAGACGAACTTGAATATTGGATGCTGCAAGTAGAATTACACACATAAACATTTTGTTCCAGACCATATAGAACATGATATCCTGAACATATAGAGCAGACAACAGAAACAGATATAAAACACTGTAGCTCTGCTATATCGTGATCTGTTATTCGCAATGCCCAGTATATTGTGAATCAGCTAGGGATCCTGTATTTTTCAGTTACTATAATAATTTTCCTATTACCCGACTTTCATAAATAAATCCAGTTGGTCGACATGTTTGCGCCTAAATCGCTACTCTTTCCTTGACAATTATGAAGTATGACAAACAATAACCAGACCCGTTTAACTTTAAAATTTATCAGTTTGACATCATCAACTTATATCGCGCTTGCCACCCATGACATCATCAGCTTATATCGTGCTTGCCACCCATGACATCATCAGCTTATATCGCGCTTGCCACCCATGACATCATCAGCTTATATCGCGCTTGCCACCCATGACATCATCAGCTTATATCGCGCTTGCCACCCATGACCACGACCTTTCACTGTTGTCGCTTTAATTAGCAGCCAAATAACACGCCGTCCACGTGGAATGGATAAATAAAGATTCCACTTAATGATAAAGGGAGGGTGTATAAGGTCACTGTATGTCATAGATCAATACTGACCTATCTAAAAGACAATAATTTTATCCATACAACGTAACAGTTTTAAACGAGGATATGTTAACTCCACATCGTACTCTGAGCCCACAGAATATATCGTGACCTAACATAACACACCCAGGAACTATAGACATACCCTGAGCCCAGCAAACATACCTAACAGAAAATACCTGGACAATAAGGAACAAAGCCTGAGCCCATAAAGCATACCTAGATTTTACACATCATACCATGATCCCATAGAACATACCCTGACCACATAGAACATATCCGGTACCCATAGAATATTCCTTACCGTATAATATGTATCCAGAGTATACAGAACATAACTTGAGTGCAATTTAAGAACATTCCCTGAACAGATGAAACATACACTGAACATAAGATAATACCCTTAACATAGAGAACATAACCTGAACATAAAGAATACACCTTGTACATGATGAATATCCTGTGCTGATAGAACATATCGTGACTATATAGTACATATCCTGAACAGAATTATAGAATAAACCATGAACATATAGAACCAGGGATCATTTTTTCTAGAAAGTCAATCAGTCCTAAGGTCCGCCGATCACGCTCATGTTGTATCCGAATTTTGTGTATCCGAAAATGGTGCATGACCGAACATGCGTATTTTAAAGTATAACAATTATCTTCAAAGCTTTCCCGCCTCAAACTTCAATAAATTTTCATGTCTATGTCTTTTGTGAGTTTTAACTTCACAAAAATGTAAAGATAATGCAATTCAATAAGTACAATAAAACACCCATTCTGTATCCCAATTCTGTGTATCCGAAAATAAAATATGTCCGAAATTGTGTATTTTAATTATTAATATAAACTACAAAGTTTCCATTCCTTAATCTTAATAAACTTTTAATTTCTATGTCCTTTATACGAGTTTTGCTGAACTAAAGTTAAAATATAATGTAATACAATATGGTCACTTTGTAATTTAAAATTAATTACATGACATCATGAACGTCAATTATGCCAACTAACAAATAAACTAGTTGTACTAAACGATGTTTAGATAGATTTCATATTAATATGTTATATCACAATTAATGCAGCACAGTACATAAAATTATTATGCAGCAAATACACGTACTCCACCGATCGGTCTGTACTTCTCCACGATAAAATCGTATCTGCCGGTGGATCAGTGATGCGTTAATGACCCCAGTCGTGTCACTATCGATGGATAATTGGAGTGCTTTTACTTTAGTTTATTGACTGTGTTATATTACTCCACCGATTACATAGAGACTGATAATAGCAGCCGCATGTAATAAACGAATAATGATTTTTGCTTCATTTTTTTCTTTATTGTATACAGGCTACAATATAGTAATTTCAATCGATAACTGTGTATCTTTGTAATTCTTTAAGTTCCAGTCAATGGTTAGAGTTTATTGAGTGTGTCATAATCACAATATCCATACATACTGTCAAAACATCTGAAACCAATTTAAAATCTACAGATAATTTCAACCTATCTTTTGAAAAGTTATACAATGTATTTCTAAACAAATCAGTTCAATAAAGATCCAGTGAAACATAGCTCAACAATGCAGCTATTATTTTTATTTCGTCAAACAGGTAGTTATGTTGAGACACTCACCGGGTTAACACACTACGCTATTTCGTTATATATTTGAGTCCAGGTGTCGGGATGTTTATTCGATATTGCTTTAAAATACTTTCAAAAAGTATTTACTTAACAGACTTCCACCTGTCGTTTTCTGAGCGAAAAACGGACCGATTTATTGGCATTACACTTGTCCCGGTATGTAGGCGGAAGGCCCCGTGTTGAAACTGTGCATAAATACAAGTCGCAAACCCTCTGTGACTTAATATTGACTTGTGTATAGACAAAGCACTATAATTGAATTAAAGTGTCTGTACGTAATAATATGCGCATTAAAATCGCATACATTATTTACATGTATATGTTTAACAGCCATGATAACAGACAATCACATCAGACAAGCAGAAATGCATGCAACTTATCTGAAACAGAAGTAAACAAGAGGGCCCTGAGGGCCCTAGGACGCTCACCTGAGACCTTGTAACCCGATTGGAATTTGCATCCCCGAGGCGTGGCTTATTTTATCCCAGGGGTATAAGTTGAACAACCTTGAACAAAATTTGGGCCTTGCGGGTTCAGGTAAAGATTTTTAGTCATTTTGCTATGTAAGTCTATATAAACCATGTGACCCCTCGGGGGGTGGCCAGATTGGAACCCAGGGGCATCATTTGAACAATCTTTAGAGAGGACCGCTATGCAATATTACGTTACAAGTATAGGAAAGATGTGGGCCTTGCCGTTTCAGACGAGAATATTTTTAAAGTAATTTTGCTATTTAAGTCTATATAAACCATTTGACCCCCCTGGGCGTGAGAGCAGTTTTAACCCCAGGGGCATAATTTGAACACTCTTTGTAGAGGACCACTATACAATGTTACATACCAAATGTGAAACCTCTAAGCCTTGCTGTTTCAGAGGACAAGAATTTTTAAGTCATTTTGCTATTTAAGTCTATATTAACCATGTGACCAATGGGGCGTGGTCTGTTTTGACCCATGAGGCATAATTTGAACAATCTTTGTAGAGTACCACTAAAGGATGTTTCGGTTTCAGATAAGAAGATTTTAAGACATTGTGCTAAGTTTATATAAACCATGTGACCCCCTGGGCGTGGCCAGTCTTGACCCCAGGGGCATAATTTGAACAATCTTTGTAGAGGACCACTATAGGATGTTACATACCAAATATGAAACCTCTGGGCCTTGTGGTTTAAGAGGAGGAGACTTTAAAAGTCATTTGCTATATATTCAATATAAACCATGTTGCCCCGGGGTGTGGCCCGTTTGACCCCAGGGGCATAATTTGAACAAACTTTTTAAAGGACCACTTAAGGATGTTACATACCAAATATGAAACCTCTGGCCCTTGCAATTTCAGAGGAGAAGATTTTAAAAGTCATTTTGCTATATATTATAAATAAGCCATGAGACCCCCGGGGCGTGGCCAGTTTTGACCCCAGGGGCATAATTTGAACAATCTTTGTAGAGGACCACTATATATGGGCCTTGTGGTTTCAGAGGAGAATAGCGTTTTATCAAGACCTAATCAGCGCGGCGCCGTGCCACGCCCCTTTGTTGATCCGCCACCCTGCCCTTTTCAAAGGCAATTAGCACATGGTGCCCTCTTATCTATTGACTGTATTACCCTTAACGAGGGCCATTTGTGATGACATGTTATAGTATATTAGTGTGCAAAAAACTGATAAGATCAGCTGTAGGGGGGGTCAGCTTATAAGTTTGTGTCTAGATACAATAAAACATGCTGATTTTATTTTAAAATTGAACGTAAATTGTTTGCTTTTTACAGCCTCGATTTCATATGCAATTGATAAAATGTTTATGTTTTGTCAATATTTATCATAAACTTAATACCAACGGGCAGAATGCATATAAATTTATACTCAATGTGGTCTTTAATCACTAATTATAAGAAAACAACTTGTGTATACAATATTTCTTCAATCACAAACAAAAATCTATGAAAACACAAACTAGCTATTATTTCGGACAAACATATTCGGATACATCAATTCAATCCGAATTTCAATGATTTCTAAATTTTTAATCTTGACTATAGCTACTCATCGTTAATGAAAATATTAGTACCATCAGCAACAACATATAAAACATAATGGTGAAAATAATTTCCTACAATAAAAAAGATGAAAAATAAAATTTCATAATTGGTTTTAAATATTACTTCAGAAAAAAAATTACTAAAACATAATATGCCCTTTTTAACAGTGCCACCGCACACAAAATGCCCTTTTTCCAAGTCAAGCGCCATGCCCTTCTGCCCTTCTAGGTTAAACACTAGAGGAGAAGAGTTTTGAAGTCATTTTGCTATATATTCTATATAAACCATGTGACCCCCGGGGCGTGGCCCATTTTGACTCCAGGGGCATAATTTGAACAAACTTTGTATACAACCACTAAAGGATGTTACATACCAAATATGAAACCTCTGGGCCTTGCGGTTTCAAAAGAGAAGATTTTAAAAGTTATTTTGCTATATATTCTATATAAACCATGAAACCCCCGGGCGTGGCCCGTTTTGACCCCAGGGGCATAATTTGAACAATCTTTGTAGAGGACCACTATAGGATGTTACATACCAAATATGAAACCCTGGGCCTTGTGGTTTCAGAGGAGAAGATTTTTAAAGTCATTTTGCTATATATTCAATATAGACCATGTGACCCCCGGGGCGTGGCCTGTTTTGACCCCAGGGGTATTATTTGAACCATCTTTGTAGAGGACCTCTAGAGGATGTCACATACATGTCAAATATGAAAGGTCTGAGCCTTGCGGTTTCATAGAAGAAGATTTTAAAAGTTTTCACTTTTTAAATATATTTTTAGCTCTGGTGACCTACATATTCAGCGGACCAGAAAGATTTGAACAACTTTGAAAGAGGTCCACCCAAGGATCATTCCTGTGAAGTTTGGTGAAAATCTGCCAAGCGGTTTAGGAGGAGATGTTGTTTGAATGAAAAGTTGACGATGCACACACGTACGCACGCACGCAAGACAGACAACGGGCGAACACAAAAGCTCACCATGAGCACTTTGTGCTCAGGTGAGATAAAAAGCTAACAAGCATTATAAACAGATTTTTTTTAATGTTCCGTATCAATTGTATTATTTCAAACTGTATGTGTATGGAATGTGCACTGTGTCCAGTCTCCAATAAAATTCCATCAACCTTTATGATTGTATGGTACATTTTAAAGATTTGTTCATATTTATAAACATGCATTTGCACTTTTTTGGCAGACAGGTGTAGCCAGATTAAAATATACATTATACTATTGTTCAAATGGTGTTAATAGCGTTTAATTATATATAACTTTTAGAGGGGATATTTATATTTTATACGGTATCTTTAGTTTACAATGTTGATCTTAGCCTCCACGTTCGTTCTCTAGTTAAACCAATGTCGTTGGTGAAACTTTACATGTCCAACATTAACAAGTCTTCTCTGTAGAGTCGGTGAGCTATATGTTTTCTGTAGCATGCCCTTAAAATCACCCTAATAACTGGGTAACCTAATAACTTAAAAGTTATAAAGTTATTTAACCAAGTTAGTTTGAAACACCGCCAGTAGTGTTGTCGAACTACTTATCTAAGCTATTCTTGTTTTCGATATGAAACATGTTAAACTCCACTAGTCACGAAAACGCATATTGCGATATCTTGCATATAATGATGCTGAGTCCAAGGTCCCCCCCTACCGTATTTACCCTATGTATTGGGACACTTAAAAATAATTACAATTTTTCTTGTCCCAATATAAAGGGTCATAAAAAATTAATTCCCTAAAATGTGTCCCAAAATATAGGGTAATTATTCGACCCAATGTATTTTCACACACACACCGCATGCTTAACTGAGTGGAGCATGTCAATTAAGAACACTGGGTAGTATAGTGTGTTAGTAGTACACAGTTTGCACCACCCGTCAATTAAACAGGCCCTAGACATGTTTGTTTAGCGATAAGAACGCCTCATGTGGCACACTAATTGGCTTCATGAGAGACCCCGATACTACCGGGTAGTTACCTTAATACTGGTAACTGTTATTTGACATTAATTGAAAATTTTATAGTTTGTTATAACAAGTTCAATAAATTATTTAATATGAATATCATTTTACGCACATGACGTAATACAAGCATTAAAATTTTGAAAACGGTATTCTTTGTAGTTTTTATTATATAAAAGGGGTACACTCTTATTATTTGCAGCATATCTATTGCAATATACAGTGTACAGTAGATCTATACTACTCTGATCATATTGAAATTGAGAGATATTTATTTTAAACTGGCAAAATTGAAGACAATTTACCATCATATTTTTGTGTCCCAATATTTATGGACAAGAAAAATTTCAAATTCCAGAAGTGTCCCAATATTAAGGGACTCAAAAAATAATTATTTTTCCAAAAAATAGGGGTGTCCCAATATAAAGGGTTAATATGGTCATGTCTATATATTTCAATTGATCTAACTTTAGTTGTAACGATATCGTATGTAACGAAGTTTCGGGTATAACGATGGTGTTTTCACGGCCCAGTCTCAAATATTCCTTTTTATTGCGATACTTTGGAGTCTGTTTTAGGTGTGAAAAACAATGCTCTGCGTTTATCAGGTTGAGTAATCAGGTATACCGTCACCCTAATTGAATAATCAGTGCTATTCATTAATGCTATTTAATTAACCACTATTTATCAGCGAACTAATTCATTATAAATATTGGAGAATTAGTGCTTAAATAGTGAGTAAAAAATTATCAAAAACCTTAATAAATAGGTAGACATTCTGATCGGAAAAATTGCAATGACATATCGTGAATATTTCAGTTCAATACGTAAGAAATAACAACATGATGTAAACGTTGGGGAAGTTCCATGTACATATGTGTTTCTTACAATTCACAGGTAAATTCCTTATTGGACACCCTTATCAAATCCCAGATTAAACTGGACATGTTTGCTCATAGTATATTGACCGAATTGCAATGAATGAAATGGTCAACAAATACACTACACATACAAAACAGATCTTTGGTTATAACCGTGTTATCAGTTTCTTGTACAAGTTTACAGACACCAAAGCAATATGCAATTGTAGCAGCGTTTTTTCTCACCACTTTGGGAATGGTACCGGTACTGGTCAAATTGGGAAAATGAGCGGCTTTTTTGGCCAAATTGGGAATTTAACCAGTTTCATCAAAACTGTTTAAAAGGATGTAAAAACAGTAAGTTTCAATAAATAAACCCTAGAACAATTTGTTCCATTAATTCTTTAACTTGCATTCAAGTCAGACTATGGTTTTAAATGCTGGTGAGTATCAACCTGAACAACTTGCACCAGAGAGACACAAGTTTGCTCTCGGACTCGACACTGACACTGTCTGTGTCAATGCTTGACAGAACATAAACAAAAGTACTAGTATCTTCAGCCTTTAATGACGGTTGTGGATCTATACTTTCTGCTTTGCCATAAAAGCCATAGCTAGATAACAGAGTGTTATGAATTGCCATGTCTTATCAATGACATTCGTGAAAATGCGTTACAATTCAGCTCATTCCCAGTCTCACTCGATACAGCGCAACCAAACATTGCAGCGGTTACTTCCCTTAGCCGTTAACAGTAATTTGAGCTGTGCGCAGAGGTTTACGCTTGGGAAAACAAAAGTAAAATACAGGAACATAGTCGATCTTTTAGGGTCTTTTTGGATTTGTTTCTTACATCTGGAATTTTTTAACTTCAATATGGGAAATATGACCAGAAAATCAGGTTGGAATAGTACCGTTTTCCGGTACAGACTTTATATTGCGGAAAAATGCTGATTGTAGTTGTATTTATAATTAGGCCTTACCAATGTTACATACCAAATATGAAACCTCTGGGCATTGTGGTTTCAGAGGAGGAAATTTATAGTCATATTCTATATAAACAATGTGACCCCCGGGGGCGTGGCCCATTTCGACCCCAGGGGTATTATTTGAACAATCTTTGTACAGGATCTCTAGAGGATGTCACATATCAAATATGAAAGGTCTGAGCCTTGCGGTTTCATAGAAGAAGATTTTTAAAGTTTTCACCTTTTAAATCTATTTTTAGCTCTGGTGACATACATATTCAGCAGACCGGAAAGATTTGAACAACTTTGAAAGAGGTCCACCCAAGGATCATTTCCTTTGAAGTTTGGAGAAAATCTGCCAAGCGGTTTAGGAGGAGATGTCGTTTGAATGAAAAGTTGACGACGCATACACGCACGCACGATATACAACGGGCGATCACAAAAGCTCACCATGAGCACTTTGTGCTCAGGTGAGATAAAAAGCTAACAAGCATTATGAACAGGTTTTTTTAAATGTTCCGTATCAATTGTATTATTTCAAACAGTATGTGTATGGAATGTGCACTGTGTCCAGTCTCCTATAAAATTCCATCAACCTTTATGATTGTATAGTACATTTTATATATTTGTTCATATTTATAAACATGCATTTGCACTTTTTTGGCAGACAGGTGTAGCCGGATTAAAATATACATTATACTATTGTTCGAATGGTGTTAATAGCGTTTAATTATATAGAACTTTTAGAGGGGATATTTATATTTCATACGGTATCTTTAGTTTACAATGTTGATCTTAGCCTCCACGTTCGTTCTCTAGGTTAACCAATGTCGTTGGTGAAACTTTCCATGTCCGACACTAACAAGTGTTTTCCATGGAGTTGGTTAGCTATTTGTTTTCTGTAGCATGCCCTTAAAATCACCCTAATAACTGGGTAACCTAATAACTTAAAAATTATAAAGTTAGTTCGAATCACCGCCAGTAGCGTTGTCAAACTACTTTTCTAAGTTATTCTTGTTTTCGATATGAAACATGTTTGAATCCTTTACCATACAATATAAAAAACATTGTTGATTCAGCCTTACGTATCTTTCAAATACTTCACAGAATATGACTTTAACCGTCTACCCACATGACTATTACATGAGAACAAGCGACATTTAGACATTTAGACGCGTGAAGTTTTAAAGATGGGCAGTGCGATCGATATACAGTAAACTCCACTAGTCACGAAAACGCTTATTGCGATATATTGCATATAATGATGCTGAGTCCAAGGTCCCCCCCTACCGTATTTACCCTATGTATTGGGACACTTAAAAATAATTACAATTTTTCTTGTCCCAATATAAAGGGTCATAAAAAAAATAATTCCCTAAAATGTGTCCCAAAATATAGGGTAATTATTTGACCCAAAGTATTTTCACACAAACACCTATTGCCGTTATGCCGCGTGCTTAACTGAGTGGAGCGTGTCAGTTATGAACACCGGGTAGTATAGTGTGTTAGTAGTACACAGTTTGCACCACCGGTCAATGAAACAGGCCCTAGACATGTTTGTTTAGCGATAAAAATGCCTCATGTGGCACACTAATTGGCTTCATGTGAGACCCGACAATTATCACATACTACCGGGTAATCACCTTAATACTGGTAACTGTTAATTGACATTAATTGAAATTTTTCAATAAATTATTTAATATGAATATCATTTTACGCACATGACGTAATACAAGCATTAAAATTTTGAAAACGGTATTCTTTGTAGTTTGCATTATATAAAAGGGGTACACTCTTATTATTTGCAGCATATCTATTGCAATATACAGTGTACAGTAGATCTATACTACTCTGATCATATTGAAATTGAGAGATATTTATTTTAAACTGGCAAAATTGAAGACAATTTACCATCATATTTTTGTGTCCCAATATTTATGGACAAGAAAAATTTCAAATTCCAGAAGTGTCCCAATATTAAGGGACTCAAAAAATAATTATTTTTCCGAACAATAGGGGTGCACCAATATAAAGGGTTAATATGGTCATGTCTATATATTTCAATTGATCTAACTTTGGTTGTAACGATATCGTATGTAACGAAGTTTCGGGTATAACGATGGTGTTTTCACGGCCCAGTCAAATATTCTCTTATTATTGCGATACTTTGGAGTCGTTTTAGGTGTGAAAAACAAAAACCAGATATACGGTCAGCCTAATTGAATAATCAGTGCTATTCATGAATGCTATTTAATTAACCACTATTTATCAGCGAACTTATATATTATAAATATTGGAGAATTAGTGCTTAAATAGTAAGTAAAAAAATGTAGACATTCTGTTCAGAAAAATTGCAATGACATATCGTGAATATTTCAATTCAATACGTAAGAAATAACTACATGATGTAAATGTTGTGGAAGATCCATGTATGCATGCGTTTCGTACAATTCACAGGTAAATTCCTTATTAGACACTCTTATCAAATCCCAGATTAAACATGACATGTGTGCTCACAGTATATTGACCAAATTGCAATGTATGAAATGGTCAACAAATACACTACACATACAAAACAGATCTTTGGTTTATATATAACCGTGTTATCAGTTTCTTGTACAAGTTTACACACACCAAAGCAATATGCAATTGTAGCAGCGTTTGTTCTCACCACTGGGAATGGTACCGGTACTGGTCAAATTGGGAAAATGAGCGGCTTTTTTGGCCAAATTGGGAATTTAACCAGTTTCATCAAAACTGTTTAAAAGGATGTAAAAACAGTAAGTTTCAATAAATAAACCCTAACAATTTGTTCCATTAATTCTTTAACTTGCATTCAAGTCAGACTATGGTTTTAAATGCTGGTGGGTATCAACCTGCACAACTTGCACCAGAGAGACACAAGTTTGCTCTCGGACTCGACACTGACACTGTCTGTGTCGATGCTTGACAGAACATAAACAAAAGTACTAGTATCTTCCGCCTTTAATGACGGTTGTGGATCTATACTTTCTGCTTTGCCATAAAAGCCATAGCTAGATAACAGAGTGTTATGAATTGCCATGTCTTATCAATGACATTCGCGAAAATGCGTTACAATTCAGCTCATTCCCAGTCTCACTCGATACAGCGCAACCAAACATTGCAGCGGTTACTTCCCTTAGCCGTTAACAGTAATTTGAGCTGTGCGCAGAGGTTTACGCTTGGGAAAACAAAAGTAAATTACAGGAACATAGTCGATCTTTTAGGGTCTTTTTGGATTTGTTTCTTACATTTGGAATTTTTTAATTCAATATGGGAAATAAGACCAGAAAATCAGGTTGGGAATAGTACCGTTTTCCGGTACAGACTTTATATAGCGGAAAAATGCTGATTGTAGTTGTATTTATAATTAGGCCTTACTACTGTTACATACCAAATATGAAACCTCTGGGCATTGTGGTTTCAGAGGAGGAAATTTATAGTCATATTCTATATAAACAATGTGACCCCCGGGGCGTGGCCCATTTCGACCCCAGGGTATTATTTGAACAATCTTTGTACAGGACCTCTAGAGGATGTCACATATCAAATATGAAAGGTCTGAGCCTTGCGGTTTCATAGAAGAAGATTTTTAAAGTTTTCACCTTTTAAATCTATTTTTAGCTCTGGTGACCTACATATTCAGCGGACCGGAAAGATTTGAACAACTTTGAAAGAGGTCCACCCAAGGATCATTCCTTTGAAGTGTGGAGAAAATCTGCCAAGCGGTTTAGGAGGAGATGTCGTTTGAATGAAAAGTTTACGACGCATACACGCCCGCACGATATACAACGGGCGATCACAAAAGCTCACCATGAGCACTTTGTTCTCAGGTGAGATAAAAAGCTAACAAGCATTATGAACAGGTTTTTTTAAATGTTCCGTATCAATTGTATTATTTCAAACAGTATGTGTATGGAATGTGCACTGTGTCCAGTCTCCTATAAAATTCCATCAACCTTTATGATTGTATAGTACATTTTATATATTTGTTCATATTTATAAACATGCATTTGCACTTTTTTGGCAGACAGGTGTAGCCGGATTAAAATATACATTATACTATTGTTCGAATGGTGTTAATAGCGTTTAATTATATAGAACTTTTAGAGGGGATATTTATATTTCATACGGTATCTTTAGTTTACAATGTTGATCTTAGCCTCCACGTTCGTTCTCTAGGTTAACCAATGTCGTTGGTGAAACTTTCCATGTCCGACACTAACAAGTGTTTTCCATGGAGTTGGTTAGCTATTTGTTTTCTGTAGCATGCCCTTAAAATCACCCTAATAACTGGGTAACCTAATAACTTAAAAATTATAAAGTTAGTTCGAATCACCGCCAGTAGCGTTGTCAAACTACTTTTCTAAGTTATTCTTGTTTTCGATATGAAACATGTTTGAATCCTTTACCATACAATATAAAAAACATTGTTGATTCAGCCTTACGTATCTTTCAAATACTTCACAGAATATGACTTTAACCGTCTACCCACATGACTATTACATGAGAACAAGCGACATTTAGACATTTAGACGCGTGAAGTTTTAAAGATGGGCAGTGCGATCGATATACAGTAAACTCCACTAGTCACGAAAACGCTTATTGCGATATATTGCATATAATGATGCTGAGTCCAAGGTCCCCCCCTACCGTATTTACCCTATGTATTGGGACACTTAAAAATAATTACAATTTTTCTTGTCCCAATATAAAGGGTCATAAAAAAAATAATTCCCTAAAATGTGTCCCAAAATATAGGGTAATTATTTGACCCAAAGTATTTTCACACAAACACCTATTGCCGTTATGCCGCGTGCTTAACTGAGTGGAGCGTGTCAGTTATGAACACCGGGTAGTATAGTGTGTTAGTAGTACACAGTTTGCACCACCGGTCAATGAAACAGGCCCTAGACATGTTTGTTTAGCGATAAAAATGCCTCATGTGGCACACTAATTGGCTTCATGTGAGACCCGACAATTATCACATACTACCGGGTAATCACCTTAATACTGGTAACTGTTAATTGACATTAATTGAAATTTTTCAATAAATTATTTAATATGAATATCATTTTACGCACATGACGTAATACAAGCATTAAAATTTTGAAAACGGTATTCTTTGTAGTTTGCATTATATAAAAGGGGTACACTCTTATTATTTGCAGCATATCTATTGCAATATACAGTGTACAGTAGATCTATACTACTCTGATCATATTGAAATTGAGAGATATTTATTTTAAACTGGCAAAATTGAAGACAATTTACCATCATATTTTTGTGTCCCAATATTTATGGACAAGAAAAATTTCAAATTCCAGAAGTGTCCCAATATTAAGGGACTCAAAAAATAATTATTTTTCCGAACAATAGGGGTGCACCAATATAAAGGGTTAATATGGTCATGTCTATATATTTCAATTGATCTAACTTTGGTTGTAACGATATCGTATGTAACGAAGTTTCGGGTATAACGATGGTGTTTTCACGGCCCAGTCAAATATTCTCTTATTATTGCGATACTTTGGAGTCGTTTTAGGTGTGAAAAACAAAAACCAGATATACGGTCAGCCTAATTGAATAATCAGTGCTATTCATGAATGCTATTTAATTAACCACTATTTATCAGCGAACTTATATATTATAAATATTGGAGAATTAGTGCTTAAATAGTAAGTAAAAAAATGTAGACATTCTGTTCAGAAAAATTGCAATGACATATCGTGAATATTTCAATTCAATACGTAAGAAATAACTACATGATGTAAATGTTGTGGAAGATCCATGTATGCATGCGTTTCGTACAATTCACAGGTAAATTCCTTATTAGACACTCTTATCAAATCCCAGATTAAACATGACATGTGTGCTCACAGTATATTGACCAAATTGCAATGTATGAAATGGTCAACAAATACACTACACATACAAAACAGATCTTTGGTTTATATATAACCGTGTTATCAGTTTCTTGTACAAGTTTAC
The DNA here is from genome assembly GCA_027627225.1 of Congeria kusceri. Classification (NCBI taxonomy): domain Eukaryota; kingdom Metazoa; phylum Mollusca; class Bivalvia; order Myida; family Dreissenidae; genus Congeria; species Congeria kusceri. Next base: position 28,856,947 of record CM051030.1, on the reverse strand, counting down.
ACACACCAAAGCAATATGCAATTGTAGCAGCGTTTGTTCTCACCACTGGGAATGGTACCGGTACTGGTCAAATTGGGAAAATGAGCGGCTTTTTTGGCCAAATTGGGAATTTAACCAGTTTCATCAAAACTGTTTAAAAGGATGTAAAAACAGTAAGTTTCAATAAATAAACCCTAACAATTTGTTCCATTAATTCTTTAACTTGCATTCAAGTCAGACTATGGTTTTAAATGCTGGTGGGTATCAACCTGCACAACTTGCACCAGAGAGACACAAGTTTGCTCTCGGACTCGACACTGACACTGTCTGTGTCGATGCTTGACAGAACATAAACAAAAGTACTAGTATCTTCCGCCTTTAATGACGGTTGTGGATCTATACTTTCTGCTTTGCCATAAAAGCCATAGCTAGATAACAGAGTGTTATGAATTGCCATGTCTTATCAATGACATTCGCGAAAATGCGTTACAATTCAGCTCATTCCCAGTCTCACTCGATACAGCGCAACCAAACATTGCAGCGGTTACTTCCCTTAGCCGTTAACAGTAATTTGAGCTGTGCGCAGAGGTTTACGCTTGGGAAAACAAAAGTAAATTACAGGAACATAGTCGATCTTTTAGGGTCTTTTTGGATTTGTTTCTTACATTTGGAATTTTTTAATTCAATATGGGAAATAAGACCAGAAAATCAGGTTGGGAATAGTACCGTTTTCCGGTACAGACTTTATATAGCGGAAAAATGCTGATTGTAGTTGTATTTATAATTAGGCCTTACTACTGTTACATACCAAATATGAAACCTCTGGGCATTGTGGTTTCAGAGGAGGAAATTTATAGTCATATTCTATATAAACAATGTGACCCCCGGGGCGTGGCCCATTTCGACCCCAGGGTATTATTTGAACAATCTTTGTACAGGACCTCTAGAGGATGTCACATATCAAATATGAAAGGTCTGAGCCTTGCGGTTTCATAGAAGAAGATTTTTAAAGTTTTCACCTTTTAAATCTATTTTTAGCTCTGGTGACCTACATATTCAGCGGACCGGAAAGATTTGAACAACTTTGAAAGAGGTCCACCCAAGGATCATTCCTTTGAAGTGTGGAGAAAATCTGCCAAGCGGTTTAGGAGGAGATGTCGTTTGAATGAAAAGTTTACGACGCATACACGCCCGCACGATATACAACGGGCGATCACAAAAGCTCACCATGAGCACTTTGTTCTCAGGTGAGATAAAAAGCTAACAAGCATTATGAACAGGTTTTTTTAAATGTTTCGTATCAATTGTATTATTTCAAACAGTATGTGTATGGAATGTGCACTGTGTCCAGTCTCCTATAAAATTCCATCAACCTTTATGATTGTATAGTACATTTTATATATTTGTTCATATTTATAAACATGCATTTGCACTTTTTTGGCAGACAGGTGTAGCCGGATTAAAATATACATTATACTATTGTTCGAATGGTGTTAATAGCGTTTAATTATATAGAACTTTTAGAGGGGATATTTATATTTCATACGGTATCTTTAGTTTACAATGTTGATCTTAGCCTCCACGTTCGTTCTCTAGGTTAACCAATGTCGTTGGTGAAACTTTCCATGTCCGACACTAACAAGTGTTTTCCATGGAGTTGGTTAGCTATTTGTTTTCTGTAGCATGCCCTTAAAATCACCCTAATAACTGGGTAACCTAATAACTTAAAAATTATAAAGTTAGTTCGAATCACCGCCAGTAGCGTTGTCAAACTACTTTTCTAAGTTATTCTTGTTTTCGATATGAAACATGTTTGAATCCTTTACCATACAATATAAAAAACATTGTTGATTCAGCCTTACGTATCTTTCAAATACTTCACAGAATATGACTTTAACCGTCTACCCACATGACTATTACATGAGAACAAGCGACATTTAGACATTTAGACGCGTGAAGTTTTAAAGATGGGCAGTGCGATCGATATACAGTAAACTCCACTAGTCACGAAAACGCTTATTGCGATATATTGCATATAATGATGCTGAGTCCAAGGTCCCCCCCTACCGTATTTACCCTATGTATTGGGACACTTAAAAATAATTACAATTTTTCTTGTCCCAATATAAAGGGTCATAAAAAAAATAATTCCCTAAAATGTGTCCCAAAATATAGGGTAATTATTTGACCCAAAGTATTTTCACACAAACACCTATTGCCGTTATGCCGCGTGCTTAACTGAGTGGAGCGTGTCAGTTATGAACACCGGGTAGTATAGTGTGTTAGTAGTACACAGTTTGCACCACCGGTCAATGAAACAGGCCCTAGACATGTTTGTTTAGCGATAAAAATGCCTCATGTGGCACACTAATTGGCTTCATGTGAGACCCGACAATTATCACATACTACCGGGTAATCACCTTAATACTGGTAACTGTTAATTGACATTAATTGAAATTTTTCAATAAATTATTTAATATGAATATCATTTTACGCACATGACGTAATACAAGCATTAAAATTTTGAAAACGGTATTCTTTGTAGTTTGCATTATATAAAAGGGGTACACTCTTATTATTTGCAGCATATCTATTGCAATATACAGTGTACAGTAGATCTATACTACTCTGATCATATTGAAATTGAGAGATATTTATTTTAAACTGGCAAAATTGAAGACAATTTACCATCATATTTTTGTGTCCCAATATTTATGGACAAGAAAAATTTCAAATTCCAGAAGTGTCCCAATATTAAGGGACTCAAAAAATAATTATTTTTCCGAACAATAGGGGTGCACCAATATAAAGGGTTAATATGGTCATGTCTATATATTTCAATTGATCTAACTTTGGTTGTAACGATATCGTATGTAACGAAGTTTCGGGTATAACGATGGTGTTTTCACGGCCCAGTCAAATATTCTCTTATTATTGCGATACTTTGGAGTCGTTTTAGGTGTGAAAAACAAAAACCAGATATACGGTCAGCCTAATTGAATAATCAGTGCTATTCATGAATGCTATTTAATTAACCACTATTTATCAGCGAACTTATATATTATAAATATTGGAGAATTAGTGCTTAAATAGTAAGTAAAAAAATGTAGACATTCTGTTCAGAAAAATTGCAATGACATATCGTGAATATTTCAATTCAATACGTAAGAAATAACTACATGATGTAAATGTTGTGGAAGATCCATGTATGCATGCGTTTCGTACAATTCACAGGTAAATTCCTTATTAGACACTCTTATCAAATCCCAGATTAAACATGACATGTGTGCTCACAGTATATTGACCAAATTGCAATGTATGAAATGGTCAACAAATACACTACACATACAAAACAGATCTTTGGTTTATATATAACCGTGTTATCAGTTTCTTGTACAAGTTTACACACACCAAAGCAATATGCAATTGTAGCAGCGTTTGTTCTCACCACTGGGAATGGTACCGGTACTGGTCAAATTGGGAAAATGAGCGGCTTTTTTGGCCAAATTGGGAATTTAACCAGTTTCATCAAAACTGTTTAAAAGGATGTAAAAACAGTAAGTTTCAATAAATAAACCCTAACAATTTGTTCCATTAATTCTTTAACTTGCATTCAAGTCAGACTATGGTTTTAAATGCTGGTGGGTATCAACCTGCACAACTTGCACCAGAGAGACACAAGTTTGCTCTCGGACTCGACACTGACACTGTCTGTGTCGATGCTTGACAGAACATAAACAAAAGTACTAGTATCTTCCGCCTTTAATGACGGTTGTGGATCTATACTTTCTGCTTTGCCATAAAAGCCATAGCTAGATAACAGAGTGTTATGAATTGCCATGTCTTATCAATGACATTCGCGAAAATGCGTTACAATTCAGCTCATTCCCAGTCTCACTCGATACAGCGCAACCAAACATTGCAGCGGTTACTTCCCTTAGCCGTTAACAGTAATTTGAGCTGTGCGCAGAGGTTTACGCTTGGGAAAACAAAAGTAAATTACAGGAACATAGTCGATCTTTTAGGGTCTTTTTGGATTTGTTTCTTACATTTGGAATTGTTTAATTCAATATGGGAAATAAGACCAGAAAATCAGGTTGGGAATAGTACCGTTTTCCGGTACAGACTTTATATAGCGGAAAAATGCTGATTGTAGTTGTATTTATAATTAGGCCTTACTACTGTTACATACCAAATATGAAACCTCTGGGCATTGTGGTTTCAGAGGAGGAAATTTATAGTCATATTCTATATAAACAATGTGACCCCCGGGGCGTGGCCCATTTCGACCCCAGGGTATTATTTGAACAATCTTTGTACAGGACCTCTAGAGGATGTCACATATCAAATATGAAAGGTCTGAGCCTTGCGGTTTCATAGAAGAAGATTTTTAAAGTTTTCACCTTTTAAATCTATTTTTAGCTCTGGTGACCTACATATTCAGCGGACCGGAAAGATTTGAACAACTTTGAAAGAGGTCCACCCAAGGATCATTCCTTTGAAGTGTGGAGAAAATCTGCCAAGCGGTTTAGGAGGAGATGTCGTTTGAATGAAAAGTTTACGACGCATACACGCCCGCACGATATACAACGGGCGATCACAAAAGCTCACCATGAGCACTTTGTTCTCAGGTGAGATAAAAAGCTAACAAGCATTATGAACAGATTTTTTTTAATGTTCCGTATCAATTGTATTATTTCAAACAGTATGTGTATGGAATGTGCACTGTGTCCAGTCTCCTATAAAATTCCATCAACCTTTATGATTGTATAGTACATTTTTTATATTTGTTCATATTTATAAACATGCATTTGCACTTTTTTGGCAGACAGGTGTAGCCGATTAAAATATACATTATACTATTGTTCGAATGGTGTTAATAGCGTTTAATTATATAGAACTTTTAGAGGGGATATTTATATTTCATACGGTATCTTTAGTTTACAATGTTGATCTTAGCCTCCACGTTCGTTCTCTAGGTTAACCAATGTCGTTGGTGAAACTTTCCATGTCCGACACTAACAAGTGTTCTCCATGGAGTTGGTTAGCTATTTGTTTTCTGTAGCATGCCCTTAAATCACCCTAATAACTGGGTAACCTAATAACTTAAAAATTATAAAGTTATTTTACCAAGTTAGTTCGAATCACCGTCAGTAGCGTTGTCAAACTACTTTTCTAAGTTATTCTTGTTTTCGATATGAAACAGGTTTGAATCCTTTACCATACACTATAAAAGAAATTGTTGATTCAGCCTTACGTATCTTTCAAATACTTCACAGAATATGACTTTAACCGTCTACCGACATGACTATTACATGAGAACAAGCGACATTTAGACGCGTGAAGTTTTAAAGATGGGCAGTGCGATTGATATACAGTAAACTCCACTAGTCACGAAAACGCTTATTGTGATATATTGCAAATAATGATGCTGAGTCCAAGGTCCCCCCCTACCGTATTTACCCTATGTATTGGGACACTTAAAAATAATTACAATTTTTCTTGTCCCAATATAAAGGGTCATAAAAAAAATAATTCCCTAAAATGTGTCCCAAAATATAGGGTAATTATTTGACCCAAAGTATTTTCACACAAACACCTATTGCCGTTATGCCGCGTGCTTAACTGAGTGGAGCGTGTCAGTTATGAACACCGGGTAGTATAGTGAGTTAGTGGTACACAGTTTGCACCACCGGTCAATGAAACAGGCCCTAGACATGTTTGTTTAGCGATAAAAATGCCTCATGTGGCACACTAATTGGCTTCATGTGAGACCCGACAATTATCACATACTACCGGGTAATCACCTTAATACTGGTAACTGTTAATTGACATTAATTGAAATTTTTCAATAAATTATTTAATATGAATATCATTTTACGCACATGACGTAATACATGCATTAAAATTTTGAAAACGGTATTCTTTGTAGTTTGCATTATATAAAAGGGGTACACTCTTATTATTTGCAGCATATCTATTGCAATATACAGTGTACAGTAGATCTATACTACTCTGATCATATTGAAATTGAGAGATATTTATTTTAAACTGGCAAAATTGAAGACAATTTACCATCATATTTTTGTGTCCCAATATTTATGGACAAGAAAAATTTCAAATTCCAGAAGTGTCCCAATATTAAGGGACTCAAAAAATAATTATTTTTCCAAAAAATAGGGGTGCCCCAATATAAAGGGTTAATATGGTCATGTCTATATATTTCAATTGATCTAACTTTGGTTGTAACGATATCGTATATAACGAAGTTTCGGGTATAACGATGGTGTTTTCACGGCCCAGTCAAATATTCTCTTATTATTGCGATACTTTGGAGTCAGTTTTAGGTGTGAAAAACAAAACCAGATATACGGTCAGCCTAATTGAATAATCAGTGCTATTCATGAATGCTATTTAATTAACCACTATTTATCAGCGAAGTTATATATTATAAATATTGGAGAATTAGTGCTTAAATAGTAAGTAAAAAAATGTAGACATTCTGTTCAGAAAAATTGCAATGACATATCGTGAATATTTCAATTCAATACGTAAGAAATAACTACATGATGTAAATGTTGTGGAAGATCCATGTATGCATGCGTTTCGTACAATTCACAGGTAAATACCTTATTAGACACTCTTATCAAATCCCAGATTAAACATGACATGTGTGCTCACAGTATATTGACCAAATTGCAATGTATGAAATGGTCAACAAATACACTACACATACAAAACAGATCTTTGGTTATAACCGTGTTATCAGTTTCTTGTACAAGTTTACAGACACCAAAGCAATATGCAATTGTAGTCAGCGTTTTTTCTCACCACTTTGGGAATGGTACCGGTACCGGTCAAATTGGGAAAATGAGCGGCTTTTTTGGCCAAATTGGGAATTTAACCAGTTTCATCAAAACTGTTTAAAAGGATGTAAAAACAGTAAGTTTCAATAAATAAACCCTAGAACAATTTGTTCCATTAATTCTTTAACTTGCATTCAAGTCAGACTATGGTTTTAAATGCTGGTGAGTATCAACCTGAACAACTTGCACCAGAGAGACACAAGTTTGCTCTCGGACTCGACCCTGACAATGTATGTGTCATGAAATGCTTGACAGAACATAAACAAAAGTACTAGTATCTTCCGCCTTTAATGACGGTTGTGGATCTATACTTTCTGCTTTGCCATAAAAGCCATAGCTAGATAACAGAGTGTTATGAATTGCCATGTCTTATCAATGACATTCGCGAAAATGCGTTACAATTCAGCTCATTCCCAGTCTCACTCGATACAGCGCAACCAAACATTGCAGCGGTTACTTCCCTTAGCCGTTAACAGTAATTTGAGCTGTGCGCAGAGGTTTACGCTTGGGAAAACACAAGTAAATTACAGGAACATAGTCGATCTTTCAGGGTCTTTTGGAATTTTTTAACTTCAATATGGGAAATATGACCAGAAAATCAGGTTGGGAATAGTACCGTTTTCCGGTACCGACTTTATATAGCGGAAAAATGCTGACTGTAGTTGTATTTATAATTAGGCCATACAAATTTGATTATATGTTTAGCGTCCCCATGATTTTTAAAAACATACCAAACAGGCAGGATAAAAAAAAATTAAGAGCTGATATTAACAAATCTTTTTTTTATAACTCATTTGTGGCAGAGGTACAGGCAAAAGCAAATGTTTACATGCAAAACCATAAAATATATCATCTTTATATTGGGAACCTAATTTAACAGAGTATTTTAACAGTAAATTGACAGTAAAAAGATATTTTGTTCAAGTTCAGTTTAAAGTCATATCATATCATATAAATATTGACAAACCATGACATTTACACCAAAAAGTACTTGTAGATAATAACATCTTCATGATTATTTAAACATGTTTTAAGATAATTATTTTAAATTGAATATGTACAATTTGATAGTATTTTCTAAAAAGGGCAAATCAAAATAGTAATCAAACAAAGTCTATGTAAAAAGTGGGCTTACTCTGTCAAAATACAAAACAGACTTATGGGTAATGTTGCCATTGATACTAGAGTTGATGACAAAGGTTAGTGCGAAGTTTCAAGTGAATAACTTATGTAGTTTTGAAGTTACAAAACTTCTGAATATATACTTTAACCAGAAAATCTGTGAAAAAGGGGCATAGCTCTGTCAACATACAAAACAGAGTTATGGGTAATGTTGCCCCTGATACTAGAGTTAATGACAAAAGGTAAGTTCCAAGTTTCAAGTGAATAACTTATGTAGTTTTGAAGTTACCAAACTTCTGAATATAAATGTAACCAGAAAATCTATGTGAAAAGGGAGAATAACTCTCTCAAATACAAAATAGAGTATTGTTGCCCCTGATACTAGAGTTGATGACAAAGGATAGTTAGAAGTTTCAAGTGAACAACTTATATAGTTTTGAAATTACCAAACTTTTGAATATAAACTTTAAACAGAAAATCTAAGTAAAAAGGGTACTAACTCTGTCAAAATACAAAACAGAGTTATGGGGAATGTTGCCCCTGACACTGGAGTTGATGACAAAGGTATATTCCAAGTTTCAAGTGAATAACTTATGTAGTTTTGAAGTTACAAGACTTTGGAATAAAAACGTTAACCAAATTCAGACGCGGACGCGGACGCCGACGGTAGTAGGAAAGCTCACCAATTCTTTGAATAGTCGAGCTAAACATTACACAAAGTGTGTCATTATAGGCATATTTTATACTCTTTCCAACTAATTTCTTTAACATTGTCATTTTTTTCTGTTCAGGCATCCGAAAACCTACCAGCCAGAGATGCGCTAAACATAGAATCAACTTGGTATGGCCTTATTTGGAAAAGTACATGAAGATATAATTATATAATTCAATACAATTTGACATATGGTGTCAAACAATAATGATAAATGCACACATCCTGTACTACGTTGATGTAGGTTTAATGGGAAGCGTATACTTCGTTTACTGTTTCATCTAAAACTGTACAACTGAGTCATTGCAAGGTGTGACCATTACATGTGTCGTTATTACAAACGACAAACATCGGCAATAAAGAATAAACAGCTTCATAGAACATGAAGGACATGCTATTCATTATACAATGTTTGAATACATTACAATTCATGTATCATTCTTAAAACAAATTGCTAATGGAAGACTTAACTTACCATAAATGAAGACATCAATGCATTTCAGTACAACTGCTCCACGTTCATACTTGTATGTTCCCTGCTGTCCTGTTTGCAATTGATTCAACTGAATGTTCAGAACACCAGCATCAATGTTTCCTCCTGGTGCTAAGGAACAGTTATTATACAATGGTTGTTTGAAAACAGTTCCTCCTAAGTATGACACCCCAAATAAAGAGCTTTTATTTGGAGAGCTGAGTGTAACAGATCCATCCCTAGTTACATTAGTTGTGTAGTTGAACACTGGTGAAGATCCAATCCATCCGAAAAAAGTGTTGGTTGTTGGACAGGCATTGCAATATGCTGAAATACAAAACATTACTATTGTAGTAAAGCTCATTTTTATTATGTCACCTGTTATATGGTATTACTTAATCTTTTATCATTTTGCTTAATTATATTTTTCATAATAAGCATACTACTTGTTTATTCGATAATCAGCAGTAATGATAAGCATATGGTTATATTCAGTGTTCGACATTAAATTTAGTTGTTACTAGACCATCGGACCAGTAACTGCTAGACCTTACTAGACCTGACCTTATGTCTACTAGACCATGTATTATAAACTACAAACAATGTGCGATAATTAGGGTTTAACAAATGCTTTTACTACTTAAAATATTAGGATAATACATATTACAATGGGTAAACAATATTGTACACCAGTGATGAAGGCAAATGGTGTCGGGTCAGGATGGCGATATTTCATGCTGCCCAATGTCACTTTTAAAGACTATTTTTGAACTATTTATTACGAAAGATGATTACATGTTCATCCTTTTGATTCTCATTGAATATTTAAACGCTGGTTTTACAATAAATATAACCTCAAATATAGTCATTGCATACAGCAACTAGTTTAGATGCATCGATTTGCATTTTGGACCATGGCGGTCTTGTCCGTCCTTGCACATATTACGACATTTAGAAGGCGGGCTTATAATTTGCAAAATCAAGCAGGGCACCAATCAAAAATGAGTATCCAGCCTCACAAGATTCCTGCTCCAATAATAGTAATGGTAACTCTGTTAAAATATCAATAACGATGTACTTTCAATTTTATCATGACATATTAAAGGAAACTTTCGGGTATAAATGTACTAATTATGTTTACTGCATGATTAATTCATAATGGGACCAATCAGACTAGCTACCGTCGTGTCTGCTAGATTGTTCTGAGAATTTAACACATATTGTTGTTCGGACGTGCCTTAGTGTCGAACTCTGTTGCACTGCACACTTTTAGCCTCACGTGCTAATTGGCCAGGTTGAAATTTCTTAAAATTCTGACAACAGTGAATTTAAGCAGCTTTGTGACTGTTTCATTAGTAATGCATGCAAGCTTTGAGTGCTCGAGTTTTAAAATGAAAGTGAGGGCTATAATGGCCCAAAGCGCTCACCTGAGTACGGGCAATGATAGAGACAAGCTCTGACATCTGAATGTCATCGCCTAATATATGACTGACATCAGAGAACTATCTTACTGTTGTTTAACTGGCAATTAACAGGTGCAATATACATGCTCTGTAATCACTGGGTCAACCGTTTTGGAGTTGCATTTAAAAAAGACCCAATTATACTTCCAAGGTGGTGTTAATGACAGGAAGTAGTAGGAAAAAGTAAACACTGATAGAAGGTGAGTTGGTTTTATATGTTTTATGATGATTTTAGGTACTGTTATTAACAAGAGGGCCCTGAAGGCCCTAGGACGCTAATCTGAGACCTTGTAACCCAATTGGAATTTGCATCCCCCAGGTGTGGCTTATTTTCATACCAGGGGCATAATTTGAACAATCTTGAAAAAACCTCTGGGCCTTGCGGTTCCAGGTAACGATTTTAAAAGTCATTCTGCTATTTGTGTATATGTAAACCATGTGTCCCCTTGATGTTTGGCCAGATTTGACCCCAGGGGCATAATTTGAATAACCTTTGGACAGGACCACTATGCAATGTTACGTACTACATATAGGAAAGCTGTGGGCCTTGCCGTTTTAGAGCAGAAGATTTTTAAAGTCATTTTGCTATATATTCTATAAAAACCCTAGGGTCATAATTTGAACAATCTTTGCAGAGGACCACAATAGAATGTAACATACCAAGTATGAAACCTCTGGGCCTTGCGGTTTTAGAAAAGATTTTTCAAGTTTACACTTTTTTAATCTATTTTTAGCTCTGGTGACCTACATATGTAGCGGACCGTAACGATCTAAACAACTTTTAAAGAGTCACCCAATGACCATTCCTGTGAAGTTTGGTAAAAATCTGCCAGGTGGTTTAGGAGGAGATGTCATTTGAATAAAAAGATGATGAAGGACGCACGCACACACGCAGGATGACGGACAATAGGCGTTCACAGAAAACACAAATTCCCTGCCTACCTACCCTATTTTTTGGGGTCATGTTACCTGAAACAAACATATTTTTGTTATGCCCTACCCATTCTTATTCTGAATATTTTGAGAAGAAATTATTGCAATGTATTAATTGTAAACTGTGGTATGAAAAATCATGAGCGTGCATCATATGACCTACTTTTGAGTCAATAGCCTATGAATCACTAACAATGCTCCTAACTACCACGCTAATTGCTTTTTCTGCATGGCTTGTTGCAGACTGACTTGTTCACTGGCATATATATAATTCCATTTGCATTAGATAATTAGCTTGAAGAATATTTGTTCGTTACTTACGAATAAATTTTTATATAAGCCATTTTTCAAATTTAATGGTTGGAAATTAATTTCATTCAAACAATATTTCCTTTTTAGCAAAAATGCACTCATAATTCGCATTTTTTCAGTTTCTTTTGACGCTAACAGTCTACGCTCTCAGCGTTTTGATTGACAATGCAACTCTGTGTCTATCTCAAGATTCACAGAAACATTTCAGTGTTTAAAAATGATGACTCTCATCCTTGAACGACACTTCGGATCCCTCCTCCATGATTGGAAGGAAACCCTTACCCTTTAGACAGACAACCGTAACATTAGCTAGTAGCTTAACATGCAAACCGTTACAATTTTAATAATGGTAGTGAAATGCATTTAAGACATGAATAATGCTATGGTTTTCGCTATTGTAATGCTTCCAAAGAATTTTGGTAACTTATGGATTCAATCATACAGGAACCATTTGTCGAAAAATGTCATATTTTTTAATTGTAATAATAAAACTGTATTTTACAGACTCCAACTGATAAATTCACTAGCATATCTGCATTGTGTACCTGAATGCGACGCTAAAAACCAAATTAATGGCGAAAACACATGGTCTAAAGTCTAAAATATTGATTACCTTAAGAAAACTGGAAATACTTGCGCGACTCAATTGTTTAACAAGATTTGTGTTGTTAGCCTAATTTAAACTCGCAGGAAACCATATCGACAGGCAGCCGTGACACGAGCTCAACATGAAACATTGTACGTTGTGACCGACTTGGGCCCCTGTGAAAAGTGTCTGGATTTATGTACTTCACCAGTATAGATCTTAATCAAAATTTAGATAAACAGCCTGTGGGAGCAGTTGTCAAAGCGCAGTAGGCGACGGTCCTACAAATACTACCTGTAACTACGTATATCATGTAAGTTTAGTTTGTATCATACTGGCAAAGTACGTAAATCCCTACACTTTTGTTAGTTTTTGGATGATTTCTTTTGATAATTGCATCAAACAAAAATAACAAGTTAAACAAAATAAGTAGGGTTTAATCTTAAGCTTTGGTCAAAATATTAGTGAAAAATACTATATAAAAGTAACTGAATAAAGTGTTTAAAAACAGACTGTAAGATGTTTCAAATATGGATGGAGAGTACCTAAATCCGGACACTTTTTTAAAACATATATTTTAATTTAACAAAATTAATAGAAATACACATTAAACTACGATTTTTTCGTCAAATTCTTCTTGTTCTTCCTTTCTTTACCTTTTTCTGGTGTTTACTCACATAATTTGCTCTGTAAAGCTTTATTTATTGGAGATTCTGTGTTCATTTCAATCCCCCACATGCAAATGTTTACATTTTAAAGGAAGATAAATCCGGTTACGAGAATAACCGAAACCGCGCGCATTCGCTTAAAAAACATTGGAATAACCGAAAGCCATCCGATATGATATTCTGTTTACATGTGCAATGAACCTTGCTAAAGCAAAAATGCATTTCTTTTAGTGTATTTTCATGTATTTTTATTTGAATATGTTTGCAGTTTTAATTCAAATTTAATAAATATAATTTTATTATTATCATTATTACTATTATTATGTCCTAAGTTTTGTGGAAGTGATAATGCTTGGTTGTAGTTATGTATCAATGTTTTATTGATATTCTCATAGGATGCAATATCAAAATTCTCATTAATCACCGAAAACATTTGGCGTAAGGCATTCTTTAATATGCGACATCCAATTGTTCTTAGTATCATATAACAGCATAACAGATACAATTTCTGGAATGTTTTCATATGCAATATTGTTTATAATATCATGTATAATAACATGTAGTTTTATTTTGTACCGGGCTCATGCTTTCCGTTTAAATTGGTGATACTTTGATCTAATGTGTATAAGATGCTCCGATCAACGGATTTGTTTCTATTCAGAGACCAAAAAGGCATTTGATTAAAAATGGAATAATGTTTGTTTAATGAAAATTCGATAGACACTGTTTTGAAAACTATGACCTATACACAAAACACTCACATGCAGCTGCCAGATAAATTGATTGTATGAGAATGTTTAAGGTCTACATTAGGACTCTACCCGTGCATCACGTGTTCATTTTTTACGCTACTTGGGCATCAATACTGTTACTAGCTACTGGTTTAAAGCTTCTACTTCACAGATAATTAGGAATGTAAAACTATGCCAAAATTATAGTTTGTTATATAAGTCAATTAAACATCTCTTAATCATATATTAACAAGTCAAGTCAATTTTATTCGGCATATTAATAACATAACATAATCTTTATTTGGGATAAAATAGAACAATGCATACTTCTAGACTATTACATAAATTTTGCCTGAGAAGAATGAAAAACATGGAATAAACCATAGATATATGTTGTTTATGTATGACAATACATTATACACGAAACAGTAAAAATACAAATGTTGTAAATGAAGAATGGTATTTTTAAACTATTGTATATACTATTGTACATAGCCAAAACGAACAAAAAGGATCATAATGACAGTGTAAATACATTTGATGAAAAGTATGGTACAAAAGCGGGTATGAATTAATGGTATATAAAGCAAATACGTAAATAGACCAAATTATCAAACTACTACTGCACCATAAAAAAGAAACTCAAAAAGTTTGAATATATATATATATATTTTTTTTTTTTTTATTTATTTATTTATTTATTTTTTTTTTTTTTTTTTTTTTTTTTTAAAGTTGGAAAACATTTGAATGAAATTATCTGTCTGTTGTTATGAATATGCTGGGATTAACTGGTCAACTTTGCAAACTAGAACGATATTACAATCACCATAACAGAACCGAATATTTATTTAAATTAAGCATTACAAGCTTATCGTTTTACAAACAGACAAAGAAAACATACATGGCATGGGACAAGTAAAATATTACATTTAAATACTATAAATAAATAAATACTCAGGAACACTGTATTATGTAAAGTTAGAATAAGACATCAAACATACAATGGACATGATTTTTGTTATTTTTTCACATAAAACTAAGCATTTCATGTTGTGTATGTATGTTTGTTATATTCTGTCAATACATTTGGCATAATAAGCATTTTTCCATGACTTTTTATTAACTGTATTTATTAACTGTGTTCATGCACGCATGGACACAGTTCAATTTTTGTGTGAAAATTTGGTAAATGCATACAAGTATACAGTTTAGTGGTAAAATCAATTTTACTGATGCAGTTATATATGCAGGTGTCTATTGCACTAATTACTCTACAAAATTCTTATATTACAAATGGTTAACTGCATATATAAAATTGCTGTAATAATCACAGTTTATTCTATGTTTGACGTCTTATTCCAACTTCACATACTAGTGTGTTTCAGGGGTTTACTTAAGCGGACGCCCGTTTGACCGTGCCGAATTTAAATCGCCACGGGCAACTGATTTTCCAAAGATAGCCCGCCGGGCAATTAAATCATAGTAGTGACATCTTTTCGATTTTTACTTTGCAATTATTTACTTTCTTTGAGTTAATATCGCTGTTTAACCGGTATACGGACAACTGACTTTGATTGGTCGTTTGCATGGTATAAGCCAATCAAACCACCCGAAACAGGTTCTATTCGGCAGTTTCTCCAAAATGGCAGACAGTAACAATCCAAAGGTGTCATAAGTTTTTCCAATTGTTCAGAAAATAAATAATTTAAATAAGCAAAATATGTCAAATAGACAGACATCAGAAAAAGAAAGGAAAATAAAATATCAAAAAGAATCAAGTTAACAAGCTATAATACATAGTGTTACTAAAAATAGTAACATTTTGACGTAGATTACGGGCCGTTACGCGGCTCCGCTGAGCCGATATAATTATAATTGGCCGCGGCCGATTTTTCGATAATCGAAGAGAATCCGATTGCGCGACGTCAACGACCACGAATGGCGTATATATTTAGTCAAAATTAAACGGTAATATCCGAAAATGCAAATACTGAATATTAACGAACGTTTGTAGTTAAATTGATTAAATATATATACGATCTATAGCCTATGCATTTTTTAGTTTGAGAAAACGAGTCACTGAACAAAATTGAACAGATCAGAAACTTTTACTGTACCTCAATTTCAATCCATTGCTTCCAACAATAAAAATCCAACAATACTGTAAGCACTTCAATTCCATTGTCTTGTATCCATAAGCCTTAATTTTTAATTTCATGATATTAATGTCATGTGAACCATTCTGACCAGAAACACGATTTACGAAATCGCAATGACTGGTCAGAACGTTTGATTTTATTCGATTCAAAGTCTCAAAATATATTATTTATCCAATTGACACATTCATCATTCAGAATTCGTCCATGCATGATTTATTAAACTAATAGTAATGTATTTTACTAAAAATACTGGTTTGTTTCGTCACTGTTTTTCTGTTTATAAATTACATCATTCGTTAGAATTGCGTCACGTATTGCGTAATTAGTTGAATGTTAAATAAAAGTGCAGAAAGTTTGTTTGGTGTTTTTGTTAACATTTTGTGTAATAAAGAAAGTAACATGATTCTTTTCTTGTGACAGGATAATATGTATTGTAAACGATAATATACGGCAGAGCTGGGCCGGGCATCTATAATCAGCCCTAGCCAAAGGCCCTCGGGCCGTTATATCGGCAGCGGGCCGATTATAGAAGCCCGGCCCAGCTCTGCCGTATATTATTGTCTAAGTCCAGACCTTATGACTTAACAAATTTCAAGGGCTCAACAAATGGCCATAGAATATGAAGATCGTTTGAAGCTTGCAAAGCAGGCCTACTGGTCATGAACATAATTTCGGCCACTTTGGGGGTTGTTTGTTTGAAATCTCACCTTGAACACAACTGATCAAAATTAAACTTCACATCAATAATCCTGGGTTCAAAACTCATATAACGTGTAAGTTTAAATCAGAATGGACGAGTGTAAGGAAACTAAATAAACGGAAATAAACAACATATAAAATGTCCATTTTCTTAGCTCAAATGTACGTAAAAAATTGGCCACATTTTTGTATCCTCGGCAGTTTATAACAAAACATTTATAAAAAAATAAAAAATATCCTTATCTAAAGAGTAACGATCAAGGTTTACAAAAAATTAAAATTTTGACTAAATTATCCTACCAAAACGTCTTTCTTTCAAAGGTACCCCTCCCCTCCCCTTAAATTCTGTATAATTTAAACCAATGTTGGCAATGGTAAAATGCACATGGTTTCGTTTCTTTCTTTTGTTTGTTTATATTGTGTTTGTTTTTTTTAGGTATCATTTTTACGTCAAAAATAAAGTAAAAATAAGTTTTTAAAATCTGAAGCTAAGAGTGACGTGAGCTATAAATAACTTTAAACTTCCTTTAATGCTATTCAAGGGAGATAATTCAATTTGAAAATCTTAGTGTTCAGCTGTTAATGTTCACATGTGCGGGTGTATGCGTTTTATGTCAGTAAGTAAACAGTTATAATTGATATGAATAAAAAAGAGAATGCATTATTCAATTAAATATAGAATATTATTAATATGAATATAAATTTCTTATCACAAACACATCAATCATGATACAAATCGACAAGTGTAAGGGCTGAAATGTCAAAAGGGTCAATTTGTCTACTGAATTGCAAACTAAAACTGGGACCGGAAATATCTACGGTCGTATATTCTCGGTACCTTACCCCTTCGCAGAAGGCTACAACATAAACTTACCGGAAATAACGAACATAAGATTGAACCGTTAAAAGCTACATATTTGCGATAAACAATTTTATTGGAAGTTAAACAGAAACATGTTTAATAATGCGAACAATGGTTAATATTTAGGACTACGTGGTTTGTTGCTTTTACTTTGTGCATTCGTCGTTCGTTGGTATTTACAATATTTAGTATAGGTTATATTAAAACAACAGACGGTATTCACCCGGACGTTCATGCACTTGAGTAATTTGTGACTTCTTGACAACTCATGATAGTATACCGCACGCGATCAACTAATCGCTATCAATCATTTCTCGATAAAATCATTAATTTCTTTGATCTCTGGATGTGGCAGTAAGCAGCCTATCTTGAAGCGAAGGCCACCGCTGTGCACGTGGAGGGTGTTACAAACAAAAGAACATTCAAAATCAATACTGTTGTATACGCACGTGAATGGCGATGTGGATACGGGTTTTCTGCACTGAAGAATTGGAAACATCGGTAGCGTCAAGTCATTACATAAGAAAATGCATTTTCAGCACACCAATTCCATATTAATGCTGACGCATTAAATTATCCAGTACTTGATAGAATTCTATGACTGGTATTTTACTGGTCGGTGATTGAAAAATTCTTTGATGAGTCAAACATGAAATTAACATTAAAGTTTTTAACATGAATGCGTGGACATATGGAAACACCGTGTTCGCGGAAATGTTTTCAATTAACATGAACCTATTCATTTTATTGGACAGCTATATATTCACAAGCATCTTGTTACATTTTCATTTTAAATGTAGCAGTGTACAGAGTATGTCTCTAAATCAGTGACTTAAAGGTTCGGGTTCTAAACCCGAATACAAACGTAAACATGATGGCGAAACCACGTCCACTGAACCATCGAAGAAAAAATTCACAAAGGAAATGAATCAGGACAATTTGGCTTGGTATAAGCAAGATGAAGCTGGCAAATGGCATTGCAGGGAGGCTAGGATTGAGAGCGCCTATTCTAAGGCCATGACACGCCTGCTAAAACTACCAACCACACACGTCATGCTGGTTGTAAGTATAACGATTTTAATTTTACTTTAAATCTACTTTTAATAATCGGACTTTGTATTAAAAACATTTAAAAATAATAAAATACTGTTTGTATTTCGAATTAAAGTATACTGAGAAAAATATATTATTTCATGACGAACTTTACTGTTTAACGATTTTTATACGTTGTTTGCATTTTATGAAGTTTATTGAGTGATATAATATTGAATGACCTTGACACAGAATTTAACCTTGATTTACTAGAAAATATCTGAATATGTTTGTTTTTTAGTGTTAGTATGCATTATTTATTGATGACTTAATTACAGAATTTGACACATTTTTCCGATTCTGACAGTTTAGCTTGCTTTAATTTAACACTATTCAAAGGTGTAAACAGACTCTGTAAGCGTGGTTGACAATAATTTTTCATCGGATTAAGAATACATTCTCCATCTTTAGTTATATGAAAAAGCATTACATTGAGTAGCATTGCTTTGGTTGGTTGGTTACTTGCCCAATGCCAATGTCGAGGCTCTAACAATATTTAATGTTTTGTGTTTTCTAAACATGATTTTTTATTTTTTTTCAGCCAACGCCCACATTCAGGCCCTTACAAGGGTGAAAATTGCAGCTCTTCATCCAATGAAGAAAATAGTAGAGCACAAAATCCAGTCAGACAACGAAGCTGCACTTGGTTATCTTTGGGCAAATATTTGAAACATTCAGTTCTTTTTACATTTTGTTGTTACTATTCATATTGACAGTGGAAATTGTTTTTGACTTGATCATATGATATGATTTTGAAAGTAATAAAACAAAAGGTAAAAATATTATTGTTGTGTTATGAGCCATCAACAGACTATCGAAATTTAACATGACATTTCTAACTTCACCTCATGTTTGAAAACTTCTCCCTATTTATACTGGATGGAGAAGTCACTTCTCTCAAAATTTAAAGTCTAGCTTATTCCCTGGTTGCTACAAGACCACTTCCGGTCGCTCCCGAGTCATCCTCGGCCTCTTCTGTCTTTATTAAGTCCAAAAACCCAAGATCAAAAGACACGTTTGCATCATAATCATACTGTCCATTAGGATTTTCTATTTCATCCACAGCTTGTGAAAGAAAAAAATGAGATTTTCAAGCGAATTATCTAAAGATGTCATTTTGAGGTAGTCAAACTCCATGATATTAGCAATCTGACTCAAAATTAAATCATCTGAATCTAAGGCATCAATGATGAAGTGTTTATTTCTTGAAATCCTAGACTATAATGACTGTACTGAATGGACACCTAGCGACAGCGCTAAAATTTGGAAACGACACTCATGATTCCAGGCATGCCAGACATCACGTGACCTAATGACAGCGCTAAATGTGGAAACTAAACATGTGTTAGACACACGTGACGTCTAGGAAACAACCATGGGATCAGCATCGTGGAAAGTTTAGATTTGATAGGTTAATATTAGGGATGGGACCGAATACTGAATTTGAATATATTCGAAATTTCGTTTTGCAAATATTTATACTACGTGTACGTAGTTGTTTTACCTTGTTTCAGTGGCAAATGAGTGATATAACTTAGTGAGTGTTAGGCAAATATAAAGAAATGTACGTTACTGTTAAATGTATTGTTAATTAATCTGTTACTCATTTCGTTTTTGTCTAATGATCGCGTAAATTACTTCCAAGCACATGATGGTGGCATTGTTTATTAATCAAGACTCTTGTATAATATACGTGGTTGATATCATGGAGAATAATTTACAAGTGACGTATATTAAGATTTACCAGATCATGCTAAGTTTGTTAAAGAAATTGATTGGCTGATAATGGATTCATTTTGATTGGTTTACTTAGAGAGTAATTGTAATTTACTGTAAACAAGTTAACCATATAGATGTCACTTAAAGACAATAAACAACAATGTACGCCTTGTGCAAACTGTGAAACCTTTATCACAACATGGCCCAGTTTTGTTATTTGTGGATACAATGCGTCATATCCGCGCCTCCTACAAAACTTGAATTCGCGGCCCTTGTAAAGACGTGGGCCCCCTGCCAATTATCAATTGTCGTTAATTGGACATATTTAGCATGTGTTGTAAAAACCTTGCATTGCCCACGCCCACCTGCTAGGCAAGAAATTCAACTGGAATTCATGTTAACTTTGCAATCAAACTGGAAAAAAACATGATTTAAAAAAAAAAAAATTGTTCTTTAAATAAATTTGAAAATCGAATATTTGTATTCGTTTTTTTAGATTTGAATATTACCCGATATTCGAATATTCGGTCCCATCCCTAGTTAATATGGTATAAAACACTTGTAGCACCCTTTGACCTCAATATTATAACATATTTCGGTCAAAGAGTGCTACAACTATTATGCTGACTGACCCTATTACCGGTGTACCTAACATCTGAATTAAATTGTGAATTGTATGGTCCTATAATTTACATAAATTTTACCTATTTTAAAACAAAAAATGTTTTATTTAATAAATAAATCTTTTTACATGTATATTCTATCGTATTTTGTTTATTTGACCTAGTTTTCTGACCATGTCATGGCCGCCATATTTGTTTTTGTTGTTACCTATTACCGGTGCATAAAATTCATACACACAGTTTTACTGCACTAAACTTTCGCATGCTGACACATTTAGAATACTGCAGAAAACAACTAAGATTATGATGTATCATTTTGAATTTATATTTGTGACCTTTAATGGCGAAAAAAAATGACTTGTCGAATAGATGGGTTGAAAAGGTTTTGTCCCTGAATGTGGTTTCTGGAAAACCAGACACTCTATACTGACGGTTTTATTCTAAATAAGCCCATGAAATCAAATCACCACTGTACAGACTCAAATGATGGGGTTCTCATTTGTTCCAATAGCTATATGCTGTAAATACAAACAAAATTAACATCATTTCAGACCTCCTACCTTTCCATGGTCAAGTTGACATTTGTAATTGAAATTTGATTGATTTGAGAGAATGGTCTGAAGTTTAGTGCAGTAGGATAAGCAGCTTTATGCAAATGAGGTAAGTGCATTATGGGATTTGATTACCTCATAGATAAATTTGGAATGCTTCCGATATGGTGTTTTGTCATGTACTTGATAAAAATGGAGAAATGTTATGCCTGAAAGCACAATCATTTGGGCAACAATACAATAGCTTGAACAAATTTTTGTTATTTCTGTTGACATTTTAGGGCAACATTGTTTCCATTTTTTGTTAGATAACATTTGGCGCGAACGATTGTCTAAAAACGAAACCAGATATGACTATCCCGGGCATGGTTAAATACGAAAATCGGAATACCCCGGTAATAAGTATACACCGGTAATAGAGTCATTGAGAATACTTAGACCTACAGGTAAACATTTCACCTGTGGGCATACATTTTACAGCTGCAGGTATATTTATTTTTATTACACCTCACGTAACCATTCTGTGTATTTTTTCCATAGACACAAAGTTATATCCCAGGGTAATATTTTGTCATTTCCATAGACAAAAAGTTATATTCTAGGATAATATTTTGTCATATCACCCTCGCGCGAAGCTAAAAATAGAACAGCGCTTTTTGTTTCAAAACAAAACAAAATTGAACGACTATGCAACTATTACCTTCCAAGTGCTGACGTCGATCCACGGTATTTTACAATTAATATCCAGCTACAAGCATTTGCAATTCCTTTTTGTATCCACAAAGCTTTTAATAACATTTTTATTACAATGTTTCATGTAAACCGTGCTAACCAGAAACGCGATGGGTTTTCGAAATTGCCATGCCTAGTCAGAACGTATCTTTAAATTCGTATTTTGTTTCCAAAACTGTATCCGAATTTCAATTTTCTATATTGGCGTCCAAAATAATTGTATACATCACTGAACATTAGTTCTGTGTTTAAACTTGACACAACACAACCCGATGTAATAACATCAGTCCATTGAAAACTGGTTTGTGTCGTCACTGCACAATTTGTTTACAGAATATGCCACACATTTATCCGTTATGTGATCTGAATATCCATTTAACACTTTCAATCAACTGAATATTATTCCTATTTGAATCACACGATAACATTCGCCTGTATTTCTCCTTGTGTATAACCGATTTAATCTAACGCGCTGTAGAAACTTAGTATCGATCACGCTATCTTTAAAATTGACACGTCTAAATACAGCAGTACACACTCAATGTCGGTAAAAGGTTAAGGTCATGTCTGCAAAGTATTGGAAGAAAAAGTACGGAAGGCTGATTCAGCAATGTTTTAACTAGATAACTATGGTAGTGCGAAATTGTAATGTCAAGCCTCGGTTTACGTAGCCTTTATTACAGTAGTGTCTACATTACATTAAAGTAATGGTGAAACAAAATCACGAAGCTTATTATTTCAAAGTATTATACGGATTGCTCGGTGTAATAAAATAAATAACACATGGCTGAGAGGGTGATATAAGTAATATCAACCCTTTAAAAGTCATATCAACCTCGGCTACCGCCTCGGTTGATTTAACATTTCTCGGGTTGATATTACTTTATATCACCCTCTCATCCATGTGTTATTTATATAACAGCAACTGTACTCGTACATAGTAATTATTTTCACTTTTGCTACGCCATGTAAATTGGGCGAAGATACCACAAGACGACGTTTATATCGCTTCGGCGCATCGTGTCAATGCGTTCGCATATCGTGCCAGCGCGTTGGGTTGGCGTATTGTGCCGGCGCATCGGCGACCTCCAACATGAAAGGGCGCCGAAGCACCGAGACAATACGCCGACGCACCGAGACGATGCGCCGACGCACCGGTATGATGGGCCGAAGCGCCGACACGATTCGCCGACACGATTCGCCGAAGCGATATGTATGTTGTATCTTCGCCCGATTTTCCAACCACATATGAAAAAAAACACACAATATTGCCACGTTTATATCGCTACATATGGCGTATCGTGTCGGCGCATCGGCGCATCGTCGGCGCGTCGTCAACCTTTCATAAACACAGGTCAAAGTCGCGAGACTACGATGGCAGTAACAGGACACCGTAGGGAAGACACTTTCCGCCTACAGTGGATTTATGTTTAGAAGAGACTTCATTGAAACAGAAAATACCATAAAAGAGGAAAGTGTCATCCTGGATTATCCTGTGCTGACTGCACAGGCTAATCTGGGACGTCACTTTACGCACATGCATCAAGCCCATGTTTCCCACCACACGCCTCATATTATTTGATAAATTAAATTAAATTAGTATTTCTCTTAGTTTAAATATATCATATGTACAACTAGACTTGGTACAGTAACTGATCAATCCTGTGAAGTTCTGTCTAACTCAAAGTCTAATATTTCATTTATGTAGGCAAAGACTGTATTTACAGTCAGTCGGTCGGTTGGTAATAATAATATTAGTATCATTATTTATTAATAATCATATAATTATTAACTTTTCCGTTTTTCTATTTTGTTTGTTCGTAACAGATATTTAACATTTATGTTGTAGTTCTAT
The DNA here is from genome assembly GCA_027627225.1 of Congeria kusceri. Lineage (NCBI taxonomy): Eukaryota > Metazoa > Mollusca > Bivalvia > Myida > Dreissenidae > Congeria > Congeria kusceri. The sequence continues at coordinate 28,832,811 of CM051030.1, read as the reverse complement.
GTTAACTACATGTGGAACGTTAGCAAAGTCAACCCTATATCATTTTGTTATTCTTATTTTTAGTGTTGTTTTTATTGTATTATCATCTGAAATGGAAGTAAATAAACTGAAAATATGATAGCGTTTTGCTTAAATACACAACCTCACGTAAACATGAATCGTATGCATTTAGCAGTTTACAAACTGACGAATGATCGATTGAAACATACAGCTAAATACAATGCGATCGTTTGCAACAGAAATTTAAAAAAAAAATAACAAGATTCTGTCTTTGATAAGCACACATGCCTCCGGTTTGTGCTGGGTATCCCATTTCTTAGTTCAAATTAGGTCAAGGTCAAAGTGAGGTTGGGTGATATGGGTGGATTGGGAACGGTCATAAGTAAAAACCTGTTTAAATATTCAAGTGTTGTAGTAAGCAGTGTTGGTGCTATACAAAACGGTACGAAACGGTAGAATCTAGTTAACCAAGAAATGCCACTTTTGAATTATTATAAGTCCAAATTAGGTCAAGGTCAAAGTGAGGTTGGGTGATATGGGTGGATAGGGAATGGTCATAAGCAACAACTATGTAAGTATCAAAGTGTTGTAGTAAGCGGTGTTGGTGCGAGACGAGATGGTAAAATCTACTTAACCTTGTCACAGAAGAAAGAACAGACGGAAAGACGGATGGAAGGACGGACAGGACGATCACTATATGCCTCCTGCATCAAGATGGCGGAGCATAAAATTGAAACCCAGAACAGTTATATACTATGCTATTAACAAATATATTCACAGAAGAAAGTCCTTTCAATCATTCAATAGCTAGAGTAATGTCGGGTAATTTCGACAGTCGTCTAATATTGACACCTTTTAACTAAAAGTCTAATAATTAATGATATTGTCATACAATGTGACGTATGCATACCTTTGACGTCACAGAATCAGATTGCTTCATATTACAGCCTGCTGTTCACAAATACATACGTCATCATGTTTTTTAATATTCAAGTTTTCACAAAAATAAAGCGCATTACAGGATGACGTAACTAGGGTTATTTCGGAAGGAGTCACGTCACATTGGCAATTGCAATACTGGCGATCTTTGAGTGACAGTTTAAGGTTGAATTACTTGCCATTTCTCAATAAACTATATTTAAATTATTTCAATTATACATAAAAGTGTTCTGTTAAAGACAAATGCCACTCTATTGTTAAAAACACTGTGTTGATTTTCTCATGTTTCATGCTTTCCATGAATAACTGTACTTCTTACGGTAATATTAACTGTTATCAAATGGACAAGTCATTTTAAGGGCTGTCTAGGAAACATGCTGAACACTATTAGAAGTTTACAATATATAATAAATTCAACAATTTATTAACTAAAAATCACTTGGTAAGTTTTTGTTCACCAATAAGTAAATTTGCATGGAAAAACCACGCCAATTTGTTTATAATTTACCTATTTTTTCTCCATTTGCTGTACCAATGTTTTTGTTCAATTTTGGATACTAAGTATAGAATTATGAGACGACCCTCAAACTTGAAACACTTCACTGACCACAATAATGGGATTTCTCCATGCAAAAAACATGCACGGGATTAACATTCCTTTGACGGGAAACTCGGGCAACCAATGTCTTTAAACCACTAACAATTTCTATAGTAATCAGGGCTTTCATTTGACCCGGAACTCCGGGTTTTGATACTCATAACTTTGGTTTGACTCGATTTTGTCGCCCCATAATTGACATGCATGCGTGTTATTGACTTGTGAAAATTTGGGACAAAGGGTCAATCAAAGTTCATGACCTATCAATATTTGCATATGGTGTAAAATTCAGCCAATAGTAAAGCAGCAAACAGCTTGCTTCAGATTGTTTCTGACTATCCAATAAATGGGGGCGAAGCTATAGCTCAATATACATCTACCGCATGGTTATACAAATAAAGAAATTATATTGACTAATTACGTAATAATATGTTCCATTAATTGACAGTTTAATTGCATAACATTACATAAGATTGGTTGAGGTCAAATAATTACGTTTTTCACACGTATACACTGATCTGCGCATGCGCTACCGCCGAATCCAGTTGAAAAAATAAACAAAGAAAAATAAACATTGAAAAATATACTACAGTGACAATATTACAAAGACATTATAAATAAAACCAGTGTTGATAGACGAAGCCACCAGCGACCATCGCCAGCCATTTCAGAAGTAATTCCAGCGGTATTCCTCCTCCCACGTCCAGTTCAAAATTTTGCATCCGGACCATTTCGTCCGAATTAATATTCTAATTATATTTGAACGTTTTAGGCCGCTATTTGGTTTCTAAAGATCATATGTGAACCACATGTGTTTATCTTTTAGGCCTTAGTAATAGTTTACACCAAATAGCAGTAGTTTATGCTAGTTATAGGCAATATTTACGGTAGTCAGGTTGTTTACAGATACGGTGCCAAACCCTTACCCCACCCACTCTTTTTACATGTGTAATTTTTTAGCTACATCTCAAGCTAGTTTCTGTGCTAAATACAAGCCGTGTGCTCCTATTAACTTATATTGTGTCCACCACCTGTTTTGTAGAACTTTTGTGTTTTTTTCTAGAACCTTTGCCTTCTTTTTGCAGCCTTTTACCCGTTTTATAGTTTTTCAGGCTTATTGCCAGTCTTTCCAATCTTAAAATTTTATTTTTTCCCCTATTACTCAAGGATGGTAGGTGGCAAACGTGATACCCGTACCCAGGGCAGTAGTGAAAACCTATCACCCTTACTGGGGGAGGCTTTGAGTTATATGCAGGATCAGCACCATGTATCGCATAACACTATGCAATTCAAGTGCCTCCTACAGTCATTCGGCCAGCCAGGGAAACTAGCCTCCCTGTTCACCATTTTCCAGCTAGCGTCACACCTGGCTAAGGCCCTGCCCGGCCTGATCCAGAAGACCATCCCACTGGCATCACGGAGTATCCTGCTCCAACTCAAATCTGCTCAAGGTCTTCAATCTCTACTTAGTAAACACCTCTTTAAACTTGGTAATGTATCAGTCCGTGCCACTCTTCCCAAAAATCTAAGGACTGTTTATGCCACCTTGGCAGGCATACCAGAAAATGAAGACCTTGATCAACTTCGTAACTCCTTGTTTTTGATCCCCATTTTAATTGTGAAATTTTATCTCTTGATAGACTTAACCCCCCTAGACCCCCTCCCAAAGGCTTTCCACGTCTTGTCCGTGTTACCTTTGCTACTGCCGGTTCGATACCCAAATTCCTTGCAGTAGCAGATACAAACACAGTCATTGGAGCCAGGCCCATGCCAGTTACCCCCCCCCCCCCCCCCACGTTGTTTTCATTGTCAGTCCTTCGGACATATAGCTGGTCGTGGTGGCTGTAAAAATAAACAAATGGTGGCCACTTTAGTGAAAACGGAGGGGATAACCTGGTTTGAAGCTGAGAAGCGGATACTAGCACGGTCACAGAAATCCGTGGCAGAGAACCCCTCCTCAGAAGCAGACACTGGTACAAGGTCAAACAGGTATCGGCCCCCGAAGGCAGCCCTAGTTGCCTAATCGTTGACTCCCCGGAGATCTGAGGTAGGCTCCAGTCAACGCCCCCCACCCCTAGTTACCACAAGCCAGTCAGCTTCATTGAGGTAAGTCCCGACCACCCTATTTCTCCTATTTCGGAGAATAGGACACCCATCCCCAGGGTCTCTCTGTCTCGGGGATATGGGGAAATAACCCCAGTGTCAGCGAGCTCGGAAAGTCTGACCACTGTCTCGGACAGGTCTGAATTCAATGTCACCGGGCACGACTCCATTGTGTCCGTCCATGATAGCATTTATGTACCATGTCCATCTCCGGTGTCTGTGGCATAGAGGAGGAGCCAGTTGTTAGTGCCCCCACTAAGTTCCCGAGAATGGTTGACACCCAGACCTCCCCAATGGCCTCCCCCTACATGAAAACCATAAGATCTAAAAGGGGACCCATTACTCCACGTAAAGGATCCGCCACACAAAGGTCTCCAGCTGCGCCCCACTCACGTCAGTGAATTGGCGGATCTTATTGCGGAGGTGATCAAAGATCGCCGACGTCCAACTGGGTGTCATGTAAAACCCTACCTAATTAAAAAGGTGGAGGACAGGTTTAAGAAGACACCTACCCCCTCTCCCAACGTCATGGCCACACCCCCTGAACCCCAAGAAGAAAGCCATTCGAAGGCAGCCACTCCTCCTCCCGTGCCCCAGCCCGGGGGTACCTCTGGCGTCGGGGGAGCCGGCGCAGCTTGCGGTTCCCGGCCCAGTCGGCCATTGCACTCAACCGGCCGGCTAAAAACACCCTGGTCATGCCGGAAACTGCATGCTAAAACTCCATGCTCATCCCGTCTCCCCCAAATATCATCCAATAAGCGCAGGTTGTAAGCCCCGCCATGGATAGACAGCTGAATATCATTTCTCATAATATAGTGGCTTATCTAGCCACAAATTTGTCGAAATTAAACATTTTCTTGACCTAAATAATTTTATTAGCATTCTGGCTATCCAGGAAACAAAATTTTCTGATAATAATGTTAAGAAAATCCCCCGCTACAGAACAGAATTCAAAAACCATACTAATCTTGACTCTAATATTGCCGGAGGATTAGCTTTTTTTATTAAGGACAATATAAACTATGAGCTAATGGGAGTGGATAACCCTTTAAAGGTTGATGGTAATACGGCCATTGAGGTGCTGGCAATTAAAGTTTACCATAATAAGAACCGTCCACTAATATTGGTCAACATTTACTCAAGAGGGTGTGCACTTGAGTATCTTAATAGCATCAGTCAACAACTTAGGACCGTTAAAGGACCGTGTGATATTATTTACACAGGGGACTTTAACGCACACCACCCCGCATGGGGCTCCACACATACCTCCATGGAAGGTCAAGCTGTGATTGACTGGTTGGAAGAGCAAGACCTTGTTTTGCTTAATGACGGTTCGCCAACCAGGTTTCACTCTACCGGGGTTACCTCATGTTTAGACTTTACCGTAGCCAGCCCCTCCTTGGCCAGTACTTCTGTATGGGAAACTGTCAATGATAACTTGGGGTCTGACCACTTCCCGCAATTGGTCACCCTGTGTGACACTGTTACGCAGGAGGCCAGCACCCACACCTCCCATGAGATCAAATTTTTTCTCAAGGAGGCTCATTGGGACCGGTTTGGGAAGTTGTGCTCAGACCTCTGCCTTGCAGATGTCCACTCCTTTGACGTTCAACAGTTCTGTCATAATTTAACAGTGGCTACTCTATCCATGGCGGAGCTTAGCATCCCTGTCTCCTCTGGTAAGCATAAAACAAAGAAGGCGGTACCCTGGTGGAGTCCCGAATGTGCTAAAGCGGTACAGGAAAGGAAAAAAGCACTAAAACAATTAAGGAAAAACCCTGCCGAGCACACTATTCAAAACTATAGGTCTCTTGAAAATAAAGCAAAGCTATTATTTTGGCAGCTAAAAGAGAAAATTGGAAACAGTTCTGTGAAACAACAGTAGTAAATAAACATAACACTAGGGACTTTTGGCAAAAAATTCACAACTGAAAGGAATTTCAAGAAAACCTGTACCGCTCCTTAAACATCAAGGCGAAATTGCAACTAACCCCATAGACAAGGCTCAATTTTTGGTTAAACACTATGCTTCCATTTCTAGTGACTCAAATTTACCCTCAGAAACTTTGGACTACCAAAAACATTTTGAGTCACATAAACACATTTTGAACGAGCCTGGGGATAATAGTACTCCATTAAACATTCCATTCACACTTTCGGAACTTAAAAAAGCAATTGGTACCAGGAAGGACTCCGCCACGGGACCCGACTCAATTAGCTATGCACTGTTTAAACATATGCCAGACATTGCACTAAACGTCTGGCTAAAATTGTTTAATATGGTTTACAGCGCGGGGACCATACCACAGGAATGGAAGCAGGCCACCGTGATATCAATTGTAAAACCAAATAACGACCAAAACGATCTAAATTCTTATCGTCCAATAAGTTTAACACCCCATGCAGGCAAATTACTAGAAGTAATGGTTAAAAACAGATTAGAACACTTATTGGAGTCAAAACATATTTTGAACCCCTTCCAGTCTGGCCTCAGGAAAGGGCATTCCACTATAGATCAGCTAGCACGTCTTCAACATGACATTATATTTGCCAAAAATCGAAGGAAATCAGTATTAGCAATATTTTTAGATTTGACCGCTGCCTTCGATTTAACCTGGAATTTTGGAATACTTAAAAAACTAGCTGATTACGGTATCACGGGAAACTGTTTCCATTATATAAGGGCTTTTCTGGAAGGTCGAAAGATACATGTCAAGGTGGATGGAGAACTGTCTGAAGAGGCCATAACTCAACGAGGCACTCCCCAAGGGTCTGTTATCTCCCCCCTGTTATTCTCCATCATCGTAAATGACCTGCCGGATACCGTGAAAACCGGCATGGTCATATCTCAATTTGCAGATGACTCTGCCACATGGTTAACGGGGTCCAACCTGTCAACCCTGCATAAGAAGGCGCAAGCAGGGCTGGACTCCATTTGGAAATGGGCCACCGAATGGAGGTTTAAAATTTCACAGGCTAAAACTATAGGTGTACTGTTTGGCAACCAAAGTCATCACAGTTTGGACGTATATTTAGGCGGCACCAAAACTGTTTTCGAAAAACTGGTGAAATTCTTAGGAATGTGGTTAGATAAGAGACTTACCTTCGCTCACCACTTTAAATATTTGGCAGAAAGGTGCGAGAGGGACCTAAATTTAATGAGAATCCTAAGAGGCACAGGTTATGGGTCAGATAAAAACAGCCTCTTGCTTCTCTATAAGTCCCTCATACGTCCAAAAATAGATTATGGCGCCGAAATCTATAACTGTGCCACGCCAAATGCCCTTAGGATCCTTGACACCATCCAGAATAAGGCCCTTAGAATAGCCCTCAGAGCCCTGCCCTGTACCCCAATTAGCATGCTCGAGGAGGAGGCAGGGATCCTGCCCCTCAAGTTGCGCTGACAGCAGCAGACCATTCAGTACTGGGCCAGGCCCCAGACCAGGTGCGGCTCAAACCCAATAAATAAGCTTATCGGGGCTGGCACCCACATCAAATCCAAAATGCTTGGCAACAAGTATGTTCAGTGCCCATTTGGTGCTAGCACCAAGGACCTGCTGAGGAATGCCGGCCTCGATAAGGTCTCAGTGGCGGATTTGAGGCCCTCTCTGACGCCCCCCTGGACCCTTCATCCGGTCAGTGTCGACACTTCATTATCTAACCAGCTAACGAAAGCTGACCCTCCGCACCTCGTGAGGGCAGAAACGGAATTTTTTATAAACACAAAGTTTGCTGAGCATCTAAAAATTTACACGGACGGCTCAAAAGACCCTAACTCTCCGCATTTGTTATTCCTTCTAAAAACATCAAAAGAGTACATAGGCTCAGCAACAATTTATCAAATCTATTCGGCCGAACTTTTGGCAATTAAGTACTCTTTGTGCTGGATCTTGGTTAATAAACCAGCTAAAACTGCTATTCTCTCCGACTCATTATCATCTCTTGAGTCTTTGAAATTAGGGAATAGCAGATCTAGGTCTGATCTTTTACAAGAAATTTTGGCTCTACATTCACAGTGCCTAGAAAGGTCATTATATGTTACTTTAGCTTGGTGTCCAGCACATGTCGACATTGCCGGTAATGATATGGCGGACAGGGAGGCAAAGGCGGGCTTCAATAGACCGGTGGTGGATGTGGGAGTATCACTAGCACCCTCGGAGGTCTATTCACTGGCCAGAGCATTTGTACTTGGGAAGTGGCACAAGCTGACACCCAGTGCATCTGCGTATGGCCATACATTTGATAGATCCTCGAAGGTTCTCAGGCGCCCAGATGTCTATTCCACCAGTATTGTACTGGATAGGTGCATAACACGCCTGAGACTGGGTGCAACACTCTTGCCGGGTAATTTCGGCAAGTATGTTTTGGGACTTGATCCCAATTGCACCCAGTGCGGGAAACCCTTCACTGCTGGTCATCTGCTGCAGGAATGTCCCCAGTTTGACAGTCCAAGAGCCACGTTTAAACAGCATTTTACTGAAAATGCTGTTCCTTTTAACTTAAACACTATTTTGAACCCCGGTGGGCCAAACAGGGGTCTCTATTACAAAGCCCTTGCCACCTATCTCTTGGACTGTCAGATCACTGACAAAATTTAATTCTCTATGGGCAGCCTGTTGTGTTACCCCAATTTGTACTTTTTTTTTCATATATATTGAAATTTAATTAACATTTCGGCAGTATTTTGCCCTATTTATTCCATCTGCACGTTTATTCAACATGCAATTTGTTAAACTGGGTAAATAACATCATTTTTACCCTAAAATACCTTCTTTTTTTCCCTGAAATTAGGGATAATATTAAATTTACTACTAAATTTGCAGTTACAGGGAAATAACCCTAAATGGTTTAATTTACCTGCTGTTACTTAAAACAACTCTTTTATAGTACAAGGGAGACCACTCCTGCCCTTGTACATTTTGTATGCATGTCAATATTCCATTTTATCCCCTATATCATCCAAGGGAGACTAGTACAGCAAACACCATATGTCCCCTATCTAGGACACACAGGCTGCCCATAGTCTACACCCACTGAGCCGCGATGGTTGGGGGGGGGATGCCATCACTCCTATGTATTGCTCCTCTCCTTTAATCCATGCGGTGAAATGCCCCGGCCTTTCCGACCAAAGCCAACCTGGTTGACTATGGTTACCTTATTTTAAGAACTTTTTTTTCAGAGTTTTAATTAAACCCGGTCTTAAAGCAGTTTTTAAAGTATATGAAAGGACAGGCCAATTCAATGTTTTAACTATAATATAATCTGTTTGTGAGCAGAACAGTTTTAAATGTACAAATCTTGTTTCTTAATAGCTACATACATATATTGTGTATTTGACACAATATTTTATTCTTAATTACTAATGTGCCCTGATTATACTGCACTCAATTAGTGTGGACCTTATCCCATAGAACCACTACTACACCCAGACCTGGTTCTTTATTTTATCTAAGTTTTTACTGTATTAATTACGTTGTTGTTTTCCATTCTCCCTTTTATCTCGATGGCATCCCCTCAAAAGCCTGGTCTCTACAGCCGCCGTGCCAGCTTGCGTCCCTCCACACTCTTCAAATCTGCCTGCCATCGTATATTCTTATCCGCCATTTAAGTTGTTTTACCCCACCCGGTGGCTAAGTACATCTTTTATTATGTCAGTATAAATACTTTGTACATATTTATGGTGTAAATATGTTGTTGGGTTATTTTTTAACAGTTTCATACCTTTTATTGTGGCTCTAAAAAGGTGTCTGTAGCGCATAATACCTTTTACTACTGTTATTTTTAACAGCCACCGAGGTGGGGAACCAGAAATCTTAAAAACCTCATTGGATATTGTTTGTAAAAGCTGCCTAGAACTTTCTTTTACGCATACTTCAACCGACAGGGTCTCAAGTTGGAGCATTGAAGGCTATATTCCCTGTCGGCATGTGTGAACAAATGTCAAAATCTTTTAATTTTCTCCTCTGTTATTGCTTAACACCAATATTGTGCAGTACATGTACATGTTAGTATTATTCACGTTGTATATATTGCAACATATCTAAGTTTTAACTATTACTTGCTTTTTTAACCAGAGGATAATAAATTCTCTACTCACGACATTCATATATATGTCTTTGCATGCACCATTTCAATAAAACCTACATCTACATCATGTAATATTGAAATTTGTTTCTTAGTGTACTGTAGCCTATCTCATAGGCATAAGATTACTTCTATAAGCTCCATACACACTACATGGAACAAAATTTGACAATTCAAAGACCTATTCTCTCTGGACATTGTTCACCGCATAGGTATCAGAACCTTATTTTTGTATATGAAACACTATAAATTAATTTTATTAAATACCACTTTGACCCAATGGTTAAATTTTTCTAACACACCTTTCTAGATAATTTAAATAGCCTTATACCACTATTTAAGGCATTGTTCCAGATACCTATGTCTAAAGACTCCAACAAACTCTATGAATTTTCAATAGATTCATAGGGTTGAATAACTTGATGAAGAACCCTGCATATACTACCCCTATGCAGGCCACCTATTAAGTTATTTATTCCTCTAGGCAGCAAACAATCCTTATAAATAATAGAAATACTTGAAAATATTAATATTTCCATGTAAAAGTGTTTGTTTTTTTGAATTTTTGGGTGAACCACACCCATTTCTATAGTAAATAACACATTATACATGTGCTGTGACCTTCAGAAACATGCCTGTTTCTGACTGGTCAACAGTCACTAACGCCCAATTGAAGTAGGTCAATCCGTTTTTGGTAAATTTGTCGTATATTTCGACTTTAAACTGCTATTTCCATCGTCTAGCATATTCCTAGTACCTTGAATCCTCCCAACTTAATTATTTTAGGTATTTACTACCCATACAAGGTGTTGGTTCACCAAAATATGCTATATTATAATAATTATTAAAGCCCAAACTTGGACACTTTTTGTAAAAAGTCACCGCGTGACCGGTTTACAATTCTCAATGACTTGACCACATAAAGATAACATCCATTCACTCTCCTAACCCATTCATGTTTTAATATGCTATAGTATGACCCCTGTGGCATATGATAATTACAATTCGAAGTAAAAAAGTTATCAAATAACTTTTATTTTAACACACAAAATCATTAAAGGTTTGATAAACGTTAACACGATAGCAATACCTTGACTGTGACGTCACGCGCACATCCCCAATTTCGATTGGCCGACCGAATTGCCCTTGCCTCTCTAAATAGGTCAATCTGTTTTTAACGTTGTTTTAGCACAGAAACTCAGCTGTTTCATTGCTACTTTGTATTCTTATATACATACTTGTTCAACACGTAGTATTTAGTAATCATAATAAATAGTTAATATTCTACAAAGTAACATACACAATAATGTTAACATATATCGTTGTGGCATTAATATAATACAGAGTACCATTTAAATGGTGGGTTATTAACACTTCTGTGTATTATATATACTGTGAATTTTATCCCCACAGATTTAAAAATTATGGCACCGTATCCACACTGCAATCTTTATATACGTTGTGAATTCCCTTAGTGGAATAGTTATAATAAAGGTGATACTATGTTAAGCAGTGTGCTCGGGCAATGGTTTATAACCGAAGTCCCGAGGGTAAACAACCTAACATCGTCGATACACTGATTAAACTTATAGTAGAATGATCAGATGCAAAGCTGAAAACAAAATGGCAGAAGTCATGATCGACAGCAAATATATTGTTCGCTATTTGCTAATTGTTTAACAGAAATAAAAACACTGATTCTTTTCATGAAACAATGATATTCAAGATAATAATTACTACAAGTTAACTGAAATAAATCTTATCATGCAGCTTACTATTTTTGTCTGAATGTGAAAGAAGAGAAACTCAAAGTGAAAGTTCAAAATCAGTAGCAGACTAAAATAAAATTTAGATACAATATCTTAAGTGAATATGAGTGGTTTTAATATAGAATGGCTGATTCAGATAACTCAGGGTTGATCTTCTGCATTTGGTGTAAGGATGCTAGAAGTAATATATTGTAGTAGTTAGGGGTGCAACAATACAGCAAAACCTGTATTGTAATATATTGCGATACAGTTAACACAAATTGCAATACATATTGAAAAAATTAATAAACATTGCAAGAACACCTATAATTTACATCTTGTACATGTATTAACTCAATTTTACTGATTGGTATCTTAAATAGAGTAAAACAGGTAACCACATCAACAACAAGTTGTCAAAAAAAGATTATTTAAATGTCCAGCTGCCAAACTTCAAAAATATCCTGAATATGTGAATAGTACTCAGGGCTTGCATTAATGGAAGTTTGAGAGTAATTTACTCCTAGTTTTTGTCACAGGACTTCCAAAATTGCAGCCATGGAAGTATCAAAAAGACAAAAAGAATGCTTAAAACCTCCAATATCCAACACAACGAAGTGAGGACTTAATACATGTTCACCTATGTGCAAGCCTGATTATAATTCAAAGTTTACACTAGGTCTGAAAAACAATAACATGAAGTGAAAAACATGACTTAAGTACAATAATAGCTATACCAAGAGTAGTGTATGTGCTGTGAACATTGTAATGTACATATGTATGTCACCCAATACTGTCAAAACTTCCAAAATTGTGAGCAAAACTTCTAAAATCAGAGGCCAGGAAGTTCAAACTTCCAGTTTTCAAAAGTTAATGAAAGCCCTGAGTACTGGTTGGCGAGTAGTGTCCGTGATTTTTTAGTAGTTTTTCTTTATTTTCAATCGCGTAAGTAATACTTTTAATGAAAAGCTTGTTGCAGTACAAAGTTGGGCTCCTTCTGTTCACAAGGATGTAAATATCTTGTCATGACGGCATATATGGGGTTTTTTCCATATAAGGGGCTCCAAAGGGGTAATCAATAAGCATTACTTGAAGCAATAAAACTAGTAGTATCCGTTATCTTTCCTTTCAGTTGCAAATGCAAAATTTTGTGGTACACACCTCAAGATTTTAATTGCTCTATACTGTTCTACATTATATTACCTACATCATAATGATGTAATATTATTAAATTCTATGCCAGATTAGCGGTGATAAAGCGATTATTAACATAAGTGGAGCCGGAAAATGGTCTTTTGATGACCCCTTTGGCGCCCCTTAAAAATATGCTGTTGGTAAACGGGAGATAACCATGTTATTATCTAAGTAGACGTCCCTCCAGCATTGAAATTTTGTAAAAATCGTCCCGAAACTAGCCGTATAATTGAGTAAACATTTTAAAATTGCAATTCTTTGTTAATATTTGCTTTGAGTAAACATTTTGCAATTGCAATTCATCTTTTTTTAGAAAATATATTTCACGAAAAATGCGTTTTGAATATATGGATGGTGTTGTTTGAATACTAATATTGCTGCTTTATGTGAATAACCAAGCTATCACCCTTGGTAAACCGAAAACAGGCAGTGTTCTGCCGTGAATTTGGACTATTGGGGACAAGGGCCCTCTTGGCTTTAAAAAGTGGGGACAAATTACAAAAATGTAGGGACACAGACAAAAAAGTTGTTCAAAGCAGATTTTTGTTTTGAAAAGTACATACTAGTTGTTTTCATTCATGTTTTTTTTTTCTGTTCAAAAAATGATTAATACATAATACTGTGTTCTTAATTAATTCATAATGTTCTGTTGATCAATGTTACACTGCATTCTTAAATACCGTATAACCTTGCATTATTAATTTTAATTTGAACAACAATAAAATCCGTTATAAACACAAGGCGTTAATAATGAAACCTGATAAAACTACAAAGTGTAACAGTGTTACATCATCAATTAGCCGGGCTTCCGAAACTGTAAGCCGTTAGCAACACTCATAGCAATGGTGTCGGTAATTCAACTCCAAAAGTCTTTGATGTTTCTGCCGAAATGCAGCTGTCGTCCAGCAGTTTATCGCTGAAAAGCGTGTTTCACACTTAGCATGTGGACCGCGTGTACAATTATCGATTGATACTACTTTATCTGAACTGTTCAAGCGCTGCCGATAAAGCATTAATGAATTAGTGTTCTAGTGAAAAAATTGGTTATAAATTGACGTCATGATCAATGATATAAATTTTACTAAATACGCCGAATGATTAACTTGTAAATTGTGTGCGCCCGCGGACCTGCTTACGAAAATTTGGTGGGGACAAATCATTTATTTTTGCGCCAATGGCGCAAGGCTGCATCCACGGCAGAACACTGAACAGGGAAGTACAAGATAAAAATAGGGGTTCAATTATATATTTATGCGCATGCGCAAAGACGTGCGCGTGAATGCCCCGCGAGGAGTAAAGTTGTTTTAAGATTTTTTTTAAGAAAAATGTAAACATCTTGAAAAATATGAAGTTTTGGAGACTTCAACTTATTCTGAGTTTGGAACAGTTGCTAGGTGATGTGTGTAAACTCAACATTCAATGCTGGAGAGCTTTTACACCTTTTAATATACAAATCACGGATACTGCTTTTTAACGGATACTACTCGCCAACCAGTATGTTATAATCACCAAATACATTCTTGATGAACTAAAGTGCATGATCTGGTACTGTCAACATTTAACAATGTAACATCGTACTTAAAAGATTATTTTTTAGAAAAAACAAACATGTCCACTTTTTCGGAATCAAGAGTTGCCCTTTGCGCAGACAAAATATTCCCTGCAGTACTGTTGCAGGGATACAACTAATGTTTAGCTGTAATGAACGAACTGCAGGTATAAAATCAAAGGCAAGTTCCATTTGGGTGTGTAAAATAAATGAAGTATATATAATTATAAAAATAATGTAATAATAAAGTAATTGTATTTTGTTTATATCAATATAAAGTCTTATTTATAATTATTAACTTACTAGCATAGCTTCCACAAAAAAGTAATCCAGTTGCCAATTTAGCTTTTTTCTTTGCATTGTCAAATCTGTTGATGTTCACTTAGAATTGGGTGTTAGATAGGGCTGTGGATCATTGGGTGAGTGACGATCCAATCCACGAGTCAGGGTTTACGATTCACAGATCGAACCACTAATCAGCTGTTACAAATTGTGATACAGGAAAACACTCATCAGTCATGAAGACTAATAACTTTATCATATTAAACCAATTTATCGCGTTATTCTCGTCATTTTTTTGTAATATCGAAGTATTTCCACACTGGGGATGTAAATTTTGCTGGTGGTTTGAGGTATTGTTGTTCCGCGTTTCGCATTGATGTTGTTTTTTTTTCTTGTAAAATTGTTTTGGGATTTACGTGCTGCTGCGCATATTTAGGCTTACTTGGGCAAAAATAACTTACATTATTTCTTATTGGTGACTGGAAAAATGCAGTTTTGAGAAAAACATCAAATGTAACGCTCCCGATATTGAAGTTCTACTTGTCACGCTATTTGGAAAACTAAGACATGCACACACATTAAACTGCAATTTAAGGTCTCAGAAGGGTTTATTTTGTCTATTAATTAACTAATTTTATGAAAATCAATATAATGTAAATGTAAGATCGCAATTAAAAAACGATCTTGGCAATGGCGAGTATTCATACTCGATTCCCAGTCCGAAATCATGAGTATCCGTGTACTCGGATACTCGCAGCAGCCCTCGTAATAGAACACGCTCATAACAAGTTCATACCCAACTAAATGTGCTGCAAATTACTATGCAGCTTTACTATTAAAATTTGATTGACAACGTGATAAACATCTAGCGATATACGTTCATTCGCATATTGGAAATTTCACGGGTTCTCAATGGATGAATGGTTGGCTTTAGTAAAATAGATTTTACTGACGCGTTGGTGCACACACCATTTATGAAATAGGGCATTTAATGCCGTGTATTAAATATTTGAGGTGTGTCATGGGAAACCTGGGCTTAATGCATGTGTGTAAAGTGTCGGCCCCGATTAGCCTGTGCAGTCTGCACAGGCTAATCCAGGACAGCACTTTCCGCTTGAATAGTATTTTTTTTGTTTCAAGGAAGTAAATTCTTAACATAAATCCACTGTAGGCAGAAAGTGTCATCCTGGATAAGCCTGTGTGGACTGCACAGGCTAACCCTGGACAACACTTTATGCACATGCATTAAGCCTGGTTTTTCAACGACACGTGTATGCATCAATCAATATCATAGAATTATTGGTCTTAATCATACAAACACATTTTTTCTGATGACCGGATTTAGGCACAGTCCGGATTTACGTACTTTGCCAATATTGCTACGGCAGATCGCCGTGAGGAGTTTGAATAATAATATAAGGATACATACAATATTCCTTGATCCACAGTAACATCACAATCAATACCACTTTCATCATTCTGGAAAATCTGTCGAATACAGTCACCGCATAACGTTCCGTAATGTCAATAACTTCACCATAACAGCCACAACAGTAGGCCGAGGACGTTATTTCCCAAGAGCTACTGCAGTAGCATAGGAGATGACAGATCTACCACAAATCGTTCTCGGACAAGTAGATCTATTAATAATAATAATAGATGTATACATGGATTTAAACCCACATTAGTTTCACGCTTCATTAAGGTTATTTAAACACATTTTATTAACTCTTGTTATTTCACATAACATATAGATCTGCTGTAAGTATTAAGTTGCTGTGGAAGACATTTATCACATGTTTTCTGAACTCTTGTCATTCTGCATACGTTAAAATAGTGTATATTGCATGTTTTCTTAACTGGTCATTTTGCAGAATACATATCAATTATGTATATTGACTGATGGAGACCTAAATGTAATACGACACATGTTTTATTAACTCTTGCCATTTTGCATACATATAAATTGTGTATAATGACTGTAGATCTACTAGTGGAGACCTAAAAATGTAATAGAATACATGTATTTTTAACTTTTTTTCATTTTGCATACAAATTAACTGTTTGCATTGGTGGAGACCTTAACATATAACACATGTCTTCATAACTCTTTTCATATTGCATACAAATAAAATAACACATGTTTTCTTAACTCGTGTCGTTTTGCATGCATATCATGTAACACATGCTTTCTTAACTCTTCTGACTAAATTGACGTTGTTGTGTACATCCTGAATATGACAGGTATTACATAATTTTATATGGTACAATTTAATTAACGAGAAAATTTTGTTCACAGCGTAACGATGAACCTTTTTATTTGGTGTAAGAATATGTATGAATACAGCATAGTTCCTTAACTGTGTTTGTTGTTTTACACGTACTCCGTCCACATCGAAGTGTGTTTTGTGTTGATGTCAGGATGTTCCAACTGGATAAGGATCAACTGTTCATATTAAACCTCTATCTCTACACTGCGATTGCTAATAAAGTGATGACGGCATTGGTACACAAATATACATTGTCCAAATGTTTGAAAATTACCAGCTTGTATCAATTTAATTCAAATAGATTGAAAACAAAATATACAACTACAAAACAAATGGATCAATTGTGTTTGTATTTATACTTTTTTTCTGAAGATGTCAATGAATATGCATTTGCTACATCGGCGTCTGGATACAAATTTAGCATTCTTCCTTTACGATATCATCAAACAAACCACAATAATTATATGTAATAAAATTTTGAAAATACTAAAAATATGACGGATATGTCATAAATAATTTTATCTTATTAATGAATGGCAAATTCATTCCCGCAGGCATGTGGTTTTTTAAAACTAATTAAGAAGGGGTGCTGCCACAGGATGCGAGGTGTGGTAACACTTTCGCGCCAACAACTAATAACAGTAAGATTAATTCTCGAAAGTTATTTCTTACGTTTAACAGCTTTGTTCCTATAAGGGTCAAGTTGTTGAATCTAATTTGTGTGCATGTAAGTTTCGTTAGAAGTGTCACACATATCATATAACTCTAATATTGTGTGTTTGTGTCGTATTACTTGTGTATTCTGTTTTATAAACAAAAGCACCACAACACAAAGTTTCAATTACATAATATTTTTGAACATCACGTGCTTCGGAAAAGAGGAATTGCATACGACTGTGCAGTAAGTTGATTAATTTCAACGAATACAGCCGTTTATTCTACAGCATTACCGCATTTTCATATCCATGTAACGCACGTTTAGATTACGATTACTTTTGACACATTTGTCACATATTTAGTTAATAAACACTCATTATGGAACAGGCAGCCCTTTGTAATTCATAATAGTACTGTAACTCACAACTCTTCTCTTATTTTATCAGTGATAATTATATTTTAACAGACATTATTTTATATTATTGCTAAACCGTTACATGTTTAACATGTTGTCCATATATCGGTGAAAGCCCGATTTTAAGTGGGTATCATATGCAGTTAAGTTGGTTTAATTGTGTTACAAGTACATATATTTGTATATTTGTTGTTTTTAATTCGGCTATCCGGACACTATTGGGAAACTGCATACGGATTATCAGGAGAACGATTATAGTATCCTTTGTTTAACCACTGATGGTAGGTTTTGATATACATTATCTCCATTGTCACCAGATAATATATGATTTGTTTGTTTGTTTATTTGGGTTTTACGGCAACTCAACACATTATGGTCATATCGTGCCGTTTACGTATGTTGATTTCATTATAGATTAGGAAATGTGAACTAAATTGTGTTATATGTGTTTATCTTTTTCAAGTACTGGATTAATGTATAAGATGGCACCTGATTTGTTTGTACGTTACGACTTGTACATTACGACTGAAAATATTATTATTTTATGATACATTATCGTCAAATACAGGCTAAAGGTTGAGGACTGCAGAGTTTAATAGAGAGCCAACATCAGAAAACATTTGTCGCATTGATAGCATGCACTACGTATCTTAACAAGTAAAGTTTTTCAAACGACAATACGAAACTATTGGGCGAAAGGGAGAGAACTAAATACGGTGAATTTCTTCATTTACAAACACAGTTATTACACATTTAGCAATGTGTATCAACGTACTCCATTAGAATCGAAGGAATAAAAAAGTTAATAAACTATGAAATTTATTAATTTAATGTATGTGTACAATGTACCTAATAAATTTTGGACAAATTTGGGAATTAATTTTGTTTAAAGTGACCTACCCCTTCAAGTGTACATGCGAACTGAATTCACTATTACGAGACACTTTTACAGCGATATATTTAATAAAGATATATATAATAAAGATATATATATAATAAAGTTAAAACAGTTGGTATTTTTATATACGATACGTAATCATGATTAATTTATTTACAGTCGTGTTATTTAACTGTGCTAAAAAAGTATTACACATGTATATCGTGTTTGTAAAATGATGTTGAAGGATAATGTAACTTTTACGTGGGCGAGGTACACTTTATGGAAGAGAGGGCTCTCACAATAACTTAATCGTGAATAGGTTTTTAAGTGTGCACATGCTGTTTTAATTGTCCTACAAAATGATTCTGTATAGTTTACCAACACTGCTGCGCGTGTCGCGTTATGAACACTTAATTTCCACGTTGCGGCAAACTTATAACATAAGGTTAAGAGGAGGAAGACTTCCTTGTAGGTATACATGTACACTGTAGACAAGTCATACGCGCTCAACACACGATCTATACCCTTGCAAAGGCACACACCACTAAACATAGACATGAGAGTGCAGACGAGGTTGGCTTCATTAAATAAAGACTGATTTTCGCGTTAGGTTTGAATTACGGCCATAGTTTATATATTTTCATTATAAGAATTTTTCAGTTTGCATACTAAAATGTATTTGGCTTAGGGGCGTATGCATATGTTCTTAACTTAAGACAAAGATAAACATATTAAACGCACACTTCTCCAACTCTTAAGATCGCTTGAATGAAAGCAGTGTATTGAAACGGAATAGATTTGTGTGGCTTTCAACGTTATGAACATTACTATACCATCCATTTTAGTGTACTCGAGCAGAGCCAAGTGTCAATCAGTGTCAAAAACGTGTAATTTAAAGGGGTGTAGGTGTATGTGTAATAGGAAAAAAAAACAAGTCAGAGAACAAAACCCAATATTTTTTTTAATTGTTAAGCTCTGAATTGTACATCCAAATGCGTTTTATTCACTATTTGATATCGTTTAATAGAAAATGAAAATCCACACAATAATAAGTTGTTTGGATAGCTTGCACTTTTATGAATAACGTATGAAGTCTGCTAAGAAGTCATGCCCGGTCATTGACATTCGTGACGTTAACATTTTACATTTGAAGAGTCAATTCCTTCTATTATATTCACGATAAAGAAAGTAGGATTAAATGTGATATCGTTATTACATATACTGCCATTTGATACACATGTGTATGTACTATTTAGACGAGTGTGATATGTAGATAATTACAGGTTACTGCATGGTCGTGTGTAATGTATCAAGTGTGGCTTAGAATAATATAACGACAAGGCCTGCCGAGCCGTTATTTTATTCGTGCCGAACCTGGTGTATTACACATGGCCAGAACTATATCTAAGATATCAATCACACATCGTGAACATTTTTATTGAGGAAAATTTTATTTCTGAAATTATTAAATTATATTATGCCATTTAACTTGGCTGACTGAATTGCAGCTGATATTTTACAGTTCGACAGAAATAACGAGATACAACCTTTCAATGCATCATATTGTAAACGATTTGTTAAGGAGCAGACTTAAACCACGAAGATTCGTTTTATAATTATGCAGTGTCAATATCGAGGATACATACAAGTGTTGTAATTTTAGATACCAATTGTGTTTATTCATATGATAGATTTAACACTTCGTTGACCCGTTGTTTAAATATGCACTCAGGTCAGTTGATTCGTGTAATGCTTCATACTTTTTCGACCGCGCAATAGCAACTATGCAAGAAATAACTGTTTAAACATGTTACTGGAAACATATTTAATTACAAACGTGCATGATCATAAACAAATAAAAGTTCATACAAAACATGTTGAGCATGCAGGTTTAGATTGAAGGTTTGCTCATTTGATGTACCACATTATTAATTCGGGCATTTTTGGGGGGGAAATTGTTGAAAGATACACTGTGTTTTATTTCAAAGAGACATAATATCAATTATAAGAATAAGTAAAACAATATGTAATCGAATGTAGAAATAAAAAAGTAAAATAGACTTATAGTTCTAAATATCATTTATCCCCCCCCCCCACACACCCCAATAAGCATGGTATACGAATACGCAAAACGTACTCGCACAGTGTTTATAAGGTATATCTCAATGAGAGTGTCGATTTTCGTGATTTATTTTTCGGCGTAGCTGTCTAAGATTACTTTTGACCTATATTTCTTGTGATAATTATGTAGCGGGAAAATTGAATGCTTTACATAAGCGGTTAAAATAAAGTTACAATCATATCTCCGACATACACTCTAAAACTGAACATAATTATGATCAATTTTACTCATTGTATGTCATGATCAGAATGTTATATTCTACCACATAATAAAATAACTGTTTTGTTTAGCCTACATAATCGGCGCGCTCTATAAATAGCAATTACAATGCTTCAATTCATGGGGACCACAGTCGGTCACAATGTACAATTGTGGTGCATGTTGTACGGTGTTCCGTTAGTGCCACTCGTGGTTTCGAACTTTCGACCTTTGGATTACAAGCGCGAGAACACGATACAAAGTAGAGAAATCACAATGCACAATTGCGAAATCACGATGCGAAATCTCGCGACCTCGCATCGTGTTTTCGCGTTTTCAATGCGAGGATGCGAAATTCATATCGCGATCTCGCGTTTTCCGTGCGAGGTTGCGAAATTAATATTGCGATCTCGCATCGTGTTGCCGCCCTTGTATATCCAAACGTCGAGAATGCGAAAACACGATGCGAGGTTGCGAAATTGATATCGCGATCTCGCATCCCCCGAAATAAGTTGTCTGCGCATATGCATTTTGCATCGTGATTTCGCTACATCGTATCGTGTTCTCGCGCTTGTAAATCGCGTAAATCTTATTCAAACTATAAAAATGTTAAACATCCTTCTATAAGTAATACGTCCAAATGTTATTTCTGTAACTTGTATTCAACTTAATAGCATAACATGTATACACTATGAATAATACTAATATACATATAGTATATTATTTAACATAAATATGTACACGTGTTTTATATATGCAATAATTTTCATTCATTCCCGCCAGTATTTTCTGACAATGTTAATTTGTTAAATTTGCCTGACCAATTCATTTATCAATTATCTTTACATAAATAACTAGTAATTATGTTATTCATGTATCACTGATGAAAACATGGGGCGGTATATGATCGGTTTATTCACGGTGCAGATATTAAAAATGACTGAGTTTATCTCAAATTATTTTTTGGGCGGGTACGTAATCTTATGGCGTGCGAGCAATCTAGTGTCCGAGAAGTCTCCTTAGTAGGGACCGAAAAGTCTGAGGTCCGAGAAGTCTCCTTAGTGGGGACCGAAAAGTCTGAGGTCCGAGAAGTCTCCTTAGTAGTGACCGACAAATCTGGGGTCCGAGAAGTCTCCTTAGTAGAGACCAACAAATCTGGGGTCCGAGAAGTCACGTAACCGATCATCTTGGTCCTCTTGTATTATATTTAGGGCAGGGCAAAACAATTACATCTTAATATCAATTTCAACGCCGATTGGTTTTTTTGAAGAAATTTCAGGTTAATTCTAATATGACACTCGCTGATTTTATGTACAGGAATGACAAAATTATCGCTGTTGAAACTATCCGATAAACAACGCAAAACGTACATGTAGTTCCGATTCTGAGCGCAGCTTAGTTAAATATAGTTCTCATTACAATTGCAAACATAATTGTCAGATTATGTTAGAATCGAAATAATATTCGCATTATCGTTGTTTATTGGTCAATAAAAAACTGTTTGTCGTTCTCATGCCCCTTACAATACCCCCCCCCCCTCTGGCTAGGATTATCGCGACCAAGTCAGGCAAAGAAACCCTAGATACATTTTTTTTTATCAAAAGTGGACCCTGAATCCAACGAGAAACCATACAAAATAAAGTCGTACAATATAACAAAACGTGCCCTGGTGGAAAGGAAATAACAGACCAGTCGTTCATTCAAGCCATCGATGAATACGAGGCAAACAAAGAAAATCTATCCAACAAAAGCGATAAAAAAAACGAACACAAAGAAGGCAGCCGCAACTGGTCCAAAACCTTCAACGAGTTGCAGTGAGGCAAACCTTTATTTTTCCTGGAAAACCTATAAAAACCTGTAATTTGCTCTCAAAACCTGAATATTTTTTTCAATCCGTTTGCCGCATCTTTTTGTAGCAATAAATATAAACAAACTTGAACAAGACTCATGCCAATGTTCTTACAAACATTTGATATTTTGTGTGCAACTTAAATTTAACAATACTACAATTAAAATGTTGTGGATATAGCAGTGTAGCAATAACCCTTAAAATATTTATCAACAGCAATACCTCTTCAACTACCCTTCATATTAATGGCAATACTAAACATTATGTGTATGAAGTACCCGTTATCATTTCATACCAAAGTAGACATGGAAGGCCCTTGAATTAATCAAATGGAGACTTTCCAATGTCAAAAACAATATACATTGTTGCTTGCTGCGGCAACCTGCTTCTATTGGTTTCCACTGCTGCCGCTCTGGGTTGATAAATATACAGATTTTGATAAATGAATTTTATTGTTTTCAAACAAGACAATGAAGAGACGTGATGTTTAAAAGGTTGTT
Organism: Congeria kusceri; assembly: GCA_027627225.1. NCBI lineage: Eukaryota > Metazoa > Mollusca > Bivalvia > Myida > Dreissenidae > Congeria > Congeria kusceri. The sequence continues at coordinate 28,809,423 of CM051030.1, read as the reverse complement.
TGTATGAACTATTAAAAAAAACCAGTAACAATTAGAAACAATTGAAGTATAAACGATTGAAATGGTAATTTACTGTCAGTAGAATGTCTCATGTTGGTTGTACAATCATGTTTGTAGTGATGCCCAGCACAATGAATATATGTACCTGAACTTTTCTTTACATTCTGAGCAAGAAAGTTGGATAAAAACTCCTGGCCTTAAAAGTGGTAGTTATCAGGTTGTGATATATGCAAGATCATAGATGTAGAATATTATATTTTCATTAAAATTTTAACTGGTAAGAATAATTATTAACTCTCCATGTGCAGTATACTTAATAACAAAATCTTAGGACTGCCATTCAAGTTATAAACCATCACATTGATGGTTGATCTTTAGGGCCCCGCAAACGTTTTGCTGGTGCCCTATAGTAATCACCCTGTCTGTCAGTCCGTCCGTCCGTCCACATTTTGCATTTTTTCTTTCATAATGTCAAAACCGTTTCAGCTATTAATTTGAAACGTCATGGGTAGATAGATCTCATTAAGGAGAAGTGCAGTGCACAAGAACCATTACTCTGCACTTCATGGTTCTGGAGCTATTGCCCTTTGTTAATTTTTCATACTTCGTGTTTGCCTGGAACATAATTCTTGGACTATAAGAGGTATTAACTTGAAACTTCATAAGTGGATAGATCTCATTGAGGAGAAGTGCAGTGCACAAGAACGAAGTGCTCGGTGAGCTATTGGTATAGAGAACCTCTCCGGCGTCATCTATCGTCCGTCTTCCGTACGCCGTCAAGAATTTAGTCCGTTATCGCGATAAAGACTACATATTTAGCTCACCTGAGCACAATGCGCTCATAGTGAGCTTTTAGGATCGCCTTTTGTCCGTCATGCGTCGTGTGTCATCATGTTCATTCAAAGAACATCTCCTCCTCAACCACTGGGCATATTTTCACCAACCTTTACAGAATTGATCCTTGGGTTACCCTCTTTCAAAATTGTTCAAATCGTTCCGGTCCGCTGGATATGTAGGTCACAAGAGCTAAAAAGAATATAAAAAAAACTGAAAACTGTAAAAATCTTCTTCTTTGAAACCACAAGGCTTGGAGCTTTTTTATTTGATATGTGACATCCTCTAGTGGTCCTCTACAAAGATTGTTCAAGGAAAGCCCATAGGATCAAAACTAGCCACGCCCGGGACTCATATGGTTTATATAGAATTGTAAAGCAAAATGACTTTAAAAATATCCTTCTCTGAAAGGCCTAGAGGTTTCATATTTGGTATGTAACATTGTATAGTGGTCCTCTACGTAGATTGTTCAAATGATACCCCTGGGGTGAAAACTGGCCACACCCCGGGGGTCACATGGTTTATATAGACTTGAATAGCAAAATGACTTTTAAAATCTTCTCCTCTGAAACCCCAAGGCCCAGAGGTTTCATATTTGGTATGTCAGATTGTATAGTGGTCCTCTACAAATATTGTTCAAATGATGCCCCTGGGGTCAATACTGGCCACACCCGGGTGTCACATGGTTTATATAAACTTGAATAGCAGAATGACTTGAAAAATCGTCTCCTCTGAAACTGCAAGGCCCAGAGGTTTCATATTTGGTATGTCAGATTGTATAGTGGTCCTCTACAAAGATTGTTCAAATGATGCCCCTGGGGTCAAAACTGGCCACACCCTGGGGCTCATATGGTTTTTATAGACGCAAATAGCAATATGACTTTAAAAATCTTCCCCTCTGAAATTGCAAGGCCTAGAGGTTTGCATATGGGGTGGGAGGGGTCAAGGTCAAGGTCACTGTTACTAAAAGTAGAAAATCGGTTTCTGCTCAATATCTTGAGAACGCATTGAGATATTTTAATGAAACTTAATATATAAATTCATTATATTGAGACCTCCATTGGGATTGCATATGGGGTGGGTGGGGTCAAGGTCAAGCTCACCGTTATTAAAATATAGAAAAAATGTTTCCGCTAAATATCTTGAGAACGCATTGAGCTATTTTAATGAAACTTAATACCTAAGTACCATATATCGAGACATTGCTTGGGATTGCATATGGTGTGGGTGGGGTCATGGTCACCGTTAGTGAATATAGAAAAACGGTTTCCGCTCAATAACTTGAGAAAGCATTGCGATATTTTAATGAAACTTAATACACATATCTTTATCGAGACTTCACTTCGGTTTGCTCATTAACTTAAGAACGCATTGAATTATTTTAATGAAACATCATACGTAGATACCTTATATCGAGACCTTGCTTTACATATGTGGTCAAGGTCAAGGTCACCGTTACTAAAAATATAAAAACAGTTTTCGCTCAATAACTTGAAAACCTATTCAGATATTTTAATGAAACTTCATACATATATATCAGGTGAGCGACCTAGGGCCATCGTGGCCCTCTTGTTCATTCAATCTTGACCTAACTTGCACAGTTTGTGTATGACCATTCAATCTCGTATGGCATTCTAATTGGGTCAGACCACACCAGTAACAAAAGAGTTTTTGCCCCTTTTTCATGCAAAAAAGTGCAAAAATGCCCTTTTCCAAGGTATAGACTTTATTTTCCATACAATCTTAACTAAACTTTCACAGTTTGTGTATGACTATCAGATCTCAGCAGATGCTAAAATGGGCCAGATCGTCTTTCAAACACCTGAGTTATTGCCCTTTGTTTATAAAAAAATATACAAAAATGGACATTAACCAAGATAGAGACTTCATTTTTCATCCAATCTTCACCAATCTTGCACATATTGTCTATTATCATGAGCTTACAGTTGAAGTCGAATATAAGCAAGATCGGACCAGAATTATTGCCCTTTGTTTGTGAAAAAAATATGCAAAAATGGACATTATTCAGGATAGAGAGTTCATTTTTTATTGAATCTGCACCAATTTTGCACAGTTTGTCTATGACCATAAGATCAAAAATGAAGTCGAATATAAGCAAGATTGGACCAGAAAAATTAGAGTTAATGCCCTTTGTTTGTGAAAAAAATTTGCAAAAATGGACATTATTCAGGATAGAGACTTCATTTTCAATCGTGTAGTTTGTCTATGAACGTAAGACTACATGTGAAGTCGAATATAAGCATGATCGGGCCAGAAAAAAACAGAGATATTGCCGATTGTGTTTGGAAAAAAACATCATCAAGTTATCAGGGATTGGCTTGCAAACACAATTTTTGATTCAATGTTGACCAAACTTACAAAGTTTATGCATGACAATAAAAATTGATTGATTAAATTTGATTTCCAACAGTTGCAAGACTTATTTGTACATGCAACATTGATGTCCTCAGAGCCTGCATTAACATCATTTATTATCATTGGACAGAAAATTATCAAATAAAAAGCAAAACTTTACCTTATAGCACAGCCATTGCAATTATCGCATTGCAACTAGTTCTCCAAAACTGTTTTCGAAAAAGAAATAAAAATTTACTGTTTCTGCATTTTCCAGAATTGTCAATGACTACATGAAAAAGGGTCTGGTAAGAGTATCGAGAAAAATGATTTGAGAACCATTAGCAAAAAAACGCACATCCACTACCCCACTCATACTTTAGTTAGCCCATCGTACTAACCGATGTTTTAAATCAAAGTTGATCCTATTCCTCTCTGCGTATTGTTCAGATACCCTAACCTGTCACAACAATATGGTCTTCATCTGTACCAGTTCTCAGGTTAGCGCTTTGGGCCATCATGGCCCTCTTGTTCATTTTCAGGCGGAGAATACTTTTGGGTTCAGCTCTCTAACTTGAGAACGAATTGAAATATTTTAATTAAACTTCATTCATAGATACCTTATATAAAGACCTGGCTTGGGATTACATAGGGGGTGGATGAGGACACTGTTATGGTCATAGTTACAAAAAGTAGAAAAACGGTTTCCGCTCAATTACTCGAGAACGAATTGAGCCTTTGTAATTAAACTTCATACATAGATACCTTTTATCAAGACATCGCTTGGGATTGCATAGGAGGTGGGTGGGATCAAGGTCAAGGTCGCCGTTACTAAAAATAGAGAAACGGTTTCTTCTCAATTACTCAATAACAGATCGAGCTATTGTAATGCATATAGAGGGAAAATTCCTTGTGAATGCAACTACTCATACAGTTTCCAACAGACTTTCTTGAAACTTGTTTTTATTGATGAGTGTAATGTGTGGTTGTGCGTAAAGATGGGGATGTAATTTTGTCTCCACCATCCGGAAGTTATGTATATATTGCATTAGCTATTGTTATTCTCAGATATTCTACACTTATTGGTTATCAATGTAAACATGCATGTAATTATATATATTCCACGAAGCTTTAGGTAATCTTTGACATAGATGGAATTGCTGACATTAACTAGTTACTTTAAAAAACTGGCTGACCCCTACTTTTAAAAATGATATCAATCGGAGGCCGCTGTCACCCATGTGACACAGTTCTAGTTCTTTCTGGTTTATACTTTAGGTTAAGAAGTGTAGCTACTGTTAAAGTGTGCGTATCAGCTACATTGCATTACTCATTGCCACTGTTTTCAAAAACCTCTAACTGTATTATTTGTGTCAGGACATATTCTCTGTAACAACTATATGAAAATCAATGAGAATTCACCAGAAGCTAAAATACATAGATAAGATGATTTTGTTACTACGTACTTTTCTTAAAGTTAAGAGCTAGGGATTTTATTTTGTGATTTGTATAATTTGCATGTTTGTAAGGTATTTTTGTTTTAAACTCAAACACAGTTTTGCTTATCGATTTGGATTTGATTTTTTATTTCATTCCCTAAAACTTGCCCGAGTGAATATTGTGAAGTATCCATAATTTATATTCTTGCAATTTTTTCTTTTTAAAAATATCTCTGTCATACCATTGCCATCATTTGACCCCTGGTAAATATACATCATCAGACAGTTTCAATGATTTTTTTTTTTTCATTTGAATTTTTTTTTTCATTTGAATTTAGTTTTTTCATTTGACTTTTTTTGGGGGTGTGTGTGATTTTTTTCCTTTTTTTTACAGTATTTCAGTCATATTACGGCGGTCAATTAACCTACTTACACTTTTCCTGGGCAAGCTTAGCCGATCTTAGCGGGATACCAGTACTAAGTGCACATACCTATGCCAGTAACTGACAACTGCCCTTCTTGAATGAGTGGTAGGGGGAGAATGGCTGTATAAAAAATTCATGACGAATCCCAACATAAGTTGTGTGGCCGGGATGGGTTGCGAACTCACGATCTTTGGATTGACAGTCCAGCGCTCTACCAACTGAGCTAGCCGGGCCCGGCTGAACTAATAATTTGCAAGAATAATAACTGAAATTCCTGCAAGTGTTCTATACTTTGCTACAAATAGACTTTAAACAACATCAAACAAAATGCAAATGCCTTGCTCTTTTGTACTTGATTTTTTTCCTATAAAGGTACTTTTCCATGTGGATTTTTTTCTAATTTAAATAAGTGAGCATTGCTTTTTTTGTTGTCACTATTGTTCATTTACAGTTGAACTACATTTAATTCATACATGTATCAATTTGCTTTTTATAGCAACAAGAAAACGGTCTTCTGTCATTATTATAATGCTGGTCTGCATGTTGAATTTAGGGTAATTTTCTCAACTAAGGGGATGTTTCGTTAAATATCCATCAGATTAGAATATCAAAATAAACCTTTATTTGCTCTTTATTTTTACGGAAATCTCCATAAAAAGCATTTATTTTGCAAATTTTGAACCTTTATAAAAACCTTTATTTTCATTGAGGTTTGCTAGGAGGCCTGTTAGTTGCGTAAGTAATACATTTTGACCTCCGAACTTAAACAGCAGGCCTTATTCAAAATGTGTAAGTTGAGGCTATTGTGCCAACTGTCAACATAATCTGCACCTGTTCTTTAGTACGAACAAGTGTGCTTAGGAGGGGTGAAGTCTTTATGTGCCCTCATTGTTCATTAATATACTAATATATACTGTTAGTTAAGTTCATTGCGTTGTTTGTGTTTTAATCTTATTATTTTATATAACAAGATCAAACCCTCGTATTGTTTATAAGCATTTTATAAACATTTATTTCATTAAAAATCAAAGGAAATACACAAAATTGTCGTAATTAGATCCTTTTTTTTCAGTTTAATATTCTTCAAATGGTCATTAAGGTCATTTCGAGTAATACTGCGCACAATATACGTATACAAAAGAAATATGTATTCTATTTGTAAGAACTTCACTTAGTATTTGAATCATGCGTTAATTGTTATTGTGCACCGGGCTTACGTTTTTCACGGCCACTGGTATATAAATCTCACAGGGGTAATGTGAGTAATGTTTTTACGGTCTTGCAAATTTTACGCTACACCGTAAAATGCGATAGAGACACTCAAGAGTATGTGAACCGGTCACTATTTTGTTTATTATGTGGACCGCTCGGGTTTAACATTCCCGAATAACGTCAGCTTCATTGATAATATTCAAAGAAACAATGTGACGTCATCTTTAATTATTTCGGTCCACAAATGGTTTGTGGCTGACGGGCCGTTCATTATAATAATATGTCATACGGCCCGAAGTGGGGTTTTATGTTTCTTAATTATTAAAGTTGCATATTTTTCATGCAAAGTTGTGTATCGATATATTTAGCATTCATTGTTATTGACAGTATATACAACTTAACATCTAAATGAACATATATTTGACAAATATTGCATGCGCTTAAGTATAACACATGGTGCTAACATTAATAGATAACAATAAAAAGAGTTGATTAATATAGAACGAGAAAATTATGGTCACACATATGGGAGAATAATGAATTATTTTGTCTTTATAACACTTGGACATTGATCTAAATGGTCCTGATCAGAAATGCCTGAAAAATGTATTAAGATGTATTTGCAAATTAGAAAATAAATATGAAACAATAAATCAAATACGGTATTAAGGGAAAGGTTATCGATTTAAACACGCCACTGTCAATCTCAATATTTCCTTTAATACATTTTTTAAACGGTTAAAGAGGTACGTAGCGGACAAGCTTTGTAGTGGATGGACACCCGGACAGACAGCTTATTTAAATACTCACTAAACGAAACTTAATGCGGGTGGTGGCGTTTGAAACTGATTCGCGGAGGCGAGACTTACAATCTTCTTTCGATAAAAATAGCCAGAATTTATCAACAAAAGTAGCATAGAGTTTAAAATCTCCGGTTTAACACACTTTAAATCATTCTAAAAATAGCGCACATTTACAGCCAGTGTGTAGCTGCATCAATTATCTTCCAAAGAATCATAAGCTTTCGGAATATTTCAACAAATAGGGAATTCATATTTATGACTTGTATGTGCATGTTAACTTGAATTTGAATTGCGGTTACGTTTTATAAAAAAAATATTTAGAATTACACATTTCTATCAGCTTTACCAGTGGATGCTTTTCAATCTATACAAATAAAGTTACATCTTTCTATAAATAAATTTGGTGAAAGAAGTCTCTGAATACCCTGAAATGTTATTAATGTTACTTTTACTTCATTTGTGTAGCATCATGTTGCTACCAAATATAATTTATAATCGCTAGTGTCTGATGAAATTGTATACTTGTGTTGTCAAACATAAAGTCATCATTATTTCAAATGCGCTGAATGTTACCGAATATTGCTGTTAATCAGGATACACAGTATACATGATTTATATTTGACTGCTTAACGTGTATGTATTAGATAACTTCTAGGATGAACATACGGTATATAACTTAATAATAACAACACTCGTCTGATACATCATACTTTCCATTCATTGCCGCATGTATTTTCTTAGATTGTTTATTTGTTAAATTTGTCTGACAAATGTATAAAACAAATTTATATAACAATTATGTTGACGGAAATTATTTTGGTTATTTATGTATAACTGACGAAAACAAGGTATGATCGGTTTATTCAAGGTACAAATATTAATAAGGATTGACTAACCGGTATTCTAAAATTAATTTGGGGGTCCGAGAAGTTTTTCTTATGGAGTCCGAAAAATCTGGGGTCCGAGAAGTCTACTTATATTATGTTGAGAGTAAAAATGACATTTGATAGATAATTCAACGCTGATTGTCTTTTTTAAAGACGTTTCTTGTTTCTTATAACTGTGTTGTCTTTTAAGAATATAATGTACATGAGATTAGCTGCTAAATGCCAAAAAAATCGAATTCCCATACTAAAATGAACTGCCAACTTGGAAGCCAGCTGCTAGTTTGCATTCTGGCTTTCAATTCTTGCACATATTGTTGCCAGTTCGTATTATTTCGGAGGAAACTGAATTGTCAACTGGGAACTGGCATCTGGAGGCCGATTCAATTTCTGGTTGTTAGTTCATTTGACACATTCGTCAAACTGGCAATTGGTAAATGGTCGCCAGCCTCCACTCCCAATTCCAGTTTCATTTATAATAGTGAACTGTCAACTGGCATCGTATTTCCAGTTCGCATTCTGTTTGCATGTGTTGAAATGCCAGTCAGAATGCCAACTAGCAGCTGAATGGGGGTTGAAGATTCATATGAAAAAAGGGATAAATATGGAAACTCGTGTGTGCAATAAGTTGCCAGTTTGCCGTTTGATCTGGTAACTAGCAGTTTACTTTACGCAAATCATTTCAACGTATTCTTTTGTCAGAGTGTGCCAGGTACAATGCTATGCAAACTTGAACGTTATGTACATATGTCGTATGTGCAAAAATCGCTATACATATACAATGTTTAAAATAGCTCCGATAATATAATATTAAGCTTATTATAACTTGTTTAAACACGCACCGTACCTGCCACGCTTGCTCGCAATGTTACGAATATTTGCTAATCTTCGCGGCGAAAGATCGCGCGTTATCGCGAATGTTCATAGCAAATTATTGTGCCCCGCACCAAATTTTGACGATACAATAAAAAAATGTACACCTTTACGCATTACATGTATTTTTAATAATCCGTGAATTAATAATTTGGATAACAAGAGCTGTGTCTGAACAGCGCTCTCGACTATTCATTCCGCTTTGATGATTGTTCATGTCAGTGACCTTCTATATTGAACACAAATACAGGTGTAAAGTTTCAATTAAATATCTGTAATAGTTATATAGCAGAGATATATACTTGCACACACATTTGAGGCTTAATGTTTGCGTCCATCAAGTACATCTCTCTATATCTACTAAAGATATTCTATTAAAACATCACACATGTATTTGGGGTCATTATATAAGGTTACTGGCGAAGGCCCATAACTGTGACCAGCATTAAAGCTGAATTATGCCCCTTTGTGTACTTTGTGTGGTAATCAAAACATTACAAATGATTAGACCAAACTAGGGTTATGATGTCGTCGGCTGTTGTCAGATAGGTTAATATTGTGCCGTTATCTTCAATCTGAGTGAGTATATTTAATTATTGTACACGTGTTTAACGTTATGTCCAGCAACACGATGTATAAAGTTAGTTTTATTATATAAAATATCTTGGGAAAGACATTATCGATAATAATTTAAAGTTTTTATTATATAGTCGTCATCTTAACTGAAGAAGTATAAAAGTAATCTGTTTGAGAATAATCAAATATCTAGAAGATAATATAAACGTTCAATTAAGAAACAGTTTTGATGTGTCGTTGTTTATCGGCCAATAAACAAAGATTTGGAGTTCTGATACGTAAGAATTGCCACGCATAAATTCGACACAAAGTTGTTTATTGTAGGATAAACAACGATACAACTAAAATTATAAAACATAATCTGACAAATATTTATGCAAATGTAATGAGATCTACATTTTATTATGCTGCGCTCAGAATCGGGACTACTTTTTGCGTTGCTTATTGTGTATACTTTAAACCGTATGTTTTTTTTCCTGGGTCTAAAGCAATATTATCTGGGAATGATATGTTCATTAATGGATAAAGACTATCTACGTGGACACAATGTGCAGATGAAGACCACACTTTAAAACGGATAAACCACAAATTGTATGATAAAATGAGTTTGTTTCGCTGAGGAAATTTTGTTTGGAGATATTTTTCCTGATTTTGCACTATTTTTTAAACGAAATGCATTGGTTTTATCGGAGTTTGTAGATGAAGGCTGATTATTACGAGTAGCTCATCAATTTACAAAACTCATGAAATGTTGTTGCTTCTGTACTAATTTAAAGTACAAAAACATTACTCATTATTTAATTACATTTGTGATTTAAATTTACACATTTAAGGACGACACACAAGGTAAAGTACATACTCATTGACTTAGCGGTACAGTTTTGCTATACACAAGTCCACTGTCATGTCCAATATATCGGCAAATAGGTGATGGAAATCAAATCGATAGTGTTGTGATTATAAGAACCTATTTGTCTGTATACATGTGTGCTTCAAGAATGTATGTATATATAAAATGATCCAATGTTAAGGTTGCAATAGTGTAATTGATATGGTGTCCGCCTTCTAACCGAGCGATCCCGGGTTTGATCCCCACTCGGGGAGCGTTCTCAAGATCTTTCCAAAGACACCAAGTACTAGTTATTTCCGGGAAACGGACTCGAAAGTATTTCTATAAGCCCAAGGCTTTCGATCGTGAGCTTTTATTGTTAATCTTCATTCATTTTGAGTTGTAAGTTTACACAATGTAGTCAAACCAGAACGCGAGTGTTTTGCAGTTTAAAATACATGAAATCGGAATAAATATGTAGTGTTTCTGTGTTTTGGATGGATTATATTATGCAATAGCATTCAGATAAAAAGTGTATGGAACATTTGCCTCGAATGGAAACGGTGAGATCGATCCCTTTTCAATTTTCTACGATTTACTCGGATAGTATTAGTTGTGGGTGGAGGACAGTGTAACTGAAAGTGAAATAAATCATAAAATGTTTAGTTATACGTTAAAATTTTGATAAAGTTTTTCATTTCTTTTCATCGGAAATTAATATAAAAGGTTATTTCTTTGATGAATATGCTCTGTTGGTTGACCAAAGAAAGTCTATCCACAAAGAATAAACCGCTTGCATCAGATTCAAGTGTGTTGAAATGGAATGGAACTGGAAGTTGTTGTTAACCAGTCAAATGGAATGTGAGTCAAACAACTAATTTGTTGTTTAACTCTGTTAAACTAGACAACACAAAGTTTGTATCGATGAAAAACTCTGGTAAGTAGACTTTATGCTGTGTCATTCTCGACAATGTTGTTATCCGGCGCGTAGGAATACCTATTGACGTTATATCACAGTCACGTGATCTACTGCCGGATATCAACACTTTTATACCATCACCCCTTTATTAGGTCACTGTTTGGGTTAGTAGCAGGAAAACTTTATATATTTATGTCTGGTAGTCTAACTTAGCCCGATTAGCGTTAATCGAAAATACTTTTAAATTACTTTACTGATGCCTATCCTGTTATGGGTGACTATATCTTATAAATACTGGACTGTTTCTGGACAGTAGTAGCATCTGGTATGTTCCCGTGATTTTTTTTTATATTTATAACTGTTACCTGGAAATAAAATGTTACATGTTTGTAATTCAAAGATGCTGTAAAGCCCTACAATGCATTACTTTGATACAATATCTGCTAAATGTTTTAGAAAACCTTGTAAGGTCAGCAAGTTTATGTATGCTCAAAAGAGGTTAAATGAATAATACAATTTACAGCTTTTCCAAAACAAATCTATATCTGGCTTGGTAAGAATCCAATTTATTTTAAACTGTCGTTTGAACTTTATCACCAAACAATTTGAGACTTCTCCCTTTTACAGTATATATCCGTTACCATTTGAAGTGTATATCACACTTAATACAACTACATAAGCATATATAGAACATGGAATGGTTAATCTGCAATAATTACAATTTCCTTTGGTTTCATCATTTTACAGTGTTATGATTGTCTGACATGCATCATGTCACAGGCTTTTATTTTTCAATGAAGCTGGTTGCCTCTATTAATATTCATGAGGTACTACCTTGTAATGTTGTTTACACGGTGTGCTGTCACACACAAAAAAAATAAAGTATAAACATGTAAATGTATGTTTCTTTTTGCCTATTTGATGAGCATTATGCATGAAAGAAAAGAAAGAACATGGAGAAAATTCAACACAAACATAAAAAATAAATACTTTGTGGATAAAAATAGTAAATATTTATAATTAAATTAATATTTATATTTATCAAAAGAGGAAACAAAGAAATTTAACAAACACAAACATAAACATGCAAAATTTCACAGTTTAGGGCAAAGAACGGTTTAGAAACAATAGGTTTCAGTCAAATAACAGACATCCAGTTGAACATACGTCTCACTTTTTTACAAGGAAGCCACCGGAAAACCAAGCGAGCATGGTATGCAGTCATTCCATGGAGCTTGCAAAAGAATATGACAAAAAGATCTCAAAAAATGTGCGAGCTGCATCAAATTGTCATCTCTGACTGACTCTGAGAGCTGAATGTCCCATTTATCATTGTAAAAATCCCACGTTCATGTACGCAAATGACTTGCCAGCTGCGAAGCTCAAAACACTCCTCGAACTAGGCTCGCTTAAGTTGGTCAATTAAGCATAAGTCAAGTATGATTTGCACAAAATTCACCCGATCATTGTATCGAACATAAATCCATTCACATTGCACGACAGGGCGAAGTATATCTTGTACATCTAGTTTGTGGCGAATCGTTATATCACACAGTTATCACCCTCGGACGAATCGTCATTAAACTGCGGCGATTCGTTAATTATCGAATCATTATTGTGGTGAATCTGCCACTGTGGACCTGGAGTTTCATCAGCAACTGAAAAAAAAAATGATTTTAAAAATGAAAGAATTGTCATTTACTAGTAGCTTTGCCTAAAACAATTAAAATTTTCTTCATGTTCATAGTTCTATGCAAATAAGATGCATAACAATTGACCTTTTCAATTTGTGTCACAAAGGTAAAGGTGATGAAACGCAGTAGATATTTTTGTATTACTAGAGCTACTGTATTATTTAAGATACCGCTGTATAGCGTCTAATGAATGACATTTACACTGCGCTACTGCACTGCAAGGGGCGGTGCATACGAATCATATTTCAATATTGATGAGTGAATTGCAAAAATTTAAAGTATACACACAATTGTAGTTATAATTGTAATTATAAGAATTGAAACGCTCTTTTCGGCGCTTCATCGATGTATGAAGGTCAGTTTTTGTTGTATCGAATTTGTACATAAAACCTTCGGCTTTATGCAAATAATATACCAACAAACTGACCTTCATACAGCGATGAAGCGCCAAAAAGAGCGTTTCAATTCTTAAATGTCGTACATTTATACCTGCTAAACATATTTTAACAGTACTTTTACATTGAATTTAATATTTGACACTTTTGACAACATTAATGCTAATTCGGCAAAATAATTGTCATAAGCAGACATGTGTAACAGCTCATTACGCGTACAGACTGCCGTTATTACCCTGAGTATTGTGACGCATAAAATAATTTTGCAAATAGGGACCCTCATAACCATACCTTTTCTTAAAGAGGATTCTAAGCTGAATTGATTTAAGCAATCAAAAGGGTATGTTATGTATTATGTAAGAAAGAACTCGACACTAAACAAAGTTGACTGTTTTATCACCATCTTTTTAGCGGCTCCTTTGTAGTTGAATGTAACCCGCCTCAGCGCAAGTGTCATACTGTAGTCTCCAATCTTAAAACATATCAGTGATTTATTTGTGCATACCAATGCATACTCTACCAGCATCGCCCCAAAAGAATATCAAAGCAAGTGTCTAAACATAAAAAGATGTCTTCGAGTTAAACTTGTTGATTTATTTAGAGAGTACAGCCCTACATGACTTGTTTATTTAGTGTGTTGTGACCTAGATCTATGATATGACTTATTTATTTAGTGTTTTGTGACCTGCTGTACTGCGGTTACACGCAACAAAAACTGAGCGAGCCTGAGATATTAAACCCCGAGCTGCATTTGGTGACAAATACTCCAAGCTATTTTTTTCGTAAGTAGATCCTATGTAAGCCCCGCCTCTGAAAATCACTAAACGCCCAATGCAGGCTAGTGTTAGTTAGCGATGCTGGGTAAATAGGTTTTGTTTGTCAATACGTTCGTCCGTCCGGCCGGACATCTGTCCGTTGCAAAGCTTATATCTTTAAGGCATAACAGCAGTTATGAATTCGATTAAGAATTATTCGATGATAAATTGCTGTGATGTGTTCACAGTCTCAGTCCCGACGGATTGTTGTGCACTAACTGCATGGCCGTCCGTCTGGCCGTCCGTTCGTATGGATATCTTTCAGGCATAAAACTTGTCCGGTCTAAACTTTTGTACCGCTTAAAGCAATTCACATGAAAACAAAAACTATTCAAAAAATCGGCAATATTTTGCCACAGTACAACAGACATTCAGCTCCCTCTAATGACCTTTTTCAAGTCAGTGTGACCCATCGGTCCGGTCCTTCTGATTGGTTGTCAATAAATTAAGATTGGTTGCTATGGGTGTCAGTGAGTTCGGTAAAGAACCAGCTATACACCAATATCCCAGCAGAGTTGTCGTTCGTTGCTCTCACCATACACCTCGCAATGACAAGAAGCTTGTCAAAGCGAAAAAAGGTTATTGAACGCACATTACAGTTGTTTTTCAGGATCACAGGCATAGAGAATAAATGGTTTTTAAATTATCATAAATGGGCAAAACATAATAATTTTGATTCCTATTATGTAAAATATTGTCATGCCCATGTACGCTGATGGAATCAGTTTGCAGATGTAAACAATATGATTGGATGGTATTGTGCGTTGCGTTTGAATGTTATGGTCATGTGACTAAAGCCACGTGCGTGAGTTGGAACCCCTTTCCGAACCCACTACTGTAGGGAATGAAATGCAGCCGGTGTGCAAGAGATTGGCTATGCGCAGGTGCGTGTGCTAGTTTGTATGCAGAAATCCAAATATTTTGAATACACATTCAGACATAAGATACTTTCAACACATTTGTACTAATTAATGTTTTAAAGAATTGCATAATAATGCGTTTTCAGTTCAAATTAATCGTTACACTGCTCTCCATTTATAAACAGGAAAAATATGAAAAGATCTAAATTAATCATAAACCGGACAAACATATTCAAATACATGTCTATTTAATAACTTAAACGGTTAAGAATTTATAGTCGTTTTTTCAATGTGATATATACAGAGTCCCGGACCGACTAGCATGGACTAGATAGTCGAGCGTCCAGCACACGTACTGTAGGCGGTGCTCTTTAAGGGCCTATGTCGTCGAAAAATTGGATTTCTATTACACTATGAATGATATTATATGATAAAAATGCGCTTTACCAAAACATGTGCATAAAATAAATAAATCTTGCTATAATACACAATAAGATATTTGATAAAAACAGATTATCAAAAAGTAAAACCCCAAGCAGGAATCGAACTCACGACTTAGGAGTCATACGAAGAAATGACAGAGAACAGCGCTTTAACCAACTGCGCTATTATGCTTGGTAAGAAGTAGAGTGTAAACTATGGTTTGAGAAAGTACTCACAAATGTAAACATCAAAAGGGCCAAACAGACAATACCCATATTATAAAAAAACTGAACTAAATGATAGGACACATCTGACAAATTCATGGTTGCTAGGATGCCTTCCTAGAATTGTTCAGTAACTAAGTGAATTTCTAATCTCTACCTAATCTGGCCTTTATTTAACAGGAAAGACCTTACAGTTACGGATAAAAGTCCCACTGGTGTTGAAATTGTATTCATTTAGGGCATTAAAGCAGTTTAGCTCTTAAGTGGCCGAATATACAGGAAAAGAGGCTATCTGAAATGTGCATGTACGTGCTTGATATTCAGTTTTCCGCATTTAAATGTATTCGAAGCAAATACATACTTTTTGTTATGTTGCACATGCTCACAAAGACATAATATAATAGTACATGATAATTCAATTTTATCGTGGATACCATGCAGGGCTTTAAAATTGTGCATGCGCGGTATGAAATAGATTCCCCCGTGAAGTTTATTTACATTCAGGGGTCACGGACAAGACCTTTGAATTAAATATTGAATTACTCAACAGATCTAGAAGAAAATTCGTCAGCATTGTTGAGGAAAACGTCTGATTGACCCAAATCATAAAAAAAGTAATCGCTCTGATACAAACGCTTATTTGGATGGGGTGGCGGATTTAGGACAGTGGCGGATTTGGGCACGGAACCAGTAAGGAAAATATTTTTTGTTAAAAACTATTAATAAACTCCAGACATGAGTGCATTTATTTGTTATCACAACATTTATTCAGTTTTTATTTTTATTTTCATGATTTAATCACTCACCATATAAGTTTGAAATTATTCATCGGATAATACATAGCTACATTTTTAATTTATATATCGATATATGTCGATACTGACTACTGGCTACTGTAGTGGTTATAAATTGGCCGACACGGTCACGAAATGACCGATCGATGTTTTCAAAACAACCGAAATGAATGGTTACGAAATGGGCATGCAGTCGTAAGGGCCAAACTGGCACGCGCTTAAATATTTCCGCGTAACTTTCGGTTCGGCGGAAGCAGGTATTTGAAAAGCAGCAATACAATTTAGAGATTGGATTGTGACTAGTTGTTAAATATAAATGCGAAACGGACTATATTGGTAACAGCTGTAAGTACGATTAATATGATTTTAGGCACTGCCTGAGTCGGGAAAATCAAACAGAAATAGACTAATGGTGAAAACGAATCAGGGTCATACTCAGCCCGAATACTAACTCGGTCCGGTCTTACTCGGCCCTGTTACGAATTCGGTCTGGTCTTACTCGGCCTAGTTTTATTTAATTAGTGTTAAATAGTTATAATATCGTAAAATTTGTGGTAAAAATGGTAAAATGAAAAAAAAAAGATATTGTAGATCATTATTTAGACAATAATATACGGCAGAGCTGGGCGGGGCATCTATAATCAGCCCGCTGCCAATATAAGGGCCTTTGGCTGATTATAGACGTCCGGCCCAGCTATGCCGTATATCATCGTTTATAATATTAACCTGTCACAAGAAAAGAATCATGTTACTTTCTTTATTACACAAAATGTTAACAAAAACACCAAACAAACTTTCTGTACTTTTATTTAACATTCAACTAATTACGCAATACGTGACGCAATTCTTACTAATGACGTAATTTATAAACAGAAAAACAGTGACAAACAAACCAGTTTTCGCTGGACTCTCAGTTTTGTTGTGACAACAATTATGTCGTGTTTGCTTTTATTTTTAGTAAAATACATTACAATTAGTTTAATAAATCGTACATGGACGAAATTCTGAATGATGAATGTGTCAGTTGGATAAATAATATATTTTGAGACTTAGAATCGGAATAAAATCAAACGTTCTGACCAGTCATTGAGATTTCGTAAATCGTGTTTCAGGTCAGAATGGTTCACATGCAATAAATGATTGTTAACAATTAAGGCGTATGGATACAAGAAAAGGGAATAGAAGTGCTTACAGTATTGTTGGATTTTTATTAATGGAAGCAATGGATTGAAATTGAGGTACAGTAAAAGTTTCCGATCTATTCAGTTTTGTTCAGTGATTATTTTTCTAAAACTCAAAGATGCATAGGCTATAGATCCTATATATTTAATCAATTTAACTACAAACTTTCGTTAATATTCAGTATTTGCATTTTCGGATATAACCGTTTAATTTTGACTAAATACGCCATTCGTTGTCATTGACATCGCGCGATCAGATTCTCTTCGATTATCGAAAAATCGGCCGCGGCCAATTATATTATATCGGCTCAGCAGAGCCGCGTAACGGCCCATAATCGTCGTCAAATTGTTACTATTTTTAGTAACAATATGTATTATACAAATCAAATGTTATATGTATTTATCATACCACTATGCTGATATCGGCCTGATACAAAGGTGTCTGATATATTTTTTATATCAGTTCAGTAGCGTTTATGCCTAATTACCATAATTTTGTAGGTTACCATAATTTCGTGGCCATTTGAAACTAATAGAATTTTCGATCGTGCATCCGATAACATTGTCCGAATTATTATAACTGTTAACTTAATTGTATATTTTGTAGTATCTGAAAAGGAAATCATATTAAATGTCAACCAGTGAGTGACTTTGTCATTTAAATCACCAATTAACGACATTAAATACACAACTACTTTGGAATTAAATTCATGACATTTCGTTCTGTAAAAGTCGTATATTTAGAACAGTTTTCCAAGGATAATTGCACATGTATGATTATCTCCCTTGTTTTTATTTCTCAGTGGTATTTTGCTATTTTCAGTAAAAAAAATCATAAACAATCCCCCTTCCCTAAATTTGACTGACATTTTCAAACTTTTAACTTTAAGTTAGCATTTCTACCCATAAATCGCTGCGTGCAATTTTATCATTTATTTAATATTTAAGAACAATAAATAATACAATACAGTAGAATATTTATAGATTCATGAAGCCTAAAGTTAAACCTACACAACCAAAATTGAACAAGTGTGTAGATTTCGTTAGGCCTATTTTGTTACCTTTTAAAAAATATGATAAGGACTGTGTATTTATAATGATAAAATTTTCAAAAACGCTAGTTTTCACCAAGATTTTCGTTTGTTGATCAGCACAGGGTTCAGCACATACAAAATGAAACTAAATCGATGCTGTAAACACTCTTTCACAACCAAAGTAGGCCGGCCAATCAGAACCCACGAAATTATGAGAAGCTTCCAAACGATACAGATCAGTAGGGTCAGGTACAATAACTTAATATATACATGAAATAGCAACAAAAATCGGTCCTGTAATTACTTTGTTTGCAAAGAGGACATTGCAGATTGTGTTTTATCCAACTCAGTGGTGAGATAACAGAATGTATTAACGCGCATGCGTCACAATCGTAAATAAGACCCACGAAATTAGGGTGACATGGCATATATCAGTCAATGTTTGGAGGTACGTCATATTATTGGGAAACAACTATAAAGTCAACAGTTTCAGTAAAAATATATCAGATTCAACAAAACAAACAATTTGATACCAAGAACGTATATAGTGTATTATTTTTAATCGTCATAAATCACAAAAACGTTATTTTTTAAATATTCACATAAACCCGCACTTTGGTAGTGATATGACGTCATCTATGGAACACAATAAATCATCCATACAAATTTATTTCAATACATTCATAATAAATGCATTAAAAGTCACTACACAGCATCAGTTTATGTTGAACCAAAAACAGTATTACTAAAAATTGAACACACTCTAGTCAAATACTGTCAATATTGACACGATCTTGGAAATGTCAATTTCAATACACAACTCCAAAATGGCGTCTCCAAACAATTCGGCGTTGTGTGTTCTCCGATAAAATTGATCGTTGCAATCCATTTCAGGTCGCATTTTCAGTATTTTATGAATGAGCATGCATGTAATATATGTATTCGTAGTGAAAACAGTTCACTTATCATTATGAAATGTTAATAATAAGGTATTATTCAGTCAACTTTTAGAAATCCATTATATGTACGTGAACGTGTAAAAGTCGGCTCAGCGAAATCAGCGCCGTCCTTAGTTTTTAAATATATAAAAATCCGCTCGTTTGGTGATATTTTTACGAAAAATGTGGTATGATAAATAGAAAAACAGGTTACTGCCTGGTCTTGTGTAATATATCAGGTTCGGCTCGAATAAAATAACAGCTCGGCAAGCCACGGCGCTATATTATTCTAAGCCTCACCTGATATATTACACAAGACCAGGCAGTAACCTGTTATTCTCTTTATATGGTCACGGCATCTGTTTTGGACGTATACTCGGCATTGGTGTTCTCGCGGTATCTCTATTTTCGCGGTTATTGTTTATCTTCGGATTTTCATGCTTAATTGTCAACATCTAACATATTGTTGGTTTTCTTTAAGAAAATAATAAGTTATAAATTAATTCATTAGAATTTATACAAGTAATATGATTTGAAACCATAAATATAAATAACTTTCGTATCAGCTTGCAGTTATTGGTAGACATTAGGGGGTCAATGTCTACAATTTCGTCTGCTTGAGACGAAACGAAGACTCAATTTTTTTTAAATAATATTTGTTAAAGGTTACAATCCAACAATTTAAAGTGTATTTGTGTTTGTTTATAGACTAACAGCAAAGTTATTTCGAAACAAAAGTTTTACGTAATTTTTCAATAAGGCTGCATGGTGCATTGAAAAACAGAATAATTTAAGGACAAATACTTTACTTTTAAACACAATTTCCAGTTGTTATTTTCATGAAAAGGTTCAATTTTATTATATTTTACTGAAAGCAAATGTTTTGTAAGTTGTTTTTTGCTCCAAATATTTACTTAAAGGTTAATTACCGCGAGAATACAGATGAACAGTATAGATGAGTTTCAGACGGTTTTTGTTTACATCATACTAACCTCTCGTTTTACGAAATTTGGCGCATGATTTATGCACACTTTGTTAACAGAGCGGAGTTTCGTCGGCTGCATCATTTTATTCACATATATGGAGATCAGAAAGTTTAAACTGTATTAAAATTCTAATGTAGTTAAAAAATAACGCATTTCCTTATGTCCATTTTTTTATTCTTCTCAGTATTTTGCCATATTTTATTATTTTTAGACAAGTTCTTGATTTCCACGAATTGATGTCAGTCATTTATGTTTCAATATGACATAACATACAACATTTGGTACAGGGTGCTTCCAAAATATGTTAACAAGGTTATTTATCACCTACATATTCGTTATGAATTGTTCTTGCGCTCACGATCAATACTAATTTTATCACAGCATCATTAACTTGATAACACAAAATATAGATAGACATAAGTCATGCCAGATCACTACAGAATTAGTAAAGAAAAGGGTCTACCAGTTGAACGTGTTGCAAATAGGTTTAATATTCATGTAACAACACTTGAAGTTGAACTATTTAGTTCCCGGACATATCAGTACTCCGCAGAGTCAACGAAGTCACCTTTACTCTATACACCGTCCGAAACTGATGACGTCAGTCCCGTTTAGGCAAGAAATTGGTACCGCCATATTTGTTGTTATTTTGACCAGTTGTAAACAAAATACATTGTATTTTGTTATATAATATGTTACAAAACTCTTAACAGCTCTTTTATGTTACAAAACATTTCATCCTCAGAGCCTAATGAATGGAAAAGTTCCGTTTGATTGTTAACATCGTCCGAAACTGATGCCACCAGGATACATTTTAATTTAGAATCTAAGTAGGGTAACTAGGCCATTTTCGTGTTGTAGGTCTGGGCATAAGGTCAAGATACGAAGATAGAAGTTTGTCAAAGACATTTATGCTTAGACATTTATAAATTTATATTACTACATGAATTACGCAGATTTATTTGAAAGTATAAGCCGATAAATATAAAACATGTTTTTGCTCAAACCTTCATCAAATTCATTTACTTTACTGGTTGGCTAGCAGTGAACTAGCAGTATCCGTTATTTGAATATTAAAAGGTGTAAAAGCTCTCGATCATTGAACAGCGTTTTTCCTCACATCTTTGGGAATGGTACCGGTACCGATCAAATTGGGAAAAATAGTGTCGTTTTCAGCCAAATTGGGAATTTTATTCGTTTCATAAAAAAACAGTAAGTTACTTCCCCTAGCTTTTAACAGTAGCCCAGGATTTTTCTCAGGCGCCCCAGTCCCGACGTCGAAATTGTTTTTGCGACATATCATATGACGTTACCTAGTGCGTTTTAGCTCTTAAAATAAAGGCTAACACGTTTTCAATTTTTCGTAATATTTAAACAAAATGAAATAAACCAAACATCACCGTTTAAACGGTATACCCCTAGCCTTTTAAAAGCAAAGCGTCATTGTAAGAATGATGATTAAAATAAATGTATAATATACATGCTTTATTCTTGCATAAACGGAGGGAGAATTTCCCCGTGCACGTTGTGCCTACGCACGTCAAATGTTAAGACCTGTATTTAGAAAGCACGTGGTCGGTACACGCAAGCTCTCCATGCGTGGAACGTGACGTCGTGGTTGTCAGCAGACATTTCTCGCCCTTTTACATAAAACACGGGTTTTTCATGGCATACATGTACATAAACAAGACCGCTTGTGTTTACGAAACTACAACACTGAACAGTAACACTGGATAGGCTATCCGATTACGATTTCATATTAGCATATTTGAGATAGATTTTTCGCAGCTTATTTGTTAAAGTTATGAAATTTATTCAATAAATAAGTATGCATATAAAATACGAAAGCTCATTTACTTTTTAGGTCGATAATACATTTGATGCGCGTATAGGTTACTTGTGTGTGGATACATGCCAACTGCGCTGATTGGTCAGTCATAACGTCATTCCAAAGCGAAGATAAACTGAGCATTTCTATTGGCTCATATCGATTTTACTGCATGTTATAAACTCCGCCTACAGGGCAGTTCTTCACGGTGATTGATTGCAGCTTAGGAATAACTATTAATAGTTAAAATTTTCTACGAAGTGACACTCGCTTTGATCATTTACTGACTTTATAGAATGGGTGTACATGTTTCTCTAGTGAAAAACGGCCATTGAGACGTAATAGATTAGCTTTCACAGCAGGAATTGTCGGTCTGCTGCCGTCAAAACAGCTAATTAATTGATAAAATACACGTACCGCGGGCGATGTTTATAAGCGCAACACTAATTTTAGGCGCCCCGGATATGTTCAAGTTAAAATTTAAGCGCCCAGGCACCGGGGCGCTAAAACGGGCTGGGGAAGGCACTGCAGCTGTGCGTGGAGGTTTATGCTTGGGAAAAACAAAAGTAAAAAACAGGAACATTGTCGATCTTTTCAGGGCTTTTTTGGATTTTTTTCTTACATTTGGGAATTTTTTAACTTCAGATTGGGAAAAATAGTCAGAAAACCCAATTGGGAATGGTACCGTTTTCCGATACCAACTTTATATAGAGGAAAAACGCTGTTGAATGTTGAGTATACACACATCACCTAGCAACTGTTCCAAACACAGAATAAGTTGAAGTCTCCAGAACTTCATATTTTTAAAGATATTTACATTTTTATTAAAAAAAATCTCAAAACAACTTAACTCCTTGCACATGCACGTCTTTGCGCATGCGCATTAATCTATAATTGGACCTCTTTTTTTTATCTTGTTCTTCCCTATTTTCGGTTTACCAAGGGTGATCGCTAGGGTATTTACATAAAGCAGCAATTTTAGTATTTAAACACCACCATCCATTTATTCAACACGCATTCTTCGTGAAATAGATTTTCTTTAAAAAATCAAGAATTGCAATCGCAAAATGTTTACTCAAAGAAAATATTAACAAAGAATTGCAATTTTAAAATGTTTACTAAATTATACGGCTAGTTTCGGGAAGATTTTGACAAAATTTCAATGCAGGGGAAGAGTCTACTTCGATAATAACATGGTTATCTCCCGTTTAAAATCAGCAAATTTGTAAGGGGCGCCAAAGGGTTAATCAAAAGACTATTTTCCGGCATCCACTTATGTTTGAAGTAGCATTATCACCGTTAATCGGGCATAGAATTTAATAATATTACATCATTATGATGTAGGTAATAAAATGTAGAATAGTATAGAGTGATTAAAATCTTGAGGTTTGTAGCACAAAAATCGCATTTTCAATTGAAAGGAAAAATCATGGATACTACTAGTTTTATTGCTTCAAGTAATTCTTATTTATTACCTCTTTGGAGCCCTTTATATGGAAAAAACCATATGACGTCATGACAAGATATTTACATCTTTGTAAACAGAAGGAGCCAAATCTTGTACTGCAACAAGCTTTTCTTTAAAAGCATTACTTAAGCTATTGAAAATCAAGAAAAACTACTAAAAAATCACGGATACTACTCGCCACCAGTACAGGTCCTTCAAACAAAATAGTTATAAACAAATATACATGTAGTGTGTATAACATGGGCTTTAACTATCAGGGCCTTCCCCAGGATTTTTTTTCAGCGCCCCGGTCCCAAGAGGGGTGGCTTAGGGAGTGGTATCTCCTCCCTACGTGGGAATTTTTTTTCGCAGCATGTGTCAAATGACGTTATCTGGTGCGTTTTAGCTCTTAAAATTTTGGCAAACAGCTTTCATTTTTTGTAAACGTTGACGAAATGAAATAAACGAAACATCACCGTTAAAATGGTATACCTCGAGCCTTTTAGAAGCATCGGGCGTCAATTTTGTTGCGAAATTGAAAGTAACTAATAATGTTTTCCGGCTGTTTATGTCCAGTTCGCATCCCTTTCGCACAGTGACATTATGATCAAACCAACTATTCTCGTCGTTCTCGATTATTTAGGTTACACTCGATCTACTTACGGAGCCTTTTTTTGTTCGATTAATTATGTTCATATGGGCATGCGTTTAGTGTTTTAACACTGTTTTAATCGTTACAACTGTTGACCATAGTACTGATTGGATAATTGGTGAATTGTAGAGATCTTGACTAATATTATACATTTATATAATATATTCTTTGCTCGTGCAAAATGGCGGAAAAATTTCCTCGTGCACGTCGTGCCTACGCACGTCAAATGTTTGTAAAGCACATGTTCCGTACACGCACGCTTTTTCCATGCTTGGAACGTGACATCATGGTTGTCAGCAGACATTTCGCGCTCCTTTGTAGAAAACACGGGTTTTACATGGCATGCAGGTAAAACAAGACAGCTTATTTTACGAAACTACAACAGTAACACTGGATAGGCTTTTACGATTACTATTTCATATTAGTGTCTTTTAGACTGATTTTTGAAGTTTATTTTTTTATTGTAGTTATTAAATTTAGCAAATAAATAAGTGTGGATATTATAAAATACGAAAGGGCCAGGGTTTGTTTTGACGCGAATATGAGGTTACTTGTGTGTGGATACATGCCGATTGCGCAGATTCGTCAATTATAACGTCGTTCCATAGAAGATAACCTGAGCGTTTCTATTGGCTTATATCGATTTTACTGCCTAATGAAACTTCGCCTACAGGTGCTTCATGGTGACTGATTGCGGCTTATGAATAACAGCAAATTATTAAAATTTTCAGCGAAGTGACACTCGCTTTGATCATTAACCGACTTGGTTGAGTGGAGTATAATTTGTCAATGATAACGTCATTCCATAGAAAATAACCTGAGCGTTTCTATTGGCTTATATCGATTTTACTGCGTAATGCAACTTCGCCTACAGGGGCGGTGCTTCATGGTGATTGATTGCGGCTTATGAATAACAGCAAATTATTAAAATTTTCGGCAATGTGACACTCGCTTTGATCATTTACCGACTTGGTTGAGTGGATGTACATGTTTATAGAGTGAAAAACTGCCTTTATGACGCAAGAGATTAGCTTTCACAGCAGGTACTGTCGGTCTACTTCAGTCAACATAGCTGATTAATTGCTAAAATACAGGCGTCCCGGGCGATGTTGATACGTGCCATACTAATTTAAGTCGCCCCGGGAATGTTCAAGTTAAAATTCAAGCGCCCCGTTCCCGGGGCGCTAAAACGGCCTGGGGAAGCCCATGAACTATATGCCTCACATACCTTGCTTAAAGTGGCTCACTGCAAGATAGTTTAAGTTTCAATCATGTCTGTCATCACTTTTATCCATTTTACAACTTCTGAAGGCCGCAAATGTGTTAATGAATTTTTTAATGTCAATAGCTTTCTCCCTATGTATGTGCATCATTGCAAGGCTGGAAAGCCTCTCTGTAAATGGTTGATCGCAGGTACGTTTTCAGCCTCTCCATGCAGCGGAACGACCGCTTGTATGTTGCACGTTGGCGTTGTTTTATGTGCCTGTCCAATATTCAATGTTATATATTTAAGAAACGTCTTTAAACGTGTAAAATTCATAGCTGACTACATTCAAACACACACACACATTAACATCAAGAATGATATATATTAGTTATTTACCGAAGTGTAATTGTCTCTTTTAAAGTGAATGTCATTAAATAACTCACACATGCTTATTTTTTTTATTTTTAAATGTACTATGCACTGTTTATTTTTTCCATTAATACGAATGAACAGACAAACAGACTGATGAACATGTCTTTTACACCAACTATTGTGAAAGATACTGTTATTGCGAACCAATAAGGCAAGTGACGCCAACATGGTGTCACTTACGTTTTGCTGACGTGGTGCCTGGAAAGGATTAAATCGCTCGGAAATGGTCCCAACGATTTGGGCACCCCTCTACTTTATCACGTATTAAATATCTTTCTTATACATGTATAAAACAAAATTAAATTTGGTCTGATTGCTGAATTAACATTGAACAAAATGTATGTCAATTTAGATCTTTGGAAACTTAACTATTTATTGACACAATTCTGTTTAAGCTCGAAAGTAGTCATTGATTTGACTTTAATTGCAACTTTAAATCACATATATTTAGTATAAATGTCTTTAATGTGGTATTTCCTGTGCCAAATTTTTATTGTTGTTGACATCTTTATATATATAATCTGAAATATTTTAGAAAACAAAACAATAATATAACATCCGAGAACAAAGGTATATTACCCACTGTCTATATTTTATCATTTTCACTGAATCTTGGTGCAGGTAGTACGGTGTGGATTTTTTTACTTAAGAATTGGTAGCGAGCTAGAACGGGTATGTTTTACTGAGTACTTTTTCGGCGTAGCTGTCTAAGATCACTTTTGACCTAGATTTCTTGCAGTAGTTATGCAGCGGGAAAATTGAATGCCAATAGAATTTGGCAAATTTTCCATTTTTAGAGAATACAAACTTACCACAATGGTTTAATGTATACCAATGACTGTTGCATACTTTTGAGGATTCAAATTTACATAATTTTTTACGTAAGCGATTAAAATTAAGTTATAAACATATCTTCGACATACACTCTAGAACTGAACGTAACTGTGAACAATTTTACTCATTGTATGTCATGATCAGAATGTAATATTCATTCAAATAATAAAATAACCATTTTGTTTAGCCTACATAATCGGAGCAATCTATAAATAGCAGTTACAATGCTACAATTCATGGGCACGACAGTCGGTCACAACGTACATTGTTACCTGTTGAGCTTGCGTCACGTATGACTTTCAGTAGTTTTAAAGTTTCTGGCGACAAGCACAAAATATAAAGTGGTCAATTTCTGGTATTTTTTCTGACAAATAAACCAAAAAATATTAGCACACTTGAGGGAGCTTATATTTCCCATTATTTTATTATTCTGTAAAAATATTATTGTCCGTTGTGACTGACTCTCGTGCCCGTGAATTAATTCTAGCGAGTCCAGCAGGAGAGTAAATCGTTCTGAAAATAGCGCGCGGTAAAGCTGTGTTAAAAAACAGCATCAAATAGCGTACGGAGAAATCCTAAATCAATAATTTCAATACATGGGGAATTTATATTTATAAACTTACTGTGCATGTTGATTTATAATACTATTTGAATTTTGGTTTTATTAAGAAGTATTTATAATTGCAACTTTCTGTCAACTCCTCCAGTAGATGTTATTCCAGTTATAACAATATTCAACATCTTTATATAAGTAAAATAAGGTGAAAGAAGTCTCGTAAATACGTCAAAATGTTATGTATGTTACTTCCACTTCATTTGCGTAGCATGAATACACTATGTGCAATACTGGTACACATGGTACATGTATGTTATTTAACATTACTATGTACACTTTTCTAATATAATAATTGTCGTTCGTCCCGCTATTACTTTCTGACTATCTTAATTTGTTAAATTTCCCGGACAAATTCATGTATCAATTATATTTACGTAATTTACTAGTATTTATGATATTAATGTATCACTGGTGAAAACATTGGGCAGTATATGATCGGCTTATTCACGGTACAGTTATTAATAATGATTCTCAAATAAATTTTGGGGCCGATACGTTTTCTTATGGTGTCCGAAGTCGCCCTAGTAGGGACCAAAAAATCTGGGATCCGAGAAGTCTCCTTAGTAGGGACCAAAAATTCTGGGGTCCGAGAAGTCACGTAACCGATCATCTTGGTCCTCTTGTGTTATATTTATGGCAAAAATGACATGTCAATATTAATTTTGATGCACATTGTCTTTTTTAAAGACAATTATTGTTTGTATTGTACGAAAATGAGCGAGCGAAGCGAGAAAAAAATGTTAGCAAATTGATCCAGTTTTTACCGTTTTGCTATCCGAAGAATAAATGGTAGCAAATTGATCCAGTTTGTACCGTTTTGGGATCCCAAGAAAGCTTAAATATTCAGATACTTACTTTAATAATCCGCTTTTGTCTATTTCTGTTTGTGTTAAACGGCTCATTTCGTAAATGAAAATGTTTTATTTTTAGATCGTCTTATAATCGATCTCTTAATAAGGACTTAAATCGTTCTACCCTAACCCCCCCCCCCTTAGCATTCGATTTTTATTGCATTTTTAGGCCATTATTTTGTTCACCTTTGAGAAAAAGTTGCAGGCCCGGGCCTACACGTAGCTACGCCACTGCTAACTCGCCCTTATGTTGAACGGGTTAACGCTTTACCTCTTTCATTCAATGCTCATTGTTCATAGTCGGGACTCAACTGCTGCAGGCCATACGTATCATGTTTTTTTAGCTCACCTGAGCACAAAGTGCTCATGGTGAGCTTTTGTGATCGCCCGTTGTCCGTCGTGCGTGCGTGCGCCGTCAACTTTTCATTTAAACGACATCTCCTCCTAAACCGCTTGGCAGATTTTCACCAAACTTGATCCTTGGGTGGACCTCTTTCAAAGTTGTTCAAAAAATAGATGTAAAAAGTGAAAACTTAAAAAAATCTTGGATGAAACCGCAAGTCTAAGAGCTTTCATATTTGATATGTGACATCCTCTAGTGGTCCTCTACAAAGATTGTTCAAATGATGCCCCTGGGTTCAAAACTGGCCACGCCCCAGGGGTCACATGGTTTATTTAGATTTATATAGCAAAATGACTTTAAAAATCTTTTCCTCTGAAACAGCAAGGCCCAGAGGTTTCATATTTGGTATGTAACATTGTATAGTGGTCATCTACAAAAAAAGATTGTTAAATAATGCCCCTGGGGTCAAAACTGGTCATGCCCCGGGGGTCACATTGTTTATATAGACTTGTATATCAAAATGACTTTAAAAAATCTTCTCCTTTGAAACAGCAAGGCCCAGAGGTTTCATATTTGGTACGAAACATTGTATAGTGGTCCTCTACAAAGATTGTTCAAATAATGCCCCTGGGGTCAAAACTGGCCACGCCCCGGGGGTCACATTGTTTGTATAAACTTATATAGCAACATGACTTTAAAAATCTTCTCCTCTGAAACTGCAAGGCCTAGAGGTTTCATATTTGGTATGTAACATTGTATAGTGGTCCTCTACAAAGATTGTTCAAATGATGCCCCTGGGGTCAAAACTTTCCACATCCCAGGGGTCACATGGTTTATATAGACCTAAATAACAAAATGAGTTTAAAAAACTTCTCCTCTGAAACCGCAAGGCCCAGAGGTTTCATACTTGGTATGTAACATTGTATAGTGGTCCTCTACAAAGAATGTTCAAATGATGCCCCTTGGGTCAAAATTGGCCACGCCCCGGGGTCACATAGTGTATATAGACTTAAATAGCAAAATCTTTTCCTCTAACACTTCAAGGCCCAGAGGTTTCATATTTGGTTGGTAACATTGTATAGTGGTCTTCTACAAAGATTGTTCAAATGATACCCCTGAATTAAAAACTGGCCAAACCCCGGGTGTCACATATTTTGTACAGACTTAAATAGTAAAATGACTTTAAAAATCTTCTCTGAAACTGCAAGGCCTAGAGGTTTCATATTTGGTTGGTTACATTGTATAGTGGTCCTTTACAAAGATTGTTAAAATGATGCCCCTGGGTTCAAAATTGGCCACACCCCGGGGGTCACATGGTTTATATAGACTTGAAAAGTAAAATGACTTTAAAAATCTTCTCCTCTGAAACAGCAAGGCCCAGAATTTTCATATTTGGTATGTAACATTGTCTAGTGGTTCTCTACAAAGATTGTTCAAATAATGCACCTGGGGTAAAAACTGGCCACACCCCGGGATCCCATGGTTTACATTGACTGGAATAGCAAAAATGACTCTAAAAATCTCCTCTGAAATCTCAAGGCCTAGAGCGCTGGCTTAGCACAAAACGGTCGTAACTGACTTTTTGAAAAGTTTTCAGGAGAACATAAAAACTAATAAAAACTTGTTTTTATCAATACAGACATAAACTTTTGCATGAAGTATGGTTTTTGTATTAATTTGAAGTAAACATCAGTTCATATTTGGTGTTATGATTGTTTACTGAGATATTTGAAAAATACCGAGTTAAGACCGTTTTGCGCTAAAAAAATGTAAATGTTGGAATTTTTTTAGTGTGCAAAATGGTCGTATCTGAAAAATGAATTATATTTTTTCCTTCAAATATCAAAATCATTGAGGTTTTTATAATTATTTGTTTCTAGTATATATTGAAAATATTATTTATGAATATTTTTATTGAAATGATAGAAAAAAAAACTGCAATATGAACATACCCCAATGATCTTTTATGACTCTCATTAATATACATCTGTTACATGCAATTATGTACAAATTTTGCATATCTTGACACAACATTTTAACTATTTTAAACATAAATGAATATTTATAAGTGAGCAGTAACATATATAAAGACAGAATGACACAATATGACATTATTATATGATATATAAAAGTGAAAAGCAATTCCAATGAACTGTTTAGTACTTCCGCCAAAGAGGTTAATTGATTTGCCATTGTTGGTTTGTTGGTCTGTTTGTAATTTGAATTTTTCATGGAAGGTTGGATATGGGCAAGTATACAAATGATTACACTTACAGGTGATCTGGATTACTGTATTCATCCAGAATTTAAAGGATCCTTTATTATAGGGACAAATTCACTCATCATGCTGTAAACGTTAGTTGCACTCATGGGGGGATTAAGCTGTCCTGGCAAAGGTCCGTGCTCTCAGAGAGCTTTCTAGCTTATTTCTGCATTAATATTTTTTTCTTAATTTTGTATAATCTGTTGTTGTACAATATGCATGTACTAAATGGTTGATAACGGTTGTTTGAATTACATGTACAATAGTGCTTGGTTGTTCTTGACTGTGTCAGTCTGGTATTAATATCAGTTGGTTTTTAGAAATTATTATTCATCACTGTCACTTCCACCACCACTTTCATCATCATTATCAGCATCATTTACAGTTATATCATCCTTATTATCCATAACATGACCACAATACAAATAATTATTATCATTGACTCATCAATGATTATTAATTTTGTCACTCAAACCTACATCATTATCATTTTATCATCGTCAGAAACATATTGCTCACCACCAACATTTACATCTTTATCATCAGCAACATCACCAATATCAACATATACAGACTTCTCATCACTAACATTTTACTTATCGTATCTTGATGAACTAAACAGTATTATCATCAACATCCACACACTTCTCTTTACCAACATCATCACACTTGTTACCATCTAAACTATAATAATCACCAACATCTTCATTCTCATTTTCAACAAAATCTACAGACATTCTTATAATCACCAACAACTTCACAATGCTCATTACCAGCATTTAACCATTATCATCACTGAATTCTACACACTTATCATAACCAACACCTAATCATTATCATCATTAAGATCTACACACATATCATTATCATCAACAACTAGACACTTCTCATTACTAACATCTAGAAACTTTTCATTATTAATGTCTACACACTTCTCATTACTAACATCTACACACTTCTCTTCACTAACATCTACACGCTTCTCATCACTATAAGATCTACACTCTTCTCATCATTAACATCTACACACTTCTCATCACTAACATCTACACACTTCTCATCACTAACATCTACACACTTCTCATCACTAACATCTACACACTTCTCATCATTAACATCTACACTATTCCCATCACTAACATCTACACACTTCTCATCATTAACATCTACACACTTCTCATCATTAACATCTACACTCTTCTCATCACTAACATCTACACACTTCTCATCATTAACCTCTACACACTTCTCATCACTAACATCTACACACTTCTCATTACTAACATCTACACTCTTCTCATCACTATAAGATCTACACTCTTCTCATCATTAACATCTACACTCTTCTCATCACTAACATCTACACACTTCTCATCACTAACATCTACACACTTCTCATCACTAACATATACACTCTTCTCATCACTAACATCTGCACACTTCTCATCACTATAAGATCTACACTCTTCTCATCATTAACATCTACACACTTCTCATCACTAACATCTACACACTTCTCATCACTAACATCTACACACTTCTCATCACTAACATCTACACTCTTCTCATCACTAGCATCTACACACTTCTCATCATTAACATCTACACTCTTCTAATCATTAACATCTACACACTTCTCATCATTAACATCTACACACTTCTCATCATTAACATCTACACACTTCTCATCACTAACATCTACACACTTCTCATCATTAACATCTACTCTCTTCTCATCATTAACATATACACTCTTCTCATCATTAACATCTACACACTTCTCATCATTAACATCTACACTCTTCACATCATTATCATCTACACACTTCTCATCACTAACATCTACACTCTTCTCATCATTAACATCTAACATATATACACTTCTCATCACTATAAGATCTACACACTTCTCATCACTAACATCTACACACTTCTCATCACTAACATCTACGCACTTCTCATCACTAACATCTATACACTTCTCATCACTATAAGATCTACACACTTCTCATCATTAACGTCTACACACTTCTCATCATTAACATCTACACACTTCTCATCACTATAACATCTACACACTTCTCATCACTAACATCTACACACTTCTCATCACTATAACATCTACACACTTCTCATCACTAACATCTATACACTTCTCATCACTATAAGATCTACACACTTCTCATCATTAACATCTACACACTTTTCATCACTAATATCTACACACTTCTCATCACTACCATCTACACACTTCTCATCACTAACATCTACACACTTCTCATCACTAACATATATACACTTCTCATCACTAACATCTACACACTTCTACCAGGTCCCAATCAGCCTGCTTGAGAAAAAATTTGATCTTATGTGAGGTGTGGGTGCCAGCCTCCTGCGTAACAGTGTCACACAGGGTGACCAATTGTGGTAAGTGGTCAGACCCTAAGTTATCATTGACAGTTTCCCATACAGAAGTACTGGCCAAGGAGGGGCTGGCTACGGTAAGGTCTAAATATGAAGTAACCCCGGTAGAGTGAAACCTGGTTGGCGAACTGTCATTAAGCAAAACAAGGTCTTGCTCTTCCAACCAGTCAATCACAGCTTGGCCTTCCGTGGTGGTATGTGTGGAGCCCCATGCGTGGTGGTTTGTGTTAAAGTCCCCTGTGTTAATAATATCACACGGTCCTTTAACGGTCCTAAGTTGTTGACTGATGCTATTAAGATACTCAAGTGCACACCCTCTTGAGTAAATGTTGACCCATATTAGTGGACGGTTCTTATTATGGTGAACTTTAATTGCCAGCACCTCAATGGCCGGACTACCGTCAACCTTTAAAGGGTTATCCACTCCCATTAATTAGCTCATAGTTTATATTGTCCTTAATAAAAAAAGCTAATCCTCCGGCAATATTAGAGTCAAGATTAGTATGGTTTGTGAATTCTGTTCTGTAGCCGGGGATTTTCTTAACATTATTATCAGAAAATTTTGTTTCCTGGATAGCCAGAATGCCAATAAAATTATTTAGGTCAAGAAAATGTTTAAATTCAACAAATTTGTGGCTAGATAAACCACTTATATTATGAGAAATGATATTCAGCTGTCTATCCATGGTGGGGCTTACAACCTGCGCTTAATGGATGATACACTACGTCTAGCGTGATTTCTGCCTTCTGCGACGCACCACCGTGATTCAGCCCAGCGTGACACACTACTATAGTCACCGCGATACACGTTGGAACACTGTGGAACGTGGTGATGTCGCCGTGGCGAATCGCGGTGACAGTCTCGATAAAAATTGTTGATAAGAAATCACCGTGGATCGCGGTGATTTTAGCGAGTCATAATTTCACATTGAGCTTTTTAAAAAATATTTTACGTTTTATTTCAGGTACGACCAAGAACATGGTTTTCGGAAAATACGGAACATTATGACAAAACGGGAAAATGAAAATATGCGTCAGTCAAATCACAAAGACCTCATCAAATTCGTTGTCCGATTCTATGACAAATCTTTGCATTTTTAATATGACTATCAAAACAATTGATTAACATGTCGGTAAAAAACGTGATTTTATAACAATGATTGACATAACCAACACCTTTGTTCTCTGTAAAAGTTCGAAAGGCGGAGCTATGCACGTGCTCTTTCATAATAGGACGATTGCCACTGAGTAACAAACACGCGATTGGTTAAGCATGTCGCTTCTCTAAACAAAAGAAGCCAATTTTATCGCCGAGAAAGGTGTTATTTTATGGTTTCTTGTCGGCTGTACTTTGAAGACATCAAACTGTCAATTCACGCAGATTGCGAATTTTCGCGAGACTTGTATTAATGCCCTTGACTCTTTGTTTACGATTTCACAACACAACTGCGAACATGGAAAAAAGATTAAAGTTGCAAACTGTGATTATATTAATTGGTAAGTATAGGTTAATAGAAGACGATTTGTACT
Source organism: Congeria kusceri (assembly GCA_027627225.1). NCBI lineage: Eukaryota > Metazoa > Mollusca > Bivalvia > Myida > Dreissenidae > Congeria > Congeria kusceri. Next base: position 28,774,503 of record CM051030.1, on the reverse strand, counting down.
TTGCGAATAGTATACGGTCTGAAATATCGAACTGTACTTGTTCATTCACATGTACCTGTATTTCACCGCGACCCACCGCGACCGCAGTGGTCCACCGTGAGATTGATTTCCCGATAACGCCCGCGGTGCTCACCCACTATCACCGCGATTCTATCGCGATGGAACCACCTTTTAATCGCGGTGATTTTCCACGCTGACGAAAAATTGTCCACGGTGGGTCTGTGTTTTAGGCAGAAATCACGCTAGACGTAGTGTATTTGGGGGATACGGGATGAGCGTGGGGTTCTAGCGTGCAGTTTCCGGCACGACCTTGGTGTTTTTAGCCGGCCGGTTGAGTGCAATGGCCGACTGGGCCTGGGCCGGGAACCGCACGCTGCGCCGGCTCCCTCGATGCCAGAGGTACCCCCGGGCTGGGGTACAGGGGGAGGAGTGGCTGCCTTTCAATGGCTTTCTTCTTTGTGTTCAGGGGGTGTGGCCATGATGTTGGGAGGGGGCAGGTGTCTTCTTAAACCTGTCCTCCACCTTTTTAATTAGGTAGGGCTTTACATGACACCCAGTTGGACATCGGCGATCTTTGATCACCTCTGCCATAAGATCCGCCAATTCACTGACGTGAATGGGGCGTAGCTGGAGACCGTTATGTGGCGGATCTTTAACATGGAGAAATGGGTCCCGTTTAGATCTTATGGTTTTCATGTAGGGGGAAGCCATTGGGGAGGTCTGGGTGTCAACCATTATCGGGAACTTAGTGGGGGCACTAACAACCGGCTCCTCCTCTATGCCACAGACACCGGAGATGGACATGGTAGCATAAATGCTATCATGGACAGACACAATGGAGTCATGCCCGGTTACATTGAACTCAGAATTATCCGAGACGTTGGTCAGACTTTCCGAGCTCGTTGACACCGGGGTTATTCCCCCATATCCCTGAGACAGAGAAACCCTGGGGCTAGGTGTCTTATTCTCTGAAATAGGAGAAATAGGGTGGTTGGGACTTACCTCAATAAAGCTGACTGGCTTGTGGTAACTAGGGATGGGGGGCGTAGACTGGAGCCTACCTAAGATCTCCGGGGAGTCAATGATTAAACAACTATGGCTACCTTCGGGGGCCGTAGCGGGGGATGACCTTGTACCAGTGTCTGCTTCTGAGGGGGTGTTCTCTGCCACAGGTTTCTGTGACCGTGCTATTATCCGCTTCTCAGCTTCAAACCAGGTTATCCCCTCCGTTTTGACAAATGTGGCCACCATTTGGGCCCGTAGGTAAGAGGGGCATCCTTGGTAGGCTGCTGAGTGCAGATTACCGCAGTTTGCACAACAGCGGTAGTTTTTGCGGCATTATCTGGCCCCGTGGGAACCAGCACACCGACTACACCATTGTTTATTTTTACAGCCACCGCGAACTGCTGTATGTCCAAAGGGCGGTTACTGAAATGAAATGAAAACAATGAGGGGGGGGGGGTTACTAGCATGGGCCTGACTCCAATGACTATGTTTGTGCCTGCAGCTGCATGGAATTTGAGTATCGAATCGGCAGTAGCACAGATTACATGAATAAGACGTGGCAAGCCTTTAGGAGGAGGTCTAGGGGGGTTAGGTCTGTCAGGCAATAAAATTTCGCAATTAAGATGGGGATCAAAAACAAGGGAGTTACGAAGTTGGGCAAGGTCTTCATTTTCTGGTATGCCTGCCAAGGTGGCATAAACAGTCCTTAGATTTCTAGGAAGAATGGCACAGACGGATACATTGCCAAGTTTAAAGATGTTTTTGCTAAGTACCGATTGAAGACCGTGAGCAGACTTGAGTTGGAGCAGGATACTTCCAGATGCCAGTGGAATGGTCTTCTGGACCAGGCCGGGCAGGGCCTTAGCCAGGTGTGACGCTAACTGGAAAATAGTGAACTGGGAGGCTAGTTTGCCTGCCTGGCCGAATGACTGTAAGAGGCACTTGAATTGCATAGTGTTATGTGATACATGGTGCTGATCCTGCATACTCAGAGCCTCCCCCAGTAAGGGTGATAGATTTTCACAACCGCCCTGGGTACGGGAGTCATGTTTACTGCCTGCCATCCTTGAGTGGTGGGGGAAAAAAAAAAAGTTTTAAGATAATGATTGGAAGACCGGCAGTAAGCCTCAAAACTATAAAACGGGTAAAAGACTGCAAATGAAGACAAAGGTTCTAGAGAGAAAACACCAAAAGTTCTTCAAAACAGGTGGTGGACACAATGTAAACTAATAAGAGAATACTATTAAGAGAATACAGCTTGTATTCAGCACAGAAACTAGCTTGAAATGCAGCTAAATAAATACACATGTAAAAGGAGAGGGTGTGGTAATGGTTTGGCATCGTACCTTTAAACAACCTGACTACCGTAAATATTGCCTATAACTGGCATAAACCACTGCGATTTGGTGTAAACTATTACTAAGGCCTAAAAAGTAGTTCATATAAGATCTTTAGAAACCAAATAGCGGCCCAGAATGTTCAAATATAATTAGAGTGTTAATTCCGACAAAATGGTCCAGATGAAAAATTTGGGACTGGACATGGGGGGAGGATTTACCGCTGGAATTGCTTTTTCAATTGCTGTCGAGGGTCGCTGCAGGCTTCGTCTATCAAGGCGCACTGTTTTTGTTTATAATGTCTTTGTAATAATGTCACTGTAAAATATTTTTCAATGTTTATTTTGCTTTGTTTATTTTTTCAACTGGATTCGGCGGTAGCGCATGCGCATTGGCCAGAGTATGCCCTAAAAGTAGGTATATAGGTACAGTCTGCAGTAAATGCCTTGAAGTGTGAAATCCAGTGATTTTTTTTGGAATTTTTACAAATGCCTGTGCCTTTGAACTAGGGGAATTTTAGCGCGACAAACCTCAAACAGGGGAAAATAGTAAATATTTTTATATTCTAAATTGTCAACTGTGAACACCTTTAACACATGATCATCAGATGATATGATTCTTAAAGATAGATATTTTTGTATAATAGGCAAAAGGACTAACGGATGGTAGTAAGTGTTTCTTTCCTGATGAGTTTCATTATTCCTATATTAAAGTTGAACCAACAAATGTAAAACTGATATCAATTAGAGTTACTTGATTGTCACAGCAAATGTTAATTTAAATTTTACAATATTTGAATGATGAACACAAGAGTCAGATTTCTTAGGGCAATTGCCTAGTCACAATGCTTGTTTTATGGCCCTTGACTTTGTCAACCTATAGTTCAAGATCTTCATCTGTGAGTTGTCTTTGGTGGTGGCGATCCTCATATTGGCATCTAGATGACCTTGGGTTAGACTGTTTCTCTTCTTAGTATGTATGGTGGCCATTAGAGAGAAACTTTTTACCCTATAATTTGGCAATGAAAATGTGGTGCACATTAAACATTTTAACAGTGAAAAAATTTAGGTGTTTTTTTCTATGAAAAATCGTAATATATTCATCATATTTTGTTCATAATTAATTCATAATGTTTTTTATTAACATAAACATTGCATTATAATAAATTGCAAAAATATTTCCGATTAGAACAGACAATAAAATCCTTTAAAAACGCGATTCGAATAATATAACCTTTTAAAACTAAAGAATGACAGCATGACGTCATCAATTAACGGGCTTCCAAATCTGCCAGCCGTTACAAACACCAATAGCAACCGTGTTGGTTTTACTTCAAATGGCTTTGATGTGACAGCCGAATTTGCGGCTATCGTCTAGCAGTTTGTACCTGAAAAGCATGTAACACACTGAGCACGTGGTCGTCGTCAAAAAGCATCGCTTTGTGCTACTTAGTACTGTACCTGAACAAAGCAAGTCCTGTCGATATAGCATTAATGCATTAGCGTTCAAAGAGAAATATCAAGGATTTAAAACTTTCAAAAGTTTGTTTTGTTGCATTAGATAAATTGGATATTTAATTTCTGGGTGAGGTACTATACATTGTCTGGATTATTTGGAAGATTTAATTATATTTGGATTATAAATACGTGTTTCATGCATAAGGTAATTATATGTGCGTATTTAAAATTGACTTACTGTAAATTACGTTTTGATTAAATTAGTGTTATATTACAGAATATCAACATTCATCAAAAGCAGACAAAAGAAGTGCAATATAACATCAACATACATGGCAAATCAGCTGCAAATGGTTACCAGATTTTAACCCTCAAATTTTACTTCTAAAATCGGGTCCGCGTTATACACGGTAGTACCAGAACTGTTTTTATTGATGTATGGAACGCTGATTTTTTGTCTATTTGCAACCTAATATTGTGTGCAAGGAAGCAATAAAGTTTCGTCTATTTTTTATTGAAATACCAACCCAGTCTGAGGGGAAAATGTTTCTTATTTTGGGAAAAAAATGGGTCATTTTAGGGGAAAAATTTATGTTTTTTGGCAAGGGGAATCTGCCGTTATTCGGCAGTAAAAATAGGCAAAAAAAATCACTGAAATCACTGCCTTATCCTCTTTAACAGGTCTTGATGTAGACAAAAACCGGTTCCATACAGTTTAATTAGCAATATGCTATACATGAAAATCATGGGTTTTGTCTGTAGGTTTCTTGATTTTTTATTGGTGGCTGATGGTCTAGCTGGGGCCTAAAGTGGGGAAGTCAATTAAAATAGAGTAGATAGTTTCATTCACAGTTTGCATCTTATTTAATACTGAAACTGTTATGCATTTTGTCTTAATTGTTGGTAATCAATAGAAAGGTAATCAATAGAAAGCAAATATGCAGGTAAGAAATATTATAACTCTTTGCCACCTAATTCCACTTATTACCACTCTTTTCCACACATTTTCCACATAAATTTGTGGAAAAAGGCAGCAAAGTGTGGCAGATTTAGGGACGGGTATATGCATTTGAAAACTATTTCAATATAATATGCTAAGAAAATCTCGACTTATGACTGAGTATTTACGGTAGTGGTCCTCTACAAAGATTGTTAAAATGATGCCCCTGGGGTCAAAACTGTGCACAACCCGGGGGTCACATGGTTTATATGGACTTAAATAGCAAAATGACTTGAAAAACTTCTCCTCTGAAAAGGCAAGGCCCAGAGGTTTCATATTTGGTATGTAACATTTGATGGTGGTCCTCTACAAAGATTGTTGAAATGATGCCCCTGGGGTCAAAACTGGGCACACCTCGGGGGTCACAGGGTTTATATAGACTTAAAAATTAAATAGCAAAATGACTTTAAAAATCTTCTCCTCTGAAACTGCAAGGCCCAGAGGTTTTGTATTTGGTATGTAACATGGTATAGTTGTCCTCTACAAAGATTGTGCAAATGATGTCTCAGGGGTCAAAACTGGCCCTGCCCTGGGGGTCACACTGTTTATATAGACTTAAATAGCAAAATGACTTTAAAATCTCCTCTGAAACCGGAGTGTTTCATATTTGATATATTACATTGTATAGTAGTCCTCAACAAAGATTGTTCAAGTATGCCCCTGGGGTAAAAAGTGGCCATGACCCGGGGGTCACATGGTTTATATAGACTTATATGGCAAGTGGGCCTTAAAAATCTTCCGTTTTGAAACTGTTAGGCCCAGAGGTTTTATATTTTGCGTGAAACATTGTGGAGTGGTCCTCTACAAAGATTGTTCCAATGATGCCCCTGGAGGTCACATGGTTTATAAACATTTAAATAGCAAAATGACTTTAAAAATCTTCTCTGCAACCGCAAGGCCCAGTGTTTTCATATTTGGTATGTAACATTGAATAGTGGTCCACTACAAATATTTTTCAAATTATGCCCCTAAGATAGAAAGTGGCCATGCCCTTTGGGTCACATGGTTTATATAGACTAAAAAACTTCTGAACCTGCAAGGCCCAGATTTTTATACTCAGGTAAGGGGTTTAGTGCCATTTTGTCCTCTTTTTATTAGCCCTTATGATGCCTTAAACTAAGGTGAGCGACCTAGGGCCATCATGGCCCTCTTGTTTAATAATCGTATTTAAGTACAGGATGTGTAACTACATGTATTTGCCTCTAATTATCAACATTCCATGCCGCATATGCTTCTCGAGTACACAGAAAATATTTTTGTCGTGAAAACCGCAATAAGCAGTAACGGATACACTGCACTAAGTATAATTTTAGCTTTCGTGTACGTTATAAGCGTTCGATATAGACAATTACAGATATTCTTTCTGACAATTTTTTAGCTCTAAGAAAGTCTTGTTATGGTTGACTATTTCAAGATAAACTTTTTTTAGAGTGTTGAGATGTCTCAGAGGTGTTGAGATGTCTGTGTCAACACCTTTAATGGTGTCGACACTGAGACATCTCAACACCTCTTAAGTGAAACTGTTGTCATCGTTTGCATAGCGATTAAAAATGTGTGAGCTAGTTTGTAAGGTGGTGTGAACAGTATGGTTTGTTTGACCCTTGTTCTTATTTTTAGCTCACCTGAGCACAAAGTACTCGTGGTGAGCTTTTGTGATCGCCGTCGTGCGTGCGTGCACGTCAACTTTTCATTAAAACAACATCTCCTCCTAAACCGCTTGGAAAATTTTCACCAAACTTCACAGGAATGATCCTTGGGTGGACCTCTTTCAAAGTTGTTCAAATCTTTCCGGTCCGCTGCATATGTAGGTCACCAGAGCTAAAAATAGATTTAAAAAGTGAAAACTTTAAAAATCTTCTATGAAACCACAAGTCTAAGAGCTTTCATATTTGATGTGTGACAACCTCTAGTGGTCCTCTACTAAGATTGTTCAAATGATGCCCCTGGGGTCAAAACTGGCCACGCTCCAGGGGTCACATGGTTTATATAGACTTAAATAGCAACATGACTTTAAAAATCTTCTCCTCTGAAAGCGCAAGACCCAGAGGTTTCATATTTGGTATGTAGCCTTGCATAGTGGTCCTCTAAAAATAATGTTGAAATGATGCCCCTGGGGTCAAAACTGGCCACAATCCGGGGGTCACATGGTTTATACAGACTTAAATAGCAAAATGACTTAAAAAATCTCTTCTGAAACTGCAAGGCTGCTCTACTAAGATTGTTCAAATGATGCCCCTGGAGTCAAAACTGGCCACGCCCCAGGGGGTCACATGGTTTATATAGACTTATATAGCAAAATGACTTTAAAAATCTTCTTCTATGAAACCGCAAGGCCTAGAGGTTTCATATTCGGTTGGTAACATTGTATAATGGTTCTCTACAAAGATTGTTCAAATGATGCCCCTGGGGTCCAAATTGGCCACACCCCGGGGGTGACATGGTTTATATAGACTTAAGTAGCAAAATGACTTTTAAAATCTTCTCCTCTGAATCCGCAAGGCCCAGAAGTTTTATATTTGGTGTGTAACATTGTATAGTGGTCCTCCTGGGGTCAAAACTGACTACACCCCGGGGGGGGGGGGGTCACATCGTTTATAATGTCTCTAAGGCCAGTCCTTTTTTATTTTCTGGTTTACAAAAATTTTGGGGGAACATGTCCACTGGCAGGCCGAAAAAAAATAAAAGAAAGAAAAAGTGTTCAAATCTTAACACAACGAACAATTTCCCATTGGCAATTTATAATTAATATCAATATCAACATTAAAACACACTATTATGTGAAGTTAGAATAAGACGTCAAACATGGTATAAACTGTTCTATTACACCAATGTTTTATATGCAGTTTAACCATTTGTATTTATGAATTTTACAGAGTAAATAAGTGTAATAGACGCATATATTTTAACGGCATTATTAAAATAGATTTTACCACAAAGATGTATACTTGTATGGATTTACAAAATGTAAAGTGAGATGCCTTTTTGAAAGAAGACGAGTTAACCTGTGCAGGACTGGAATCCACAACTGCCCGAACACAGATCTTGCAAAACGAGCTTAATCTAACCACACAACGCAAATTTTGAAAATAATTGCTGTGAGGTCTCGAAAAACATATTAAATTTAACTATATCAAGAGAAAAGTCCAAATAATATGACGCTAATTGTCTGGATTCTTATTAAGTCATAATTCTTATTAAAAATGAGAAACCAGTTTTAACATATTTTTTTTAAAATATTAAACTCTGTGTAAATGCTAAATCTTCATGCATATATGAAATTTATCAGATATAAACTGAACTGCTAGTGTGTGTTAAATTATTGCATTACAATTGTGACAGAAACAAAATACAAGGCAAATAAGAAATTCTCATTGTGTCGCGAAAATATATATCATCAACAAAATGCAACCATGACTTTCTCTTTTCAGTGTATACGAGACAAAGCTGTCTGTCCCCACATCCTCGTTTCGATGTGCCCGCAAGAAGATCTTGTTACTAATGATATTATTTGTTACAAATGCCACCTGAAAATATACATCCAGTGCCTTCCACAGGATTATTTTTGGCGTCCCCGTCCCGAGAGGGGTGGGTTAGGGAGGGGTATTCCCTCCGTACGTCAAATTTTTTTGAGGCATGTGTCAAATGACGTTATCTGGTGCGTTTTAGCTGTTAAATTTAAAGCTAAGATGTTTTTAATTTTTTGTACAAGTTTAAACGAAATGAAATAAACGAAACATCACCGTTTGAACGGCATACCTCTAGCCTTTTAAAAGCAAAAGCATCATTGTTGTTGCGAAACTGAAAGTAATGATTTTTTCCGGATGTTTATGTCCAGTGCGCATCACATTCGCACAGTGACGTCATGTCCAAACCCACTATTCTCGTCGTTCTCGAATCTTTAGGTTACACTCGATCTACTGATGGAGCCTTTTTTATTCGATTAATTATGTTCATATGGGCATGTATTTAGTGTTTTAACACTGTTTTAATCGTTACAGCTGTTGAACATATTACTGACCTGATAATTGGTGAATTGTAAAGATCTTGATTAAAATATATTTATATTATATTCATGCTTTGTTCTTGCAAAAACGGCGGGAAATTTTCCTCGTGCACATCGTTCCTGCGCGTCAAATGTTAAAGACAAATGTCACTCTATTGTTAAAAACAGTGTTGATTTTCTCATGTTTCATTCTTTCCATGAATAACTGTACTTCTAACGGTAATATTAACTGTCATCAAATGGACAAGTCATTTTAAGGGCCGTCTATGAAACATGTTAAACATTATTAGAAGTTTACAATATATAATAAATTCAACAATTTACGAACTAAAAATCACTTGCTAATTTTTTGTCCACCAATAAGTAAATTTGCTTGGAAAAACCACGCCAATTTGTTTATAATTTACCTATTTTTTCTCCATTTGCTGTACCAATCTTTTTGTTCAATTTTGGATACTAGTACAGATCTATGAGACGACCCTCAAACTTGAAACACTTCACTGACCACAATAATGGGATTTCTCCCTGCAAAAATCATGCTAGGGATTAACATTCCTTTGACGGGAAACTAGGACACCCAATGTCTTTAAAGACCTGTATTTAGTAAAGCACATGATCGGTACACGCACGCTTTCCATGCGTGGAACGTGACGTCGTGTTTCAGCAGACATTTCGCACTCTTTTGTAGAAAACACGGGTTTTACATGGCATACATGTACTGTAAACAACGGCGGACGCGTTGCTTAAAAAAATTGTCTGTGAAATTCCGGAACAATTTGTTGATCTCGATCGGCAATCATCGTGTGATACCGTCAGAAACAAAAAGCAGTTTCACGGAAGTAAACGGACTTACCGAGCAAATTATTATATTCGTACTCAAAATATTTCGAAAATTTGAACGTTTCGTCCCCCATCGGTAAAAAAAAAAATCGTAATTATAATTTTTTTTTTTTTTCACTTTCGGAAAATTTATGTTCGCCGGTTTCGTAAACCGTAAAATCAAAAAGTCCTGGCCTAACAAAGTTCTTAATGCTTTGTTGGCAGCCTCCACCCAAGGATCTCTTCTCAGAAGAACAACTTTTTAGTACAGTACCAGATATTGGACAGGGCTTTCATATTTGATATGTGACATCCTCTAGTGGTCCTCTACTAAGATTGTTCAAATGATACCCCTGGGGTCAAAACTGGCCACGCCCCACGGGTCACATGTTTTATGTAGACTTATATAGCAAAATGACTTTAAAAATCACATGGTTTATATAGACTTGTATAGCAAAATGACTTTAAAAATCTTCTTTGAAACCGCAAGGCCTAGAGGTTTCATATTCGGTTGATAACATTGTATGATGGTTCTCTACAAAGATTGTTCAAACGATGCCCCTGGGGTCCAAATTGGCCACACCCTGGGGGTGACATGGTTTATATAGACTTAAGTAGCAAAATGACTTAAAATCATCTTCTCTGAAACTGCAAGGCCTAGAGTTTTCATATTTGGTATGTAACATTGTATAGTGGTCCTCTACAAAGATTGTTAAAATGATGCCCCTGGGGTCAAAATGGGCGGCACCCAGAAGTTTCATATTTGGTACATTGTATAGTGGTCCTCTACAAAGATTGTTCAATTGATGTCCCTGGGGTCAAAACTGTCCACACCCCAGGGCTTTCATTGTTAATGTAAATGTAAATAGCAATGTGACTTTAAAAAACTTCTCCTCTGAAACCACAAGGCCCAGAGGTTTCATATTTGGTTGGAAATATTATATAAAGATTGTTCAAATGATGCCTCTGGGGTCAAAACTGGGCACACCCTAGGGGTTACCAGGTTTATATAGACTTAAATAGCAAAATGGCTTTAAAAATCTTATCCTCTGAAACTGCAAGGCCCAGAAGTTTCATATTTGGTATGTAACATTGTATAGTGGTCCTCTACAACGACTGTTCAAATGATGCCCCTGGGGTCAAAAATGGCCACACCCCAGGACTCTCATGGTTGATATGGACTTAAATAGCAAGATGACTTTAAAATTATTCTCTGAAACTGCAAGGCCTAGAGGTTTGATATGTGGTATGTGACATTTTATATAGTGGTCCTCTGCAAAGATTGTTCAAATGATGTCAGATTGGTCAAAAATGGCCCTGCCCTGGGGGTCACATTGTTTATACAGACTTGAATAGCCAAATGACTTTAAAATCTGCTGAAAAGCGCAGTTTTTTCGTATTTGATATGTAACATTGTATAGTGGTCCTCTACAAAGATGGCTCAAATTATGCCTCTGGGGTAAAAAGTGGCCATGACCCGGGGCGTCACATGAGTTATACAGACTTATATGGCAAGTGGGCCTTAAAAATCTTCCTTGTTGAAACCGTAAGGCCCAGAGGTTTTATATTTTGCGTGAAACATTGTGGAGTGGTCCTCTATGTAGATTGTTCAAATGATGTCCCTGGGGTAAAAATTGGACATCCCCTGGAGGTCACATGGTTTATATACATTTAAACAGCAAAATTACTTGAAAAATCTCCTCTGAAACCGCAAGGCCCAGTGGAATCATATTGAGTATGTTACATTAAAAAGTGGTCCACTACAAATATTGTTCAACTTATGCCCATGGGGTACAAGGTGGCCATGCCATGTGGGTCACATGGTTTATATAGACTAAAAAAGTATCTGAAATTGCAAGGCCCAGATCTTTATACTCAGGTAAGGCGTTTAGTGCCATTTTGCCCTCTTGTTATTAGCCAGTATGCCTTAAACTCGGGTGAGCGACCTGGGGCCATCATGGCCCTCTTGTTTGCATTATTACCGGTGCATACAAATTTGTGTTTTCATAAAAAGAAAAAGAAAAATAAATCTCGCAAAATAAATATTTCACAATTCATTATTATATTATCCAATATAAAACGGTGCGAAATGTATCGGTTACGAATATTTCTTATGTAAGCGTCTTCCTGACATCGACTAGGTGTCTGTTCAAAATGGCGGCCAAAATACATAGCATGATATTTATGATAGTAAAACTTGAGTTTTTGCTTATATCCGCGTATAAGACGCACCAAAAAAATGATGAAAATTAATAGGCGAGAAATTACGGTAAATTTTTCAACATTGTTTGTTACTCACAATTATAACTCTACCGTATATTCACCTTATGCAGATTATTTACCCACGCATCAGTCATCATTTGGTAAACCCGAGAACAATGGAAGTTGGCCATGGTCTCAAAATCTTCAAACAAGATACACTTATAGGAAACCACCTTCCCTGATTACTGTATTCACAGTCAATTGGTTATTTCTGTTTGTAGAGTGATTTAAATGTATAACCAAAATAATACACAAGATTTATATAAATATTATCATTTGTGCTGTAGATTAACATGCAAGTGGAAAAAAACTATCCTTGTTTATTGTCTGTTTAGAATATCAACAATATTTCCTAATTTCCCTGTTAAACCACTATGTTTACACTACAGCAGGTTCACTTATATACCCAGTCTTCGTCGTAACTGGGTTGCCCGATGCCCAGGACAAGTAGATTTTATTTCGGGCTAGCAGAAAATGCCAAATGCTTGCCCGATCGGGCAAGTGTTTTCATACGCTTTACATATTGTATGGACAAAGAAAATTCATTCAAAATAGCATTTGAGGTTTGTTTTTCTTCAAAAAAAACCAAAACAAACAAAACCCGTTGTATTATTGGAATCTATTATTTACACATAAACATATGACGTCATCATGGTGTTCATTATTGTGTAGAAGCTTATTAAAATATATAGGCAATCGATCGCAGTCGACTAAACGCTTCTTTGTTGAAAGCTTAATAAGAAGACTACTTTAGTTGAAAGGGCAATTTTGGAGTACGTGCCAGTTTGTCTGAAATTGAAGTTTGCATATATTTGCATTGTGTCGGTAATTAACAAATATATAAATAAGTATTGTAGCTCTATTTTGAATTGTAAAATTTAAAAAACACATGCTGTTTGAAAGTGAAACTGCATTTAAAAACTGATTTTTGGTAGGAACTATTTTGGAATTTCTTTTGTCAAATGTAGCATGCAGGAAAGTCTGAAAGCGAAATAGCTGATTGCTGCAACCTGCTCCTTTTTATCTTCGCTCTGCTTCCCCTCTGGGTTGGTTAACACAGAAATGTTGAATATCGTTTGAAATACAATTTATTTTGCAAATACTTAATAAATAGACTTTGTTTAAAAACCTTAATTAGAAGCATTTAAGTGAGTTACCAATTTATTAGAAAATATCAACAAATTGATCCAACTTTCCACACTGCTCCTTATTAGTAGAGCCATGTACCTTTTTGGACCCTATATATTTCCCTGTTTATCTTTTTAATCACATTGTGACACATGATGCACAAAATAGTATGATCGAACCTTATGTATTTTGAGGGAGAACAACAAAAACAGGATGACACACATGTAGGGGTATATAGAAATAAAATATTAATAAATAAAATTACAGTAAACAACATTTTCTGATATTGCTGTAGAGTACCATTTGAAGTTAAATAGTTCAGACAAATCAAACAGATTTCGGGCAAGTGGTTTTGCTAACAAGCTTGCCCGAACTGGCAAGTGCTTTGAAAAAATTAGCGTGAAGACTGTTATATACCTCTTATTTTCTACTTTCGCTTATCAGAAGCCTGAGTGGACTGCCCCATTATCGTAAAAGGCCCTAATTTTCCGATGATCCATTGTTTTAAATAATCAGTGCCCTTAATGGGTAGGATTATTTCTTTATTTTGTTGGAATTGATTTAAAAAAAAATACAAAAGACAGAATAAATATTAGAAAAATATTTATTTATAGTTATTTTTCATGAAGTATATAAAACCAGGCCTTTTTAGGATCACCTTTTGTCTGTCGTCCGTCATGCGTCGTCCGGCATGCGTCGTGTGTCAACATTTTCATTTAAAGAACATCTCCTCCTAAAGCACTGGGCAGATTTTCACCAAACTTCAGAGGAATGATCCTAGGGTGACCCTCTTTCAAAATTTTTCAAATCGTTCCAGTCTGCTGCATATGTAGGTCACCAGAGCTAAAAATAGATTTAAAAACTGAAAACTTTAAAAATCTTCATCTCTGAAACCACAAGGCTTGGAGCTTTCATATTTGATGTGTGACATCCTCTAGTGATCTTCTACAAAGATTGTTCAAATGATGCCCCTGAGATCAAAACTGGCCACGCCCCGGGGGTCACGTGGTTTATATAGACTTGTATAGCAAAATGACTTTACAAATCTTTGTCTCTGAAACCGCAAGGCCCAGAGGTTTCATATTTGGTATATAACATTGTATAGTGGTCCTCTACAAATATTGTTCAAATGATGGCCCTGGGGTCAAAACTGGCCACACCCCGGGGGTCACATGGTTTATATAGACATGAATAGCACAATGACTTCAAAATATTCTCCTCTGAAACTGCAAGGCCCAGAGGTTTCGTATTTGGTGTGTAACATTGTATAGTGGTCCTCTACAAAGATTTATCAAATGATGCCCCTGGGATCAAAACTGGCCACACCCCTGGGGTCACATGGTTTATATAGCCTTGAATAGCAAAATGACTTAAAAAATCTTCTCTGAAACCAAAAGGTTTCATATTTGGAATGTAACCTTGTTTAGTGGTCCTCTATAAAGATTGTTCAAATGATGCCCCTAGGGTCAAAACTGGCCACACCCTGTGGCTCACTTGGTTTATATAGATTTAAATAGCAAAATGACTTTAAAGATCTTCTTGTCTGAAACCGCAAGGCCTAGAGGTGTCATATTTGGTATGTGACATTGTATAGTGGTCCTCGACAAAGATTGTTCAAATGATTCCCCTGGGGTGAAAACTGGCCACACCCCGGGGGTCACATGGTTTATATAGACTTGAATAGCAAAATGACTTTAAAAATCTTCTTCTCTGAAATCGCAAGGCCCAGAGGTTTCATATTTGGTATGTAACATTGTATAGTGGTACTCTACAAAGATTGTTCAAATGATGCCCCTGGGGTTAAAACTGGCCCCGCCCCGGGTGTCACATGGTTTATATAGACTTAAAAAGCAAAATGACTTTAAAAATCATATCGTCTGAAACCGCAAGCCAGAGGTTTCATATTTGGTAAATAACATTGTATACTGGTCCTCAGCAAAGATTGTTCATCAAATGATGCACCTGGGGTCAAAACTGGCCACGCAAAATGACTCACCTGGGAGTCACATGGTTTCTATAGACTGATATGGAAAGTGGGCTTTAAAAATCTTCTCCTTTGAAACAGCATGGCATTGAGGTTTTGTATTTGGCTCGAAACATTGTTCACTACAAAAAGTGTTCCAATTATGCCCCTGGGGTAGAAAGTGGCCACGCCTTGTGGGTCACATGGATTATTTAGACTATAAAATTCTTCTCCTGAAACCATAAGGCCCAGATCTTTATACTCAGGTATGTGGTTAAGTGCTATTTGGCCCTCTTGTTATAAGCCGTTATTATGCCTTATACTCAGGTGAGCGACCTAGGGCCATCGTGGCCCTCTTGTCGGTATTTTCGACGCTGTGTCTGCTACTGTGCCAAAATTTCTGAAAAAATACATAAGAAACCTCAAGTTAATGTTGTCTACAATGTTAACAATTGATGAATGGATAACATAAAAGTGAAGCATTGTTGAAAAACAAAGCAAAACAAATATGTCATGTTGTTAAAGTGTGTCATCGGAATTTGGAACAAATTCAAGATGGCGGATTTAGAGTACTGGCAAGTACATTTTCCATTTGTTGGTCATGTGTACGTGCTAAAAGTGCAAATAATTTGCTGTAGTTGATAGATAATTGATTATTGCTATGATTATTGCCTTGTGTTTATTGCCGGGCCGGTTAGCTCAGTTGGTATAGCGCTGGACTACAAATCCGAGGATTGCGGGTTCGATTCCAGCCTGGCCACATAACTTGTGTGGGCATTGGTCATGAAATTATTTTTACGGCCATTCTCCCCCTACCTCTGATTCAAGTAGGGCAGTTGTCAGTTACTGGCATAAGTATGTGCACTTAGTACTGGTAATCCAGCTTACCCAGGAAACGTGTGAGTACGTTAACTGACTTTATATGACTGAAATACTGTTGAATATGGCGAATAATCCAAACAAACAAAGAAACAAACAAACAACCACTATTGCTATCTTGAATTCTTCTATTTATTTATAATAACAAGAAAACAGTGATTGATCGAAATGGACCCCCCACCCAAGCATACAATTACAGTTAAGGTACATAAAAAAACCTTATTCTAAACAAGTCGACCACATAAACCATTCCGCTTTATATAAATAAATGTACTACCCTGTGTCTGTAGACAAAACAGCACTACTGAATAATTGACTGTGATCATTTCCAGAATGCTCAATATCTCTTAAATAAAATTTATTGAAATTTTTAACTGATGACCAATCAGCTGTTTTTAATATATCTGACACACTGCAACCTTTCATGAAAGCAGCAGAAACAGATGCTCCCCTAAACGAATGAGCCTTGTAAGGATTTGTATCAACACCTGCAAGATCTAACACATGCTTCAGCCATCTAGCAATTGTACTTGTAGACACAGCTTTAAAAGTAGTATATGAAATCAACAACTGTCTATATTTTCTCAATTCCTTTGTTCTAGACAAAAAACATCCTAACTGGACAAAGTTGAGGTTCTTCAAAAGCCCTCAAATATAAAATATGATCATTACCAGGCTTTGAGCTCTTTAATTTGTCACCACAATTAAAAGACACACTATTTGCTCCAAAAACACAACGATCTACACAAAGTGCCTTTAATGTCTGTACCCTAGCAGCAGTAGACAAAGCTATCAAAACTGTTAGGTTTACATGTTAACATTTTTAAAGACAACTGGTTAAGAGGCATCCTTGTAGAAATCAAATTTAAAACATTACTAACATCCCAAGTTGAATTATATCTAGGTTTAGGTGGAATAGTATTATACAGTCCCTTCATAAACCTATTAATTACCATACTCGAAACATTGAAAATAGGGTTAACTAGTTTTAATGTCTCCATAATAACAGCTTTATTCTAACTTATCACACTGTATGATTTGTTCATGTTTTTTAAATAAAATAAGTATTTCAAAATCAGGTCTTCAGTTGGACGAATGGGATCTCTACATTGGAGGTTACACCACAAAGTCCATTTCTTCGAAGCTGATGAATACTGCTTTTTCGTGCCTGCTCGCCAACTGTTGAGGATACCTTCAGTAATCTGTGATGAAATGCCGCTATCTGCAAGGGATTTCCGGACACAATAGCCCCAATCAACTGCAACTTCTTTCCCATTGGATGCTGTATTCCGTTGTGTGGGAGACTCAAGATGTCCTTGTGTCGTGGTACTCTGACAGGCAAAGAAATCATACATTGTAATAAGGAAGGAAACCAAATTTGATTGGTCCAAAAAGGACACACTATCAATGCCTGTTCAACTTGGTCATCTCTTATTTTATTTAATATGGCTCCCATAAGACAAAATGGCAGAAATATGTACGGAATAAATTTGGACCAATCCCAAGAAAATGCATTTGTAGCATAAGCGTTAGGATCTGGCATCCAAGAGACAAAAGATTCTATGTGACAATTTAGCCTTGAAGCAAACAAATCAATATCGGGATTGATAAGCTGGGACGTCAGTCTTGAAAAAATCTGCTTTTTTAGCATCCATTCTGTACTATCCGAGAAATTTCTTTAAAAGAAATCTGCCTGTACATTATTTTTTCCGGGTATATGATATGCGGTTATGTAGACATTTTTTTGCCAAACACCATTCCCAGATATCTTTCGCCAATGAGTCCAAAGTAACGTTTGCTATACCACCAAAATCATTGATATAGTCAATTGCTACCATTGAATCCGACTGAATTCCTACATGTACATCATGTTTATTTGAGACCCAAGATTTTAACGCAAAAAATACTGCAAGTAATTCTAAAACATTAATATGGTATTTTGATTCCTTAATGGACCATCTACCATTAGTTGACTGTCTTTCCTCTACACAGTAGGATCCAAAACCAAGATTGGAAGCATCTGTTTGGATCCATAATGATATGGGATCTTGTCTAATCTTTTTTCCATGTTTATTCTGTACATTATCAATCCACCAATTTATCTCCTTCATACAGTCAGGAGTTAATGGAACAGTAGAATTTAAATCTGGATTCTTTTGTAAAGCCTTAACTTTGAATATTTCCAATGTCCTGTAGTGCAAAGGTCCTTCAAGGACAGCAAAAAATGAATTGATGTTTAAACCAATGAATGATGCTAACTCCCTTATTGAAACCAATTTTTTACTTGATAAATACAAACCAAAATTCTTTATTTTTTGTAACTTATCATCTGGCAAATATATCTTTAACATCTTGGAATCAATAACAAAACCAAAATAGGTAATTCTTTGAACAGGTACCAACACCGATTTTTCTTCATTTATAATAAAGCCCAAAGACTCTAATGTTTTCATCATTAAAACAGCATTTGTGGCACACCATTTTCTATCTGTGTTCATTCCTATAGAATCATCTATGTCGTAAGAACACCTTATTCCCAGCTGTCTGAAAGAAGGATAGACTGGCTTCAATGTTTTAGTAAATACAAAGGGTGCCGAGCTGAGTCCAAAAGGAAGAGAAACAAATGCATATAACTGATCTCGCCATTGGAATTTTAAGAACTTTATGCAATCGTGATTAATGGGAATGAACTAATATGCTGAACGCAAGTCCAGAGAAATAAACCAGTCATTAGGCTGGATTAACTCTAAAACGAATGCAAAACTTTTTTGTTTGAACTTTTCATAGCAAACATATTCATCAAATTTCTTTAAATTAATAACTGGTCTAAACTTGCCATTTGATTTGGGAACTGAAAATAAGTTTGATATAAACTCGCCATTTTCATGGTTGGAATATACTATAGCTCCTTCTGTAAGCATTGTATTGACTTCCTGGTTGATTAACATTTTTTCACTTTCTGAGAAAATTATCTGACTTAGAACATTTTCTTGTACTGGGACATATTCAAAATTAATTATATATCCCTGAACAGTTTGTAAAATCCATGGGTCTGATGTTATTTTCTTCCATTCATCAAAACCAGACATCAATCTTTTAGAATTACTCACCGTATCATTAAAATCTTGGCCATTTAGTTTGGGACAGCTGACGTGACAGTTGCTGTGGCTGTTGACCTCTTGGCAGGTTTGGGTGGTATGTTATGCTGGTATCCAAACTGCCCGTAGGGTTGTCTGGCCATGCCTCGTGAGTACGTGTTAAAGCCATGTGCCATGCCAGCATTGTGATTGTACGGCCTTGACCGTTGAGCTCCCCTAGCCCGACTGCCTCGGATGGGACCAAACCACCTTGTCCATACTTGGGTTATCTATTGGTGGAAAAGTATTTCCCAATTTTAACAGTTGTCTCACATTTTTTAAAATCTTTTGACACATCATCCCCAAATAAGTATGATGTAATGGGAGTACTCAGACCACAAATATTTGAGTATTTTGATTTCAGAGAAGGTCTTAACAGATAACGCTTCCTTATACTCAAATGAAATTGAGCTTGTCCCAGCGATGTCAGAGCATCAGAAATATATTCTTTTACCCCTGGTAACTTTGCAATGTGTGGCTTGACAAGTTTTGCCAAAGAAAGAATGGGAATCATTCCGGCTGTTATAAGCCCTTGAGTATCTCTTAACGCTTGATCGGTAGTCTGAACATTCCTAAATTTCATCAGTTCACCCCATATTTCCACATTGATACGAGGAGCTGGCATAAAGTCACAATTTGATGGGACTTTGTATTTCTCTACAATGTTATTGATTTGACATTGCCGGGTACATGCCCTGTTTATGAGAGAAGCCAATGATTCAATAATTGGGTCTCCCTTATCAGGGGCCTTCAATTTTGGCAAATCCCACGATAAAATATCGTTATCATCATCATTGGCATTCAAGGTTTTGTCATTAAACAATGTTTCTCCAATATCGTAAGCCAAATTATTGTCTGAATCAGAAACGTCCGAATTGCCATGCACTGACTCAGCATTTTCGTTCGAAGAAATTTGGTTAACAGACAAAGACTTTGCTTGCTCAAACAAAGTATCTAGGCCTAAAATAGCTCTGAGTTTGTGAACCGAGCTCTCATTTAAATTATCAAGGTCAACAACGGTACCTTTTGCTGACGAAAACGCTTGTTTTGTTTGCAACTGGTTTTTTGCTACCGGAAGAAGAATCTTTATTCGGAACAGTTTTTTTTTTTTTGCGTTAACCTTAGTTACAACTGATTTAATTTTCTTAGAGGTCCCAGACGGGTTAGGTTCATCGCATTCAAAACCAAAAAATTCGCTCTCTGACCATTCAAATAAAGACAGGACATCGTCCTTGTCAGTTTTCTTTTGACGACTTGACATCGTCAAGTAACAGTATGCCGGAGCACGTGCAAATATTGAGACACAAACTCAAAAAAAATTAATCCCGTCATGAGTGGTCTGTAACAAAACAATAATACAAGCATAGAAATGAAATAAATACAATAAAACAAGAACCCTTCATTAAGGGCAGAAATTTCAACAAAAATTTCAATGCACGTGGTTTTTTACTCACCAACTGAACCTTTCTACAACTTGTAACGATGACGGTCGCTGAAATGACTATATGAGCTCCTCGTGCATTTCGTCTTCTTTATAAGGTTGTAATCACGTGGTTAAAAAGGTCAAATTTTGACCTTTAAAGTAGCGAGAAATCGATCGGTCACTGGAGTGATATGCTTGTATACTGTAGGCTGAAGGCCTTGTGAAAATAATCTGTCAGACCTGCTGCACATTGTCAGACCAAACACAATCAAACATATTTCGGAATGTTTAAAATGTTTTTCCTGGTTAACATCATTTATTAATCCTCCGCCGCGAAGCGGGAGGGGGGTTATAGTAATACCCGTTTCTCCGTCCGTCCGTCTGTCAGTAACATTTTCGGGTCCGCTCCATATCTCCTATACCCTTTCAAGGTTTTTCATGAAACTTGGCTCAAATGTTTAGGTCATTGAGACGATGTGCAAAAGGCATGAGTCAGTCACGCCAGCTCAAGGTGAAGGTCACACTTGAAGGTCAAATATTCAAGCCTCCATTTCGTGTCCGCTCCAAATCTCCTATGCCTTTTGAAGGATTTTCATGAAACTTGGCTCAAATGTTTAGGTCATTGAGACGATGTGCAAAAGGCATGCGCCTTTCACGCCAGCTCAAGGTCATGGTCACACATGAAGGTTCAATTTTGGAGCCTCCATTTTCGTGTCCGTTATTCGTGTCCTCTTTATAGCCCCATACCCTTTGAAGGATTTTCATGAAACTTGGCTCAAATGTTTTGCTCATTGAGACCATGTGCAGAAGGCATAACCCCAGTCACGCCAACTCAAGGTCAAGGTCGCGCTTGAAGGTTAATTGTTTGAGCCTGTATTTTCATGTCCGTTCTATATCTCCTGTGCCCTTTAAAGGATTTTCATGAAACTTGCCTCAAATGTTTATCACATGTAGGCAGTGTGCAGAAGGCATGAGGCAGTTATGCCACCTCAAGGTCAAGGTCACACTTGAAGGTCAAATGTTTGAGCCTCCCATTTTTTTTGTCTTCTCCATATCTCCTATGTTCTTTGAAGGATTTTCATAAAACTTGGCAAAATTGTTTATCACATTGAGGCGATGTGCAGAAGGCATAGAGCAGTCTTACCACCTCAAGGTCAAGGCCACACGTAAAGGTCAAATGTTTGAGCCTCCATTTTTGTGTCATCTCCATATCTAAATTTCTGAAACTGTACTTTCATATCTGGTCCAACTGTGCCAGATTAAGGTCAGTGTGATACTTCAAAGTCACCTTTAAGAAGGATCACGGCGGGGGATGTAGCTGTCCTTTGGACTGCCTTGTTCATGTTGTATTTTATTTGCAATTAATTTTTCACATTTTTAATCAACAAATATATATATATTTATATATGTATGCAATATTTACCACTCATATTCAGTCTCTGATTATTCTTCATAACTTGTTAGATTTCACACACTTAAATTTATAAAATATGTTTTAATTTTAAGTTTAATTAACACATACATAGATCTATTTAACTTTATACAGTTTATATTTGAAATCCTATAATTATTTTTATATAGAGTCTTGTATATATTTTTACATATTTTATAGAATGTAATATTTTAATAGTCCAAAAACAAAATGTAGTTTTGAGTGTTAAAAAACATGTGAAGGAAATAAATGAACATTAAATAGCAAAAACTAGCGTCCGAGTAATCTTTACCCAGGGACCTATAAAATAGGTCCGTGCTTCACCCCACCCACTCTTTTAATCACAAAACTACAAATACAATGCTTTGTGTCGAAAATCTTAATGTTTGTTGATTACGGGTAATGAAATAATTTAGAAGGACTTTATTTATTAGAAAGAAAATACAAAACATTTTTGATGAATTGTAATTTATTTACTTTAACTTTCGACAAGTGTACTGCCAATACTCTTGCTAACTTTCAAATTTGCCTAAGCCAAAGTTGTTGCATATAATTAGTGTACATGGATCATTTGGAATAATACTTTTCTTAGTGAACAGTAGCTAGTAGATGTAATTTTTTTTAACAAATGAAGACATAGTTTTGACGCGATCGGCGTACGCAATTTGTCAAGTTACACAACTTCATATTAATTCTCATAATTAGTATAATGTTCATTTCTCAAAAGTAATTATTTATTGCCTTCTTTTAATTTGTAGTAATTAATTTATTAAATATGCGGGAGTTAAAACATGCACATCAAAAAACGCATACCTAAAGGGATAGTGTAACAAATTGCTTGTCCCTTTACTGAGGGAGCGATAAACTTGCTATCGACGATGCTCATTTGCATATTGGAAAATTTATGCATTCTCATTGGCTGACTGGTTTGGCTGTAGTAAAACTGACTCCTCCTGCGTCCAGAAAATATGGTTAATTGATACACTGGTGCAGAAGGGTAGTGTGTTAATTGCCGAGTAGGCGTTCTTTGTCTTTGATAAACATGTGTACGCAAACGGAAATGGTAGCATCATAGAATCTAACACTTAATCTTATGGCGTCCTTACTGTATTGATATGAGGTCATCAGTGTTGTTACATTTTAATCAACAAAATACTTATCGTGTAATTTCGTTGAATTAAAACATAGATGTTATACATGTAATGATCGTGTGCTGTTTAAATTTCGATTTAATAGAAAATATTTGAGTCAGACATTTTGGGTCGACAAACTTGAAATTTCTTTCGGACCTTAACAAATTTAGTCGGTCTCATCCGTAGGTCCGACGGACTTTCCTGAAGACTGGTATTACATATCACATATTTCCCATTGTATAAACAGTCAGTGTTTTTTTAGCTCTCAGACGGTATTGTTATTGGGCCAGATCAAACCAGTAACACTAGAGTTATTGCCCCTTTTTCATGCAAAAAAGTGCAAAAATGCCTATTTCCAACATATAGACTTTATTTTCCATCCAATCTTAAACAAACTTTCACAGCTAGTGTATGACCATCAGATCTGAGCAGATGCCAAACAAGAAATGTGTTTAAAAAAGACAATCGGCGTTGACATTAATAATGAGATATCATTTTACCCTAAACATAATACAAGAGGCCCAAGATGATCGGTTACGTGGCTTCTCGGACCCCAGATTTTTCGGTTTCCACCTAGACAAGGCCACTTCTCGGACCCCAGATTTTTTTAAACCATAAGAAAACTTCTAATATCCCAAAATTAATATGTGATTAAATCAATAATTGTTAATATTTGTACCGTGAATAAACCGATCATACCGCCCCATGTTTTCACCAGTGCTATATGAATAACCTAAATAATTTACGTTAGCATCATTATTATATAAATTTGTCAGCCAAATATAACAAATTAACAGTGTACGAAAATAATTGCGGGAATGAATGAAAATTATTCTGTATCAGACGCGTATAGGTATTCTTAACTAATATACCCTACCTTCATCTTGGAAGTTATCTATGCATAATGCATACATATTTCTATGTCAGTGGATCATTTATACTGTGTATCCTTATGAAAAGCAATCTTCAGGGAACATTCTGCGCATTTGAACTAATGATGACTTCCATTTTTGATAACACAAACATAACATTTTATAAGACTATGGCAATTTAAAATTATATTCGGTAGGAATATGATGTATCAAGGGTTTCTGTGTGTAATTGGTATTGCAAATCATGTATTAATGCTACGAAAATGAAGTAAAAGTAACATAAATAACAGTTCAACGTATTCCGTTACTTATTTCACCACATTTATTTATTGAAAGATATCTTTTTATAGGTTGATTAACATCTACTGGAGAAGTTAATAGAAATGTGCAATTATATTTAATTCTTAATAGAACGCAACCGGCATTCAATTTCAAATTAACATGCACAGTAAGTTTATAAACATAAATTCCCCATTTATTTAAATATTCGCTCTAATGATTCTCTGGACGCTAATTGATGCATGTATATTATAACAGCTATACACCGGCAGCTAAACGTGCGCTAATTTTAGAATGATCGTGTGTTGAACTCGCTAGAGTTAATTGTTATTTCTACAGCGTGCCGCTAGTCTAAACAAAACAGTGGATTAATTCTGAGAACGAATATAATATTCTGATCTTGACATACAATGAGAAAATATGTTCATAATTATGTTCAGTTCTAGAGTGTATGTCGAAGATATGATTATAACTTTATTTTAACCGCTTATGTAAACAGTCATGTACATTTTAATCCCCAAAAGTATGCAACAGTTGTTGGTATACATTAAACCATTGTTGTAAGTTTGCATTCCCTAAAAATGGAAAATTTGCCAAATTCTATTGGCATTAAATTTTCCCGCTGCATAATTATCGCAAGAAATCAAGGTCAAAAGTGATCTTAGACAGCTACGACGAAAAATGGGCCAGATCGTGTTTGAAACACCGTAGATATTGCCTTGTTAATGACAAAAATATGCAAAAATGGACATAATTCAGGATAGAGACTTTATTTTTCATCCAATCTTCACCAATTTTGCACAGTTTGTCTATAGCAATGAGATTACAGTTAAAGTAAAATAAAAGCAATATCGGACCAGAAACTGGAGTTATTGCCCTTTGTATTGCCCTTTGTATTGCCCTTTTTTTTTTGAAAATAAAATCAGAAATGGACCTTTAGAGACTTCATTTTTTATCCAATCTTTTGATTGTTAAAAACATGGCTGCCAGGGGGCGGGGCAGTTTCCCTTATATGGCTATATTGAAAACTTTAAAAATCTTCTAGTCTGAAACCACTGCCTGGATTTCAACATAATTTCACAGAAATGCTCCTTTGGTGACCCTCTACCAAACTGCTTGAGATCATTTTGATTTGTGAAAAAATATGGCCGCCAGGGGGTGGGGCAGTTTTTCTTATATGGCTTTATTGAAAACTTTAAAAAATCTTCTTTTCTGAAACTACTGACTGGATTTCAAAATAATTTCACCAAAATGTTCCTTGGTTGACCTTCTATCAAATTCCTTGAAATCATTTTGATTTGTTAAAAAACATGGCCTCCAGGGGGCGGGGCGGTTTTCCTTATATGGCTATATTGAAGACTTTAAAAATCTTCTTTTTTGAAACCACTGGCTTAATTTCAAAATAATTTCACATACATGTTCCTTGGGTGAAAGTCTTCCAAATTCCTGGAAATCATTTGATTCGTTAAAAATAATGGCCGCTGGGGGGCTGGACAGTTTTCTTTATATGGCTATATTGAAATCTTAAACAATCTTTGTGTTAAAAGCCATTATGATGCTTTACACTCAGGTGAGTGACCTAGGGCCATCTTGGCCCTCTTGTTAATCGATTACCACGACACTGATAATTTAACCAAGCCAACTGTATACCTGTTTACCTGTATTGATGTTTTTCACACCTGTTACGGCCTCCAAATATTGTTATAAAAGTGAATATTGCGACTGGGCCGTAGAAAACACGTCGTTATACCCGAAAATTCATTACATGCGATATCGTTACAAGCAATGTTGTATCAATTGAAACATTTAGGGAGCCAGCCGGTACCTTGGACTCAACATTGTTATATGCGATACATTGCTGTAAGCAATATCGTTACAAGTGGAGTTTACTGTACTTCTTAAGCAGGTTAAGTCCAAGTCCAAATCCAAATTGGCCCTAAATAAACACTGGATTCATATTTGTGTATAACATTGTATAGTGGTCCTATACAAATATTGTTCAAATGATGCCCCTGGAGGTCAACACTGGCCACGCCCTGGGGGTTACATGGTTTATATAGACTTAAATAGCAAAATGACTTTAAATATCTTCTCCTCTGAATATGCAAGGCCCAGAGGTTTCGTATGTTTGGTAACATTGTATAGTGGACCTCTACAAAGATTGTTCAAATGATGCCCCTGGGGTGAAAACTGGCCACGCCTCGGTGGTCACATGGTTTATATAGACTTAAATAGCAAAATGACTTTAAAAATCTTGTCCTGAAACCACAAGGCCCAGCTAGTGTTTCATATTTGGTATGTAATGTTGTATAGTGGTCCACTACAAAGATTGTTCAAATAATGCCTCTGGGGTCAAAATAGGCCACACCCCATGGTCACATGGTTTATATAGACTTAAATAGCAAAATGATTTAAAAAATCTATTCTGAAATCGCTAGGCCAAGAGGTTTCTTATTTGGTTTTTAACATTGTATAGTTGTCCTCTATTAAGATTGTTCAAATTATGCCCCATATTCAAATTATGCCCCAGGGATGAAAATAAGCCAGGGCCCAGGGGTCTCACAGTTTCTGTAGACTTATATGGCCAGTGGACTTTAAAAATCCGCTCCTCTGAAACTGCAAGGCTGAGAATTCGATACGTGACATCCTCTTGTGGTCCTCTACAAAGTTTGTTCAAATTATGCCCTGGGGGTAAAAAGTGGCCATTCCATAGCGGTCACATGGTTTATAAAGACTTAAATAGCAAAATGACTTTAAAAATCTTTTCCTGACACCCGCAAAGCCCAGAGGTTTCAAATTTGGTCGGTAACATTGTATAGTGGTCATCTACAAAGATTGTTCAAGTTATTCCCCAGGGGTCAAAACTTGCCACGGCCAGAGGGTCACATGGTTTATATAGACTTAAATAGCAAAATGACATTAAAAATCTTCTCTGAAACCGCAAAGTCCAGAGGTTTCATATTTGGTATTTAACATTGGATAGTGGTCTTCTACAAAGATTGTTCAAATTATGACCCTGGGGTTAAAGCTGGCCACGCCACAGGGGTCACATGGTTAATATAGACTTGAATTGCAAAATCTCCTGTGAAACCGCAAGGTCCATAGGATTCGTATTTGGTGTGTAGCTTGCTATAGTGATCCAGAGCTCCAGATAAGGTTTTAGCCTAAAGGGTATTTTACCCCCTGATTTTTTGGTTAAAGGGTATTTTACACCCAGGCCATCAGCTTTAAAGGGTATTTGAGAAATTTAAAGGGTACAGTCGAAACGTGATGCTACGAAAAGGCACGGGAGACACGGATTTGTTTGTTGTATCGCGTTTTTCGAAGTAGTGCATCTGCATGAAATAACAGTAGTAAAGTAAATTTCGTACATGAAGTGTTAATTTGCGTCATGTCGTAGAATTTACGAACAGTATTGCACTTAAATATATTAACATCATTTAACAATACACTTGTGTGTGTCTTGCAAATAAAAACAAAACATATCTAGTTCGCAATTGTATATTATCGGCAAATGCCAAAGCACAGTGCATATGGTCACAGCATACTGCTGAAATAAAATTTGAATGCACAGTATACTTCGTGGAAAAATTCGTTAAACAGGCACGATATATGTGTATCTAAATTCAAATATTTAACAAACCATATACTCTATGATAAAACAACAAGTGGCACAGAACAAAATATGATTTAAGCCACACACACGTTGAATTTTAGTAAAATAGTGCTAGCGTGGTGAAGATCTCGGTCAAAAACAAGTAACTGTATTGAACGATATGAATAATTCGCATTTAAATCTTAAGTTTCAATATAAAGTTGATAGTTCCAAACGTATTTTTTCACCAAAAACACAGTAATAAGATCACAGAAACTTAAATGAGCTTCTATCATACGAATTATAGCCAAAATGGAATATAAATCTGAATATATATCTGAAAATTTACTTCATGAATAAAAGACATGGACACTTTTTCACTTCGTCTATGACGAGGGACGAATTTCAGGAAAATATGTTGTAAGAATAGTTAGAAGCGATATCCACTGTGTTCCGTCGAGTTAAAATTATTGTCATATAATGATGAAAACCTGGAGAAATTAACATTTTCTTGCACTACACTATGTTTTTGTTTTGTCCATAAGTATGTGGTGCCCATCCATTCATTATAAAAGTAACGTAGATGTTTTTCATCAGTATACGGTGACTATATACACGGTGAAAAGTCATTAAGACAAATTTGCATCATTTAAACTGGCTTTTAATGGTAACTAAACTTTTAAACAACTATCTTTGTCCATGGTGCAAACAAACTGGCTTAGTGCATGTCTGACTTGGCTGAGTTGTTTGCTCTTTGTTGAGAGGGTGTGAAAATTGTCCATGACAAAATGATCCGTAGTATCGCGTAAACATTTCAAAGCAAACATCATGATGGGACCGTAAAATGTGTTCGTAGTAACGCATCTTTCATTGTATCGCGAATTCGTTGTATCGCTTCTTTTTTTAGTTAAACATATAAGGAAAACGGACGGGACCGAAAGCCTTATTCGTAGTATCCCGTCTTTTCGTAGTATCGCGATTCAAAGTATCGCGTTTCGACTGTACTTTCATTTTTTATACCAGATCAAAAGAGTATTTTATGTGCATGTTATATATGAACACATAAGTACTGGCAAATGGACTAAATTGAATGTAGACAATAATCTGTAGGTCTATCAAAACATAACATTTACTTAGCAAAGTAGTAGTAATTTGCCCTGATACTTTGTGCTTTTTTTTTCAGTGCAAATCCTACGAGGTAACCTGATTTATGGTCCTTCTTGCTTGACAATTAGCCAATGATAATTTCTTTTCCACGATTACAGCAATTTTTCAGACTTACATAATGCTTGTGTTTCTTGTACGATTTTTCAGCTGCTGTGACAATGAGACCGCCACTTATCACCTTTTAAATAGGAGAAACATCATAAGACTCATTCTGATTAACATTTTTCAAGATATTGCCTACTGGAACTTGCTGATTGAGCTTAAAACCTTCTGTTTTCGACCCACATACACAGTGTCAAGCCATTTTGAGTAGAAAGATTGGCTTGATTCACTTTTAATCGATTCAAAGGCTAACTTACACCATTAGCTGAACTGGATAATTGATAAAACCGGTTACGCAGTTTAAGCGATTAAAAGTACATAACGAGATTTGCAATGCGTAACGTTATGCCTTGGGCATATTTTCAATGCATTTTTAGCTTTTAGCTATACCTATTGGTATTGGGGACCTCTCCGGCGTCGTCCGTCGCCAGTCGCCCATCGTCCATATGCCGTCAACAATTTGAACCTTTATCGCGTAAATGACTACATTTTTAGCTCACCTGAGCACAAAGTGCTCAGTGTTCAGTGTGCTCGGTGAGCTATTGGTATAGAGGACCTCTCCGGCGTCATCTATCGTCCGTTGTCAATGTGCCGTCAACAATTTGGACTGTTATTGCGATAAAGACTACATTTTTTATTCAATCTTGACCTAACTTGCACAGTTTGTGTAAGACCATAAAATCTCGGATGGGATTGTTATTGGGTCGGATCACACCAGTAACACCAGAGGTATTGCCCCTTTTTCATGCAAAAAAAGTGCAAAAGTACCCTTTTCCAACGTATAGACTTTATTTTCCATCCAATCTTAACCAAATTTTCACAGTTTGTGTATGACCATCAGATCTCAGCAGACGTCAAAAATGGGCCAGATCGTATTTCAAACACCAGAGTTATTGCCCTTTGTTTATTAAAAAATATACAAAAATGGACATTATTCAGGATAGAGAGAGCCATTTTTCATCCAATCTTCACCCATCTGGCACAGTTTGTCTATTACCATGAGATTACAGTTGTTGAAGTCGCGTATAAGCAAGATCTGACCAGAAACACCAGAGTTATTGACCTTTGTGAAAAAAAATATGCAAAAATGGACATTATACAGGATAGAGACTACATTTTTCATCCAATCTTTACCAATCTTGAACAGTTTGTCTATGACCATAAGATTAAAGGTGAAGTCAAATATAAGCAAGATTGGACCAGAAACACCAGAGGTATTGCCCTTTGTTTGTGAAAAAATATGCAAAAATGGACATTATTCAGGATAGAGACTTCATTTTTCATCCAATTGTCATCAATCGTGTACAGTTTGTCAATGAACGTAAAACTACAGGTGAAGTAGAATATAAGCATGATCGAGCCAGAAACACCAGAGTTATTGCCCCTTGTGTTTGGAAAAAAACATCAACAAGTTATCAATGATTGGCTTGCTCACACGATTATTGATTCAATGTTGACCAAACTTACACAGTTTTCGCATGGTTGTTGTCTTCAGAGCCTGCATAAACGTCATTTATCATCATTGGACAGAAAATTATGAAAGAAAAAGCAAAACTTTACGTTATAGCACAGCCATTGCTATTATCACTTTGCAACTAGTTCTCCAAAACTGTTTGCGAAAAAGACATCGAAATCTACAGTTTGTGCATTTTCCAGAATTGTCAATGACTTGATGAAAAAGGGTCAAGTAACAAGTAAGAATATCGAGAAAAATGATTTGTGAACCAAAAGCAAATAAACCGCACATCCACTACCCAACTCTTACTTCAGTTAGCCCATTGCACTAACCGATGTTTTAAATCAAAATTGATCCTTTCCCCTCTGCGTATTGTTCAGATACCTTAATTTTCAAACCTGTCACAACATTCTGGTCTTCATCTGTAGCAGTTCTCAGGTGAGCACTTTGGGCCATCATGGCGCTGTTGTTTTTTATTTCAATGCGTAAATACACTGATACGCGTCTTATCTGGAGCTCTGGCACAGTGTTCTCAAAACAAGTTGAGTCTGATTTTCAGGTTCAAGATGAACTTGAGCCAGATATTTCAGGATCAGGCTCAAAAATGATGTTCACTAATATCAGGATCAATTTTAATCTTTGGTCAAATATATATTATAAAAACTATTTTAAACTCTTAGCAACGTACATTCGCTGTCTGATATGAAGAATTAAATAAAAGAAATACAAATAATTATGTGATTTTATCAAGTTGAAAAGTTATTCCGAAAGTAAAATATGCTTGATATTCCGCTCAGTTGAGCTACAAAATCAAGATCAGCTTAGTCTGATCCTGATCTTGAAATTGATCCTTTGTGAACACGGGGCCTGGTGATCCTCTACAAAGATTGTTCAATCAGAGCTCCAGATAATGTGCGTAAAAGCGTAAATACGCATTTAAATAAACAAAAAATGATTTATATTTAAAATCTGCGTAAAGTTACGCATTGAAAAACTGAAAACAAGAATTCGAAATTCGTGAAGGCGCATAACGTAAGTAAACCAGTTTGGAACCAGAAACTCACGAGGACTGAATCGTCTAGGCGCTCAATACAAGGTACACTACGTCTAGCGTGATTTCTGCCTTCTGCGACGCACCACCGTGATTCAGCCCAGCGTGACACACTACTATAGTCACCGCGATACACCGTGGAACACTGTGGAACGCGGTGATGTCGCCATGGCGAATCACGGTGACCGCGGTGACAGTCTCAATCAAAAATGTTGATAAGAAATCGCCGTGGATCGCGGTGATTTTAGCGAGTCATAATTTCACATTGAGCTTTTTAAAAAATATTTTACGTTTTATTTCAGGTACGACCAAGAACATGGTTTTCGGAAAATACGGAACATTATGACAAAACGGGAAAATGAAAATATGCGTCAGTCAAATCACAAAGACCTCATCAAATTCGTTGTCCGATTCTATGACAAATGTTTGCATTTTTAATATGACTATCAAAACAATTGATTAACATGTCGGTAAAAAACGTGATTTTATAACAATGATTGACATAACCAACACTTTGTTCTCTGTAAAAGTTCGAAAGGCGGAGCTATGCACGTGCTCTTTCATAATAGGACGATTGCCACTGAGTAACAAACACGCGATTGGTTAAGCATGTCGCTTCTCTAAACAAAAGAAGCCAATTTTATCGCCGAGAAAGGTGTTATTTTATGGTTTCTTGTCGGCTTTACTTTGAAGACGTCAAACTGTCAATTCACGCAGATTGCGAATTTTCGCGAGACTTGTATTAATGCCCTTGACTCTTTGTTTACGATTTCACAACACAACTGCGAACATGGAACTTCGGAATAAATTATCAAAATAAAAAAGAGATCAAAATAAAAAAGATTAAAGTTGCAAACTGTGATTATATTAATTGGTAAGTATCGGTTAATAGAAGACGATTTGTACTTTGCGAATAGTATACGGTCTGAAATATCGAACTGTACTTGTTCATTCACATGTACCTGTATTTCACCGCGACCCACCGCGACCGCAGTGGTCCACCGTGAGATTGATTTCCCGATAACGCCCGCGGTGCTCACCCACTATCACCGCGATTCTATCGCGATGGAACCACATTTTAATCGCGGTGATTTTCCACGCTGACGAAAAATTGTCCACGGTGGGTCTGTGTTTTAGGCAGAAATCACGCTAGACGTAGTGTATATAGCAAAATTCACTGTGATTCATGACGTCACTTATTATATAAGCGCTTTCTATTTGGAATGAGAGCCCAAATTCAAAATGGGCGATAGTGTAGACAGTTGATAATCACTTGTTCGATGTTCTCTGACTGTTATGTGTGTTAATATCATAGTAGTATAATACTTTTAATACATTATCATACAATGGGAAAGATAGAAAGTTTAATAAAATGAACGTTGTATTAGGTTGATAAATGATACTTTGGCCACGACCGTGTGACCATCTTGTCCTGAGCCGAAATGAAGTGGACCGTTCTGTGAAATTGGTAAACAAAAATCAAAATGGTGGAGAACACCAGTTCTTGGAAGCGTGAAAGGCTTCAAAAGCCAGTTAGTGGCCAGAAAACTATGCTAATGCTTTCTTTTTTAAATCATAACCACGAAAAATAAGTAATCAAAACAGAGTTCTACCCAATATAAAAGAAATGGTGAATCAAAAGCTGCCATAAAGCATTGTGGTACTGTCAGCAAAACATTTGAAACATGCACTTTTTTACAGCAAAAAAGCAGTTTTCTAAATGTTTGAAGTCTCAGATTAAAATAATATAAAACTTTGGTGTCACTGCAAATGATGAGCAATCGTTTAGAACCATTTTAGATGACCTGAGCAAAGAGTACTCAATGGTTAGCTATTGTGGTCAGTCAAAATATGGCATCCGTTTAATAAGTTCCGATGTATTGAGTTACTGGTTAACTATACCTGCATAGCGAGGGTTGAGTGTGAAACTATTGTATCTGCTTAACATTTCTATATCAGATACAATAGTTTCACGCTCAACCCTCGATAGGTAGAGCAAATAGTGTCATCTGCACACTGAAAACCAGTATGAAATCTTCACATGTCATGGCAACAAACATGGTGGTCAAGTGTCCGATTTAGAACTAAGTAGTGGTGTGTCATATTCAATTGTAAAAAATGATTTGATCAAGTGTTTTAAAGAAGTCAGTTTTAAATTAGGGAGTAAAATAAGAATTGACCTAGAAAGTTATCTGGAGCTCTGTGTTCAATTATGCCCCTGTGGTATATAGTGGCCATGCCCTGGGGGTCACATGGTTTCAATAGGCATATATGGCAAGTGGGTTTAAAAATTTTCTCTGAAACCGCAAGGCCCCGCGGTTTCATAGTTTGTATGTAACATTGTAAAGTGATCCTCAACAAAAAGTGTTCAATTTATGCCCATGGGGTCAAACCTGGCCACGCCCTGGGGGTCACATTGTTTCATTAGACTGATATGGCAAGTGGACTTTTAAAATTTTCTCTGAAAATTCATGGCCCAGAGGGTTCATATTTTGTATGTAACAATGTATAGTGATCCTCTACAAGAATTGTTCAAATTATGCCCCTGGGGTAAACAGTGGCCACGCCCCACGGGTTACATGGTTAAAATAGACTTAAATAGCAAAATAGCAAAAAAAAAATCTCCGACGAAAGTGCAAGGCCCAGAGGTTTCATATTTGGTATGTAACATTGTATAGTGATCCTCTACAAGGATTGTTCAAATTATGCCCCAGGGGTCAAATGTGGCCATTCCCTGGGGGTAACATGATTTCTATAGACTTATATATGGCAAGTGGACTTTAAAAATCTTCAGCTCTGAAACAGCAAAGCCCCAAGGTTTTGTAATTGGTATGTAACATTGTATAGTGCAGTGCCTTCCTGAGGATTTTAATCAGGCGCCCCGGTCCCGATAGGGGTGGGTTAGGGAGGGGTATCCCCTGCCTACCTCAAATTTTATTGGGGCACTTGTCAAATTACGTTATCTGGTGCGTTTTAGCTCTTAAATTTAAGGCTAACACGTTTTAAATTGTGTGTAAACGTTTGAACGAAATGAAA
This sequence comes from Congeria kusceri, assembly GCA_027627225.1. Lineage (NCBI taxonomy): Eukaryota > Metazoa > Mollusca > Bivalvia > Myida > Dreissenidae > Congeria > Congeria kusceri. Next base: position 28,739,967 of record CM051030.1, on the reverse strand, counting down.
TAAACGACACATCATCGTTTAAACGGTATTTCTCTAGGCTTTTAAAAGCAAAAGCGTCATTGTTGTTGCGAAACTGAAAGTAACAATTTTTTTCGGATGTTTATGTCCAGTGCCCATCACATTCGCACAGTGACGTCATGGTCAAATCCACTATTTTCTTTGTTCTCGAATTTTTAGGTTACACTCGATCTACTTACGGAGCCTCTAGAATTTTAAGGTTACACTCGATCTACTTACGGAGCCTCTATTTTCAATTAATTACCGGTATATTCATATTGGCATGTGTTTAATGTTTAAACAATGTTTTAATCGTTACAACTGTTTAACGTAGTACTGATTACATAATTGGTGAATTGTTAAGATCCTGATTAAAATACATGTATATTATATGTTCTTGCATAAACGGCGTGAAAATTTTCTCGTGCCTACGTGCGTCAAATGTTAATGACTTTGGGTGTCCTAGTTCCCATCAAAGGAATGTTAATCCCATGCATGATTTTTGCATGGAGAAATACCATTATTGTGGTCAGTGAAGTGTTTCAAGTTTGAGTGTCGTCTCATAAATCTAAACCAGTATCCAAAATTGAACAAAAAGATTTGTTCAGCAAATGGAGAAAAAATAGGTTTGGCCAAAAATAAAATACTTTTGTGTCCCCTTCCCGACTCACCCACTGAAAGTACTGCGACCCAAAATATGTTTTCGGGTTCCAAGGATTTACAAATATTTTAATCTGCTCCGAGTACGAAATGGAACGAAACTTGGTGTTTATGAATGAAACGCAATGGGTACGAATCAACCCAAGCGTGGTTCCTGGCATGCTTTTATCACTAAGTAGAATTTTCCACACAGTGATGCTATAGGCAGAAAACCACTTTAACCAAGGCGGAGGACCACACTATTTATGTGTATGTGAAGGTTTTTAAGGAAATAATATCCTTGATGGATTAATTGCATATATTTACATTGCATGGGCATTTTAATATGAAAGGGGTATGCATTCATAATCGTATGAACGCAATGCCTTATCACCGGCATAGTAATATCTGTGTGTCCTATTTTTTATGCAAATTATATTTTGACAAAAATATTTACATGAACTAAGATGCCTTATACTGTTCAGTGTTACTGTTTTTTGCATTTATTGTTGACGTTTGATTTTTTTTTTCACTTTTGCTTGATAGTATTCTGTCATGCAGGGTCTACAAGTGTTATTATTAAACAAAGCCATTTCGCTAGCAAGTAATATGTACATGTTATGGTATTTTAGGTAAACATTACTTTTCTTAGAAGCGACCATAGAAAATCTCCATGACCTAACATCGGTTCAGGAATGTAGCTTTAAAATGGATTTGATTTCACATTGATGTGTCTATTTGCTGGATGCATTTAGATCGTCTAATTTATTGTGCATTTATATCACAGTTAATAATGATGAATTGTTTAACATGTACAATAAGAAAAAAAAAGCATTTTGATATTAATATTAAAATGTTATCCTTTCTAATACAAGATATGCCCAGGCAAAGCAAAGAGCTTAGATACGCCCATGTAGGTGCTATTGATCAATGACCTAGCTTATACGTCATCACTTGTGTAGTGATGTCATTTGTGGATTGTTTTGCATTTTTCTCGCTGAGTGAAAATTTGGATATATGGTGTGGATTTAAAGCATTTAAAAGCATTTAAGTCTCCATCTGTTGTGTTAATAATAAAACAGGATTATCCAGAATCTGTTAAACTCTCAGCCTAGGAATTGTGTGATTTTAAAGTGTTAGAACTCAACTGTGGTACTGTATAGAAGTATTCATGATGTGGATTTACTATCTTACTAACAAAGCACCTCTTATTTTATATTAATCTTTCTAAAGCATTAATAATGTTTGGTGCTTGTTGGCTATACCGGCCGAAATAGCAGGTCTTCTTGGTGTCACAGGTATTTTTGCATTTGTTTTTTAGTTTTGTAGCGATATGATTTATGCAAGGAAAATAAAAATGTTATGACACATAATGTTTACATTAAATTTCAATTGTCGCACAGAATTGAATGTAAAATAAGGAGAAAATGACATTTTTGTAGGGAACCATTTTATTAATCGTAATTTGCATTCTATTTTGTGTAGTTCGGTTACAAAGGGCGGTACTTCGCTGTTCTGATAAGAAAACTGCTGTGCTCGATATTTCTCTTAGAATGGCAATAAAATGCATGTTGAACAAAAATCATATAAAGGAATGCTATGAAATCATCCCAAATATAATGTAAATAAAAGGATTGAAATTAATTTTGGTTGCGTTCATGCGATTATGAACGCAATGGTCAAACTGGAGCGCTAGCCTGCATCATGGATTTGCCAGTTTAACCATTGCGTTCATAATGGCATGAACGCGACCAAAATTAATTTCAATCCTTAAATGATTACATAAGATTGGTTGAGGTCCAATAATTACGTTTTTCACACCTGTACACTAATTAAAGTGATAGTAGACTGATCAGGTGCAAAGCTGCTAACAAAATGGCGGACATAGCGATCGTCAGTGAATGTTATAGTTGCTATTTGCTCAACTCATAATTGTTAAATTGAAATGAAAAACTGTTTTTATTCATGAAACAATAATATTCAAGATAACTGTTACTACAAGTTTACTGAAATAAATCTTGTCACCTACTATATTTGTCAGAATATGCTAAAGTTGAAACTGAAAGTGAAAGTACAAAGTCAGTGACTAAAATATAAAAAAATGACAAATATAACGTCTGCAGTGTATATACATGGTTTCAGTATAGAGTGACTTGTTCAGATAAATCAGGATTGATCTGCGTTTGGTGCAAGGATGCTATGAGTTTTTCGGCAATGTTGACAATTCTTGAATCGATAATATAAATCTGAAACACTGTTGAAAAAGAAGGCCAAGCTAATTTGTTTTATGTTATAGTGTGTCTTTGGAATTTGGAATAAATTTAAGATGGCAGATTTAAGTTACTGGCAAATCCCTTTTTCCATATGTTGGCCATGTTTGCATGTTTAAATCACAAAAATTAGGTATATATAATTGATTATGATTTCAATATGAGTTGCTATTATTAGTTTTCAAAGTTCGCTAAAGTTCTGTGAATTGATTAGTTTCTTATGGACATCGGGAAATGGACACATTAGGATAAATAAATTCGACTCCTAAAATTTGGTTGTCTGTACTTGTCATTGTATTCTGTTCCAATTCTCAAGTAAAGTCCGTTCTCTTTAATACATTATGATTTGTTCTCATTAATTAAATATAAAGAATATAACAAATATTGCAGGTAGTACATCCATGATTAGTATTGTTATGTATTTTACAATATAGTCAATGTTTAATCTGTCGTTAATACATATACATGACTTTTGTACATATTGTTATAGCATTGGATAAATTACTGTGGTAGTTCAATTTATACGAATTGATCTCATTTTGAATGTAAAAAAAAAATAGGATTTTTTTTTTTCCTACCTACGTACCCAACCCTATTTTGCATGGGTCTGGAAGGGGAAACATATTTTTATTTTTGGCCTCAGTTAAGAATATCGAGAATAATAATTTGAGAACCATTAGCAAAAAAAACTGCACATCCACAACCCAACTTGTACTTTAGTTAGCCCATTGCACTAACCGATGTTCTAAATCAAAATTGATCCTATCCTGCTCTGCGTATTGTTCAGATACCTTAATTTTTTAACCTGTCACAACAGTATGGTCTTCATCTGTACCTGTTCTCAGGTGAGCGCTTTGGGCCATCATTACCCTCTTGTTTTAATATATCCATTATGTTGTATTTGTTTATTAATTCTTTTTTTTTCATAAAAAGACGACATAATGTTTATTAACCTGTTTACTAGTGATTTTGATATTTGAAAGTGAATTACTATGACAAAACACAATTTCATATTACAATGTAAACATGTATAAGTCAATATACATTTATTGCACAAATTAATATGAATCAGGTATTCTCATGGCAAGGTTATCATAATTGCAGGTATTCAGTGCTACACTGCTTTATTGAATTCACTCAAATTCTGTATTTTTCAAATAGCATTTGAAGTAAGTTATGTAAGTCACTGGTTATATTTAAAAATAAATAAAACATGATATTTTGTATTGAAAACTACATGCATTTAAAAAATATCAATTCAATTATAACTTAATAACTTAATTACTGGTGAAATTATCAACATGGTTATCTATTATTAAAAGTGTTATGATGATAATAAATATTAGAAATCAGTGTCTGTGATATTTTTTGTTATAAAAAAATATAATATTTTTTTTTTACATTTTAACAAGGGATGGGACCGAATACTGAAATCAATATTTGAATATTCGTTTTAGGTATTTGAATATATTTGAATATTCGTTTTGTAAATACTACTATATACGGCACTCTGTCCAAATATTTACCTATCCGAAATGTGCATACTACGTGTACGTAGTTGTTTTACCTTGTTTCAATTGTAAATGAGCAATATAACTTCGTGAGTGTTAGGCAAATATTAAGAAATGTAAGATATTGTTAAATGTATTGTTAATTTGTTAATCGTTCCGTACACACATTTCTCATTACATAGATTACACGTTGCCTGGGTTTTGTCTAATGACCGTGTAAAGTACTTCCAAGCACATAATGGTGGCATTGTTTATTAATCAAGACTCTTGTATAATATACAGTATTGATATAATGGAGAATAATTTGCAAGTGACCGATATTAAGATTGACCAGATCATGCTAATTTTGTTAAAGAAATTGATTGGCTGATAATAGATTCATTTTGATTGGTTTACTTAGAGAGTAATTGTAATTTACTGTAAACAAGTTAACCATATAGATGTCACTTAAGGACAATAAACAACAATGTACGCCTTGTGCAAACTGTGAAACCGTTATCACAACATGGCCCAGTTTTATTATTTGTGGATACAATGCGTCATATTCGCGCCTTCTACAAAGCGTTAATTCGCTGCCCTTGTAAAGACGTGCCCCCACCCCCCCCGCCAATTATCAATTGTCGTTAATTGGACATGTTTGGCATGTGTTGTAAAAACGTTTCACTGCCCCCGCCCACCTGCAGGAAATATGACTGTAATTCATGTTAACTTTGCAATCAAACTGGAAAAAACATGATTTTTTAAAAGAAATTTTGTTCTTTAAATAAATTTTAAAATCGAATATTCCTATTCGTTTTTTATATTCGAATATTATCAGATATTCAAATATTTGGTCCCATCCCTAATTTTAACATTGTAACAACTACAATAATGTTTAAAACACTTTCAATCTGATACATTATAGTTCAAACCTTTCTAAACATTACCTCAACAAATTTAATCTTGCATGAAGCCATTAGCAGGGAACACAGGTCTGAGATACAATTCATCAAATTTGACATGCCTGGCTGCAGCATACCCTTTAAGTGATGCAGATAGCAGGAAATTTTTTCTTTTTGCAGTGAGAATCCTGCATAATTTTCAGTTAAACTGTTGGTTTTCATTTGTTTTATGGTATGATGAATGTCTAGGTAACAGTCGCTATATTGTTTTGATGCAATATTTCAATGTTTGACAAACGTCTATTTTCACATTCATATTTTCTAACTTTCACTTTCAGTTTCAATTTATTGACAAAGTTTCTTCCACAATTCAACATTGGAGAAATTAAATTGTTCTTGTACATTTATAGAGCATTAATCAAATGAAACAACAGTCTGATCTGCAATTTGGTTGTCCATTAGCAATGGAGCTGGGAGTAATTAATTTCGGTCAATTAGATTTCATAGTAAACAAGGAAGTTCAACATCTGGGATTTAATGGACATTGAATAAGAGTTAGTTTGATTGGTTCATTTGTTAACCACTTTGTTTATGTGGCCAATTAGAATTAATGTTACAGATGTAAATTTATGTCATTAAGAGCTACACTATTGTGCTGATATTTATGGCTCCCAAAAATCCAATTGAGATGAATTGGAAGCAATTAAGATTCATCTGACCCATTTTCACGGCTCTCCGGTCGAATGGCTTTCGCAAACTGAGCAAGCCCGATGGGTTTGTGATTCTACATAATGAACATTTTACCAGTCTCAGGCATACGGGCTTGTGCTAATTTCGATCACTGGGTGGAGTCAAAGTCACCATTACTAAAATAAGACTACACATTTTTGTGCTGACTTTTATGCATTTCGTTCGAAAAATTTGGTTTTCGTGAAATTTCTGTTACTTGTAATTGGTATGTAACATTGTATAGTGGTCCTGTACAAAGAGTGTTCAAATGATGCCCCTGGGGTAAAAAATGGTGACGCCCTGTAGGTCACATAGTTTATATAGATGTAAATAGCCAAATTACTTCAAAAATCTTCTCTTAAAATGCATGGCCCAGTGGTTTCATGTTGGGTATGTAATATTGTATAGTGGTCCTCTACAAATATTGTTCAAATTATACCCCTTGTGTAGAAAGTTGCCACGCCCTGTGGGTCATATGGTTTATATAGAATATACAAATCTTCTTCTGAAACTGCAAGGCCCAGATCTTTATACTCAGGTAAGTGGTTTAGTGCCATTTGGCCCACTTGTTATAAGCCATTATGATGCCTGTAACTCAGGTGAGTGACCTAGGGCCATCGTGGCCCTCTTGTTATAGTAAGCGTCATTTTTGCCAACATGTAACTGACATTGTGTTGCCTTCCTCTGACAAGTATATGCTTCGGGGGCATACGTCACATCCTGTGACAAGCCTTGCTGTGATTTGGGGGAAGAGTACCTGTACCCTCAGGCGGGGGAATTTTAGTGTCATTTTACACAGAAGGGGGGAATTTCGACTTAGCAAAAGAGTTAAAATAATAACTATTAAATATACCTTGCAGATCACTTTATTTAGTCTAACTCTTTACCCAACAACTTTATTCATATATTAATTATCAACAAATTGAATATTATAATAACTAGTCGATTTTTTAGACATCTACTTCTTTATCGTTTTATAAGTTGGGGCAGTGTAACAGATAATGGTTCATGCAAATAGTTTTTCACTTCTGATTTTTAAAAAATAGTTTCTTCACTGCCAATTTTAACCTTTAATCTTAAATAGTTTTGTTAAACTACTAATACTAATTCTTGTACAGTAATAAACTGTGTTTTCGACTGTGAGACACAGTTCCTGGCAAATAAGGTATCAGTTAACTGTATATAAATGAAGTTTTATTATGAAGGCAAAAATGATAGGGAACAATACCAGTCAAAACGGTAATGACCACATGGAGTTGTTCGGATTAGTAAATTTGATTCAGGAAAATTACTCCCATAAACAAAAACAAAAACAAATTTGATGGCAATTCATTTAGGGTGAATTTAAGCCTGAAATGCGGAAAAATATATACTTTTTTGTTTGGGGAATGATGCCGAATTTCGGCTTCAAAAAATGGAGATCGAGACCTGTGTTATTTGTAAACTATTGTGAAATTTTACTCATAATAGACATTGAAGTAAATATTTATTAAATGTTAAATCTGTTAACTGAGTTATGCTTTATAAAACGTATGTTTGCACACGCCTTATTTTCGGATACACAAAAGTCTGATAAAACATGAGCGTAACCAACGGACCTCCGGACCGATTGAATTTGCAGAAAAACATGATCCCTGCTTGTTCCTTATATAGCATATATTTGCTTCTGACACTCATTTAATTAAGCAGTGGGTTGATACACTTGTGTGCCTCTTGTTTAATAATTTTACAGAAATATTCTTTGGTTGACCAACTACTAAAATCCTTTCATTTAGCCACTACTAACCTGTAGGCTTCGATTAAAGGCACGAGGCACCCAGGGTCCGTTCGGCCCTTATTTGGTTAGAAACAGACACAATATTGCATTCATTATTTGCAGGGAGTGAAGGATAACAATGTGTTGACAGCCTTGTGAAGACTTAATTCAATTAAGAAAGGTATGTGATTTTTGTAACTCTCTGGGTTTTAATGGTTTTGTGTAGAGTAATAATGAGGTTTATCATTTACCGAAAATAATTTGAAATAAAAATCGTTATTAATAAATTATAATTATAATCATGCAATATTATTATGCACCAGGAAGCATATTATTAGGTCACCTGAGCACGAAGTGCTCGGTAAGCTATTGGTATAGGGGACCTCTCCTGCGTTGTCTGTCGTCTGTTGTCCGTCGTATGTAGTCCATGTGGCGTCAAATATTTTTCACGCTGGAGACTTGACTTTTTATCATATCTTAACCAAACTTGCACAGTTTGTGTATGACTATAAAATCTCAGACGGGATTGTTATTGGGCCAGATCACATCAGTACCCTTTTTCATGCAAGAAAGTGCAAAAATGCCGTTTTCCAACATATAGACTTCATTTTCCATTCGATATTAACCGGACTTTTACAGTTTGTGTAACTATGACCATCAGATCTCAGCAGATGCCAAAAATGGGCCATATCGTGTTTCAAACACAGGAGTTATTGCCCTTTGTTTGTGAAAAAATATACAAAAATGGACATTATTCAGGATAGAGATGTTATTTTTCATTTCATCTTCACCTGTTTGTCTATGAAAATGAGATTACAGTTGAAATTGAATATAAGCAAGATTGGATCAGAAACACCTGAGTTATTGCCCTTTGTTTGTGAAAAAGTTATGCAATAATAGACATTATTGATGAAAGAGACTTCATTTTTCATCTAATCTTCATCAATCTTGCAGTTTGTCATTGACAATAATATTACAGTTCAAGTTGAATATGAACAGAATTGGGCCAGAAACACCAGAGTAATTTCCCTTTGTTTGTGAGAAAAATACAAAAATGGATATTATTAGGGATAGAGACTTCATATTTCAGCTAATCTTACCAATGTTGCACAGTTTGTCTATGACCATTAAATTAAGATGAATATCATCACAATCGGGCCAGAAACACCTGATTTATAGCCCTTTGTTTGTGAAAAAAATATACAAAAATCAACATTATTCAGGATAGAGACTTCATTTTTCATCTAATCTTCACCAGTTGTGCACTGTCTGTCTATGAAGGTAAGATTACAGGTGAAGTCGAATATAAGCATGTTCGGGCCAGAAGCACGAGAGTTATTGCCCCTAGCGTGTGGAAAAAAAATCAGCACCAAGTTATAAATGATTTTTGACCAAACTAGCACAGTTTGCGTATGACCATAAAAATTGATTGATAAAATTTGATTTCCAACAGTTGCAAACGTGCATGCAGTTGCAACATTGATAGGTTCAGAACCTGCATTAACATCATTTATTATCATTTGACAGAAAATAATGTGTCAGATTCGCAACCATTTCGCTTGCGCACGCAAGAACGCAAGACAAAGAACGCCTACTTGTTGATTAACGCACCCTCCTTCTGCATCATGGTGCCAATTATCGATAAAATCTCTACTGAGGATGAGTCAGATTTACTACATTCAACCAATGAGAATATGAAAAATTTCCAATATGTATTTGAGGTGAGTTCGTAGAATGTTTATCACGTCGTATTGGTGTCTGCATTTTTGTACACCCGCGTTATAAATAAATTACTACAACTTAAAAGAAGTCAGTATCATATTATTACTTTTTTGCAAAATGAACAGTTTATTTTGAATATAAAATATGATGTTGACAAATTGTGTACGCTGATCGCATAGAATTTTAGTGCGTAATGTCAAAGGTACGTCTTCATTTGTCTTAAAAAGAAAATATTGCTATGACTGTGAGTGTTTTCCAACAAAAAAGCTATTCAAAAGCATCACTTAAAACTGATTACACCCAAAACACATGGTGCAACAACATTTTGACGAAAGTTAGCGAAAGTTAAGTCCTTGCTGAAAGTGAAAGTGAAAATGTTTTTTTACTGAACAGTGGATATTTAAAATAATTTTAGACACCAAGCAGTTTTGAATAGTTAAAGTAATGGGTGGGGGAAGAGTTCTTTGGTGACAATTATTGGGACACCAACTTTTTAGGAAGAAGGCATCCATTTCTAAAAACCTAGTAAGCGTGGCATATGCCATGTGATCTGCACATTTAGTAAATTCGGCACAGATACCAACTCAGCCATATAGGTCAGTACTGAACTCAAATAAAATCGCATAAACACCTAGACATTGATTATAAATACATAAGAATGAATGAAAATCTACAAATAAATTGTGGTCCACTAAATTGTTGTTCGGTGCAGTGTATTTAGCTGGCTTGGTGGACCGACGGTCCACTGCTTTTGAAACTTATTCGTGAAGACTGGATACCTTAATTTTCAAACCTGTCACAACAGTATGGTCTTCATCTGTACCAGTTCTCAGGTGAGTGCTTTGTTCCATCATGGCCCTCTTGTTTGCATTTTTGCCTGTCGGAGACCAGTTGGGTTTGAAAAAGCCTAATTGAAATTACCAGTTATAGGTCCGATCAGTTTTCTAAAATTACCCAGTCACTTTAAAGATCGTGATACCTGGTAATCCCCTGATTTCAATACACAATACACACATTTTATGGCCATAGTGCACCGTAGATGCAAAGGCCAGTCAATCAGTGATGTGTAAATGACCCCAGTCATGTCGCTATTGCTCGATAATTGTAGTGCTTTTGTTGCACTTTGTTGATTGTGTTATATAGCTGACACAGAATTGGTATCTGATGTCGACATCAGAGAGTACCCCTCCATGATAAAATTATGTCCAGCTACTATAGTCTAGACTGATATTAGCACATAATCCTTGTGGAAAACAGGCATTTATTTATGTACTGTGCTGCGTTCATTGTTGGTTTTATTGATGTTCATGATGTCATAGTTAATTTTAATTAGTAATTTGCATTATTTTCACAAGGCCTTCAGCCTACAGTATACAAGCATATCACTCCAGTGACCGATCGATTTCTCGCTACTTTAAAGGTCAAAATTTGACCTTTTTAACCACGTGATTACAACCTTATAAAGAAGACGAAATGCACGAGGAGCTCATATAGTCATTTCAGCGACCGTCGTCGTTACAAGTTGTAGAAAGGTTCAGTTGGTGAGTAAAAAACCACATGTATTGAAATTTTTGTTGAAATATCTGCCCTTAATAAAGGGTTCATGTTTTATTGTATTTAATTCATTCCTATGCCGGTATTATTGTTTTGTTACAGACCGCTCACGACGGGATTTTTTTTTTTTTTAGCCTTTGTGTCTCAATATTATTTTTTGAGCACGTGCTCCGGCATATTGTTACTTGACGATGTCAAGTAGTCAAAAGAAAACTGACAAGGACAATGTCCTGTCTTTATTTGAATCGTCTGAGAGCGCATTTTCTGGTTTTGAATGCGATGAACCTAATCCGTCTGGGACCTCTACGAAAATTAAATCAGTTGTAACTAAGGTTAGCGCAAAAAACAAAACTGTTCCGAATAAAGATTCTTCTTCCGGTAGCAAAAAACGAGTTGCGAACAAAACAACAACAAGGGTTTCGTCAGCAAAAGGTAACGTTGTTGAACTTGATAATTTAAATGAGAGCTCAGTTAACAAACTCAGAGCTATTGTAGGCCTAGATACTTTGTTTGAGCAAGCAGTCTTTGTCTGTTAACCAAATTTCATCGAACGGAGTCAGTGCATGGCAATTCGGACGTGCCTGATTCTGACAATAATTTGGCTTACGATATTGGAGAAACATTGTTTAATGACGAAACCTTGAATGCCAATGATGATGATAACAATATTTTATCGTGGGATTTGCCAAAATTGAAGGCCCCTGATAAGGGAGACCTAATTATTGAATCATTGGCTTCTCTCATAAACACCGCATGTACCCAGCAATGTCAAATCAACTTTGTAGAGAAATACAAAGTCCCATCAAATTGTGACTTTATGCGCTCCTCGTATCAATGAGGAAATATGGGGTGAACTGATGAAATATAGGAATGTTCAGACTACCGATAAAACATTAAGAGATATTCAAGGGCTTATAACAGCTGGAATGATTCCCATTCTTTCTTTGGCAAAACTTGTCAAGCCACACATTGCAAAGTTACCAGGGGTAAAAGAATATATTTCTGATGCTCTGACATTGCTGGGACAAGCTCAATTTCATTTGAGTATAAGGAGACGTTATATGTTGAGACCTTCTCTGAAATCAAAATACTCAAATATTTGTAGTCTGAGTACTCCCATTAAATCAAACTTATTTGGGGATGATGTGTCGAAAGAATTAAAAAGATGTGAGACAACTGTTAAAATTGGGAAATACTTTTCCACCAATAGATACCCCAAGTATGGACAAGGTGGTTTGGTCCCATCCGAGGCAGTCGGGCTAGGGGAGCTCCACGGTCAAGGCCGTACAATTACAATGCTGGCATGGCACATGGCTTTAACACGTACTCACGAGGCATGGCCAGACAACCCTACGGGCAGTTTGGATACCAGCATAACATACCACCCAAACTTGCCAAGATGTCAACAGCCACAGCAACTGCCACGTCAGCTGTCCCAAACTAAATGGTCAAGATTTTAATGATACGGTGAGTAATTCTAAAAGATTGATGTCTTGTTTTGATGAATGGAAGAAAATAACATCAGACCCATGGATTTTACAAACTGTTCAGGGATATAAAATTAATTTTGAATATGTCCCAGTACAAGAAAATGTTCTAAGTCAGATAATTTTGTGAAAAAATGTTAATCAACCAGGAAATAAATACAATGCTTAAAGAAGGAGCTATAGTATATTCCAACCATGAAGATAGCGAGTTTATATCAAACTGATTTTTAGTTCCCAAATCAAATGGCAAGTTTAGACCAGTTATTAATTTAAAGAACTTAATGAATATGTTTGCTATGAAAAGTTCAAACAAGAAACTTTTGCATTTGTTTTAGAGTTAATCCAGCCTAATGTCTGGTTTATTTCTCTGGACTTGCATTCAGCATATTGGTCCATTCCCATTCATCATGACTGCATAAAGTTCTTAAAATTCCAATGGCGGGATCAGTTGTACACATTTGTTTGTCTTCCTTTTGGACTCAGCTCGGCACCCTTTGTATTTACTAAGACATTGAAGCCAGTCTATGCTTCTTTCAGACAGCTGGGAATAAGGTGTTCTTACTACATAGATGATTCTATAGGAATGAACACAGATAGAAAACTGTGTGCCACAAATGCTGTTTTAATGATGAAAACATTAGAGTCTTTGGGCTTTATTATAAATGAAGAAAAATCGGTGTTGGTACCTTTTCAAAGAATTACCTATTTTGGTTTTGTTATTGATTCCAATATGTTCAAGATATTTTTGCCAGATGATAAGTTACAAAAAATAAAGAATTTTGGTTTGTATTTATCAAGTAAAAAATTGGTTTCAATAAGGGAGTTAGCATCATTCATTGGTTTAATCATCAATTCATTTTTTGCTGTCCTTGCACTACAGGACATTGGAAAGATTCAAAGTTAAGGCTTTGCAAAAGAATCCAGATTTTAATTCTACCATTCCATTAACTCCTGACTATATGAAGGAGATAAATTGGTGGATTGATAATGTACAGAATAAACGTGGGCAAAAGATTATACAAGATCCCATATCATTATGGATCCAAACAGATGCTTCCAATCTTGGTTTTGGATCCTACTGTGTAGAGGAAAGACAGTCAACTAAAGGTAGATGGTCCATTAAGGAATCAAAATACCATACTATTGTTTTAGAATTATTTGCAGTATTTGTTTTGCGTTAAAATCTTGGGTCTCAAATAAACATGATATACATGTAGGAATTCAGTCGGGTTCAACGGTAGCCATTGCCTATATCAATGATTTTGGTTGTATGGCAAACGTTACTCTGGACTCATTGGCGAAAGATATATGGGAATGGTGTTTGGCAAAAAATGTCTATATAACGGCATATCATATACCGGGAAAAAATAATGTACAGGCAGATTTCTTTTAAAGAAATTTCTCGGATAGTACAGAATGGATGCTAAAAAAGCAGATTTTTTCAAGACTGACGTCCCAGCTTATCAATCCCGATATTGATTTGTTTGCTTCAAGGCGAAATTGTCAAATAGAATCGTTTGTCTCTTGGATGCCAAATCCTAACGCTTATGCTACAAATGCATTTTATTTGGATTGGTCCAAATTTATTCTGTACATATTTCCGCCATTTTGTCTTAAGGGAGCCATATTAAATAAAATAAGAGATGACAAAGTTGAACAGGCATTGATAGTGTGTCCTTTTTGGACCAATCAAATGTGGTTTTCTTCCTTATTACAATGTATGATTTCTTTGCCTGTCAGATTACCATGACACAAGGACATCTTGAAGCTCCCACACAACGGAATACAGCATCCAATGGGAAAGAAGTTGCAGTTAATTGGGGCGATTGTGTCCGGAAATCGCTTGCAGATAGAGGCATTTCATCACAGATTACTGAAGGTATCCTCAACAGTTGGCAAGCAGGCACGAAAAAGCAGTATTCATCGGCTTGGAAGAAATGGACTTTGTGGGTGGTGTAACCTCCTATATAGAGATCCCATTCGTCCAACTGAAGACCTGATTTTGAAATACTTATTTTATTTAAAGAACATGAACAAATCATACAGTGTGATAAGTACCCATAAAGCTGTTATTATGGAGACATTAAAACTAGTTAACCCTATTTTCAATGTTTCTAGTATGGTAATTAATAGGTTTATGAAGGACTGTATAATACTATTCCACCTGAACCTAGATATAATTCAGCTTGGGATGTTAGTAAAGTTTTAAATTTGATTTCTACATGGATGCCTCTTAACCAGTTGTCTTTAAAAATGTTAACATGTAAACTAACAGTTTTGATAGCTTTGTCTACTGCTGCTAGGGTTCAGACATTAAAGGCACGTTTTGTAGATAGTTGTGTTTTTGGAGCAAATTGTGTGTCTTTTAATTGTGGCGACAAATTAAAGAGTTCAAAGCCTGGTAATGATCATATTTTATATTTGAGGGCTTTTGAAGAACCTCAACTTTGTCCAGTTAGGACATTAAAATGTTTTTTGTCTAGAACAAAGGAATTGAGAAAATATAGACAGTTGTTGATTTCATGTACTAATTTTAAAGCTGTGTCTACAAGTACAAGTACAATTGCTAGATGGCTGAAGCATGTGTTAGATCTTGCAGGTGTTGATACAAATACTTATAAGGCTCATTTGTTTAGGGGAGCATCTATTGCTGCTGCTTTCATGAAAGGTTGCAGAGTGTCAGATATATTAAAAACAGCTGATTGGTCATCAGTTGAAAATTTCAAGAAATTTTATTAAGAGATATTGAGCATTCGGGAAATAATCACAGTCAATTATTTAGTAGTGCTGTTGTGTCTTCAGACACAGGGTAGTACATTTATTTATATAAAGCGGAATGGTTTATGTGGTCGACTTGTTTAGAATAAGGTTTTTTGATGTACCTTAACCGTAATTGTATTCTGAAGTGTGTAGCATGATAAGTCATGAACCACATTTATATATTTTTTGCATTTACACTGTTATTGTACTGTAAAATGTGTAACATTATAAAGGTATATATTCCTTTTTACTTGTATCAAAGATACAATGTACTATGTTTTTTCTGTTACGGTATCTACAGACATACAGAAATGGATCATGGTTTATTGTATAACACTCTGTGTTGAGGTTTATATTCAATATGAGTAAGACTAGACTGCCTCTGATAATGAGTATTACTCGTATAGTCAGTATATGTGTTTATATATAACACATAATATTGTTCTTGAATACAATTATTTCAGAAATTTTGAATTTGGTTTGTTTGTCCTTTCATGGTTTATTTTGGCGCCTTTAAAGATGCTTGTATACTGTAGGCTGAAGGCCTTGTGAAAATAATGGATCCCCCCATCCAAGCACTTGTGTGATGGATGGGGGGCATTATTGAAAGACCGGAGGCCGAAAGTATACAAGCACCCACCCTGTTTTGGCAGTTTAGTTACACAAGTTTTTGATTACCCATCCCATGTATTTTCGATTGAAACATCAATTAACTCTTGCCGTCTTTTGGACCAATAATTATTTTTGGTACATAAACGCCAACATAAATTACTTTAAAAACTATGAGCTCCTCGTGCATTTCGTCTTCTTTATAAGGTTGTAATCACATGGTTAAAAGGTCAAATTTTGACCTTTAAAGTAGCGCGAAATCGATCGGTCACTGGAGTGATATGCTTGTATACTTTCGGCCTCCGGCCTTATTCCAATAATGCCCCCCATCCATCACACAAGTGCTTGGATGGTGGGTCCATTATATGTTAACTTTAGTATATCGAAATTGAAGGTGTGGAAACCCTGCAGACATTATAATTTGAAGTATGTATTTTTGGACATGCCTTATTTTTGGTTCCACATTATATGGATACAGAATAAGCATATTATTGTATTGCATTAGGTCATTCTAAAAAATTGTTTGTTTGCAATTGTGCAAGCGGGGTTGTTAGGTAGATTTTTTTAGCTCGATTATTTACCACTATTTATAGTGTAGTTTGAGCTCTACTACTCACCCTTCGTTGGCGTCGGCTTAATGCTCTGGTTATGGTTTGTGTGCAACAAGTCCATATCTCTGTAACTTTTACAGATGTTCATTGAAACTTGACACATGTCTTTGGGTCATTATGTGAGGTCACTGACCAAGGCCCATACCTCTGACCTGAATTTAGCAGAATTATGCCCCTTTTTGTACTTAGAAATTCAGGTTAAAGTTTGCATGCAAAAACTCTATACCTCTAAAACTGCTACAAATATTCAGTTGAAACTTCTAACATGTCTTCTTTTTAGATTGTCGTATGTCGTTGGCGGGCGGGCGGGGGGGCATAGCACTTCGTTTTTGCTCTCCAAAATTGAGCTATTTCAATGCAAGTTCATACATAGATATCTTATAGCGAGACTACGCTTGGGATTGCATACGGGGTGGGTGGGGTTAAGGTCAAGGTCGCTGTTACTAAAAATAGGAAAATGGTTTCCGCTCAATAACTGGAGAACACATTGAGATATTTTTATGAAACTTAATACATAGATACCTTCTATGAAGACATCGCTTGGGATTGCATATGGGGTTGGTTGCGTCAAGGCAAGGTTACACATACTAAAAAGTGAAAAACGATTTCCGCTCAATAACTTTAGAACGCATTGATATATTTTAATAAAACTTAATACATAGATACATTATATTGAGACCTCCCTTGCAATTGCAAATGGGGTGGGTGGGGTCATGGTCAAGGTCACTGTTACTAAAAATAGAAACGGTTTCCACTCGATAACTTGAGAACGCATTGAGATATTTTAATGAAACTTAATACATGGACATCTTATACTGAGATCTATGGGGTGGGTGGGGTCAAGGTCACCATAACTTAAAAAAGAAAAACGATTTCTGCTTAATAACTTGAGAAAATATTGAGATATTTTAATAAAACTTCATACATAGATATCTTATATTTAGACCCGCTTGGATTGCATATGGGGTGGGTGGGGTCAAGATCACCATTACTAAAAATAGACCAACAGTTTCCGCTTAATAGCTTGAGAACACATTGAGATATTTTATTGAAAGTTCATATGTACATACCTCATTTTTAGACCTCGCTTGGGATGGCCTATTGTGTGGGTGGGGTCAAGGTCACCATTACTAAAAATTGTGTTTTTGTGCTGATTCATGCATTTCGTTCGAAATCTTTGGTTTTCGTGGAATTGCAAGTTTCTTGTCCTTTTTCAATTGTCCTAGTTTGGCCATTTTGCATGAAGTACTCAAGAGTGAGCTATTGTGGTCAGTCTATGTCCGTCGTCATCATTTAACTCTAAACAACTTCTCTGAAACCACTGGGCAGATTGTTACCAAACTTGACAGGAATGTTCCAGGAATGGTCCTTTAACAAATTCACTCAATTTAACAGAATATATTGAAAACTCTGGTTGCCATGGCAACCAAACGCTTACAAACTGGAAAACTTCAAAAATCTTTTTGTCAGAAACCACTGGCTGGATTTGAAAATAGTTTTCACAGAAATATTTATTGGGTGACCCTCTACCAAATTCTTTGAAATTATTCTGATTCTTAAAAAAAAACATGGCCGCCAGGTGGCGTGGCATGTTTAGCTCACCTGAGCACAACATGCTCATGGTAAGCTTTTAGGATCGCCTTTTGTCCGTCGAACGTCGTCCGTCGTGCATCCTGTGTCAACATTTTCATTCAAAGAACATCTCCTAAAAGCGCTGAGCAGATTTTGACCAAACTTCACAGGAATGATCCTTGGATGACCCTCTTTCAAAATTGTTCAAATTGTTCCGGTCCGCTGCATATGTAGGTCACAAGAGCTAAAATTAGATTTAAAATCTGAAAACTTTAAAAATCTTCTCTGAAACCACAAGGCTTGGAGCTTTCATATTTGATAGGTGACATCCTCTAGTGGTCCTCTACAAAAATTGTTCAAATGATGCCCCATTGGTCAAAACTGGCCACACCTCGGGGGTCACATGGTTTATATAGAGTTGAATAGCAAAATGACTTTAAAAATCTTCTCCTCTGAAACCGCAAGGCCCAGAGGCATCATATTTGGTATGTAACATCGTATAGCGGTCCTCTACAAAGACTGTTCAAATGATGCCCCTGGGGTCAAAACTGGCCACACCCCGGGGGTCACATGGTTGATATAGACTTGAATAGCCAAATGGCTTTAAAAATCTCCTCTGAAACTGCATGGCCCTGAGGTTTCATATTTGGTATGTAACATTGTTTAGTGGTCCTCTACAAAGTGTGTTCAAATGATGCCCGTGGGGTCTAAACTGGCCACACCCTGGGGCTGACATGGTTTATATAGACCTAAATAGCAAAATGACTTTAAAAATCTTCTTCTCTGAAACCGCAAGGTTTAGAGGTTTAATATTTGGTATGTCACATTGTATAGTGGTCCTCTTCAAAATTTATTCAAATGATGCCCCTGGGGTCAAAACTGGCCACACCCTGGGGGTCTTATTGTTTATATAGACTTGAATAGCAAAATGACTTTAAAACTCTTCTCCTCTGAAACCGCAAGGCCCAGAGGTTTCATATTTGGTATGTAACATTGTATAATGGTCTTCTACAAAGGTTGTTCAAATGATGCATCTGGGGTCAAAACTGGCCACACCCCGGGGGTCACATGGTTTATATAGACTTGAATAGCCAAATGACTTTAAAAATCTTCTCCTCTGAAACTGCAAGGCCCAGAGGTTTCATATATGGTATGTAACATCGTATAGTGGTCCTCTACAAGATTGTTCAAATGATGCCCCTGGGGTCAAAACTGGCCACACCCCAGGGGTCACATGGTTTATATTGACTTAAATAGCAAAATGACTTTAAAAATCTTCTCCTTTGAAACTTCAAGGCCCAGAGGTTTCATATTTGGTATGTAACATTGTGTAGTAGTCCTCTACAAAGATTGTTCAAATGATGCCCCTGAGGTCAGAACTGGCCACACCCCATGGCTCACATGGTTTATATAGACTTAAATATCAAAATGACTTTAAAAATCTTCTCTGAAACCGCAGGCCCAGAGGTTTCATATTTGGTATGTAACATTGTATAGTGGTCCTCTATAAAGATTGTTGAAATGATGCCCCTGGGGTCAAAACTGGCCGGACTCCGGGGTCGCAATGTATATACAGACTTAAATAGCAAAATTAGTTTTAAACTCTTCTCCTCTGAAACCGCAATTCCCAAAGGTTTCATATCTGGTATGTAACATCGTATAGTGGTCCTGTACCAAGGTTGTTGAAATGATGCCCCTGGGGTCAGAACTGGCCACACCCCGGGGGTCACATGGTTTATATAGTTATAAATAGCAAAATGACTTCAAAAATCTTCTCCTCTGAAACCGCAAGGCGCAGAGGTTTCATATTTGGTACGTAACATTGTTTAGTGGTCTTCTACAAAGTTTGTTTAAATGATGCCCCTGGGGTCAAAACTGGTCACACCCTGGGGCTCACATGGTTTAAATAGACTTAAATAGCAAAATGAATTTTAAAATCTTCTTATCTGAAACCGCAAAGCCTAGAGGTTTAATATTTGGTATGTAACATTGTATAATGGTCCTCTACAAAGATTGTTCAAATGATGCCCCTGGGGTCAAAACTGGCCGCACCCCATGGGTCACATCGTTAAATAGACTTGAATAGCAAAATGACTTTAAAAATCTTCTCTGAAATTGCAAGGCCTAGAGGTTTGATATTTGGTATGTAACATAGTATAGTGGTCCTCTATAAAGATTGTTCAAATGATGCCCCTGATATGAAAGCTGGGCACACCCCGGGGGTTACATGGTTTATATAGATGTAAATGGCAAAATGATTAAAAAATTCTTTTCTGAAACCACTAGGGCTAGAGGTTTCATATTCGGTTAAAACATTATATCGAGACCTCGATTGGGATTGGATATAGGATGGGTGGGGTCAAGGTCAAGGTTGTTGTTACTAAAAATAGAAAAACGGTTTGCGCTCAATAACTTTAGAACGCATTGAGATATTTTAATAATACTTAATACATAGATACCTTATATCGACACCTCGCATGGGATTGCATATGGGGTGTGAGGGGTCAAGGTCAAGGTGGAGGTCACTGTTACTAAAAATAGAAAAACGGTTTCCGCTCAATATCTTGATTATGCATTGAGATATTTTAATGAAACTTAATACATAAGTACCTTATATCGAGATACTGCTTGGGGTTGCATATGGGGTGTGTGGGGTCAAGGTCACCGTTACTGAAAATAGAAAAACTGTTGCATTGCGATATATTAATGAAACTTAATACATATATCTTATATCGAGAGCTCACTTGGGTTTGCTGATGGGGTGGATGGGGTCAAGGTTTCTGTTATGAAAAGTAGAAAAATGGTTTACGCACAATAACTTAAGAACGCATTGAGATATTTTAATGAAACTTCATACCTAGATATCTTATATCAAGACCTTGCTTTACATATGTGGTGGGTGGAGTCAAGGTCAAGTTCACTGTTACTAAAAATAGAAAAATAGTTTTCGCTCAATGACTTGAAAACCTATTGAAATATTTTAATGAAACTTCATACATAGATATCAGTTGAGCGACATTGGGCCATCATGGCCCTCTTGTGTTATTTGTTGAGATATTGTACTGTAACCTCTCACAGGCCTACATCTATAATGATTCCATGTTATTTTCACTGGGTTGGGTTTCTGGGTGGTATTTGTGTATGAGACTGGTCTGCAGATGGCACTTTCATGTCTGATAGATAACTGGCATTTGGATCACTGGTATTTGTTGACATTGCATCATTCTTTCATTCAAAAATATATGCCTTTGATGAGCGTCACGATAAGAAATGTTTCAGTGAGAGAGAATAGATGGAGTATATGTTTTCCAGATTTATTCTGTTATTACTTACTTGGCAGTTCAAGGTCTGGTCATTTCCATGCTTATATATAGAAGTAAGGTGACATATGCTATATCTAAATTTGTTTATCCACACAGCTTCAATGGTGTTCATACAGACAATTATGTTCATGTCTGTTTGTCTCTTTTGTCCAGCTTTTACAGTTTGTTTCTTTTCATCTCAATCTTTCATGGATTTAATTTGTACTTGAGCTAACTGTTTATTTGGTTGAGTCTGTATAATATTTATATGTACATTGTAAAAGTCATGTTCTAGCATTTTAGTTGTCTTAATGAATGGTCAAACAACTACTTTTGTGGACACTGTGGAACTAGCTTTGTTTAGACAGAAATATACTGTGGATTCATTTAATTTCGTTGGCATGAAAGTTTGTGGATTCATAAAATCGGGAATATTTGTTGGATCTTAAATTCGTGGATTTCGATTTTTTGCCAGAAAAATACTGTATCTATGTGCTTTTTGTTTATTCTAACAACCCTTGCGCTCAGTTGACGTCCGCTAAAACAACAACGTGTCAATTACTCGCATTGTCCGTATCTTATCGTCTCAATCGCGCGATTACCTGGTCCCTAGTGTAACAACACCATACCAATTAGCGGGATTAACCCTTACTGCGCGGGAACCGGGTAAACTCGGGTCCGGAATTTAGTGCAGTACGAACGGGAACCGAGTATACTTGTTTTCAATAGTGGTCTAATTTTAGTAGTTCCGGGAGTTTCCCCGATTTACGTCATCGGTATTTTTCAGTATTAACCAATAAAAAAAGGTCTTCCCTAATTTGAAACGATATGATTGGTCTTTATTTTTGATTTTATGACGTCGAAATGTAAAATCAACAAGTCTTGAAATTCAGACCAAAACGAGACAAAGAAAATGGCGGACGTTAGTTTTGATGCAGAACTATTCTTTGGTAATTCGGACAGCGATTGTGATTTTGAGGAATTTGAAGGGTTTGATGAGCAAGATATACGTGATGTACAGCCTGGACAATTACCAGAATACGATGCTAACCAGTTTGAAGGCGACAGAGAGTCTCCAGGTGACATGTTAGCAAATTGGTCGTCGAGTGTTGTTGAACCTTTGGTACCACCATTCGTTGCAGAAAGTGGTTTGTGCGTTGATTTGGAGATCGATTCAGTTCCATTAGACTATTTCTCGTTGTTTCTGAATGATGGGGACATGGATCATATTGCATTCGAAACGAATAGATATTTTGCACAGCAACGAGCCAAAAAGCAGCCGTCTCGTTTTTCGAGAATTAACTCTTGGTATGACACTACTGGGCCTGAGATACGAAAATTTCTGGGCATGACCATTGTTATGGGACTCATTGACAAACCTGCACTCAGCAATTACTGGTCTACTGACAAGCTGGTCTGCACTCCAGAGTTCAGCCATATGATGCCACGAGACAGGTTTCTGTCTTTGTTGTCATTTTTGCATTTGGCAGACAACACGACAGCACCCACTCGTGAACAAGAAGGCTTCGATCCGTTGTACAAGGTGTGTATATATTCATAACTAAACACTTTACATGTATATTTTATTTGCCATCTTGAAATAAAAACATACCACAAGTTTATACATTTATTCTGCATATATGTGTTTACAACAATGTTACATATCTACATTCAAATTTGACACAAGTCACATGAACAAATTGTCAGCCTATTTCAATAACCGAACGGTACCTAATTATTGTCTCACATTTTGTATGAAATTTTCTTTTAAAATTTTTAACACATAAAGCAACAGATACAATCAGTTCAACAAAGTAAAACAATAAAGTAACATATTTGTTATTCTGTCATTTCAGGTGAGGCCCATCTACGACGTGGTAACAGCTCGCTTCAGGAACACGTACACTCCGGATCACAACATCGTGGTGGACGAAGGTATGGTGCCATGGAAGGGACGACTACGGTTCAGACAGTACATCCCAAACAAGCCCGACAGGTTTGGAGTGAAACTCTATGTGCTAAGTGAAAGCAAGTCAGGCTACATGTGTGACTTTGACATTTACACAGGAGCAGATTACGACCCCGATCCTAATGCTGAGGACAGCGAACTCACCCTCGGACATTCTTACGGAGTTGTAATGTGTTGTGCCATGCTTCATGAGGTATCACACTCTTGTGAACTACAAGATTGAAGACTCTGACTGAAAGTGAAACTGCTGAGCACTGTTTTTGTTGTGTAACAAAATGAACTTTATATGGAGTATAACCAGTACATATCATAACACACCTGTATTTACCTGTAATTACCTTGCATACCTGTTAATAATGAAATAATCAAATCTTTAATAAATAAAAACAAATATTAAACAATTATTTGATGTAATGATGCTCTACAGAGTAAACTGGGTATTTTGTAATATGCATTGTTCAAGAAAAATGTTGCTACTCTTTACCAATAATGGACAGTCAAAACAATTTACCTGTATTGTTAATTAGGCAGTATTTTTGTCTATTTTATGTCAAAATTTAACAATTACAAGCTGTTTGTTGTACTCTGACATTGTTTTATTATTTATTAAATAAAAAAGAGAGATTTCTAATAATAAAGCTAATAAAATCGTTCATTTGTTGAATTTTACCTGTATTTATAAGTTTATCTCACCTGTACTGGTGTAAAAATAACGACAGGTGAAAACAAGTTGCGTCAAAAATGTCCGTCTTTCAATTACCTACACATATTATATAGGTTTTATATATCAAAGATAAACATATAATGGTGAAAATGAAGGTCAACTAACATGACTGTAAAACCAGGAATTCTCCAAAAAATAATCAGTACCAGGCTGCTGATAAGCCAAATACATATTCAGCGCAGTAAGGGTTAAACATAGGTGGAATATACCAGTATCGCAATAAACAGTCCAATAAATAGTGGTACCCATAGTGTCTTGTATAATTGTAATAAAACAGTGGGTCCTATTAATGGCAGTTTGACACGAAGCCAGTTAAGCGCTTGACAATTAACAAGTGACAAACTGCGAATATTGAATACCTTTCAATTATTTTCTGTCAGTATTATCTGTTCTTTCAAGAAGGAAACATCATACAATTATTTATTTTTTCAAACATAGTTAAAGTATAATTTAACATGATGTCAGTATTCCCAGTAAATATTTATCAAGGGAGGTAACACAATCACCCAAACATGGGTCAAGAGTAATTGCGCCCCTTTAGTCTGACGTCACAGTAGTGCAGATACTAATAATTTCGGATATAAGACTTCGGACAAAAACGTTCGTACATTTGAATTCGTGGTTGAGCTGACCCACGAAAATCCACGTAAATTAGTGTCCGACGAATATGTATATAAAGCACAGTTATTCTGTATTATATCCTTTATGCACTTGATAGTTTTTCAGAGAAGATAGACTGGTAGCGTTTAAAAATGTTCAATAATTGTCAGTTGCTTGAAAAGGATTTAGGTTTAGTATACTTGTATATAGAATAAGAATTCCCTTTTTGCAAACAATTTATTGAGAACTACTATCGTATTTTCATTGGAACACACTTTTAGGATCGCCTTTTGTCCCTCATCCGTCGTGCGTCGTGTGTCAACATTTTCATTCAAAGAACATCTCCTCCTAGACCGCTGGGCAGATTTTCACCAAACTTCACAGGAATGATCCTTAATTGGGTGACCCTCTTTCAAAATTGTTCAAATTCAAGGGTGAGCTATTGTGGTCAGTCTGTGTCCAGCGTCCATCGTAAGTCGTCTGTCGTCAACATTTTACTTCAAACTACATCTTCTCTGAAATCACTGGGTGGATTTTAGCCTTACTTGACAGGAATGTTCCTGGGATGGTCCTTTACCAAATTCCTTCAATTTATGAAAATATTTTGAAAACTCTGGCAACCATGGCAACCAAAAGCTTAAAAACTGGAAAACTTAAAAAATCTTGTCAGAAACCACTGGCTGGATTTGTAAATAGTTTTACAGAAATGCTCCTTGGGTGACCCTCTACCAAATTCCTTCAAATCATTTTGATTCATTAAAAAACATGGCCACCAGGGGGCGAGTCAGTTTTCCTTATATGGCTAATTTGAAAACTTTTAAAATCTTGTCTGAAACCACTGGCTGGATTTCAAAATAATTTCACAGAAATGTTCCTTGAATGACCCTCTACCATATTCCTTGAAATCATTTTGATTCGTTAAAAAACATGGCCGCCAGGTGGGGCGGGGCAGTTTTCCTTATATAACTATATTGAAAACGTCATAAATCGTCTAATCTGAAACCACTGGCTGGATTTGAAAATAATTTCACAGAAATGTTGCTTGGGTGACCCTCTACCAAATTCCTTCAAATCATTTTGATTTGTTAAAAAACATGGCTGCCAGGGTGCAGGAAAGTTTTCCTTATATGGTAGTATTGTAAACTTTAAAAATCTTCTAGTCTGAAACCACTGGCTGGATTTCAAAATTATTTCACAGAAACGTTCCTTGGTGACCCTCTACCAAATTCCTTGAAATCATTTTGATTCGTTAAAAAACATGGCCGCTAGGGGGCAGGGCAGTTTTCCTTATATGGTTTCACTGAAAACTTTAAACATCTTGTCTGAACCACTGACTGGATTTGAAAATAATTTCACAGAAATGTTCCGTGGGTGACCCTCTACCAAAGTCCTTGAAATCATTTTGATTCATGAAAAAACATGGTCGCCAGGGAGCGGGGCAGTTTTCCTTATATGGCTATATTGACAACTTTGAAAATCTTCTAGTCTAAAACCACTGGCTGGTTTTCAAACTAATTTCACATAAATGTTCCTTTGGTGACCCTCTACCAAATTCCTTGTAAAGTGGATGCTATCAAAACAAAACACTTAAAAAAAAATTAAAAATAATTATTGACAAAAATAAAACAACAAATTATCTGATCATGATGATGATGATGATGATGATATTGTGGTGATGAGACATGAACATAAACAACAACCCAATATTAGAATTGTATTTGAATATTCAAATTATGTATTCCCAATACTTCTGGTAATTATGATAATCTCCAGAAAATCACATCAGGGAGGAACACAAAAACCAGAGCAAACTGTTTACTTGAATCTTATTTGACCTCTTATCCTATATACATGTTATGTCAGGAATTGTATAACTTTCTCCAACTGACCTATTTATCCTCATGTGGCCCAATGAACTTGGCCTGTGGTTAAGCAGCTTCCTAGACAATTCAGTAAACTGTACTATCAATATCAATGGAATATTTGCACATGATTCTTCCAAGGTGTAATACAAACTGGGTTCTGTGTTGGACAGGTTCTGTTTCAGAGAAATATTTTCAGTTTTTCACAAGTTAGTCATGTGCCTAGAAATTTAATACTGATATGTCACTGACATTAATAAAGAGTTTGTTTTGAAAGTTATTTGTCCACTATTGGTTGTATGATCAGATGGGACACCCTCCATCTATGTTTCTGTCTGTATGTCTGTCTGTGCAATAAAATGTTGGTCCTGCAATAACTCAATAGATACAAAAGCTAGGTTCATGAAACTTTGTGTGGTTATAGAGGGCAATGGTAAGATATTGCATTTTAATTAATTGTTGTTGTTTTTGCATCAGGGAAAGTATTGAAAATTGCACATCAGCAGGTATTATGCTAAAACTTTTAATTTGTTGGACTTAAGCGGATTAAAAAAAAATCATAGAAAAAAGACAAATTGCAGTAGTTATGGCATCAAGTCTTCCAAATTTAGCATTATCATTTAATTACTTTTCAGATGAAGTTATAACAAGTATCTAAGATAGCCATTATTAACCAAATGAAAATATGTGGTTATTAGATTGGAGTATGTCTTTGGGCATGTGGGCTGACAGACTTGTGAGCAGCACCAACTTTTGGTTTCTGAAAAATAACTTGAGAACAAAAATTGCTATTGTAATAAAATTTCATACATAGATGCCTCGCTTGAGGTTGCATCTGGGGTGGTTGTGGTCAAGGGCACCATTACTAAAAATAAAAAAATAGCTGTCTGTTAAATAACTTGAGTACAAACTGAGTTACAGTGTATGGGGTGTGACCATTTAATCCAGGTCCAGCTAGCCCATTTCATTGTAAAAATAGATATGGATATGCTTGTTGACTTGTTTTAGAAGATAGACTTACATAGCGGTCCAGCTAGCCCATTTCATTGTAAAAATAGATATGGATAGGCTTGTTGACTTGTTTTAGAAGATAGACTTACATAGCATTGGGCACACAGACTAGTATAACTCACAAATATTAACCTAATACTCGTCACCTGTATTAGCACAAATTAGGCGCTCTGACTGTATTCTGTGTTTACACTCATTTTAGTCCGTGCATGTGTTTCACAAGTTTAACGATACTGTGACAGTATTTTCTTTGGTACACTGCAAATCGTTATATCGCAATTTGCGGGGCCCATGGATCGAGATCACGATATAGCCAGATCGCAATATAACTTTCCAGACCATTCATGTACATATACACTAGCCTATTTTCGCGATTTGTTAAAAAACATGGCTGCCTGGGGGCGGGACAGTTTTCCTTATGTGGCTTTATTGAAATCTCAAACAATCTTCTTCTTAAAAGCCATTATGATGCTTTACACTCAGGTGAGCGACCTAGGGCCATCATGGCCCTCTTGTTGGTATTTGTTAATGACATTTTGATAGATCTCTATATCTGAAACAAAATAAATGTAAAGGATTTGTTGGACGGATGTAGGGGTAAAGGAGACCGACAAATATGGTGGTATTGATAAGTGAAAAGTATGGTTTAGTCAGGGAAAAGTCAGGGAATTTCATCTTCAGAACTAAGTTGCAACCCTGTCGTGTCCATTTCTTTCGAGTGGATGCCATATTCTGGGGGTATATCCGTCACTCATGTGAAAATTCTATTTAAACTCAGGTGAGCGACTTAGGGCCACTTTGGCCCTCTTGTTTCTTTTTCAGAATGAGTTCCTTAGCCAGATACACTGCAGTCATATGTTGTTTATTTGAAGTCATCAGGCTTATGGAAGGTAATTATATATCTGTTGAAATGTTTTTTACATTTGTTTTTTGATATTAACTATATTTATCGCATTTTGAAGGCCGATGGTCTCAATCACTATGTTCTTAATGCATTTAGTTTTGAATATCATGAACTTTTGCCAAATGCTAATCATTTTGATAAAGAATGTGGTTAGAACATGGCATATTTAAATTGTATAACTTTTCATTTGACCATAAATAACAACAAACAAAATGGAATGCGCAGTTACGCAGCAAAGATTTTCCATTAGATTTTGAACCTATAAATAGCTGTCGGCTATACACCAGTAATTTTATTGGAAAAAACTTAATCAGAAAATCGATATAGCGTTGTTTGGCTTATCAAACTCCAAGCAGCGGCTACATTCCCTACCGGTTAACAGTTGATTTATTATACGCCCGTTTGAAAAACATGTCGTATTATGGGAATGCCTAACGTCCAAGGTTAAGGTCACAATTCAAGGTCAAAGGTGAAAGATAGGAAATCAATCCTTAGCACATTGCCTGGAGCACAACTTTGTCCAGCATTGATGGATTTTCAAATTAATTGGCAGAAGTGATAAGCATGACGAGATGGAGTGTTGCACACAAGAACCGAGTCCCTAGGTCTAAGGTCAAGGTCACAATTCAAGGTCAAAGGTCAAATATAGGAAATCAGTCAACAGTTTGTCCAGCATAGATGGATTTTCAAATAACTTGGCAGAAGTGATAAGTATGAAGAGTAGGAGTGTCGCTCACAAGAACCAGGTCCCTAGGTCCAAGGTCAAGATCAGAATTCAAGGTCAAAGGTCAAATATAAGAAATCAATCCTTACCACTTTGTCCGCAGCATATCTTTGTTCAGCATAGATGGCTTTTCAAATAGCTTGGCAGAAGTAGTAAGCATGATGAGACAGAGTGTCGCGCGCAAGAACCAGGTCCCTAGGTCCAAGGTCAAGTTCAGAATTTAAGTTCAAAGGTCAAATAGAAGAAAGTGATCCTGAACACATTGTCCGGACCATAACTTTGTCCAGCATTGTTGGATTTTCAAATAACTTGGCAGAAGTGATAAGCATGATGTCCGGCGCAAGAACCTAGTCAAATATAAGAAATAAATTTGACCACTTTTTCTGGAGCTTTCTTTGTCCAGCTTGGATGGATTTTCAAATAGCTTGGCATAAGTGATTGGCATGGTACAGTGTCTTTTTAGGGCCAAATTGGGGCTGAAATTTGGCCCCATTCACCTGCTAAAAAAGTATAGATTTTTCCACTATATTTGCCTTAAAATTCCCCTCAGAATGTAAGCTTTATTTTGACCAAAATCGGACAAAAACTGAATTAAGATAGAGGCATTTTCGTAAACAATCCCAGCAATTTTTATTAAACCAAGTTAAGTGGATAATCTAAGTTATCATTTTTGTAGCAGAGCAGTTGATTAATGTTTTATACCAAAGTACAATATAAACATCTAATAATGCTTTAAAAAAAAAATCCCCTTTGCCAAAAAATTCCCCATCTGAAGGGCCCTGCTAACTTTCCCCTTAAAGTTAAAAAAATCTGGGTCATGTAGGGTCAAAAACTAGGTCATTAGGTGAAAATGAAAGAAAAAGCTTGTAAACAGTCTAGAAGTCACATTTTTTGCCCAATCTACATGAAACTTAATCAGAACATTTGTCTTAATGGTATCTTGGCTGAGTTTGAATTGGGTCATGTGGGGTCAAAAACTGGGTCACTGGGTCAAATTGAAGAAAAAGATCGTTAACACTCTAGAAGATACATACATTATTTGCCCAATCGTCATGAAACTTGGTCAGAACAAATTGAGAAAAAGCTTAAATTTCAATATGTACTTCAAAATTTTGAATGTCTGTTGTCACTTAAGTTTTTCATACCATGATGATTAGACCGCCTTTCCATCAGTCCTTATCAGTATATCCATATCCAAATCTAACACATGGAAAATTGTTCGACTAAGGAAACTTAGGTGAGCAACCCAGGGTCCTCTTGATTCACAGATTAATGCCCTTTTTAGCTCACCACAACGTGCTCATGGTGAGCTTTTAGGATCGCCTTTTGTCCGTCGTCCGTCGTGTGTCAACATTTTCATTCAAAGAACATCTCCTCCTTAACCGCTGGACAGATTTTCAGCAAACTTCACAGGAATGATCCTTGGGTGACCCTCTTTCAAAGTTGTTCAAATCGTTCCGGTCCGCTGCATATGTAGGTCACAAGAGCTAAAAATTTAAAAACTGAAAACTTCAAAAATCTCTGAAACCACAAGGCTTGGAGCTTTCATATTTGATATCTGACATCCTCTAGTGGTCCTCTACAAAGATTGTTCAAGTGATGCCCCTGGGGTCAAAACCGGCCACGCCCCGGGGGTCACATGGTTTATATAGACTTGTATAGCAAAATGACTTTAAAAATCTTCTCTGAAACTACAAGGCCCAGAGGTTTCATATTTGGTATGTAACATTGTATAGTGGTCCTCTGCAAAGATTATTCAAGTGATGCACCTGGGGTCGAAACTGGCCACACCCCGGGGGTCACATGGTTTATATAGACTTGACTAGCAAAATGACTTTAAAAATCTTCTCCTCTGAAACCGCAAGGCCCAGAGGTTTCATATTTGGTATGTAACACTGCATAGTGGTCCTCTACAAAGATTGTTCAAATGATGCCCCTGGGGTCAAAACTGGCCACACCCGGATGTCACATGGTTTATATAGACTTGAATAGCAAAATGACTTAAAAAATCTTCTCCTCTGAAACCGCAAGGCCCAGAGGTTTCATATTTGGTATGTAACATTGTAAAGTGGTCCTCTACAAAGATTGTTCAAATGATGCCCCTGGGGTCAAAACTAGCCACACCCCAGGGGTCACATGGTTTATATAGACTTAAATAGCAAATGACTTTAAAAATCTCCTCTGAAACCACAAGGCCCAGAGGTTTCATATTTGGTATGTAACATTGTTTAGTGGTCCTCTACAACGATTTTCAAATCATGCCCCTGAGGTCAAAACTGGCCACACCCTGGGGCTCACATGGTTTATATTGACTTAAATAGCAATATGACTTTTACAATCTTTTTCTGTGAAACTGCATCGCCTAGAGGTTTCATATTTGGTACGTAACATTGTATAGTGGTCCTGTACAAAGATTGTTCAAATGATGCCCCTGGGTGAAAACTGGCCACACCCCGGGGGTCACATGGTTTATATAGACTTAAATAGGAAAATGACTTTTAAAATCTTCCCCTCTGAAACAACAAGGCCCAGAGGTTTCATATTTGGTATGTAACATTGTATAGTGGTCCTCTACAAAGATTGTTCAAATGATGCCCCTGGGTGAAAACTGGCCACACCCCGGGGGTCACATGGTTTATATAGACTTAAATAGTAAAATGACTTTTAAAATCTTCCCCTCTGAAACAACAAGGCCCAGAGGTTTCATATTTGGTATGTAACATTGTATAGTGGTCCTCTACAAAGATTGTTCAAATGATGCCCCTGAGGTCAAAACTGGCCACACCCCGGGGCTCACATGGTTTATATAGACTTAAATAGCAAAATAACTTTAAAAATCTTTAGAACGCATTGAGTTATTTTAATGAAACTTAATACATAGATAACTTATTTTGACACCTCGCATGGGATGCATATAGGGTGGGAGGGGTCAAGGTGAAGATCACTGTTACAAAAATTTTTCTGCTCAATATCTGGAGAACGCCTTGAGATATTTTAATGAAACTTTATACATAAATACATTATTTTGAGACCTCGATTGGGATTGCATATGGGGTGGGTGGGGTCAAGGTCAAGGTCACGGTTATTAAATATAGAAAAATGGTTTCCCTAAATATTATGAGAACGCATTGAGCTATTTTAATGAAACTTAATACATAAGTACCTTGTATCTAGACATTGTTTGGGATTGCATATGGGGTGGGTGGGGTCAAGGTCACTGTTACTGAAAATAGAAAAACGGTTTCCACTCAATAACTTGAGAAAGCATTGCAATATATTAATGAAACTTAATACACATATCTTTTATTGAGACCTCACTTTGGTTTGCTTATGGGGTGGGTGGGGTCAAGGTCATTGTTATTAAAAGTAGAAAAACAGTTTACGCTCAATAACTTAAGAACGCATTGAGATATTTTAATGAAACTTCATACGTAGATACCTTATATCAAGACCTTGCTGTACGTATGTGGTGTGTGGGGTCAATATCACTGTTACTAAAAATAGAAAAACAGTTTTTGCTCAAAACCTATTAAGATATTTTGATGAAACTTCATACATAGATACCAGGTGAGCGACGTAGGGCCATAGTGGACCTCTTGTTTAAGTTAGAAATTTTGGTTTAGGTTTTTGTAAGTTTTTCCAGAGCTGCCATTTCTACTGAAATAATTAAGTTTGCATTTTTTATTTACTTGTATTTACAAAGATTCATTTTGGTGTCAAAGTTCGCACTTGCTGACAGTGCCACCTGATAGTGACAGCTCTTGTTTAGAATAATTTTGATTCATTAAAAACATGGCTACCAGTTGGTGGGGAAGCTTGACCATTTTATGGATGTTTAGGTAACTTTGATAATTTTCTCATATCATTGTTATTATATGTTGTCAACAATTAACTTCACATCTATGTAAACGCTTTTAAACGTTTACAAGCCATTATGCCTTAAACTCAGGTGATTGACCCAGGGCCATCGTGGTCCTCTTGTTTAACAATCTTGTTCTTTTTATTTCAGGAGCAAGTGTGTTAAAGCTCAATGGGACATTTGGAATGATTGGTCGGACCTCCACATTTCATTGTGAAGATGGTGCTTATACTGCTACAGAAGGGTTCTTCTTTGAAAAAAAGGGTGTTAATGTTCTGGCAGAAACTGGAGAAATTTCAACAACTTCAAAATATAGTGCAACTAGGAATGCAGGATTTATAGAGATAAATATCAATAACACATCCATTGGAGATGAGGATATTTATACATGTACTGCTGGATTTGCAGGCGGTGAATCAGCAGCTTATTCATTTCAGGTAGAGAGTAAGTACTATTTTTCCAGTTTTCTTCTGTGTATAAAAACTAAGTAGCGCATTTTTAACTCGCCTAAGGGTGAGCTTTTGTGGTCAGTCAACTACGTTGACTTTAAACCTCCGCCATTTGTTTCCGTTGTCCATTGTCAATAATTTCTTGAAAAAAAAAAGAACTCTGGTTATCTACAGCTAAAAAAAACCTAAAAATCTTCTCAGAAACTACCAAATAGGATAGAAATAATTTTAGCTTACCTTAGCACTTAATGCTCGGTGAGGTATAGGGGGATTGTCCTGCGTCTTCCGTAATATATCAACAATTGGGCCTGTAGACCCGATGGAGACTTCACTTTTCATTCGATCTCTAACAAACTTGCACAGTTTGTGTATAACCATAAAATGTCAAATACTTTTGATAATGGGCCACATCGGACCAGGAACACCAGAGTTGTTGCTCTTTGTTCGTAAGAAAAACAGCAAAATGAACTTTGTGCAACATACAGTTTTCATCTGCATGTAACAAAACTTGCACAGCATGTCTATGGTCAGAAGATTTCAAAATAATCCAAAAAGTGCCTAGATTGGGGTACAAACACTAAAGTTATTGCAACTTGTTTGTGAGAAAAAATGGAAAAAAACCCTGGACATTATGAAGGATATAGACTTCATTTTAGCTCACCTGAGCGCAACTCGCTCATGGTGAGATTTTGTGGTCGCCTTCTTGTGGCGGCCACTCTAGAAGTCACTCTTTTTGTCAAATCAACATGAAACTTGCTCAGAATAATTGTTCTTATGATATCTCGGCCAAGTTCAAGAATGAAAAACATGGCTGCCGGGGGGGGGGGAAGGGGGGCAGTTTTCCTTCTTTGGCTATAGAAAAAGCTTGTGAACACTCTAGAAGTCACATCTTTTGCCCAATCTACATGAAACTTGCTCAGAACATTTGTTCTTGCGGTATCTTGGCTGAGTTTGCAAATGGTTCCACTCCGTTGACAAACATGGCCGTCAGGGGGCGGGCAGTTTTCCATATTGGCTGTAGAAAATGCTTGTGAACACTAGAAGTCAAATCTTGCAATGATATCTTGGACTAATTCAAAACAAGTTCATGTTGCATCAAAATCTAGGTCACCAGGCCAAATTGATCAAAAAGCTTGTGGACACGAGGGGCCGCATTTACAGGCCAATCATCATGAAACTTGCTTAGAACATTTGTTCAAATTATATTTGGGACAAGTTCAAAATAGGTCACATGGGGTCAGAAACTAGGTAAGCAAGCCTAATTAAAACAAGAATTGTCTTTAAAAAAGACAATCGGCGTTGACATTAATATTGAGATGTCATTTTTTGCCCTAAATATAATACAAGAGGACGGAGATGACTTCTCTGACCCCAGATTTTTCGGTCCCTACTAAGGAGACTTCTCGTACCCCAAATTTTTTGGTCCCTACTAGAGAGACTTCTCAGACTCCAGATTTTTCGGACACTGTAAAAAAACGTATCGGCGCCAAAATTAATTTGAGATAAACTCAATCATTATTAATATCTATACCGTGAATAAACCGATCATATACCACCCCATGTTTGCACCAGTGATACATGAATATACTAAATACTAGTAATTTACGTAAACATAATTTGTACATCAATTTGTCAGGCAAATTTAACAAATTAACAATGTCAGAAAATAATAACGGGAATGAGAGAAAATTATTATATATATCAGACAAGTGTACATAGTTATGTTAAATAATGAATTATTATTAGTATTGCACATAGTGTATTCATGCTATGCAAATATAGTTGAAATAACATGAATAACATTTTGCCTTGTTACGAGACTTCTTTCACCACATTTTACTGATAGAATGATGTTTAACATTTCTATAGTTTGAATAACATCTACTGTAGAAGTTGATAGAAAGGTGCAATTATAAATAATTCTTAATAAAACGCAACCACAATTCAAATATAAATTAACTTGCACAGTAAGTTTATAAATATAAATTCCCCATTTATTGAAATTCTCTGGTTTAGGATTCTCCAGATGCTAATTGATGCATGTGTATTAACGCAGCTTTACCACGCGCTATTATTAGCTCACCAGGTCCTGTGCTATTTTTTTTATTTTTATTTTTTATTTTTTTTTCCTGTTTAACAGTTTTATTTTCATTTCATAATATACGCAATACAAAATTAAACAAAACATAATTATGCAAGTTCTACTAGTTGCTGTCAGTACACACGACTGCTTTGCAATAATCTAATATACTATACTCTATATTGATTTCAGAATTACATAATACACATCATATTATGCAAGCAAATTTTAATATATATGCACGATGGTACATTTAAACTGGGTATACAATTTATACACAACACAATAGACCATGTGTACAAAACATTATTATACTAGTACTGAACTATGGAATAAATATTTTAAACATACGAATTACAGAGAAGTCTTATAACTGTCCAACAGAAATCTTTATTGGGTGCATATTGTGTGCTTGTATAAATCTTTAACGCTAATTTTAGACTAGTTTTCAGACCTGAAAAGTTTGGGATAATTTATTTCCAGTTACATGCAAATATGTACTTTTTAATTTCCATGAAAAGAATAAAACAATTGTCATTTTCTTTTGTGTCGCCAAGCAATAACAATGTGCAATTAATTTCAATGTTTATATTTATTAATCAAGGTTTGCACTGTTTTACATTCCCAGAATAAGTGGGTAATTGATTCTTCCGACAATTTGCAAAAAGTGCATGCGCTGCTACCCGACATGCCCATTTTAAAACGAAGTGAATTTGTCCCCAATATTCGGTGGACAATCCTTGTTTGTAACCATTGAATATATGTATCACTTGTTTTTTCAAACACTTGCCCATGGACAATCTTCCATTGTATGGTATCATTTACAAAATACTCATTATATTTAGTATGACTTGTTGGGATTTCTGAGTTAAATTTAAGCATATTATATAGTATCTTGTTGCATGAATTCACAATTATCGGTTTAAGATAGGTTGACAGAACTGGGTACATTTGTACTTCGTAATGTACTAATTGTATATTTTGCAATGAGGCAATGTACGCTGAAAGAACTTTTTTTAAGCCTTCATAGTGTAAAAAATTAACTGATCTATTTATTTTGTTTTGAAGCTCTTGCAATTACAAGATTTGTCAATTGTCATTAGTGACATCTTTAACATACTGAATGCCATTGTCGTACCAATATTTCCAAAAAATGTATTTGTTGTTGATAAACAACTGTTATAAAACAGAGGCAAATTTAACAGCTTCTCAATAGAATCGATACTAATACATTTAACATATTCAGAATATATGATTAAAACATCAATCCAAAAAGTTCCTTGCCAAAGCCGTGAATTTGCTCTGTCCTTGAATAACCTTTCTAACCCAAGATAATTTCTTCTTATATAAGCATTTATGTTGACCATTGTTAGTCCACCTTCATCGAAATCTTTTTTAATGACTTTTGCTTTGATTTTTGAAGGCCCCTGCCAAGCAAATTCATAGTTTTTCATTTATATCTTTGATAAAAAAATGTCATTTCTAGGATTTGGGAAGGAGACAAAAACATGAATAAACAAGGGAAGTATCAAAGACTTAACAACAATTATTCTGTCTAAGGGAGTTAGATCCCTTCTATTCCAATATGCTATGCTAGTTTTTTGTTTAACTATTCTATCGTTATAATTAAGCTCAATCATTTTTGAAAGATCAACATCAAATGTTAAACCTAGTAATTTAAATTGAGTACATCCCCTCGCTAGTTTCCACTTATTTTTTATGGATTGTGTACTGTATTTCGAAGCCCCTATCCAAACCACATGAGTTTTTTTACAAAATTAACCTTCAGGCCTGAGTATTGTGAAAAGGAGTGTAGCACCTCTAGTGTAGTATTTAAGGATTCTTCGGATCCATCCATTAATAAGTAAGTATCATCTGCAAATTGTGATATCTTGTACTCTTCATTGTCAATTTGTATGCCCTTTATTTTCTTACATTTCCTAATTTTGATAGCTAATAATTCAGCACAAAGAATAAATATATATGGTGAAACAGGATCACCTTGCCTACAACCACGTCCTATTGTAAAGAAGTCTGATAAAACCCCGTTCACTTGGACTGCATTTTCCATTTGATTAAAAAATAGCGTTATCCAGTTTTTGAACATTGGTCCAAAATTAAAAAAGTCAAACCCTTGTTTTATTAAACTGAACGATAAAGTATCGAACGCTTTTTCAAAATCAATTAGCATAAGCAAGCCAGGCATTTGCTTGCATTCAGTATAGTTCATGATGTCATACAGTAAACGTGTATTGTCTCCCATGTACCTGCCTTTAATAAAGCCGGTCTGGTCATTGTTTACTCATTTATCCAACACTGACTTAAGTCTGTTAGTTATTGTTCCTGATTCCACTGTGTTTAACAAGCAGATTGGTCTCCAATTTTTTAATTTGGTATAGGTGACCTCTCGTGCCTTGTCTGTCGTCCATTTTCCGTCAGCAGTTGGGTTTGTTCTCACGCAGGAGACTTTACTTTTTATCCTATTTTAACCAAATTTGCACAGTTTGTGTATCACCATAAAATCTCTGATGGTTTTGTTATGGGTCACATTAGTTACACTAGAGTTATTTCCCCTTTTTCATGCAAAAAAATTGCAAAAATGCCATTTTCCAACATATAGACTTTATTTTCCATCAAATCTTAACCATAGACTTTATTTTCCATAAAATCTTAACCAAACTTTCAGTTTTTATATGACCATCAGATATCAGCAGATGCCAAAATTGGGCCAGATCATGTTTCAAACACCAGATTTATTGACCTTTGTTTATTAAAAAAATATACAAAAATTGACATTATTCAGGATAGAGACTTCATTTTTCTTCCAATCTTCACCAATCTTGTACAGTTTGTCTATCATCATGAGATTACAGTTGAAGTTGAATATAAGCAAAGTTGGACCAGAAAAACCAGAGTTATTGCCCTTTGTTTGTGAAAAAAATATGCAACAATGGACATTCTTCAGGATATTACTTCATTTTTCATCCCATCTTCACCAACTTTGCACCGTTTGTCAATGACCATAAGATTAAAAGTGAAGTAGAATATAAGCAAAAACGGGCCAGAAACACCGGATTTATTGCCCTTTGTTTGTGGAAAAAAAGATACAAAAATGGACATTATTCAATTATTCATTCATGTTCATTATTCAGACCTCATTTTTCATCCAATCTTCACCAATCATGCACAGTTTGTCTATGAACGTAAGACTGTAGGTGAAGTCCAATATAAGCATGATCAGGTCAGAAACAACGGAGTTATTGCCCCTTGTGTTTGGAAAAAAAGATCAACAAGTTATCAATGATTGGCTTGCACAAATGATTTTTTATTCAATGTTAACCAAACTTGCACAGTTTGCATATGACCATAAACATTGATTGATAAAATTTGATTTCCAACAGTTGCACAACTTGAAAGCAGTTATTTGTACATGCAACATTGATGCCTAACATAATTTATCATCATTGGACAGAAAATTATCAAAGAAAAGGCAAAACTTGACCTTTTAGCACAGCCATCGCAATTATCTCATTTGCAACAAGTTCTCTAAAACTGTCTTCGAAAAAGACATAAAAATCTATTGTTTCTGCATTTTCCATTGTCATTGACTTTATGAAAAATGGTCTGGTAAGAATATCGAGAAAAATGATTTGAGAACTATTAGCAATCAAAACGCTGACAGCATAGAAAGATTGTTTGCGACAAAAGAAACTAAAAGCATCTGAATTATGAGTGCATTTTTGCTAAAAGGAAACATCTGTTTGAATGAAGTTCAGTTTCCCACCTTTAAACTTTTTAATTTGGTTCTTATTCAATAGTATACATCAAAATGAAAACTAATTTTTAATTAACGAAAAAATATTTTGTTCGAGCTAATTATCGTATGCAAACGGAATTATATACATGCCAGTTAACAAGGCAATCTGCAAGGGCCAGAATAATCGTGAAGCATAGTAGTTAGGCGCATCGATTGTTAGTGCTTCTTAGCCAAAGATGTTTATTTATAGATCTTTGTTCATAGCCTACTGAGTCAAAATAGATCATACAATGCAAGCTTTCGATTGTCCATAGTACAGTTTAAAATTAATAACTTGCAGTAATTTGTTGTCACAATATTCAGAATGAGAATCAGTAACAAGAAAAAAGACTTACGCAACGAGTCAAAAATAACCAATTTAGCGCATTAATTTGGTAGCCTTATTCCAGGACACTCCGGTAAATATTTCGGTTACATACAAGTTAATAGCAAAAGTAGGGGTGTTATTAGTTTAAAAGTATTTGTTTTTATAAATTGAACTTTTTACAAACTGTAATTGTAATGCATCACATGATATACACATTATAATAGATATTACATACATTATGTTAAATAATTAAAATGTCAGAAAATGGGTGTGAAATTTTGCTGTTATGAAGAAGGACCCTTTCTGGTTTTGATTTACTGACTAATACCCTGCTAAGAAAAAAAGTAGTTTTCCGCGATACCTGTTTCGGAAATTACCTTCTCAATAGACCGTTGGCTTCCGCCAACAGTCTAAAAACACTGCACATCCACTACCCAACTCGTACTTTAGCTAGCCAATTGCACTAACCTATGATTTAAATCAAATTGATCCTATCCCCCTTTGCTTATCGTTCATATACCTTAATTTTCAAACCTGTCAGGTTTGGTCTTTATCTGTACCAGTTCTCAGGTAAGTGCTTTGGGCCATCATGGTCCTGTTGTTAGCTTTTGTGATAGTCCGTTGTCGATGCGTCAGTGTGTGCGTGTGTCCGTCCTTCCGTCATCAATTTTTCATTCAAACATCATCTCCTCTTAAACCACTTGGCAGATTTTCACCAAACTTAACAGGAATGATCCTTGCGTGGAGCTCTTTCAAAGTTGTTCAAATCTTTCCGATCCACTGCATATGTAGGTGACCAGAGCTAAAAATAGATTTTAAAAAGTGAAAACTTTAAAAATCTTCTGCTATAAAACCGCAAGGCTCTGAGCTTTCATATTTGAATTGTGACATCCTCTAGTTGTCCTCTGCAAAGTTTATTAAAATTATGCCCCTGGGGTCAAAACAGGCCACGCCGCAGGGGTCACATGGTTTACATATAATATCTAGCAAAATGACTTAAAATCTTCTCCTCTGAAGCCGTAAGGCCCAGAGATTTCGTATTTGGTATGTATCATCCTATAGTGGTCATCTACAAAGATTGTTCAAATTATACCGCTGGGGTCAAAACGGGCCAGGCCCTGTGGATCACATGGTTTGTATAGAATATATAGGAAAATGACTTTTAAAATATTCTCTGAAACCGCAAGGCCTAGAGGTTTCATATTTGGTATGTAACATTGCATAGTCGTCCTCTACAAAGATTGTTCAAATGATGCCCCTGGGGTTAAAACTGGCAACGCCCCGGTGGTCACATGGTTTAAATAGACTAAAATAGCTAAATGACTTTGAAAATCTTCTTTGAAACCGCAAGGC
Source organism: Congeria kusceri (assembly GCA_027627225.1). Taxonomy (NCBI): domain Eukaryota; kingdom Metazoa; phylum Mollusca; class Bivalvia; order Myida; family Dreissenidae; genus Congeria; species Congeria kusceri. The sequence goes on along the minus strand of CM051030.1, from coordinate 28,698,908 downwards.
CCAGAGGTTTGGTATTTGGTTGGTATCATTGTATAGGGGTCCTCTACAAGATTGTTCAAATGATACCCATGGGGTCAAAGCTGGCCACACCCCGGGGGTCTCATTGTTTATATAGACTTAAATAGAAAAATTACTGCAAAAATCTTCTCCTCTGAAACCGCAAAGCCTAGTGGTTTGATATTTGGTATGTGTCATCGTCTAGTGGTCCTCTACAATGATTGTGCAAATGATGCCCCTGGGGTCAAAACTGGTCATGCCTCTGGGTGTCACATGGTTTATATAGACTTAAACAGCAAAATGACTTTAAAAATTCTCCTCTGAAACTGCAAGGCCCAGATGTTTCATATTTGGTATGTAACATTGCATAGTGGTCCTCTACAATGATTGTTCAAACGATGCCCCTGTTGTTAAAACTGGCCACGCCCTGGTGGTCTTATTGTTTATATAGACTTAAATAGCTAAATGACTTTGCAAATCTCCGAAACCACAAGGCCCTGAGGTTTGGAATTTGGTTGGTAACATTGTGTAGGGGTTTTCTACAAAGATTGTTCAAATGATACCCCTGGGCTCAAAACTGGCCACGCCCCGGGGGTCACATGGATTATATAGACTTAAATAGCAAAATGACTGCCCAAATCGCCTCCTCTGAAACCGCAAGGCCGAGAGGTTTCCTATTTGGTATGTAGCATTGCATAGTGGTCCTCTACAAAGAGTGTTCAAATGCTGCCCATGGGGTAAAAACTGGCCACGCCCTGGGGGTCACATGGTTTATATAGACTTAAATAGCTAAATAAGTTTGAAAATTTTCTTCTCTGAAACCGCAAGGCCCAGAGGCTCGGTATTTGGTTGGTAACATTGCATAGTGGTCCTCTACAAAGATTGTTCAAATGATGCCCTGGGGGTCGAAACTGGCCACGCCCTAGGGTCACATTGTTTATATAGACGTAAATAACAAAATGACTTTAATAATCTTCTCCTCTGAAACACTGAGGCCCAGTTGTTTTATATTTTGTATGTAACATTATATAGTGGTCCTTTACAAAGATTGTTCAAATGATGCCCCTGGGGTCAAAACTGGCTTAACCCAGTGGGGTCACATATTTTATATAGACTTAAAAAACAAAATGACTTGAAAAATCTTCTGCTTTGAAACTAGAAGTTCCAGTGGTTTAGTATTTGGTATGTAACATTGTTTAGTTATCTTCCACAAGGATTGTTCAAATTATGCCCCTGATATCAAACCTGGCCACGCCCTGGGGGAAAATGGTTTATATAGACTTGTATATGGCCCGGGCAAGTGGACTTTAAAAATCTCCTCTGAAACTGAAAGGCCCAAAGGTTTTGTATTTGGTATGTAACATTATATAGACTTAAAAAACAAAATGACTTGAAAAATCTTCTGCTTTGAAACTAGAAGTTCCAGTGGTTTAGTATTTGGTATGTAACATTGTTTAGTTATCTTCCACAAGGATTGTTCAAATTATGCCCCTGATATCAAACCTGGCCACGCCCTGGGGGAAAATGGTTTATATAGACTTGTATATGGCAAGGGCAAGTGGACTTTAAAAATCTCCTCTGAAACTGCAAGGCCCAAAGGTTTTGTATTTGGTATGTAACATTGTATAGTGGTCCTCTACAAAGAATGTTCAAATTATGCGCCTAGGGTAAAAAGAGGCCACACACCGGGGGTTACATGGTTTGTAAAGACTTCAATGACAGAATGACATTAAAAAGTTTATTCTCTGAAACCTGAAGGCCCAGAGGTTTCATAATTGGTATGTCACATCTTATCTTGGTCTTTTACAAAGATTGTTCAAGTTATGCCACTGGAGTCAAACCTAGCCACGCCCTGGGGGTCACATAGTTTGACTCATATGGCTTGTGGACTTTAGAAATCTTCTCTGAAACTGAAAGGCCCAGAGGTTTCATATTCTGTATGTAACATTGTATAGTGGACCTCTACAAATATTGTTCAAATGATGCCCCAGGGGTCAAAACTGGCCACGCCCCGGGGTCACATGGTTTCTATAGACTTATATATGGCAAGTGGTCTTTGAAAATCTCCTCCGAAACCACAAGGCCCACAGGTTTTATATTTGGCTTAAAAATTGTATAGTGGTCCTTTACAAATATTGTTCAAATTATGCCCTTGGTGTAGAAAGTGGCCAGGCCCTGTTGGTCACATGGTTTATATAGACTATTAAAATCTGCTCCTGAAACTGCAAGGCCCAGATCTTTATGCTCATGTACCTTTAATACTCATAAGTCGACATTTTAAGCCTTTAAAATGGTGTTTATACAGTACATTCGACTTATGAGGCCTTCACACAAAAATAGAAGCATATTAAATTGAAATATCTGTCAAAAGATTTTTATATTTTACCTGTAGATTTGCTAATCTACACACTAAAAATCTACTTTAAGAATCTTCTTGGCTGAAACCACTTGCTGGATTTCAAAATAATTACACAGAAATGCTCCTTGGGTGACCCTCTACCAAATTCTTTGAGATCATTTTGATACGTTAAAAAACATGGCCACCAGGGGGCGGGGCAGTTTTCCTTATATGGCTATACTGAAAACTTTTAAAATCTGTTAGTCTGAAACCACTGGCTGGATTTCAAAATGATTTCACAGAAATGCTAATTGGGTGACCCTCTACCAAACCCCTTGAAATCATTTCGATTTGTTAAAAAACATGGCCACCAGGGGGCGGGGCAGTTTTCCTTATATGGCTATATTGAAAACCTTTAAAATCTTTTGTCTGAAACCACTGGCTGGATTTCAAAATAATTTAACATAAATGTTCCTTGGGTGACCGTCTATCAAATTCCTGGAAATCATTTTGATTTGTTAAAAAACATGGCTTCCAGGGTCGGGGCAGTTTTCCTTATATGGCTTTATTGAAATCTTCAACAATCCTGTGTTAAAAGCCATTATGATGCTTTACATTCAGGTGAGCGACCTAGGGCAATATTCGCCCTCTTGTTATACTTGGTTTTAGTTAAAACAAAAATTGATTGCATTTGCATAACTCCATAAGTATTGAAGGGATTCAAATGAAACTTCATAGAATGATAGAGGATGATGAGACGAAGTGCAGAGTACAAGGTCCACAACTCAATATTGACAGTTATTGCCCTTTGTTTAACTTTCTTGCGTGGAGCATAACTTCATTAGTATTGAAGGGATTCAAATGAAACTTCATCTAATGATAGAGGACAATGAGAGGATGCATAGAGGACAATGAGAGGAAGTGCAAAGCACTAGGACCACAACTCTTTCTTCAATATTCACTGAGTTATTGCCCTTTGTTTTATTAATTTTTGTGAAGTATTAATTTTGTTGTGCGGAGCATCTCCATTTGTATTGAAGGGATTCAAATGAAACTTCATATAATGATAGAATACAAGGAGAAGAAGTGCAGAGCACAAGGAACTTAACTCTTTCTTCAATATTTATGGAGTTATTGCCCTTTGTTTTATTTTCTTGTGTGAAGCATTAATTTCTAGTGCAGAGCATACTACCATTTGTATTGGAGAGATTCAATTGAAACTTCATAGGATGATAGTGGACAATGAGAGGATCTGCAGAGTATAAGGACAATAACTATTTCTTGAAAATTACCGAGTTATTGCTCTTTGTTTAATTTTCTTGTGCAGAGCATTACTCCATTAGTATTGAATGATTTCAAATGAAACTACATATAATGATAGAGGACAATGAGAGGAAGTGCAGAGTACTGTGGAATTACTTGAATTCACGGGGTACAAATTTCGCGCACTTGCGATCGCAGACATATTTGCGTGGTCTTAAATTCGCGCAACTACAATTTTTTGAGAAAAAAAACGACACATGGGAATTGTTTTTTACACAAAACATGTGTCAGTTATTCAATTATTCAACCAGACAGAATGCCAATGAAGGGTCCTATTGTGACAGCTTGTTTGTTGCAATAAACACGTATATTAGTATCGCATTATTATGCTCTTAATTGACAACAGTGGTCGCAGATTTAGGCGAGACAATAGATACAATATATCACGTTGTGTCAAACTGATCTCAAAAGATCAAATTGTGAAAAGTAACATCTTCATGTTCCTTGTACTCATTGTATTACGGGTGTTCATAATCGTGCCTTAGTGTAACTTTGTTATAAAAATACAATTATGTTGTTATGCGTTGCGAAATTTTTTATACAGAAGTGAAGATCTCAATGAACTTTGGGCTACAACATGTTTGTTTATGGCAATCAGTACCCACGCTTTCCATGCGGATGACATGATGTTCTACATGTCGGCATAATTTTCATGTGCGTTTTTAGCAGAACAAAGGTTTAACATGAAATACACATGCAGTTTAATTGTAAAATATAGTTCATGTTAACATCACGTAGACAGTAATATTTGGAAATGTGTTTCGTATTTTGAATTGATTATACGCGATTTAAAATTAATTACAAGGAATAATATTAGATCTCTATATTTTTATATACAACTGGAATATTTTACATATGGATATAACACATAAAGGATGTTAACAACTATGGAAAAGGTAAGTTTATTACGTTTCTGTTTTGTGTTTACGAAAATGGACGAAATATACGAAAACACCCACAATTTAATCTAAAAGAAAAAAATGCAGTCATTAATCAGAATGAAGCAGACGAAGAAAACATTTAAAATCGCTAATTAAAAACATTTGACATATAGTCCTATTTGAGCATATTTACGAACGATTACGGACGAACATTTGAACGAACGAGTGAACTCCCAAGGTGTTGCTACACTATGAAATCGGTAAATATTCGCGGTGGTCATAAATTTGCGCAATGGTGGGAGCGCAAAAAGCACGAAAATTAGACCACTGCGAATATTAGTAATTCCACAGTACATGGACCATAACTCTTTCTTCAATATTAAAAATGGATTTATTGCCCTTTGTTAGCTCACCTGAGCACAACGAGCTCAAGGTGAGATTTTGTGATCACCTTTTGTCCGTCGTGCGTCAACATTTTCATTCAAACAACATCTCTTAAACCGCTGGGCAAATTTTCACCAAACTTCACAGGAATGATCTTTGGGTGACCCTCTTTGAAAATTGTTCATATCGTTTCGGTCCGCTGCATATGAAGGCAGGCTGTCAACCGATTCCTATTTTCCTATATTTTCCTATATTTTGGAAAGAAATCCTATATTTTGAAAAACCTATATTTCCTATATTTTCCTATATTTCGGATTTTTTTTATATAGTTTTGCAAAATTTGGTCATTCACGCGTCTGAAATTGGTCAGTGAGCAGTATATAAAGAACCTGTTGGTTTTTTCTCGCTCGCTTTGCTTCCATCAAACTTAAATACTCAGATTATTGTTACATCATAGCATTCATGTCACAGTTGCCAATTGATAATCATGAACATGTTTAGTAAATAATTTGTTAATTAAAAGACAAGCTGACAGACTTGTCAGGCTAGAATATGATCCCATTTTTTCATTGAAATGAAGTATTTTTATCATAAAATTCCTATATTTTGTCAAATAATTTGCAAAAAGTCCAATATTTTTGGTGAAAATATTCCTATATTGTTCCTATATTTTCTATGCAACTTGGTTGACAGCCTGTGTAGGTCACCAGAGCTAAAAATAGATAAAAAAGTAAACACTTTAAAAATCTTCTCTGAAACTGCATGGCTGATAGCTTTTATATTTGGTATTTGGCATCCTAAATTGTCCCCTACATATGATGCCCCTGGGGTCAAAACTTGCCCCGCCCCGGGGGTCACATGGTTAAATAGCAAAATTACTTTACAAATGTTCTCATCTGAAACCGCAAGGCCCAGAGGTTTCATATTTGGTATGTAACATTGCATAGTGGTCCTCTACAAAGATTGTTCAAATGAAGTCCCTGGGGTAAAAACTGGCCACGCCCCAGTGGTCACATGGTTTATATAAACTTAAATACCTAAATGACTTTAAAAATCTTCTTCTCTGAAACCGCAGGGCCTAGAGGTTTCTTATTTGGTTGGTTACATTGTATAGTGGTCCCCTGCGATCAAAACTGGCAACGCCCGGGGGGTCAAATTGTTGATATAGACCCAGATAGCAAAATTACTTCAAAAATCTTTCTCAATAACCACAAGGCCCAGTGGTTTCATATTTGGTATGGGGCATCTTCTAGTGGTCCTCTACAAAGATTGTTCAAATGATGCCCCTTGGGTCAAAACTGGCCACGCCCCGGGGGTCACATTGTTTATAATAGACTTTAAGTAGCAAAATGACTTTGAAAATCTTCTCTGAAACCGCAAGGCCCAGAGGTTTTATATTTCGTATATAACATTGCATAGTGGTCCTCTACAAAGATTGTTCAAATGATGCCCTTGGGGTCAAAACTTGCCACGCCCGGGTGGTCACATTGTTTATATTGACTTTAATAGCAAAATCACTTTAAAATCTTCTCCTCTGAAATGGCAGGTCCCAGAGGTTTCATATTTGTTATGTAATATTGCATAGTGGTCCTCTACAAAGATTGTTCAAATGATGCCCCTGGGGTTAAAACTGGGCCCTGGTGGTCACATGGTTTTTTTATATAGACTTAAATAGTTACTGACTTTGAAAATCTTCTTCTTCGAAACCGCAAGGCCCCGAGGTTTGGTATTTGGTTGGTAACATTGTATAGGGGTTCTCTGCAAAGATTGTTCAAATGATACCCTTGGGGTCAAAACTGTCCACGCCCTGGTGGTCACATTGTTTATATAGACTTATATTCCAAAATTACTGCAAAAATCTCCTATGAAACCGCAAAGCCTAGTGGTTTCACATTTGGTATGTAGCATCCTCTAATGGTCCTCTACAAAGATTGTTCAAATGATGCCCCTGGGGTTAAAACTGGCAACGCCCTGGTGGTCACATGGTTTATATAGACTTAAATAGCTAATGACTTTGAAAATCTTCTCCGAAACCGCAAGGCCCCGAGGTTTGGTATTTGGTTGGTAACATTGTATAGGGGTTCTCTACAAAGATTGTTCAAATGATACCATTGGGGTCAAAACTGTCCATGCCCTGGTGGTCACATTGTTTATATAGACTTAAATTCCAAAATTACTGCAAAAATCTCCTCTGAAACCGCAAAGCCTAGTGGTTTCACATTTGGTATGTAGCATCCTCTAATGGTCCTCTACAAAGATTGTTGAAATGATGCCCCTGGGGTCAAAGATTGTTGAAATGATGCCCCTGGGGTTAAAACTGGCCACGTCCCGGGGGCACATGGTTTATATAGACTTAAATAGCAAATTGACTTTAAAAATCTTCTCTTCTGAATCCGCAAGGCCCAGAGGTTTCATATTTGGTATGTAACATTGCATAGTGGTCCTCTACAAAGATTGTTCAAATGATGCCCTGTGGTTTTAAAACTGGTCACGCCCCGGTGGTCACATAGTTTATATAGACTTAAATTGCTAAATTACTTTGAAAATCTTCTCCGAAACCGCAAGGCCCAGAGGTGTGGTATTTGGTTGGTGATATTGTATAGAGGTCCTCTTTAAAGATTGTTCAAATGATACTCCTGCGGTCAAAACCGTCCACGCCCCGGGGTCACATGGATTTTATAGACTTACATAGCATAATTACTGCAAACATCATCTCCTTTGAAACTGTAAGGCACAGAGGTTTCATATTTGGTATGTAACATCCTACATTGGTCCTCTACAAATATTGTTCAAATGATGCCTCTTGGGTCAAAACTGGCCACGCCCGGGGGTCAGATACATTATATAGACTTAAATAGCTAATGACTTGAAAATCTTCTCTGAAATTGCAAGGCGAAGAGGTTTGGTATTTGGTTGGTAACATTGTATAGTTGTCCTCTACAAAGATTGTTGAAAAACTGGCCACGCCCCGGGGGTCACATGGTTTGTTTAGACTTAAATAGCTAAATGACTTTGTAAATTTTCTTCTCTGAAACAGCAAGGCCCATCGGTTTTTTATTTTTTTGGTATTATATATATATTTATGTTATATATATATTTCAAATGAGGCCCTGGGGTCAAAACTGGCCACGCCCTGGGGGTCACATCGTTTATATAGACTTAAATAGCAAAAGTACTTCAAGAATCTTCTCCTCTGAAACCGCAAGGCCCAGAGGTTTCATATTTGGTATGTAACATTGCATACTGGTCTCCTACAAAGATTGTACAAATGATGCCCTGGGGTCGAAACTGGGATGCCTTAAACTCAGGTGAGCGACCTACGGCGATCGTGGCCCTCTTGTTTTTTTTTATGCAAAGCACAGCCCCATTATAATTGAAGGGATTTTAAATAGAATCTTATATATTGATCGAGGACTTTGCGAGGAAGTGCAGAGTACAAGGTACATAACTAATTCCTCAATATTTATGGAGTTATTGCCCTGTTTTTTTGCAGATAATTACTATCTTAGTATTGAAGGAATTTAATATAACAACACATATATTATAAGAGGACATTGAGAGGAAGGGCAGATTACAAGGACCATAACTCCTTCTTCAATATTTATGGAGTTATTGCCATTCAGTTCATTTTCTTGTGCAGTGCATAACTTCATTACTATTGAAGTGATTTAGAATAAAACCATGTATATTGATAGAGTAGTTTGCGAGGAAGTGCAGAGTACAAGGACCATAACTCCTTTTAACTCACCTGAGCACAAAGTGCTCATGGTGAGCTTTTGTGATCGCCCGTTGTCCGTCGTGTGTGCGTGTGTGCGTGCGTCGTCAACTTTTCATTCAAACGACATCTCCTTCTAAACCGCTTGGCAGATTTTCACCAAACTTCACAGGAATGATCCTTGGGTGGACCTCTTTCAAAGTTGTTCAAATCTTTCCGGTCCACTGCATATGTAGGTCACCAGAGCTAAAAATAGATTTAAAAAGTGAAGGCTCAGGGCTTCATATTTGATGTGTGACATCCTCTAGTGGTCCTCTACTAAGATTGTTCAAATGATGCCCTTGGGGTCAAAAGTGGCCACGCCCCAGGGGTCACATGGTTTATATAGACTTATATAGCAAAATGACTTTAAAAATCTTCTCTCAAACCGCAAGGCCTAGAGGTTTCATATTTAGTATATAACATTGTGAAGTGGTCCTCTACAAAGATTGTTTAAATGATGCCCCTGGGGTCAAAACTGGCCAAACCCCAGTATTTACGGTAGGTCGCTTACTTGACGGGCCAAGGAACTAAACAAAAGGGCAATAAACGTGACTTCTAGACTGTTCACAAGCTTTTTCTTCCATTTGGCCTGGTGACCTACTTTTTAAACTAATGTGACCCAGTTTCAGGGATATAATTGCGACAAATGTTCTGAGAAAGTTTCATGATGATTGCCACACCTATAGTGTTCACTAGCTTTTTCTTTAATTTGGCCCGGTATCTTAGATTTTGACCCCACGTGACCCAGTTTCCAACTCATCTGAAATATCATCAGAACAAATGTTCTGAGCAAGTTTCATGTTGATTGGGCAAAAAATGTGACTTCTAGAGTGTTCACAAGCTTTTTCTTCAATTTGACCTAGTGACCTAGTTTTTGACCCCACATAACCCAGTTTCGATCTCGTCCGAGATATCATTGGACAATGTTTTGAGCAAGTTTCATTAGTGATGGGCTGATTAATTATTTAGTCAAATAATCATGACGAACACAGCCATAACATGACGATGACGTTGGGAAAAATTAATCAACGAAAATTTAAAGTGTACATGTCAAGGTACTACTTGTTATGTTTATGTAGTCTAACAAGGCTTGTCACAGGATGTGACGTATGCCCCCGAAGCTTGTCAGAGGCCCAAGTTGTGGCCAATTTTGACCCCAGGGGTCACATGGTTTGTATGGACTTAAATAGCAAAATGACTTTAAAAATCTTGTCCTCTGAAAGCGCAAGACCCAGAGGCCCATAGCTTTCATATTTGGTATGTAGCATTGCATAGTGATCCTCTACAAAGAGTGTTGAAATGATGCCCATAGGGTCAAAACTGGCCACAATCCGGGGGTAACAAGGTTTATACAGACTTAAATAGCCTCTACAAAGATTGTTCAAATGATGCCCCTGGGGTCAAAATTGGCCACACCTTGGGGATGATATGGTTTATATAGACTTAAATAGCAAAATTACTTGTAAAATCTCCTCCTCTTAATCCGCAAAGCCCAAAGGTTTTATATTTGGTAAGTAACATTGTGTAGTGGTCCTTGACAAAGATTTTTCAAATTATGCTCCTGGGGTCAAAACTGATTACTCCCCGGGGGGGGGGGGGGGTCACATTGTTTATACTGCAGCACTATAATTTCAATAAGCCTCCAACACTCAAAAATCAACACACCCCAGAGAACATTCCAGCCAGGTGTATACAGTGTGCTATTTTTAGATCTTATAAAACTAGCTAGCAAGTTACAAATTGTTGTGAGGGTGCTTTAGAGAATGGTTGGAGATGACCATTGAAATGCATAGAAAATGTTACCCACCAGCATGGTCAAATATGTTGTTGTGTAAGTAAATTAGCTGGATGTAATGTTTAGGCAATGTGTAAGAAATGTAGTCAATCAGTCTTAGTATATAAGATTGCTTATATAATATATTTTCACTTTAGATCTACTACATTGAATTTGTTTACAGGTGAAGTGTAAATTTCTAATTTAATAATGAAATGCCAAATATGAAATAATAGCATTAGATCTATAAGTAATCTAACTTAGGTGGAACTGCACAATTTTTTGTAAGACATAATGAATCAGCAAACGAGTCTGTGGCTCTGACTCTGCAGTCTGTTTCACCAGCATGTACAGAAACATGTAGCATAGAGCCTAAAGTCTAGTCATTACTTTAAACCTTTCATTTGTACAGTTTAATTAAATGTGTGCAGCACACAAAAAACTACACACAGATCCTGTCTGTCCAACAAAGTTCTTAATGCTCTGTTGGCAGCCTCCACCCAAGGACCCCTTATCAGAAGAACAACTTTTTAGTACCAGATATTGGACAGGCCTTTCATATTTGATATGTGACATCCTGTAGTGGTCCTCTACTAAGATTGTTCAAATGATGCCCCTGGGGTCAAAACTGGCCACGCCCCAGGGGTCACATTTTTTATATAGACTTATATAGCAAATGACTTTAAAAATATTTTCCTCTGAAACCGCAAGGCCCAGAGATTTCATATTTGGTATATAACATTGTATAGTGGTCCTTTACAAAGATTGTTGAATTGATGCCCCTGGGGTCAAAACTGTCCACACCCCAGGGCTCACATGGTTAATATCAATGTAAATAGCCAAATGACTTTAAAAAACTTCTCCTGTGAAACCACAAGGCCCAGAGGTTTCATATTTGGTTGGAAACATTGTATAAAGATCGTTCAAATGATGCCCCTGGGGTCAAAACTGGGCACAGCCTAGGGGTCACCAGGTTTATATAGACTTAAATAGCAAAATGGCTTGACAAATCTTCTCTGAAACTGCAAGGCCCAGAGGTTTGGTATGTAACATTGTATGGTGATCCTCTATAAAGACTGCTCAAATGATGCCCCTGGGGTCAAAACTGGCCACACCCAAGGGCTCACATGGTTGATAAGGACTTAAATAGCAAGATGACTTTAATCTTCTCCTCTGAAACTGCAAGGCCTAGAGGTTTCATATGTGGTCCTCTGCAAAGATTGTTCAAATGATGTCGCATCGGTCAAAACTGACCCTGCCCTGGGGGTCACATTGTTTATATAGACTTAAATAGCCAAATGACTTTAAAATCTCCTGAAATCGCAGTTTTTTCGTATGTGATATGTAACATTGTATAGTGGTCCTCTACAAAGATTTTTCAAATTATGCCCCTGGGGTAAAAAGTGGCCATGACCCAGGGCGTCACATGATTTATATAGACTTATATGGCAAGTGGGCCTTAAAAATCTTCCTTGTTGAAACCGTAAGGCCTAGAGGTTTTATATTTTGCGTAAAACCTTTTGGAGTGGTCATCTACAAGGATTGTTCAAATGATGTCCCTGGGGTTGAAATTGGCCACCCCCTGGGGGTCACATGGTTTATATACATTTAAATAGTAAAATGACTTGAAAAATCTCCTCTGATTCTGCAAGGCTCAGCGTAATCATATTGGGTATGTAACATTGAAAAGTGGTCCACTACAAATATTGTTCAAATTATGCCCCTGGGGTACAAGGTGGCCACGCCCTGTGACCCACATGGTTTATATAGACTAAAAAATATCTGAAATTGCACGGCCCAGATCTTTATACTCAGGTAAGGCGTTTAGTGCCATTTTTCCCTCTTGTTATTAGCCATTATGCCTTAAACTCAGGTGAGCGACCTAGGGCCATTATGGCCCTCTTGTTGTAGGAAGCGTCATTTTTGCCAACATGTAACTGACATTGTGCTGCTTTCCTCTGACAAGCTTCGGGGGCATACGTCACATCCTGTGACAAGCCTTGTTAGACTACATAAACATAACAAGTAGTACCTTGACATGTACACTTTAAATTTTCGTTGATTAATCTTTCCCAACGTCATCGTCATGTTATGGCTTTGTTCGTCATGATTATTTGACTAAATAATTAATCAGCCCATCACTAATGAAACTTGCTTAAAACATTGTCCAATGATATCTCGGACGAGATCGAAACTGGGTTATGTGGGGTCAAAAACTAGGTCGCTAGGTCAAATTGAAGAAAAAGATTGTGAACACTCTAGAAGTCACATTTTTTGCCCAATCAACATGAAACTTGCTCAGAACATTTGTTCTGATGATATTTCAGATGAGTTGGAAACTGGGTCACGTGGGATCAAAATCTAAGATACCGGGCCAAATTAAAGAAAAAGCTAGTGAACACTATAGGTGTGGCAATCATCATGAAACTTTCTCAGAACATTTGTCGCAATTATATCCCTGAAACTGGGTCACATTAGTTTAAAAAGTAGGTCACCAGGCCAAATGGAAGAAAAAGCTTGTGAACAGTCTAGAGGTCACGTTTATTGCCCTTTTGTTTAGTTCCTTGGCCGGTCAGGTAAGCGACCTACCGTAAATATGCAGTCATACGTCTCATAAGTTGAGAAGGTGAAATTCACTCCAGAAACATATTTCTAATAATAACCATTCCTTAAGTCGAGTTAGAATTATCATAAAACATCATATGAAAATTGGCCAGTGTATGCCCTAATAAGTGGGTATATATGGCACTGTCTGCAGTAAATGCGTTGAAGCGTGAATTCACAGTCTAATCCTTTTTGACAAGTCTTGATGTAGACAAAAACTGGTTTCAGCCAGTTGAATTAGCACTACATTTATGCTGTACAGGAATATCATGGGTTTCGGTTATGATTTTTTATTGGTGACTGTCAGTCAAGCTGGGGCCTAAAGCGGGGAAATTAAGTCAATTAAAATAGAGTAGATAGTTTCGTTCACAGTTTTCATCTTATTTAATAATGGAACAGTTACGCATTTTGTCTTAATTGTTGGTAATTATTAGAAATGGCAAACTGTGATAATTATGAATGCATTATAATGTGTTGATTAGCAAATCTGCAGGTAAGAAATAAAATGCTTTGGACAAATATTTCAATTTAATATGCTACGATTTTTTGTGTGAAGGCATCATAAGTCGAATGTACTGTATAAACATGATTTCAGAGGCTTAAAATGTTGACTTATGACTGAGTATGGGTATTTACGGTAGGGCCTTATGGCCGTCATGTTTAGTAAAAAATGACATTCTTAGGCTGTCATGTGCAACTCGAAAAGTTTAACTGCTGGAGTGATGAAATTTTATAAACATGTTCATCAGCATGTGAACTTTGTGCACATGTGTATTGTTTTTTCAGACATTAGCGGAGTTTAGTAATAACCAGCTGAATGAGGGGGCTTCGTGCCCTACAGACACATGTCTATTGATTTCTTTCTACGTTTATTGTTAGGTATAAATATTATGTATCATGAATTCTTTATTTTCTAACATTGAGTGATGTCTGAACTTAAATGGATTATTTTGCATTCTCATGCCTGTCAGATTCCTTCAAATGATCACCGATGTTGATTCTGTTAGTACTCCCATGACAAGCAAAAATTCACATTGCCCATTACTGATGATCATATCATGATCATATTTCAAAAAAAAATTGCAGGAATGTTTCTTGGGTGACCTTGTACCAGATTCCACCAAAAAATGTTGATTTTTTAAAGAAACCTTGCTGACAGGTGGTGGAAAAGTTTTTCCTAATTAGGCCATATAGGCAACATTGACAATCTTTTTGTCTGAAACCACTTATCAGATTTTGCAGAAATGTTCCTTCGGTGACCTTATACCAAATTTCATCAAATACTTTAAATTTTATTCCTTAAAAAAAACATGGATGCCGTGGGAAGTTTTCCCTTATATTGCCTAATAGGCAACTTTGAAAAACTTATTGTCAGCCGTTGGTAACTTTGCTGACACTCAGGGGAGTGACCCATGTCCATTTTTCCTCCTTAGTCTTTAATATAACCTTCCAATTATTACATTGTAGAGCGTTTCTCAGATGTGAAAGGCACAATCTCTACAAAAGATGATGGCACAACGAAGAGAATTATAATTGTGTTTGCTGGATTGTACCCTTCCCCAACGGCCATCACTGTCAAAGATGGATCAGTAAGGATCATATGCACACCTGAGAACCCAGTCCTACAAATACCAATTCACTATATGTGCAAATAAAGTATATTATCTTAATGAATCCTCTACCTTTTTCCCTAAAGATAGTCTTGTACATATAGCTCCTTCAGCAAAATAAAACATAAGGTTTTACTGCAGTTTCAACATCCTATTTTGTTTTGAAAATTTTTGCACCTACCATGTCATTTTGGTATGTTTGTTTTTGACAACTGATGTTGTCTTGCCCTTGATGTAATTTTTAGCTCACCTGAGCACGAAGTGCTAAACGGTGAGCTGTTGTGGTCAGTCTGTGTCCGGCGTCCGTCTTTCGATGTCAACATTTTACATCAACATGTTCCTTGGATGGTCCTTTACCAAATTCCTTCAATTTATTTAATAATATTGAAAACTCTGGTTGTCATGGCAACCAAAAGCTTATAAAGTGGAAAACTTAAAAAATCTTCTTGTCAGAAACCACTGGCTGGATTTGAAAATAGTTTTCACAGAAATACTCCTTGGGTGACGTTCTACCAAATTCCTTCAAGTCATTTTGATTTGTTGAAAAACATGGCCGCCAGGGAGCGGCGCAGTTTTCCTTATATGGCTATATGAAAACTTTTAAAATCTGCTTGTCTGAAACCACGGGCCGGATTTAAAAATAATTTCACAGAAATGTTCCTTGGGTGACCCTCTACCGAATTCCATGAAATGATTTTGATTAGTTAAAAAACATGGCCGCCAGGGTGGCGGGCCAGTTTTCCTTATATAACTATATTGAAAACTTGACAAATCATCTAGTCTGAAACCACTGGCTGGATTTCAAAATAATTTCACAGAATTGGTCCTTCGGTGACCCTCTACCAAAGTCCCTGAAATCATTTTGATTTGTTAAAAAACATGGCTGCCAGGTGGGGCATTTTCCCTTATATGGCTATATTGAAACTTTAAAAATCTTCTAGTCTGAAACCACTGGCTGGATTTCATAATAATTTGACTAAATGTTCCTTGGGTGACCGTCTACCAAATTCCTGGAAATCATTTTGATTCGTAAAAAATAATGACAGGCGGGGGGCGGGACAGTTTTCCTTATATCGCTATATTGAAATCTTAAAACAATCTTTTTGTTAAAAGCCATTATGATGCGTTACACTCAGGTGAGTTACTTAGTGCCATCTTGGCCCTCATGTTATCAATTGAGAAAGTGCATTATCAGGGGCATCTATTAGTTTCACTGATATCCTTATATTTATAAGTTATATTTCTTTATCTTTAGACATTATTTGCTGGAACAGCAGTAATCAAGGCAAATGGTCAATTTTTTAACTTTGAGTGGACATCATCAGACTATTTTTCTGAGGGAACATATACCTTCACAGTTCAAGGAACTACAAGAACCACTTCTTCAAATACAGTGCAAACTACTATAACAGGTAAGACATCTATTTTATCATTAAATGAATAAATTGCTGCATTCTGTGAATTAAAGAAGGTAAGTGTTCATTGAAGCAAGACAATACTAACTAAGTGAAAATGTTATTAAATTGAAACCACTCTGTAGTGTCATCCAGATAAGTGTTTTAGCTCACCTGAGCACAACATGCTCATGATGAGCTTTTGTGATCACCTTTTGTCCATCGAGCGTCATAAGTCAACATTTTAAGCAGATTTTCACGAAACATCATAGGAATGATCCTTGGGTAACCCTCTTTCAGAATTGTTTAAATCCTTTGGAGCCTCTGCTTTATGTAGGTCACCAGAGCTAAATATAGATTGAAAAAGTGAAAACTGTGGCCATACCCAATGGGTCACATGCTTTATATAGTCTTAAATAGCAAAATGACTTTATTTTTTTTTCTCTGAAACAGCAAGGCCCAGAGGTTTCATGTTTAATATGTAACATCCTATAGTGGTCCTCTACAAAGAATGTTCAAATTATGCCTATGGGATCAAAACTGGGCATGCCCCGGGGTCACATGGTTTATATAGACTGAAAACTTTATAAATCTCTGAAACCGCAAAGCTCAGTGCTTTTATATTTGGTATGTGACATCCGCTAGTTGTCCTCTACAAAGTTTGTTCAAATCATGCCCCTGGGGTCAAAACTGGCCACGCCCCGGGGTGTCACATGGTTGATATAGACTTAAATAGCAGAATGACTTTAAACATCTTCTCCTAAAACAGCGAGGCCCAGAGGTTTCTTACAGTCAAAATGCAATACTGCGAATCGCTATACTACGAAATGATGGGATACTATTTTAAAGGCTGCCAGTCCGATCCGTTTATCTTATGTGTTTAAGTAGAAAAAGATGCGATATTACGAATTTGTGATACAACAAAAGATGCATTACTACGAATAAATTGTCCGGTCCATTCGAAGTGTTTGTATTTATATGTTAATGCCATACTACAAATTAAATTGTCACGGATACTTTTTACACCTTCTCGACCAAGATTTAACATCTTTGCTCAGTTAGACACCTAGCCAGTTTGTTTGCACCATGGACAAAGATAGTATTTAACCCGCTTAGTTACCATTTTCAGACACTTTAAATGATACTGTGTGAGATGTGCGTTTGACTAATTGACTTTTGTATTTGCCGATATTATGTCATTGCCATTTCTTTTACTGTATGTGGATTTTATACTTGTTTTATTAGCTCACCTGAGCACAAAGTGCTCACGACTGAGCACAAAGATGTGTTCATGATGAGCTTTTGTGATGGCCTATTGTCTGTTGTACGTGCGTCATCAACTTTTCATTCAAACAACATCTCCTCCTAAACTGCTTGGCAGATGTTCACCAAACTTCACAGGAATGATCTTTGGGTGGAAATCTTTAAAAGTTGTTCAAATCTTTCGGGTCCGCTGCATATGTAGGTCACCAGAGCTAAAAATAGATTTAAAAAGTGAAAACTTACTATCTCCTCCTATGAGACCGCAAGGCTCAGAGCTTTCATATTTGAAATGTGACATCCTCTAATGGTCCTCTACAAAGATTGTTCAAATTATTCCCCTGGGGTCAAAACAGGCCACGCCCCAGGGGTCACATGGTTTATATTGAATATGTAGCCAAATGACTTAAAACATGTTCTCCTCTGAAACTGTAAGGCCCAGAGATTTAATATTTTTAGCTCAGATCATCCGTTGTCCGTAATGCGTGCGTGCATGTGTGCGTGCATCGTCAACTTTTTATTTAAACAACATCGCCTCATAAACTGCTTGGCAGATATTCACCAAACTTCACAGGAATGATCCTTGGGTGGACCTCTTTCATAGTTGTTCAAATCTTTCCGGTCCGCTGCATATGTAGGTAACCAGAGCTTAAAATAAATTTAAAAAGTGTAAACTTTAAAAATCTTCTCCTATGAAACCTCAAGGCTTAGAGCTTTCATATTTGATATATGACATCCTCTAGTGGTCCTCTACAAATACTGTTCAAATGATGCCCTGGGGTCAAAACTGGCCAAACCCCGGAGGTCACATGGTTTATATAGACTTGTTTTGCAAAATCACTTTAAAAATCTTCTCCTCTGAAACAGCAAGGCCTAGAGGTTTCATATTTGGTATATGACATTGTATAGTGGTCCTCTACAAAGATTGTTCAAATAATGCCCCTGGGGTCAAAACTGGCCATGCTCCAGGGGTCATATTGTTTATATAGACTTACATAGCAAAATGGCTTTAAAAATCTCCTTGGAAACCGCAAGGCCTCGAGGTTAGAGGTTTCATATTTGGTATGTAACATTGTATAGTGGTCCTTTACAGAGATTGTTCAAACGATGCCCCTGGCGTAAAAACTGGCCACACCCGGGGGTCATTTGGTTTATATACACTTGAATAGCAAAATGACTTTAAAAATCTTCTCTGAATTCTCAAGGCCTAGAGGTTTCATATTTGGTATGCAACATTGTATATTGGTTCTCTACAAAGATTGTTCAAATGATGCCCCTGGGGTCAAAATTGGCCACAACCCCGGGGGTTACATGATTTATATAGACTTAAATAGCAAAATGACTTCAAAAATCGTCTCCTCTGAAACTTCAAGGCCTAGAGGTTTCGTATTTGGTTGGTAACAATGTTTAGTGGTCGTTTACAAAGATTGTTAAAATGATGCCCCTGGGTTCAAAATTGGCCACACCCCGGGGGTAACATGGTTTGTATAGACTTAAATAGCAAAATGACTTCAAAAATCTTCTTCTTTGAAACCGCAAGGCCCAGAGGTTTCATATTTGGTATGAAACATTGTATAGTGGTCCTCTACATAGATTGTTCAAATAATGCCCCTGGGGTCAAAACTGGCCACGCCCCGGGGGTCATATTGTTTATATAAACCTATATAGCAAAAATACTTTAAAAATCTTCTCCCTCTGAAGCTGCAAGGCCTAGAGGTTTCATATTTGGTTTGTAACATATATTGTATAGTGGTCCTCTACAAAGATTGTTCAGATGATGCCCCTGGGGTCAAAACTGGCCACACCCCAGGGGTCACATAGTTTATATAGACTTAAATAGCAAAATGACTTCAAAAATCTTCTCTGAAACCGCTAGGCCCAGAGGTTTCATATTTGGTATGTAACATTGTATAGTGGTCCTCTACAAAGAATGTTCAAATGATTTCCCTGTGGTAAAAATTGGCCACACCCCTGGGGTCACATGGTTTATATAGACTTAAATAGCAGAATGACTTTAAAAATCTTCTCTGAAACTTCAAGGCCTAGAGGTTTCATATTTGGTTGGTAGCATTGTATAGTGGTCCTCTATAAAGATTGTTAAAATGATGCCCCTGGGTTCAAAATTGGCCACACCACGGGAGTCACATGGTTTATATAGATTTAAAAAGGAAAATGACTTTAAAAATCTTCTCCTCTGAAACCGCAAGGCCCAGATTTTTTTTATTTGGTTTGCAACATTGTGTAGTGGTCCCCTACAAATATTGTTAAAATAATTCCCCTGGGGTAAAAACTGGCCACACCGCGGGTGTCACATGGTTCATATTGACTTAAATAGCAAAATGACTTTAAAAATCTCCTCTGAAATCTCAAGGTCTAGAGGTTTTATATTTGGTATGTAACATTGTATACCGTAAATACGCAGTCATAAGTGTAGACGTCATAAGTGTCCACGTCTCTTAAGTCAAGAAGTTAAAATTCCAGAAACGTATTTCTTATAATAACCATTCCATAAGTCGAATAAGAATGATCATAAAGACCATCTGAAAATTGGCCAGAGTATGCCCTAATAAGTAGGTATATACCCCTTTCCCCCATACATATCCTTTCAGATATGCCACTCTAGGCCTATACTAATCCTTCTGAATTGATAAGAGTGACTCCATATATAGCTGATAAGCCTTGCTACACCATCTCCATAGAGATAATGGAAACAATCTCAAGTATTAAACCTGTCTTATTTAGGTTTATTTTTCAGATATTTCCTTTCATTTGGCATTATTTGTGTAATGTAATACTTGTAGATCAAAAAATTATATTTTCATCCATATACATTTTAATATGACCTTTGTCCGATGCGCGCACATCGCAATACATGATTTACGCATGTTAAATGGGAATACCCTGGTCTCGATTGGATGTCAATTACAGCAAATCTTTAAATAGAAACATATCCCAAAAGTCACTTGATACTCCGAAAAATGGCGAATGATTGTGTTTATGTAATTTTTAAACACATTTATCATCAATATTGGCCAGATTTTGCTTTTAAAACTGGTAGTCGTGAATATACTGGATTATCGGGGTTTCGAAGTTGGGAAAAGTCGTGTCTATCCAGTAATCGAAACGGTCGGGACTATACGTATGTATTGGGGAATCGATATGGTCGGGATTATACTTATGTATGGGGGAAAGCGTTAAAAAGTATAACTGCTAGACTGATGAAAGTTTATAAACATATTCATCAGCATGTGAACTTGTGCAGCTGGGTATTTTGGTGCATTTGTTCCGACATCAGCAGAGTTTTGTGACAACCAACAGAATGCGGGGGCGTCCGTGTCCTACGGAAACATGTCTAGTTGTTAAAAAGTATGATGTATAACAATGGATTTATAAACTTCAGAAAAATTAACTTTTACTGACGCGCCACCATTCCCCCAACAGTGTAAAAACAACAAACTGTGATGTGTATTTTCTACTGTTATACATTTAAATCTATGAAAAAGTGGAACAACTGTTGAGCAAACTTAAAAACAAAATTACTGGGTCATTATTTGTAACAACAATTCTAGCACAATTTAACTTTGTTACATGATTGTTATTTCTTTACAACCTTATCTATTTTGATGTTGTGTTATACACATTTCCCTTCCCTAAATCTGCCACACTTTGCCACAATTTTCCAGTTTGTGGAGTATTTAGACAATTTGCCACTAAATGCCACACTTAGTATGGCAAAGTAAAAAACAAATGAACAGAACTTGGCCTGTTTTCCAGTAAATGCCACTCATTTCCATTCATTTGCCACACAGTGTGGAAATAAGTGGAGTATTTGGACAATTGTCCACCAAATGCCAGACCTTTAGTGGCAAATGCAGTTGCCACTAAATGCCACAGTTTTCCACTCATTTGCCACAGGTGTGGAGTATTTAGACACTTTTCCACTTAATGCCAGACTTTTAGTGGCAAATACAATTTCCACTAAATGCCACACATTTCCACTTATTTGCCACAGGTGTGGAGTATTTAGACACTTTTCCACTGAATGCCACACTTTTAGTGGCAAATGCAATTTCCACTAAATGCCACACAGTGTGGCAGTAAGTGGAATATGAGGTAAGATTGCCAGGCCTTTTGTGGCAAAAAAAAATGAATGACACTTCCTTAAAATATGACCAATTTATGTGTAAATTAGGTAAAAATACTGTTTTTTTTTATTGATAACAAAACAAATTATACACTAAGTTATTTATTGATATTTGATATATTTGTCTGTCATGACTTAATAAAAGAATGTTATGATTTAATAAAAGAAAATAATTGATATTTGTTGACAGTTATGTTAAAAAAAAGTCTTTAAAATGTCATTTTTGGGTCGTCCTGGCAGCTCTGTCATTTGTTTCTGGAAGGCTTCAGCAGGTGCCGAATGACTGCCCAGATATCCTGCTGCCTTGTGTCTGGCCATCTCTGTGTAATGCAGTCTGTTAAAACAATAATAAAGCTACACATTTAAGATAAAATTCAAAGCACGTTTGTTTTACATTCAAAATAATAACAACATAGTTTTATTTAACTTAATAATATGCACCAAAAATTTAGGTTTTGATTCCTAGTATATAGACCATGTCAAGAATATAAACCTTGTTATGTCAGCCACATAATGTAAAGCCATTTTATTTCATTTGTTTCTGCAATTTGCCAAGGGTTCATTCAATATTTGACATTGTTTCTGAAGCTAGGATTTAGACTCACAAAACAATATTCTGAATGTGACGAAGTGATCTTTGAAGGACTTTTTGGTGAAATGCTAAAATGTGCACAGCTAAATACCTTCTAAAAACTTCAGCTTGTTTTTGTCTTCTAGCCCTGGCCGGAGGTCAGTGCCGGCTTTTTTCTGGCCGAATAGGGAGCGGCCTTCAATTTCCGCATCTGTAAACAGCATACGGAAAAGCCGTGTTACTCCTTTCTTTGCTGTTTTGCAGTATCTCATTTCGGCAGATACTTGATCCTGTAATGAATTTCATGTACAAGGTGTCAATTTACCACATTACAATCTACATTGATCTTAATCAATGATTTCATTTTAGTCCATTAAAAAAAGACACAGTTACAAAATTCTTAAGGACAAAAAGCAGTGTCTATTATCAATAGACGAAAGTCCTTCAATATGAAAACTGGAACATCTGTTATATTATGTTCGTGTACCTTGGTAAACCCGTTATAAACAGCGATCCCGGAGTGTTCTGTCTGCCTGCAGTCTGAGTTTGTCTAAAAGTGATATAATTGCAATGTGTAAGTTGAATGTTAAACAAAAGTATACAAATTAAAATTAATATATGTGAATATTAGACCTTTATATCAGAGATCTGACCATAGAGTGACATTGTAACATACAACAAAACAGTTATTTTTGCTATTAGAAACATTAACACTTTGTTAAGAGCATTGAACTTATCCAGTACCTCAAGGAGCTTCCAAAAATATATAAAGCTTGATTACCTTTGAGTCACTTAAATCCATCTTGTTCATTTCCATAGTGTTTTGGTCGGGAAACTCAACAGCACTCTGGTTGGCTTCAGGGTTGCCATCCTGCGCCTGCTGAGACTTCAGTGCCTGCATTTCAGTCTTCATTATCTGTAAGCAATGAAAACGACAATTGAAAGTAACTGGTCAAAGCCATATTTATATAAAACATTCAACATGTTTTTTTATTTTGCTTTTTATGCTACCAAATGTATTTGTCTATAAATCGGTATGTGGCTTATAGTGACAGCATTTGTATTACATTAAACGACAACACTTGTGTTTCAAGTTATGAGTTAATACCTATGCCACATAATGATATCCTGTTTATTGTCAAATTTACACAAAGATACCAGCACTATGAGAAATGTTTTAAAAATAGAGAGCTACCAATGAATCGGACCTGCATCTCA
Source organism: Congeria kusceri (assembly GCA_027627225.1). NCBI lineage: Eukaryota > Metazoa > Mollusca > Bivalvia > Myida > Dreissenidae > Congeria > Congeria kusceri. The sequence continues at coordinate 28,675,653 of CM051030.1, read as the reverse complement.
CTCCACATGTACCGTATTTGGTACTCAGCATACTCCAGCCTGTTCCTCAGGTCAATGACCTCCTGATTGGGCTGGCTGGAATAGCTGCTGTAGCTGCAACTTGGTTGCTGGAAACTTGGTTGCTGGAAAGCTGAGCTGTTGAGCAAGTTCAGACTGCTCCCAACTAAATCTCCACATGATTGCTGGTCAGAAGGTGTTTCTCTAAAACATTACATTTGTGTCAAAATGAATGTATCAAAAATTCAAAATATCAAACCAGTACTTGCATGATAGTGTCTTTTTATTCCCAAATTGATTTTAACCGAAAGTACTAATGAATGAACAAAAAGTTAAATTAGCACGGATTAAGCATTTGATTTTATATTCTGTAAATGGATGAACATAATTATAATGTGACACATTAGTTTGACAAACATATATCGAAAATGAATCACAAAATCGGCCTACCAGCCTAATAATTGAGGTACATGCAGGTGTGGCGAAATCTCATGTTACTTTTCGGTTTTTGAAATTGCTACTTGCAACTTGTCAGTAAAGCAATTATATAGTAAATTCTGTAAATTTTGTACTTGTCCGTTCATGCTGCTGGGACAACCTGACAACCGACTTGGCCACCCCTGACAGGTAGTGGCATAAAGCAAACAAACACATTTCAAAATAAGAAATACCTGCAGCTGCTTTTTGACAAAGAAGTGATGGCTAAGTCTACTGCAACCTGCTTCAGGCTTTTCTGAAACAGAAAATATACTGTTCAAATAGAGAAATACCACTCCAAACATTTATAGACAGTGCTGCACAATAAAACCTTACTGACATTTTTTACCCAAAGAACATTTAGGGAATTACAAATTCACCTTTTCAGTCTCACATCTGTTTACACTGGCAGTTCCTTTAGTTGGCTTGGGCCTTACAACTTTGTTTTTCTGCAAGGAAAAAAACACAAATTTACACATCACATCTCAATAACAAGCAATTACTGGAAACAATAACATTCCAAATTATTGTACTGAACTGGTACATCAGCAGGGCCCTCTGGTTTAGGAGATGTCACCACATGCAACCCTGAGAAATTTTTCGTATCATCTTTTAACAACAGGGATTTTTTTTAAATTATGCAAGATTGATTTTAATAATCTGTTTCATCCAATATCTATCAGTTGCTATATTATTGCCTGGAAAATAAGTATCTTTAATTGAAAAGTCTTACTTTACAAAGGAAACAACTATGATAGTTTTTGTTTAAAATGATAACTTTTGGGGGAATTTTTTACCGTTTAAGATAAAATGGTACTGTTATTGTTGTGGAAAGCTGCAGCCTTATTTCTGCTATAATCGATGGGCCTTGATCAGATATGCAATGCAAATAACAGTTATAGTTTTACTTTAATAGTCATGACATTATGATTGGTTGTGACATTGAGTCATTTGAGCTAATAATTAGTTTACTTAAAAATAATAATACATTAATTTTAATTGCACCATATTACACGTACCTCATGAGATGAAGGTTCTGACAGAGTGGCTGATTGTAACTCCACACCTTCCTCATTTTCCTTTCATGAAAGAACATGAAAATACAATTTAAATTTCCTAACACATACAATGACCTAACTTTGTTTTGATAATAAAACAGTTTTTTGTTAATCAGTACAAGTTTTAAAATTTTGTGAATCTGAGATAACACTACAGAAGACAAAATATCTGGTGAAGAGTTAGACAATTAACTAATTAATTTTATAGAATTTGTTTTGTAAAGTCAATAATATTTCATTATTGTCTGTTTTCTTGGATATTTTAGTGGGGACTTTCCTTCATTTTCACAGGGTGATTGCTGTGAAGTTTTTTCGGACAATTTTCTTAGTGATTTTCTTATGAAATTACTTTCCAGCAAAGGGTCTTCATGCTGTTTACTGTTTAATGAAACCTAATAAAAAAAAAAGAATCAAAGCATGTGCATCTTTTGGCAAGTAAAGGCGTTGCAAAAAAAACAACATCAATTTGGGTGATTGTAATTTTTTTAATATTTCTGCCAATCACATGTCATAATCAGGGATTACGAAAAGAAACATTATTTATATGTAATTTTTTTAATAACTCTGCCAATCACATGTCATAATCAGGGATTATGAAAAGAAACATTATTTATATCACGAACATGCATAACAATTCCTGATTGTCAGGACATCGTACCAATAACGACCCAACTTTAATTCTTTGTATCATAGCTCTGTCGTGACGCTGTCGGAAGCGACAATCGGAGAATGTGTGACTGCCGCATTACAATGAATTATGTTACACTAGTTACAGATACTGATATATGTTTAAAAGATACTCGTCCAATGAAAACATTACAAAAACAATGTAGGTTAATGTATATGTACACACAATTTACCTCATCAGATGTCCCTGTACTTGTAGGTTCAGGGTGTACACAAGCAGAAAGCTGGAAAAGAATGTCAATCTTGAATAACGGTTCTGTATTAAATATTTCTGAATTTAAACAAAGCACGTGAAACTCCATGTCACGTCAATTTATTTATAGAAGCCAAACATATTTAATATGATGTCAAACAGAAAATGAATAACCAAATATTTGAAATTTAATTCTCAAAATGCAACATAAATGAAATGGTTTTTGTTGCTTACCTTTAACTCAGACAATAACTGGGTGAACAGTTCTGTGGACCTAAGGACATCTTCCATATTCTTTCGATCCTTTCCCTCTACAATGTTTAAATGATGAACATAAGCAAAAACATACTGTCAACTTACAACAGATTCACGCTAGACAATCCGAAAATTGCTTTATCCGAAAGTCTTTCCCCATTGTGATGCGAATTTTCGTAACTGTTCTACATTGATTTTGTTAATCATATTGTTAATCAAACAAATATTCCTCTTTTTCATTTTGCAGTTTTTAACATGAAACTGTATACTATTACAACTCATTGTAAAGTGTTTTGTTTAGTGTTTATTTTTATTAGACGATTGTTTTCTAGGATAGACCTCTGCTGTATGTGCTATAAATTCGGCCATGTTGTTTCCTGTTAAGAACGATAACTCTGCTTGAAAAAATGTGAATCGGAGAAAAATCTTGCTAAGGTGGCTATTGGCTAGACTGCTCTTGTTGAGCTATTTAAATTAATCAGAGCAAAAGAGATGCATTATCCTACAAAGACTTACCTCCTATTTGTCCTATAACAGCATCAACGTTTCCGAATCCAGGGCATTTTACAAGTACCCGATCTCCGACCTTATATTCAATGTAATCCTTCCTAGGTCTTAAAATTGTGCTAAGACGCAAGATATTTCCACTTATTGGGTCATCTTTTACCCATATAAACAACGCAAAAAATCTGCACTCTGTCATAATCCTGCTATTTGCACTTTAGTTCCGATATTCAAAAGTAAACGGTGCTTCGTTTCAACCGCTTCGTTTCAACCGCTTCGTTTGATTGTTTGAAATCATTCTAACCGCCAAAGCCAAGGGGGCTTATCACTGGTCAGTTGATCACGTGGTACCAATCACGCGATAACCTGGAATAAACCGCGTGATACTTATTCCTGTAAAAATGCTTTGTCAGTGTTTATCTGATTTTAAAGTAACATGTTAACGTAATTGTTTGTGTTTTTTTCTATTAAGTGATTGACGACAGAATTTGAAAACCACCGAGTGTGTCATTTAAAAAAATATATATACGTAAAATGGAAACATCGATTCCTTTAGGTTGAAAGGGGCTGAAGATGAGCCTGACGTGCAATTTTTATCGGGACAGTATAATTATTTACCTCCTTCAGCAACGGTGCGACTTGTTGCTTTGAAATATATCTGCAGGTGAGATCTGCCAATACCTTGCCAATATCGCAATGACCAAACAGTTAATAAATAATTATTTATATATTAAAACAAGTCTTCTACATCAGCTGTTTTGCAAGATTGCAATGTTTTTGGGTGTTGTTGTAGTTATTTTTTTTGTGAATTTATCCCTGCTGGGATTTTACAAAACATATCATAAATTATTTAATAAAAATGGTCAACTTTAAAACCGATTCAAAACGTATACATTCCATTTTCCTGACAATGTTTATTGTTTGATATAAACACCAGGTTAAATTTAAAAAACAACAACAAACAACAACATAAAATTTTATATACAATAAATTTTCCTTAAAAATGGCATTGATATCTAATGGATTATTATCTAAACCCTTCACATTAATGTATACTTGTCGACTTATTTTGTTACTATTATGGCTAATTATACAGACTTCTTAATGTGGACGCTCAGAAGAATCTGCAGACATTAGGGGGATGACCTACATGTGTAAGTATGGTGCATCATGATAACAGATGTTGAGTATTTCTTTCAAAAGATGTGACGAATTATCAAGTACCGGTGAACTTATTACAAACAGGTTTAATACCATGTGCTATTAATTAAGGATGAAGGAGATTGTCATTTCAAAGATCACATATGATTTAAGGCATTGAGAATCAAACATGACACATTTTTGTTAGTTTGTCAGTAATTGCATGGGCAAGATTTGATGTGAATCAGATAAATGGGTATGTACTCAATATCAAGGTTACCGAACACACTGGAAGGCGACTGAAAATGAGATTCCCTGTTAAATGAGTGACAACATGCAGTCGTTTATTTCAATTTATTAAGTGGGCAATTGTACACTTAAGTTTTCTTTCAGCTTTCATATTTGCTGATTGTGAATGTTATTTCAATTGTGCATGTGTTACACTTTGGAATTGTTTGAAATTATTGGATGAGATATAAACTGTATGAACATGGGATTCTGTACATGCTTAAAAGAAACAAAACATATTATTTTATTTTTCATATAACATGTGTCAAGTTGGTAATAAAGTACATCAATCAAATTCCGACATTCATGTCCTCAACAAAATTTTTTTTTTTATTGTTTATGGTCTGAAACTTGGTCTCTCAATTCTTAATAAAATTGTGTATTATCTTACTATATAGTTTATGTGACTATTTCAAGAATTGAAGTTAACAGTTGTATTATAATATCTTAGTATTTTTCATACATGAATGAAAATGCATATTTTATTGATTTTGTTTTAAATAATGTTAAATCCTATGCAAAGCAATAATACATAATAGTAAATAAGTCTGAAGAAAATCTTCTCAAACCTGTAGTTGTAAACACAGCACATCATATTGTTTTAATAAAATTATGTGTTTTTTTATTTTATAGTGTATGTAACTATTTTAAGAGTTAAAGTGAAGCAGCTGTACCGGTATTATATTTTAGTATTTGTATACATGAATACAAATGAATTATTTTATTGATTTTGTTTTGAATAATGTTAAATCCTATGTAAAGCAACATCCATAACAGTAAATACTTTTTTTTTTTAAATCTTCACAAATCTATTAATAATCTTAAATTTGACACAGGACTTGTATCACTCAATAAGAACCAATGAAGTAACCCAAAAATTACAAAGTCCCATTTTCCACACTTTTCCACATCACAAATCTAAGTTTTTTTGCCACTCTTGATACACCCATGAAAAAAAACCAAGTCCATTATTTCCACACATTTCCAGACATTTGCCATAGATGCAAAAGTATAAGTCCAAATTTCCACAGAATGCCACACATTTTCCACTTATTAACTGTGGTATTTGCTGGCAGATTTGCCACTCATGTGGCATACCGGAATTAAAATAGTGGAATTCCACTCTTTGCCACCTAATTCCACTTATTACCACTCTTTTCCACACATTTTCCACATAAATTTGCGGACAAAGGCAGCAAAGTGTGGCAGATTTAGGGACGGGTTACCATCATTTGTCCACATGGGCCTTGGCCTTCTGGATTTGTTGTAAATAAATCTTGAATCTTGAATCATCATAAATTAGTGTACAAGTCATAGATTTTAAGTGGTTCCAATTCATGAATTACTCAAAGCCTACCAATATATGAAGAACAGCTGTATATCTCCTGGTGGTACCATATTAATTCTGCCTCCAGTCAAAGATAGTAGGGTATATTGGTTTGCTACTGTCGGATGGTCAGACTGTCTGATATCTGATATTTGCCTTTTTAGCTGACCTGAGCATGAATTGCTCATGGTGAGCCTTTGTGATCGCCCATTGTCCGTCGTCCGTCCTTCCGTCCGTGACAAGGTTAAGTAGATTTTACCATTTCGTCTAGCACCAACACCGCTTACTACAACACTTCGATACTTACACAGTTGTTGCTTATGACCATTCCCTATTCACCCATATCACCCAACCTCACTTTTACCTTGTCCTTGACCTAATTTGGACGTATAATAATTCAAAAGTGCCATTTCTTGGTTAACTAGATCTTACCATTTCACCTAGCACCAACACCGCTTACTACAACACTTAGATATTTACACAGTTGTTACTTATGACCGTTCCCAATCCACCCATATCACCCAACTTTACTATGACCTTCACCTTGAACTAATTTGGACTTATAATAATTCAAAAGTGCCATTTCTAGGTTAACAAGATTTTACCGTTTCGTCTAGCACCAACACCGCTTACTACAACACTTAGATATTTACACAGTTTTTACTTATGACTGTTCCCAATCCACCCATATCACCCAACCTCACTTTGACCTTGACCTGATTTTGACTAAGGTATGGGCTACCCAGCACCAACCGGGGGCATGTGTGATTATCAAACACAGAATCTTGTTATAGTCTATAAACGTAAAAATATTTGCCTTGAAAATCACAAAAATTAAACCTTGAAAAGTCCTTGAATTTATATGTAAGACTTTAGTATGAACCATGGTTATGGCCCTTTTCCGACTTAAATTCCCTAAGAACACGGGAATAATTTTTGCTACACATTTGTAACATCATATAATACTGGTCAAGTTTGAATTACAAACCACTAAATGTCGTCAGATTTATGGCCCCTATTGAACTTAAATTTTTTTAAATTATTTTTACTACACAGATTAACATCATTCGACTTTGGTTACACACCACTAAATGTTATGGACCCTTATCCACTTAAAGCCCCTAAATACATGGTTTCAGGATAATAACTCATGAAATGCATCACAGATGTTCGCAACAAAAAGAAACTAATTGGGGTAATTTCTCCTTTTGCTTCATTTTTTCTTTATTGTATATAGTTACAATATACTAATTTCATCTCTAATGTCCATTCAAAATAAATATTTTTAATAGGAAAAGTTCATAAAGCATATATAATAATCAAAAACACACTTATGCAATGTATTTTCAACCAAATTTTGTTTAGAAACGATCCATTAAATATCTCCATTCTATTGATACGTTGTTTATGTATGTTAAAACGAAATAGGAAAAAGGCTACACAGGTACCCTATATGAAATCCATTGATGCATGAATGTGCGAACTGTTAAGAAAATCTGTCATTTGGAACAAAATATGCATTTGATAAAATGAAGTTTCAGCAAGCATTATTAGTTCCCATTTGACACACTTAAATGTCCAGTCACCTGTAAAAATGATTCCGCTTTACTGCACAAGATGGCTGCCAGAGCTAAAAATAGATTTATGTCTAAACGCCATTTTCTTCTAAACCAATGGCTAGATTTTCAATTAATTTTACACAAATGTTTGTTTAGTGTCTACCAATTTTATTCAAATGGTTCTGCCTCACTGCACAAAATGGCCACTAGAGCAAAAATACAATTAGCGTTAAAATTTCGTATTACTGTCATATTTTCAAAAGGTAAATCTTCATGAAACTTTACAGAAATGTTCCTTGGATGGTCCTCCACCAAACCTGTGAAAATGGTTCCGCTTCACTGCACAAGATGGCCGCCAACGCTAAAAATAGAATTATGTCTAATTGCCATTTTCTTTGAAACCTACGGCTAGATTTTCAAATAATTTCACACAAATGTGTCGTTTAGTGTTCCTCTACCAAACTTATTCAAATTGTTCTGCCTCACTGCACAAAATGGCCACTAGAGCTAAAAGTAGAATTTGCATTAAAGTTTTATATTCCTGTCATATTTTCTAAATTTCTTGATCTATCTTGATGAAACGTTACTCTCTACCAAACTTATTCAAATGGTTCTGCCTCACTGCACAAAATGGCCACTAGAGCTAAAAATGGAATTTGCTTTTAAGTTTTGTTTTCCTGTCATATTTTCAAAAGTTCTTGGTCAATCTTTGTGAAACGTGACAGAAGTGTTCCTTGGATGGTCCTCTACCAAACCTGTGAAAATGTCTAAACGCCATTTTTCTTCTAAACCTATGGCTAGAATTTCAAATAATTTTACACAAATGTTCGTTTAGTGGTACTCTACCAAACTTACTCAAATGATTCTGTCTCACTGCACAAAATGGCCACTAGAGCTAAAAATAAAATTTGCGTTAACATTTCGTATTCCTGTCATATTTTCAAAAGTTCTTGGTCAATCTTCATGAAACTTGACAGACATGATTCTTGGATGGTCCTTTACCAAACCTGTGGCAATGATTCCGCTTCACTGCACAAGATGGCCACCAGAGCTACAAATAGAAATATGTCTAAACGCCAATTTGTTAAATGCAAATATGAAACATTGCATAGAAACAAACATATGTCAGTAATTTAATGCCGTCTCTCTAGTCCACACTTTTTTCCCATTTTATTTTGAGACCAAATGTTTGCCAATTCTTACCAAACTGCATACATTTTAGATCATCAACATGAAACTTCCATACTTCTTCACCAACATTGACTTGTACATCTACCCCCATTGGCAAAATAAAAAAGCGGCTTTAATGCGTTTCCGCATTTTTCTCATGTCATACCATTTTATCACTATCGATATGCAGATTAGCCTTACTCTTACACAATAGCCAAGTTGACACTTCTAGAGCAAATATTCATACTTTAAGGCTGCAAAAACCTACTTTAAGCTCAACAATATTTATGGTGACGACTTTAAGTACAAAATAACAACTGGTAATCAGGCATAATCTTAACAAGTACAATGTATATACACTATGCAATTGTTCGTTCACCGTAGCACAACATGGTCATGGTGAGCCTTTGTGATCACCTTTTGTCCGTCGTGCGTCCTGTGTCGTGCGTCAACATTTTCATTCAACAACATCTCCTAAACCACTGGGCAGATTTTCACCAATCTTCACAGGAATGATCCATGGGTGACCCTCTGTCAAAATTGTTCAAATCTTTTCGGTCTGCTGCATATGTCGGTCACAAGAGCTAAAAATAGATTTAAAAAGTGAAAACTTAAAAAATCTGAAAGTGCATGGCTGAGAGCTTTCATATTTGGTATTTGGCATCCTCTAGTGATCCTTTACAAAGATAGTTCAAGTGATGCCCTTGGGGTCAAAACTTGCCACGCCCCTGGTGTCACATGGTTTATATAGACTTAAATAGCAAAATGACTTTAAAAATCGTCTCTTCTGAAACTGCAGGCCGAGAGGTTTCATATTTGGTATGTTACATTGCATAGTGGTCCACTACAAAGATTGTTAAAATGATGCCCTTGGGGTCAAAACTGGCCACCTCCGGGGGTCACATGATTTATATAGACTTCAATAGCTAAATGACTTTAAAAATCTTCTCTGAAACCGCAAGGCCTAGAGGTTTGGTATTAGGTTGGTAACATTGTATAGTGGTCCTGTACAAAGATTGTTCAAATGATGCCCCTGGGGTCAAAACTGGCCACGCCCTGGTGGTCACATTGTTTATATAGACCTAAATAGCTAAATTACTTAAAAAATCTTGTCGTCTGAAACCGCAATGCCCAGTGGTTTCATATTTGGTATGTGGCATCCTCTAGTGGTCCTCTACAAAGATTGTTCAAATGATGCCCCTGGTTTAAAAACTGGCCCCGCCCCGTGGTGTCACATTGTTTATTGACTTAAATAGCAAAATTACTTTCAAAATTTTCTCTGAAACCGAAAAGGTCATTGGTTTCATATTTGGTATATAATGTTGTATAGTGGTCCTCTACAAAGATTGTTCAAATTATGCACATGGGGTCAAAACTGGCCACACCCCGGGGCTCACATGGTTTATATAGACGTAATTGGCAAAATTATTTTAACATTCTTCTCCTCTGAAACCACAGGGCCCAGAGGTTTGATATTTGGTTGGAAACATTAAATCAAGACCTCGAATGGGATTGCATGGGGTGCGTGGGGTCAAGGTCACTGTTAATAAAAGAAAAAAAAAGATTTCTGCTCAATAACTTGAGAATGCATTGAGATACATTAATGAAACTTAATGCATAGATTCCTAAAATCGAGACCGCGCTTGGGATTACATATGTGATGGGTGGGGTCAAGGTCACTGTTACTAAAAATAGAAAAAACTGTTTCTGCTCAATAACTTTAAAACACATTGAGATATTTCAATGAAACTAATACGTAGATACCTTATATTGAAACCTCGCTTGGGATTGCATATCGGGTGGGTGAGGTCAATGTCTAGGTCACTGTTACTAAAAATAGAAAAATGGTTTCTGCTCAATATCTTGAGAACAATATCAATTGAGATATTGTAATGAAACTTAATTCATAAATAACTTATATTGAGACCTCGCTTGGGATTGCATATGGGGTGGGTGGGGTCAAGGTCACCGTTATCAAAAATATATAAATGGTTTCAGATAAATTTCTTGAGTATGCATCAAGCTATTTTAATGAAACTTGATACATAAATACTTTATATTGAGACGTTGCTTGGGATTGCATATGGGGTGGGTGGGGTCAAGGTCACCATTACTAAAAATAGAAAAATTGTTTCCGCTAAATATCTTGAGAATGCATTGAGCTATTTTAATGAAACCTAATACATAAATAGTTTATATCGAGACCTTGCCTGGGATTGCATATGGGGTGGGTGGGGTTAAGGCCCAGTGGTTTTATATTTGGTATGTAATATTGTATAGTGGTCCTCTACAAATATTGTTGAAAATATACACCTGGGGTAGACTATACAAATCTTCTCCTTAGACTGCAAGGCCCAGATCTTTATACTCACGTTAAGTTCTTTAGTGCCATTTGACCCTCTTGTTATAAGCCATTATGAAGCCTTTAACTCTGGTGAGCGACCTAGGGCCATCGTGGCCCTCTTGTTTATATGAAAAGTTATAGTGTTGAAATAAAACACGTGATTACATGGAATATTGGGCCACAACATGAGCATATTCTTCTGATGAAAAGCAGAAAAAAAGCTGTATGAACCATCAGGTATCATATTATTTTGTGTTTTGCTGGTCTGAGACCGATTGGGTTTGAAAAAGACCGATTGAAAGGACTGGTATTCGTTCCGACCAGTTTTCTGAAAATTATCTAGCCACTATAAAAATCGTGATAATCCCCTGATTTCAATACATAATTCACACATTTTATAGCTCCAGTGCATTGTAGGTGCGAACGCCGGAGGATCAGTGATGTGTGAATGAACCTAGTCGTGTCACCATCGATCGATAATTGACTGTGTTATATTACTGACACGAATCGGTCTCTGATGTCAATATCAGAGTGTACATAATATACGATAAAATCGTGCCTGATTACTATCGAGACAGATAGGAGCCGCATGTAATCCTCATGGAAAACGAGCATTTGCTGCATAATAACTTTATGTTGGCTTAATTGACGTTCATGACGTCACGTAGTTAATATAAAGTACAAAGTGACTATATTGTATTACATTATATTTTAGTTCAGCAAAACTCATATAACAGACATAGAAATTAAAAGTTTATTGAAGATTAAGGTATGGAAACTTTTAGTTAATATTTATAATTAAAGTACACAATTTCGGACATAAATTATTTTTCGGATACACATTATTTGGATACAGTATGGGGGTTTTAATTGTACGTTTGAATTGCATTGTCTTTAAATTTTGTGAAGTTAGAACTCAAAAAAGACATAAAAATGAAAAATTTTTGAAGATTGAGGTGTGAAAACTGTGAAGATAATAGTTATACTATAAAATATGCTCCATTTTCGGATACACTAAATTCGGATAAAACATTAGCGTAATCGGCGGACCTCAGGACTGATTGACTTTCTAGAAAAATATGATCCCTACGAACCATAGGAAAGCATCCAGAATTTGATCAAAACCGGTCATATTGAGCACCAGCTGTTTTTTGCCTCACTTAAAGGTAGCCAGAGTTCAATTTACGATCTCCCCCCTGAACAGTCAAGATTTCCAGGTGGAATACAATCCTAACTTTCAAACAGGTTATGGAAAACAGGATCCAGATTTGGAAAAAAATGAAATTCCTAAAAAAATGTCAGTGATTGAGTCGAGGTGACAAATAGATCAATCCTCAAAGTTAACACAAACAATTATGGTGGTGCTTGGAATAAATTGTGGAATAAAGATGCATAACAGACGGAATGCGTCACTGAATTGTGTTGATGGATGGCAACAAACATCATGACATTGAGTCTGCAAATGTAGATATAGTTAGCTAATTATCTGGAAAATCATGATGCAATAACAAAACATACTTTTATGTAAACATACTTATTTGATACAGGAAATATATTGCAATTCTTCTGTCTAAAGATAAAATCTTGTGAAGCACTTGAAGGATTCTGATGTAGTTCTGACTTGGTTGGCTAAGTGTGTTCCTTCACATGCTTAGGTGTGTCTTCACACTTACGGTTCAAAATTGAAAGATGTGCAATAATTTTTATGCCCCCAAAGGAGGGCATTATAAAATCGAATCGTGCATCCGTTCATCTGTCTGTTCGTCCGTCCGACCAAGGTATAATTTTTTATTAAAGTCCCAAATCTTGAATACTATCCAAGGTATTTGCTTGAAACAACGTCTCCACCAGGGAAAGCAACCCCTATAACTCTGTTTTGTATTTTTACAGATTTATGCCCCTTTTTGTTCAGCCCGCCTGCGGTCAGCTAGACTTAGTTGTCATAATGGTGGTTCGGTGTATGTGCGTGAGTACGTGCGTGCGTCCGTCTGATCTTGTCCAGACTGTAAATTTCTCATTCATTAGGCAATTTAAAATAACTTGCCACAAATGTTCACCATGTGGAGACAGCATGTCACGCGCAAGACCTGTGTCCCTCGCTCAAAGTTCAAGGTCACACTTAGATGTCAAAGGTAAAAAATGGGCATACTACAGCTTGTCCGTACTGCAACTTCATCGTTTATCTGGCAATCTTAAAATAATTCGCACTGTGGAGACGGCGTGCCGCGTGCAAGACAGGTGTCCCTAGCTCAAAGGTCAAGGTCACACTTAGAGTCAAAGGTCAAATATGGGCATAATACAGCTTGTCCGGACCTCATTCATGAGGCAATTTTAAAATAACTTGCCACAAATGTTCATCATATGGAGAAGGCATGTTGCTCGCAAGACCTCTGTCCCTAGCTCAAAGGTCAAGGTTACACTTAGAGGTCAAAGGTCAAACTTGTTCGGATTGTTAATTCATCATCATCAGGGAATTTTAATTGCATGCGTCTGTCCGATCTTGTCCAGACTGTTACTTCCTTATTCATAATTGCCTCAAATGTTCACCGTGTAGAGACAGTCTGTTGCATGCAAGACCTGTATCCTTAGCTCGAAGGTCAAGGTCACACTTAGAGGTCAAATGTCAAGTATGGGCCTTATACAGCTTTTCTGGACTGTTAATTCATCATTCATAAGGGAATTTTAAAATAACTTGCCACAAATGTTCACCATGTGGAGACAGCAAGATCTGTGTCCCTAGCTCAAAGGTCAAGGTCACACTTAGAGGTCTAAGGAGAAGATCTGCTTTTTAGAAAATGAGATTTTAAAATAATTACAATACAATTTGCTTTTTTGACAAGGGGCTCGACATGTTACCAACAGGAATGTAGTTTTACTTAGAAATCTAGGTTGAAATTTTTCATCAAGTCTAAAAGCTTAAATACTACCAAACGTATCTACTTGAAACTTGAAAAAAATTACAAAGATTCTTTTTGTGTCAATGTGTCACATACTGAAAGTGCCTTCTGGGGCATGTCACCTTATAGTGACAACACTTATGTTTTATCAATACGGTTATTAGTGCCTATACGAAGTTTAGGGGGGGTATAGGAGTGAGCTTGTCGGTCCGCCGATCTGTTGGTTTTTGGTTTCCGGATGATAACTCAAGAAAGGCTTGACATATTCAAATAATTTTTGGTACGCATGTGTAACACCATGGAATACAAGTTCAATGTTGGTTACAAACCACTAAATTTTGACAGAGTTATGGCCCATTTTCAACTTAAAATTCCCTAAAAACATGGCTTCTGGATGATAACTCTAGAATGGCTTGAAATATTCAAATAATTCTTGGTATACATGTGTAGCATCATAAAATATGGGTCAAGTTCCACTTTGGTTACAAACCACTAAATTTTGACACAGTTATGGCCCCTTTTTGACTTTAATTCCAGAAAAACATGGACAGGAACTCATGAAAGGCTTCACATATTTAAATTATTTTTGGCACATAGGTGTAACATCATAAAATACATATAAAGTTCAGCTTTGGTTACAAACCACTTAATGTTGGCAGAGTTGTGGCTCGTATTGAAATTAAATTTTTCCAAATACACTGTTAACCTTTCACAAATTAAAGCATTCTCTCTCTGTCCATTTCTTTCAAATGGATGCCATAGTTTTGTGACTTATTGAAGGCCATATTGTGGGGGTCACTCATGTGACAATTCTAGTTTGGTTTGGTATAAAAATGTATTGTTACAGTAGAAAGCGAATTATATTGTTATGGATAGTACTTCATTTAATATGTCCACATAAAATATTCATAAATTTGTATGACTGGGATGATGTTTACTGGTTTTTATTTTCCTCCCAAATGTTTATAACAGAGCTTAATCTGCATGGGCCAAGTCCAGCGAGTTTGTGCCACAGTTGTTTTTATGCCCCCAAAGGAAACTTTGGTGGGCATATAGCAATCGCATCGTCTGTCCATCTGTCCGTCCGTATGTCACGCTTCTTGTGCGGAGCATAACTCCATTAGTATTAAAGGGATTCAAATGAAACTTCATATAATAATAGAGAACAATGAGAGGAAGTGCAGAGTACAAGGATCACAACTCTTCAATATTTACAGAGTTATTGCCCTTTGTTTAATTTTCTTGTACAGAGCATAACTCCATTAGTGTTCAAGGGATTCAAATGATGCTACGTATAATGATAAAAGACAATGAGAGGAAGTGAAGAGCACAAGGACCACAACTCTTTCCTCAATATTTACAGAGTTATTTCCCTTTGTTTTATTTCCTTATGTGAAGCATTAATTTTCTTGTGCTGAGCATATCTCTATTAGTATTGAAGCGCTTCAAATGAAACTTCATATAATGATAGAGAACAATGAGAGAAAGTGCAGAGCACAAAGACCACAACTCATTCTTCAATATTTACGGAGCTATTACCTTTGATTTATTTCCTGATGTGAAGCATTAATTTTCTTGTTTGGTGCAAAATTTGATTTGTATTGAAGTGATTCAAATAAAACTTCATATATTGCTAGAGGACAATGAGAGGAAGTGCAGAGCACAAGGATCATAACTCTTTATTCAATATTTACAGAGTTATTGCTTTTTTTTTTTAATTTTCTTGTGCCGAGCATAGCTCCATTAGATGGAAGGGATTCAAATGAAACTTTATATAATGATAGGGGACAATGAGAGAAAGTGCAGAGCTCAAGGAATACAACTCTTTCTTCAATATTTACAGAGTTAGTGCCCTTTGTTTATTTTGTTGTGCAGAGCATAACTCCATTAGTATTGAAGGGATTTTAAATAAAACAAAATATATTGATAGAGGGCATTGAATGGAAGTGCATAGTACAAAGACCATAACTCTTTCTTCAGTATTTAGGGAGTTTTTGCCCTTCAGTTACTTTTCCTGTCAGTGCATGACTCCATTAGTATGAAAAGTGATTTAAAATAAAACCACATATATTGATAGAGAATGTTGAGCGGATGTGCAGAGTACAAGGACCATAACTCTTTTTGTAGGAAGTGTCATTTTTGCCAACATGTGACAGACATTGTGTTGCCATCCTCTAACAAGCATACATTTACTCCTAAACTACTAGTTTAATTTTCAAAAGAAATGGATGGTTCTTTACCAAAGTTGCTAAAATGGTTCCAGTTCTTTTTATAACATGGCTTCCAGAGCTCAAAATAGAAATATGTGTGCATGCATTTGCCAGTGCAGTGTTACAGACACTCTTGTTTGACTTTAAATGTGTGATTTTTTAATTTCTTGGATGATTATGGATAGTTTATTACAGAATTGTTCAGCCAGTGTATTTACAGTTGCGCCTACTATAGCATACATACCAGCTTGGTCATTCCGGTCTTCCTGTATTTACCAGGCCCCACCACCACTACTTTGCCTACAACAACAGCTACTACTCAAACTTCAACAACTGCAGCACCTACCACAACTGAAGCTCCTATGACATCAACTATTACTTCAACAACCAGTGCCACTGCCCTTGCACCATGATCATCAGTAGGAGTTATAATAGGAGGATCTGTTGGCGGGGCAGTAGGCCTGCTTACCTTAATTGGAGTTGCGCTGGCAGTGTTCCAATGCAGGAGAAGAAAACAGAGCAAAAAGCCTATGGATACTTACAAATCAAATCATACATCTGCCAAACATCATGTAAGAAGTGAGCCTAGAAGAAAGCCGTATGACAGGCCTCAGAAATCAGCCAGTCAGTCTAATCGGGACAGATGTTACTATGGCCAGTACAACAATCTGGCATATTTTGGTCATGCTAACAACAGGAATGTCCCAAGTGGATATCAGAGATACCAACCAAATCCTCCACCTTACACAATCTATGACCCATTCCATGGGATGTATTATGAAAGGTATGCAGGGCAGAGAAGTGGGCACCATATAGGAACCAGTCGAAGTGCTGGTCCATACACTCCATATCAGCCCTCAATACAAAGGGCTAGGGAACAGACAATAAGGTACCAGCCTGACACATCAGGATCACCTGCCTTCTATGACTACTCTGGCAACTGGGAATTATATTTTAAAGAGCAAATATATTTAGGCGTCATGGGATTAAAATCACCTGCAATGACTTAAATTCTTTAAAAAAAAGAAGTGTAAATTACTTAAGCAATATACTTAAAAACAGGGTGTAATTCTAGCATAAAGTACATGAACCGTCAAGAGTGTTGTAAAATAGTAAGAGTGCATAGAATAAGTGAGAAAATTGGAAATAGTTTATGAGCATTAGATTATAGCAACAAATATAGTGAAGAAGACTGTTTGTTTTTCAGTAGTAACATTCTGTTTAGATATAAGAAAGCGAACATGTACTTGGGAACAAGTTGTGTGCATGTTCGTAAATTGTAAACTAAACCAGCAAAGAAAGGAACATTGTTTAATTGACACTCACATTATTTTATTCTTGATAAAGAAAATGCTCATTAGATGTACATAAGCATTTACAGAAGAAAAATGGTGGAGTAGTACATGGGATAGTGCAGAGTGGTGGTGCCTGGTAATACAGGATTTTTGGAAGGACAAGATAGATAGTGTTGCTGGTTAATACAAATCTCATGTTTCACACCCTTTATTGACAGTTCAGTGAACTTTCAGTTTGAATCATTTTCATGTTTGTTAATGTATGTTTTCATCTTTACTTGGAAAATATAGACATCACAACATTTCATAATTTTTTTTTATTTTTTAGACCATCTGATCACAAAGAGCTGAATGAGCTAATGGTCCTATGCCGTTCTCAATTAACCATTATCATGACTTACTTTCATATACAATCTGCATCCTTCTTATTGTGCAGTTTGCCAATGACCATACAAATCCTCCTGCATGCCTCTTATTTGTGGAAAAAAATGCCAAAATTGCCTTTGAGCGCAAACAACAAAAAAGTTAAAATTTTAGATAAATCAAGAGTTATAACTCTGCAATAACCTGGAGATTTGTGTTTGTTTTTGGTAAGCAAAGGCTAGCCAAGGAGATGAAGAAAGTAGGAAGACATTTTTAGTAACATTTGATTAATGCCGTCACAACTGTTCAGTGCTCATGTTTGCCAATACTCAGGTGAGCTTTTTGTTTTTTTTGGTCACTGTGGCGCTGACTTGTGGATAAGCAAGTGTAAGCCAATGAGCAAACAAAATAGGACAGCTAGACAAATAATTGAACAATATTATGGTGTGCATTTTCATAATATTTTCAAACCTGTCACAGCAGGTCTTTACCAAGTCAGGTGAGCTCTTGGGGCCACCATGGACCTCTTGTTCATATTTAATTATATACAAAACATGAAATTATCATAATTCTGAAGGGATACTAATATATTAACTGTGCAATGAATGCATGGCTGCAAAACACCTGATTAAGTGCCATGATGAAACTTAATTGATCAATGGCTAAATAAAACACAGATTGTTTGTATTGGTTGATTTAAGTTACTAGTTGATGCCATACTATTTGTTTTTTAATTTCCCCATATGTGTTCTCCAGACTATTAAGTTTAGTTCCAAATGTTTGGGACTAATATCTTAAATTGAACATATTCTTTTTAAAATGTGAAAACATAATTAGTCTAACTAAGTCTAAATATAGATGATAAAATTTATACTTGTCAAACCAGACAAGTTTTTGATGGAGATAAAGTTTTTTCTACGATTTATGTTGTGATCATAAAATATAATCAATTTTCATTTAACAATGGATTATAATGAAATACGTTTGGGAAAAGGTTTTGAATACTTTCAGATAAAGCAGAAAACCAACATGTTGTTACATCATTCTACTACAGTTACACAGTCTCCGCAAAAGTCGTGAATTTTTTACTGGCAAAGAGGACCGGTAATGCCCCAAATATTTTACTGGCCCGGAAAACCTATTACTGGCGACTTATTTTTTGCAAAAAACATTTAAATATTATAAAAACAAAAATCTTTGAAGAAAACTAAAACAATATACACTTGAGAGTGCTTTATTAACTAAAGCTACTGCTATCAGCATGTTAATTTTGCAAGATATATATGAATTCAATTGTATTTGTCAAAGTCCCGTCAACGTCTTCAACACAATTGGTGACCCTCAAGTATGACTTTATGACTGTTGTGGAAACAGATACAGCAATGGCTGTCATAAAATATTTTTGACCGAAATTTTCACCGGACACGAGGACCAGTATTCAGACAGTTTTTTCCGGAACTCACGGAATTTTATCGGCAATGTCTGAGGTCCAACGGTCTTTCACGGAGACTGGTTACATAGTAGTATTCAATTTAAGTAGTTATTGTAGCTTGTTTGTAACCCTTTATGAAGTATTTGATGCAAGAATGCCCTAATGGGACCTACAGATTGGCATATTGAAATTTTTCATTATTTGTTAAATATTCCAAATAGACAAGAACAGTTTAAAAGTTGAAACAGACAAATAAAATTAATTTCATGTTTAATTTAATGTTTAATTTATAAATAATTGAAAAATATGTAATAAGCTTATGAAATGGTTGTAACTCTAAGGCCAGGACTTTTTTATTTTACGGTTTACAAAACCGACGAACGTAAATTTTCCTAAAGTGAAAACCAATAATTATAATAACGCTTTTTTTTTACCGATGGGGGACGAAACGTTCACATTTTCGAAATATTTAGAGTACAAATATAATAATTTGCTCGTTAAGTCTGTTTACTTCCTTGACGCTGCTTTTTGTTTTTGATGGTATCACACGATGATTGCCGTTTGAGATCGACAAATTGTTCTGGAATTTCACTGACAATTTGTTTAAGCAAGGCGTCCACCGTTGTTTCTGTATATGTATGCCATGTAAAACCTGTGTTTTCTACAAAAGAGCGCGAAATGTCTGCTGAAACACGATGTCACGTTCCACGCATGGAAAGCGTGCGTGTACCGATCATGTGCTTTACTAAATACAAGTCTTTAACATTTCACACGAGGAAATTTTTCCGCCATTTTTGCAAGAACAAAGCATGTATATGATATAAATATATTTTATTCAAGATCTTTACAATTCACCAATTATCCAGTCAGTACTATGTTCAACAGCTGTAATGATTAAAACAGTGTTAAAACACTAAATACATGCACACATGAACATAATTAATTGAATAAAAATGGCTCCATCAGTAGATCGAGCCTAACCGAAAGTTTCGAGAACGACGAGAATAGTGGGTTTGGACATGACATCACTGTGCGAATGTGATGCGCACTGGACATAAACATCCGGAAAAAATCATTACTTTCAGTTTCGCAACAACAATGATGCTTTTGCTTTTAAAAGGCTAGGGGTATGCCGTTCAAACTGTGATGTTTCGTTTATTTCATTTCGTTAAAACTTTTACAAAAAACTGAAAACGTCTTAGCCTTAATTTTAATAGCTAAAACGCATCAGATAACGTCATTTAACACATGCCGCAAAAAAATTTGACGTATGGAGGGGATACCCCTCCCTAACCCACCCATCTCGGGACGGGGACGCCTAAAAAATCCTGTGTAAGGCACTGGACGTATAATTTCAGGTGATTTTTGTAACAAATAATATTATTCGTAACAAGAACTTCTTGCGGGCACATCGAAGTGAGGATTTTGTTGATATTTATTTTCGCGACACAATGAGAATTATTTATTTGCCTTGTAGTTTGTTTCTGTCACAATTGTAATGCAATAAATTAACACACACTAGCAGTTCAGTTTATATCTGATCAATTTCATATGTACATGAAGATTGAGCATT
This sequence comes from Congeria kusceri, assembly GCA_027627225.1. Taxonomy (NCBI): domain Eukaryota; kingdom Metazoa; phylum Mollusca; class Bivalvia; order Myida; family Dreissenidae; genus Congeria; species Congeria kusceri. The sequence goes on along the minus strand of CM051030.1, from coordinate 28,654,884 downwards.
TACACAGAGTAAAATTTTTTTATATATGTTAAAACTGGTTTCTCTTTTTTAATAAGAATTGAGACTTAATAAGAATCCCAAAAATTAACGTCATATTATTTGGACTTTTCTCTTGATATAGTTAAATTTAATATGTTTTTTGAGACGTCACAGCAATTATTTTCAAAATGTGCGTTGTGTGGTTAGATTAAGCTCGTTTTGCAAGGTCTGTGTTCGGGCAGTTGTGGATTCCAGTCCTGCACAGGTTAACTCGTCTTCTTTTTAAAAAGGCATCTCACTTTACATTTTGTAAATCCATACAGCTTTGTGGTAAAATCAATTTTAATGATGCCGTTAAAACATATCAGGCATCTATTACACTTATTTACTCTGTAAAATGCAAAAATACAAATAGTTAAACTGCTTATAAAACATTGGTGTAATAAAACAGTTTATACCATGTTTGACGTCTTATTCTAACTGTACATAATACTGTGTTTTAATGTTGATATTGTTATTAATTATAAATGAGTAAATTGCTAAATGAAAATCGTTTGTTGTGTAAAGATTTGAACACTTTTTCTTTTTTTTGACCTGCCAGTGGACATGTTCCCCAAACAAATTTTTAAACCAGAAAATAAAAAGGACTGGCCTAAATGATTGGAAACAGAGTACTTCAAACTTTCTGAGAACCGATGCAACTTGTTTATGATTTTTTTTTTTATCAGTTTGTTGTTCGTAACTTTTTTTATACAATTGTATTGTTTTAGAATGCATCGTAATTTATCATTCATAAAGGCAAATCTGTTGCTTGCATTGCTTTGCTTTTGTATTTAGACTAGTAATAGTTCACACTTAGGTCTATTAGCAGTTTTCTTATGTAGAAAGCCTGGAAAGAACAAGCAAAAGAAAGGTCTGTACAAGAAACATCATGGGAATCACAAACATACTGGAAGTAATGTGCACAGTAGAAAAACATATGACATGCCCAACAAACCAGGCTCTTCCTATCATATCTACAGTGGCATAAGTAACTATTGACAGTACAACAGTCCAGCATATGTTGGACATGCAAACCACTGGAGGCAATGGAATTGGCAACCAGCAGTGTATGAATCCCAATTGTCGACGTAGCCCAGTCGGCATATTTTTATATCGTGTCTGGGTACTAAGCGCAATGCTGACGACAAGCGATAACTAAAACTTTATATCCAAGATATATTTATTAACAACACAAATAACGACCTTTCCGTAAAATGTATCAAAACAAAATGCCACCTGTACCGCATTCAGAGATTGGTCGTGCGTGACAGGTTAGTTGTTAGTATGCAAAAGGATTAGAATGAACGCATGAATGAATGACTGTATGGATGTGAGTGATAACTTGTCAATATCGGCAGAGTAAGACTGAGTGTTTGTAATAATATTTAAATATTTGAATAGTACATGTGAATATAAAAGTCTCCTGCTTTCACGAAGCACATATAAATGATGTAAGCACTATATTTTAAAACAACCGATTGATCTCCTATGACACAATCACCATCTTACTTAGTGTATTATCCTTCCCATGCAAACAGTTTAACTGTTCCAAAAGCTGGTCCTCCTGTTGGAAGCAGACCAAGTGGTCATACATATGATGTTTATCAGAACCAAGCACACTTGAATAGTAACCAGCAAACTAACACCAATTCTGGACAATCTGCTTTCCAGGACTACCTGACCTTTGACTATTCTAGAAACTGGGATATTGATTGCTAGCGTGTAAGAAGTTTTTGTAGTACACTTGTCTCTAAAAATCAGGGTTATTAAGGAGGTTTGAAAATACACATTTATAAATATATTTCATGACAATATATGTGGTATTGAAATAATATTATGCAACACAATGCAAATGATAATACTCATCAAACAGTCTTAATCCTACACATACACAAGTTCTGTGTCTCAAGGTTGATTAGTAATTTAAATGATATATTTGAATTTGGTATGCCTGAGAAGTACTGTTTTGTGTGAATTGCAGACAATTTTGAATATAAACAATATGATGACAGTTGACAATTATTGAGTGATGACAGTTGACAATTATTGAGTGATGACAGTTGACAATAATTGCTTGATGACGGTTGACAATTAGAGTGTCGTATCTGAATCAATCATATTCAAAGTGAAGTGAAGCTGCAGATGTTTGCTGTGTTGGAGGAGTATGGTGGTGGTGGTTGTGCCTGGATGAAACTTGCCAGTCAAATAAGTTGTTGAAACCATACTATTGATTAAATAGTTGGTTTCACTTGTTATCATATTATTCTAATATGAATGTTGTTTATTTAAATTCTGATTGCGGTGAGGTGTTTAATGCTACATTGTTTCCAAGTTATATCCAACTGAAGTTCAATAATAAAAGATTGTCCTGTTTATACCTTTGGCAATTCTGATAATATTATCTTGTTGAATGTAACAGTTTTAAACATGTATGCATGCATTTTTTTTTAAAGAAGAATTGAACATGTAACAATGTAATCACCAATATTATAACCAGATTACTTACTTTTAACACTGTGTAACATTTGACAATTCTGTTGGTTTTGTTCAAACTTACTTAACACTTTATCTGATTTATAAGATCAACATAATTTAAGTGTTATTTTAAGTTGATAATGTAAGAAAGGTGGACTTTTAAAGAAAAATCTTAGTTGTGCTAAAAAAAGTTTTTTTTTTTTATATAAATGCTTTATAAACAAATGTAAAGGAAAATGTATGGTTTGAGTATTTTTATTATTACTATTATTATATACCACATTCATATAGCACTCTTTTTATAGAGAGATACATGCTCAAAACTGCTTAACAACATGCATTTCAAAATTATAACATCACAAAATTATTTAAAGCAATTCAGTGATTGACAAAATGGGTATAAAATAAAATCTAAATTAAGACATACTAAAAGTATATTGTATACATAATGAGTTAAACCTTTATAAATTTAAGTAAACAAGTTATAAGTTGAATATTATAAACCTTACAACAAAAAACTTTGTATTGGAATTGCTTTATAGTATTTCTTAATATTTGTTCCAACACATATAATAGTGCACAAATTTAAGTAATCAAGTTATAAGGTGAACATAATACAACTAAAAACACTGTATTGGAATTTACTTGAAAGTGTTTCTTAAAATTTGTTTCAACACACATAGCATATCACAGAACTCACAGTCCATACTATTATCCTTCATAATACTTAACAAATAAATGCGTCTTTAGTGACTTAATGAATGTCATATGCGGCTGGACGTGGCGCGGTAGTTGTTGTTGTTTTGGTAGTTGCAAGGCCAATGGAAGTATTATTGATTCACAAAGTTTGAAGTAGTTGTATTCATTAACTTATTCACACAGTATAACAATTATAATAAGACAAATTGATAACAACAAGTTTAAGTCTAATATTCACAAAGTTAATATTCCTGACCTTGTCACACTTAATATTTCAAATATTTACTTTCTTTTGCTAACAAAGTACTTCTGTTCACTAAGTCCTAATGATTATTATTCACAAAGTTATCACACAGAATTTCACTAAGGTTTAACTGGTTAACTTTATACAGACTCTAACATCACACAGATTCCTAACATCAACTTTTTGCCTAACATCAAACAGATCACAGATTCTTCCCTCAAAAACTGAACCTTAAATAGTTTCTTGTGGGGAAGGTGACAGATTTATTAGATGTGTCAAAGATGAAATTAAAGAACAGAACAATGGTAAAATGCCCAAAGGCAGAGGACATCAAATAAGAAAAGTGGTAAGCATCTAGCTATAGCCTAAGGTATCATTAGTGAAATGGGCATTTCTATTGATAATAAGATATTTACATCTTGGAGGTGATAATTGCTTCAGGTAATAACAATGAATTTTGTAACAGACAGAAAAGAATAAAGTAAGATAAATGAAAATGTTTAAGCCTTAAAATAAGTTGGTATTTTAAATAAATAAAATCAATATATTGATAATTATTGGAATTCTTTTGAATTATTTAAAGGAAATGTAGAATGTTAAATTTGCAGCATAACAAGTGTTTCAAGAGTGTCAGAGTTTTGTTCTTTTTCGTAGAGAGCATTCCATAGATTGGTGCGACGCTTTCATAACATTTTCCTCCATACTTCGCTTAGTGATTTCTCAGATCTCAATAGTAGGATATGAACTGTAGCATAAAAAGTGTCCTACCCACAAAAGCTTTATTATGTCATGATTCTTCGGGACTCAAAGACCACAGTCACAAGATAACTGTATCATGTTGTGGCTTGCGCCAATCAATTGTGTACACTTGTTTGTTTGACCTTTTTAACAACATGATGTTACAGAATTTTAACACATTATTTTTGTGTGAGTTAATTCAGTGCATACCAATTATATCTTATTGGTGTACCCAGTAAAGCAAATTGACCTTACCAACATATGATGAAGACATTACAGTTCTAAAAGAAAGTTATAATTTGAATATTTTAGATCATGTACATAGTTTGTCATGCGTTATAATAGTCTTGTGTTTGGTGAAGAATGTTTTATTGACAATCAAAATGTGTTGTTTTAGATTTTTGTCCAGAAAGTATTATACAATTTTGGTAAATTCCTCTATAAGTTCTTACTACTGACATAAAATACCTGTTAAGAGAGTGGATATAGTCTTTGCCATTACAATAACTTAAAATTGTTCGATAATTTTTTTTCATTTAAATCTTTTTTAACATGTAGAAAAAATGTAATATGTGTTCTTACATTCAGGAAACTCTTTAGGAAGTTTTTTCGCAAAAATATGATTATTTTCATTTAGAGTTTCCTTTAAATTGAGATCATATTTAAGACATGTTAAATCAGTTTTCTTCATTGGAAAATCTTTGTGTTATTACACAATACAATTAGTTGCAATATTTTCCTTTTACTTGGTTTTAGAGAATGTTCAGTTATATTTCTTACATTACTTTTCTGATTACATCTTGGAATGTTTGTAAAAAATGTCAAACAGACTACCTTACTTAAATAAACATATCAAATGCAGCAAATTGGCTTTCATAAAGTGCATATCTATGGTATAACCTATTTTACAACCTATAAAATATGTGATTTATGCAAAACTTATATATTTTAGATCCACTGGCCAAAAGGCAGTGAGTTTATGTCATTGCGGTTTGTCCGTCGTGCGTGCGTGCCTGTGTGCCTAAACTGTATCTTAGGCCAACTTTGATTAAACTTCAAAGAAATGTTCCTTGAGCTGTCCTCTTCTAAAGTAACTCAAATGGTTCTGGTCCACTGCACAAGATGGCCACTAGGGCTATAAATAGAACATTGTATATTAAACAACATCTCCTAAACCTTAAGAAAGATCTTCAAATAATTTTACAGAAATGTTCCTTCGGTGGTCTCTACCAATGTTGCATAAATGGTTTGCTCTTTTGAAAAACATGGTCGCCAGGATGTGTGGCCATTTCTCCTGATGGCTACATTCAAATCTTCTTGTCAGAAACCACTAGTTGGATTTAGAAATAATTTAAAGAAATGTTCCATGGGTGGTTCTCTACACAAGTTGCTTATCATTAATGGTTTCCGTCCTTTAAAAAAAAAGGCTGCAGAGAGCAGGGCCTTTTTTTCTAATATAGCATATCAGGGTCTATTTGCTTCTGACTCCTTACTTAATAAGCCAGTGGAGCGATACAGGCACTTGTGTGCCTCTTGTTTTCCATTAATTTTGTTATTGTTGAAATGTTGCCTAAACAAAGAGTTCCAGATAAAAATGTATTACAGATAAATTACAAATAAACAATATTTTATGTTAACTAGATTCAAATCTTTGTTTTTATGCCCACTGCATCTTGATGCGGGCGGCATATAGTGATCGTCCTTCCATCCTTCCGTCCTTCCGTCCGTGACAAGGTTTAGTAAATTTTACTGTTTCGTCTAGCACCAACACCGTTTACTACAGCACTTGTATACTTACACAGTGGTTGATTTTTACCATTCCCTATCCACCCATATCACCCATCCTCACTTTGACTTTGACCTAATATGGACTTATAATAATTCAAAAGTGCCATTTCTTGGTTAACAAGAGTTTACTGTTTCGTCTAGCACCAACACCGCTAACTACAACACTTGGATATTTACACAGTTGTTACTTTTGAACATTCCCAATCCACCCATATCACCCAACCTCACTTTGACCTTGACCTTGACCTAATTTGCACTTAGAATAATTCATATGGGTTGTTTCATGGTTAACTAGATTTTACCATTTCGTCTAGCACCAACGCCGCTTGCTACAACACGATACTTACACAGCTGTTGCTTATGACCATCCCCAATCCACCCATGTCACCCAAACTCACTTTGATCTTGACCTTGAACTAATTTGGACTTATAATAATTCAAAAGTTTCTTGGTTAACTAGAGTTCACCATTTTATCTAGCACCAACACCGCTTACTACAACACTTGGATATTTACACAGTTTTTACTTATGACCGTTCCCAATCCACCCGTATCAACCAACTTCACTTTGACCTTGATCTTGACCTAATTTGGACTAAGAAATGGGCTACCCAGCACCAACCAGGGGCATGCGTGTTTATCAAACACAAAATCTTGTTTTTGTTAGAAACTATGCAAGATTTGTTTCTTACACAAAATCATCTTTTATCTGGAGCTCAATCTGTGTATCAAACATATTTTTGAACATATAAACAGTCTACTATTTAGCCATTAAATATATCAAAATATTTTTGACTTCATTTTCCATCTTTTGTTTTATTGAATAACAATATAGCTATGGATGTAACATCTTTATGTTCAGAAAAAAACAGTTGGATGCATAAAGTTACTTTGCAAGAACTTCATTGACATCACTACATAGGCATTGGGGCCAGAGCAATCACTTTAATAGAAATTTTGCATCTAAACGTTTGTTACTAATGAGTTGTTTTTGTAGTCAATCCTTGTTACAGCATTAATAAGCGAAACAATGGAGCGTCTATTCTTGCATATAATTGACTGACCAGTGAGAGAATATTAAGTTGTCTTAAGCCATTCAGAAAGCCTGGATTAATTGTTTGACGAAGATGTCTGGAATACATGATTACAAAACAGGAAACTTGGAAGAGTTGATAAGGAAAACGTGATGAATCTTTAATGAAAGCAACATCATTTATATTACTTGTTATTTTCTGCCTTTTGCCAAGAAATAATAAAATATTATAAGTGTTAGCCTGTGTAGAGACTGCCATTAGCTGTGCTAGAATGTTATAATCTTTATTATCCCACAAAATTTCGTTGGAGCATACACTCACCTCTTTGTCCGTCCATGCTTCTGTGTCATTTTCTTCTCAAATTTCTCAGAGACTTCATAGTGTATAATAGGTCAAATATGGGCATAATACAGATTTTCTGGACTGTAGCTTAATCATTCATGTTAAAATAACTTTCCACAAATGTTCACCATGTGGAGGTGAACCTCAAATGTCAAGGATCTGTAAAGATCTGTTTGTTAGAAAATGTGATTTTAGAATAATTACAATACAAGTAGCTTTCTTGACAATGGGGCTCTACATGTTGCCAAAAGGCAACTTGTTCTCACAGTTATTGGATTTTGACATTCTTGTCTGGGATATTTTACCACAACTACTGGCCAGAATATAATGATAGTTATGGAAAGCATCATTACCAAAAGGAAGTATGCACAGTTTGTTCTATTTCAGTGATTTTTCTTGAAATTATGGGACTTTGACAATTGCTGAAATCAGTATATAATGCACATTCTTCTCGGGGCTGTTTCTCAATAATTACAATCCAAAAGTCAATGAAACTTATGGAAATCTTCATGAGTGTTTCTTGTCCGAGCCGTTCATCAGCAATTCGTATCAAGTCCATTCTCTGGAACTGCTTTATGAAATACTGCGACACTTGATGGACAGTTAAATAACCAAGATGAAATAATCGTGTTACAGTGATGTATTTTGTTGTTTTGGGGGTATGGTATGTTTGTGTTGTGCTCCAATTCAGTTGCAACAGCATTATAATTCATGCAGTTTCAGTGTTTTTAAGTTATTTAAATGCTTCTGCCCTTCTCATTGCATTTCCATTACTTGGCGAAGCATATTGGGGAGCATTCGTCAGTTTCACTAAAGTCATTGTGTTTATTCTGACATTATAAATGATTCCAAAATAGTTGATCATTGTATTGGTTGAAAAAGTGCCTTACCTTCTGCAAGATCTTGAAGATTATATTTGTGTATGTTGCTTACTTTAGCATCAAAACGTTTTTATGCATTTCTGGTAAATCTATGGTGGAAAAAGTCAACAACAACACGTGAACTCAGTCAATTCTATTTATCGCTCAACGTTTCTGCGTACGCCTTCATCAGGATGAAATGACAATTAAACAACAAACGTGACGTCATGCAATAATGTTACGTTATTTGGCGGAAAAGCGTATAGTAATAAGTATACATGTATAAATTAACAAAAAGTTCAAAACACACAAGACAGTTTTGTACTATACGAATATAAAATACAGATATTTCCTATAGCAATATAATATAAAAAACCAAACATATAAAAAAAAACGTAATAGTACTAAACATATTATTTTATTTTACATGCACTTTAAGCTGTAAACAGTATTTTGGAAATAAGGCCATCTGGAGCTAGTGTTTTTAACTTGTGTATCCAGAATGTTTCCTGCATAAGCTGTTAACGTTACTATTTAGCACATCAATGGCATAAATAAAAAATCAGCCAAACTGTGGTTGCCTTCATTAAAGTGACTAGCAACAAGAGTAGAGAATGCAGGATCAGTAAAATTGGATATATCAAATTTATGACTATTCATGCGTCTTGAAACGGGTTGCATAGTTTGTCCAACATACGTTTTACATGATATTAAATAGATAACATTTTTGTACCCCCACAAACAAAGTTTAGGGTGGTTAACATTTTTGTACCCCCACAAATAAAGTTTAGGGGGGTTATATAGGAATGAACTTGTCGGTCCGTCGGTCTGTTGGTTTTTTGGTTTCGGTTTTTTGGTTTCCCGATGATAACTCCAGAAGAACTTGACATATTCAAATAATTTTTGGTACAATTTTTGGTACATTTGTGCAGCATCATAAAATACAGGTCAAGTTCCACTTAGGTTACAGACCGCTAAATTTTGACAGAGTAAATTCCCTAAAATAATGGTTTCCAGACGATAACTAAAGAATGACTTGACATATTCAAATAAATTTCGGTTATTAAATTGGGGAATGTCGTTGGGTGTGCAGGCGGGCGGGGTGGTGGCGTCAACTTTTCGTTTCCGATTTCTAACTCTAGAATGGATTGAGCTATTGTAATGAAACTTCATACATATATACCTTATTGCGAAACCTCGCTTGGGATTACATATTGGGTGGGTGGGTCAAGGTCATTGTTACTAATATTCGAAAAACGGTTTCCGCTCAATAACTTGAGAACGCATCGAGATTTAATGAAACTTCATACATAGATACCTTATATCGAGACCTCGCTTGGGATTGCATATGGGGTGGGTGGGGTCAGGGTCACTGTTACTAAAAACAAAAACGGTTTTCGCTCAATAACTTGAGAACACATCGAGATATTTTAATCTCACACTGCACACCATTTAAAGTGGATTAATATTGTAAGTTTACTTGTTAACAACTATGTTTGTCCATGGTGCAAACAAACTGGTTTAGTGTCTCACTTGCCAGAGGTGTGAAATATTCGCCGAGCAGGTGTGAAAAGTCTCCGTGACAATCTGATTCGTAGTATAGCATAAACATGTCATTGCAAACGCTACGCTGGGACCACATTTGTTCGCAGTAACGCATCTTTCGTTCAATCGGGAATTCGTAGTATCAAATCTTTTTGGAGTTAAATATATAAGGAAAACGGACGGGACCGGCCGTCTTATTCGTAGTATCCCGTCATTTCGTAGTATCGCGGTTCGCAGTATCGCGTTTCGACTGTACATAGATACCTTATATCGAGACCTCACGTGGGATTGCATATGGGGTAGGTGGGGTCAAGGTCACCGTTACTAAAAATGGTGTTTGCTCAATAACTTGAGAATTCAGTTAGATATTTTAATGAAACATCATACGTATATACCTTTTATCGAGACCTCACTTGGGATTGCATATGGGGTGTATGGGATCAAGGTCAAGGTCATTGTTACTAAAAATAGAAAAACGTTTTTTTCCGCACAATAACTTAAGAATGCATTGACATATTTTAATGGAACTTCATACATATCTATCTTATATCGAGGCCTTGCTTGGGAATTCATATGGGATGGGTGGGGTCCAGGTCACCGTTACTAAAAATAGAAAAACGGTTTCCACTCAATAACTTTAGAATGCATCGAGATTTTAATGAAACTTCATACCTAGATACCTTAGATCTAGACCTTGCTTGGGATTGCATATGGGGTGGGTGGGGTCAGGGTCAAGGTCACAATTACTAAAAACTGAAAAATGGTTTGCTCAATAAATTTAGAACACATTGAGATATTTTAATGAAACTTAATATGTAGATACCTTACATTTAGACCTTGCTTGTGATTGCATATGGGGTGGGTGGGTCAAGGTCACCATTACTAAAAATAATCAGTTTCCGCTCAATACCTAGAGAACGAATTGAGATATTTTAATGAACATTTATATGTAGATACCTTATATATAGACCTCGCTTGCAATTGCATATGGGGTGGGTAAGGTCAAGGTCACAATTACTAAAAATAAAAAACGGTTTCCACTCAATAACTTGAGAACGAATTTAGATTTTTAATGAAACTTCATATGTAGATATTGAGACCTTGCTTTGGATTGCAAGATCAAGGTCACTAGTTCCTAGGCATAGGTGTATGACCTTCATCTTGCACCTAGAACTTTCTTTCATTATTGTGCTGACTTTCATGCATTTTGTTAAAAAAATTTGGTTCTCATGGAATGTCCACGTTTCTTGTTGGTAAACATGTGTAGCAACATAAAATACAGGTCAACATCAACTTTGGTTACAATCCACTAAATTTTTACTAAGTTATGGCCCCTTTTTGACTTAAAAGCCCTAAAATTATGGTGTCCTGACGATAACTCAACAATGACTTGACATATTCAAATAATTCTGGGTATACATGTGTAGCATCATAAAATATGTGTTAAGTTTTACTTCAGTTACAAACCACTTAATTTTGACAGAGGGGCAGAGCTGTCAACTTTTTGTTTGCGCTCTCTGACTTGAGTGGATAGGGTCAAGGTCACCATTACTAAAAATAGATAAAACGTTTCCACTCAATACCTAGAGAACGAATTGAGATATTTTAATGAAACTTCATATCTAGAAACCTTATATCTTATAAACCTCTCTTGTGATTGCATATGGAGTGTGTGGGATCAAGGTCACCTTGACTAAAAATAAAAAACGGTTTGCACTCAATTACTTAAGAACTTATTTAGATATTTAATGAAACTTCATATGTAAATACTTTTTATTGAGTCATCGCTTTGGATTGCTAGGTTAAGGTCACCATTTCCTAGCCATAGGTGTATGACCTTCACCTTGCACCCAGAACTTTCTGTCATTATTGTGCTGACTTCTGCATTTCGTTAGAAAAATTTGGTTTTTGTGGAATTTCCACATTTCTTGTTCAATTATGTTTGGTACCCAGGTGTAACATCATAAAATACAGATCAAGCTCAACTTCAGTTACAAACTACTAAATGTTGACAGAGTTATGGCTTCTATTGAAATTAAATTTTTCCAAATACACTGTTAAACATCCACAAATTAAAGCATTGTCACAAATTAAAGCATTGTCACAAATTAAAGCATTCTCTCTGTGTCTATTTCTTTCAAATGGATGCCATAGTTTTGTGACAAAGCCATATTATAGGGGTATATCCATCACTCATGTGACAATTCTAATTTAGACTGGCAGTTTGTATTGTGCTGAATGCAAATGTTTCTCCTGTTACGTTTTTGGACGTCTATAAGCCACAATTGGTTTAAATGTGTTTTGTACATATTTGACACCTTCAGTCTTTGATATGTTAAGAAGGTCCCAATATAGGTGGATAGTACCACCTATATTGGGCAATGACGGATAATATTCCACCGTTAAAGGCAATATACTTTTTTCTCCGTAACAGAGGGCTTCAGAGCTTCATTCTGTGACGACTGTGATACTTTATTAAAGGCATTGTCTATCACGGATTCCAGGTAGTTTCTGTATAAAAAAAAGTCATATTCTTGGTCAAGAGAGGAGTTGAACTTCTTATCATTAGATATTATTTTCCTATGGTGCTATATGTTGTTCCGTCTTTGCATTGTTTTTATTCAATGTTGACCAAACTTACAGTTTGCATATGACCATAAAAATTGATTGATAAAATTTGATTTCCAACAAATGCAATTTTTTGGTAAATCTATTAGCAAACATGAAAAAAATTGATATCATTCATTGAAATTCTGCATTCTCACTTCAGAGCACAAAATAAATGATAACCCCACCCACAACGCCCTCAAAAAGTGGTGCAACCAATTGGCATTCTGGATTTTTGTTTTTGCTCGATATCTTCTCAAGGCATGGAAGGATTTTAATATTACTTGATATTATTATTCCCCATGACCAGATAATATGTACATCTTCCATGTTTCATGCTGGTCTGTCAAAGGTCAAGCTCACTATTCAAAGTCAGATCAAAAATTGTATTTTTACTCCATTTACTCCAGGTTTTCAATATATCTTCAGATTATTATTCCCTATTTCCAGATGATGTGTTGCTTCATCATCTATGCTTGTCTGTCAAATTGTCACAATTAAAGGTCAAATATTTGTCAGGAGGATATTATCTGCCATCAGTGGATTTTCAAATTACTCAAAACTAATGATGGCCAACATGAGATGATATGCTATCCTCAAAAATCAGGCCTGCAGAATGACTTTTGCTTATCTGTTAAAGGTAATGGTCACAAATCAAGGTCAAATATTTGTCTTTTTTTTCGGACTTGGCAGTATTGTTAAATCACTTGGCGTCATGAGATTGTATGTAGCAGTCGCAAGAACCAGGCCCTTTGTTGGGAAGTCAATGTCACACTTAATGGTCAAATGTCAAATTTAATACTAGTGTCTGGGCAATATTTGCTACATTTAAACAGGTTTCTTCTATTAATCTGAACACTTTGGTCACAGTCTTGATAGGACAACTCCCAGCAAGAACAAGGTCACCCTTGGAGGTCAAATATGAGCATGAATATTTTGTCAGAAACATAATTTTGTCCAACAAAAAACCTTGTTAACCTTGGTGGGAACTATCATCATTATAAGATGGTTTGTCACTTGCAATGAGTAGGTTTTTGCTGAAAGGTCAATTTTCAAGGTCTAAATAGTTTTCCAGGGTATAAAAGGTACTCTCTTTTTTAGCTCACCTGAGCACATAGTGCTCATGGTGAGCTTTTGTGATCACCCGTTGTCCGTCGTGCGTGCGTATGTCCGTCGGTCCGTCGTCAACTTTTCATTCAAACAACGTCTCCTCCTAAACCACTTTGCAGATTTTCACCAAACTTCACAGGAATGATTATTGAGTGACCCTCTTTCAAAGTTGTTCAAATCGTTATGGTCCGTTGCATATGTAGTTCACCAGAGCTAAAAATAGATGTTAAGAGTGTAAATTTTAAAAATCTTGTTTTCTGAAACCAAAGATTGTTCAAATTATGCCCCTGGGGTCAAAACTTGCCACAACCCGGGCGTCAAATGATTTATATAAACTTAAATACCAAATGTCTTTAAAAATCTTTTTCTCTGAAACCACAAGTCCAGAGGTTTCATTTTAAGCTCACCTGAGCACAAAGTGAACATGGTGAGCTTTTATGATCGCTTGTTGTCTGTCTTCCGTGCATCTGTGTGTCCATGAGTCCGTCATCAACTTTTCATTCCAACAGCATCTGCTCCTAAAACACTTTGCAGATTTTCACCAAACTTCACAGGAATGATCATTGGGTGACCCTCTTTCAAAGTTGTTCAGTTGTTATGGTTGGCTGCATATGTAGGTCACCAGAGCTAAAAATAGATTTAAAACGTGTAAACTTTTAAAAATCTTCTTCTCTGAAACCAGAGAGCCCAGAGGTTTAATTTTTGGTATGTAACATCCTATAGTGGTCCTCGACTAAGATTGTTCAAATTATGTCCCTGGGGTTAAAACTGGCCACGCCACGGGGGTCAGATGGTTTATAATAGAATATATAGGAAAATGACTTATGTAGGTCACCAGAGCTAAAAATAGATTTAAAGAGTGTAAACTTTCAACATCTTCTCCTCTGAAACTGCAAGGCCCAGAGGTTTCATATTTGGTATATAACATCCTATAGTGGTCCCCTACAAAGATTGTTCAAATTATGCCCCTCGGGTCAGAACTGGCCATGTCCTGGGGGTCACATGGTTTATGTAGAATATAACTTTAAAATGACTTTAAAATCTTCTCCTCTGAAACTGCTAGGCCCAGAGGTTTCATATTTGGTATGCAACATCCTTTAGTGGTCCTTTACAAAGTTTGTTAAATTATGCCCCTGGGGTCAAAACGAGCCATGCCCCGGGGGTCGCATGGTTTATATAGACTAATAGCAAAATGACTTAAAAATTATTCTGCCCTGAAACTGCCAGGCCTAGAGGTTTCATATTTGGTATGTAACATCGTATAGTGGTCCTCTACAAAGATTGTTCAAATTATGCCCGTGTCAAATCTGGTCAAGCTCCGCGGGTCACATGTTTTATATATACTTAAATAGCAAAATGATTTAAACTTTTTCTCCTTAAACGGCAAGGCCCACAGCTTTCCTATATTTGGTACGTAACATTGCATAGTGGTCTTCTTTAAAGATTGTTCAAATTATGCCCCCCTGTGGTAAAATCTGGTGGCACCCCGAGGGGTCAGATGCTTTATAGAGACTTCAATAGCAGTTACTTAAAAAATCTTTACCTGAAACCGCATTGCCCAGAGGTTTGTTCAAGATTGTTCATATTATGCCCCTGGGATAAGAATAAGCCATGCCTCAGGGATGCAAATTCCAATTGGGTTACAAGGTCTCAGGTGAGCATCCTAGGGCTCTCTTGTTGGTTAAAGTTATCGCTTTTACATTAAATTACATAAGGATTGGAATTAGTATATTGTAACCATAACTCCATTAGTATTGAAAGGATTCAAATGAAACTTCATATACAGAGGACAATGAGAGGAAGTGCAGAGCACAAGGACCACAACTATTTCTTCAATATTTACAGAGTTATTGCCCTTTGTTTAATTTTCTTTTGTGGAGCATAGCTCCATTAGTATTGAAGGGATTCAAATGAAACTTCATATACTGACAGAGGACAATGAGAGGAAGTGCAGAGTACAAGGACCACAACTCTTTCTTAAATATTTACAGAGTTATTGCCCTTTGTTTAATTTTTTTGTGCGGATCATAACTCTATTAGTATTGAAGGGATTAAAATGAAACTTCATATAATGATAGAGGACAATGAGAGAAAGTGTTGAGCACAAGGACCACAACTCATTCTTTAATATTTATGGAATTATTGCCCTTTGTTTTATTTCCTGGTGTGAAGCATTAATTTTCTTGTGCTGAGCACAACTCCATTAGTATTGAAGGGATTCGGATGAAACTTCATATAATGCTTGAGGACAATGAGAGGAGGTGCAGAGCACATGGACCATAACTCTTACAGAGTTTAATTTTTAAAGTCAATATTTACAGAGTTGTTGCTCTGTGTTTCATTTTCTTGTGTGGAGCATGACTCCATTAGTTTTGAAGTGATTGAAATAAAACTTTATATAATGATAGAGGAAAACTTTTTCTACCATATTTACGGAGTAGTTTCCCTTTGTTTATATTTTGTGTGCAGAGCATAACTCCATTAGTATTGAAGTGATTTAAAATAAAACCACACATATTGATAGAGGATGTTGAGAGAAAGTGCAGAGTACAAGGACTATTACTCTTTCTGTAGGAATCGTCATTTCTGCCAACATGTAACTGACATTCTGTTGCCTTCATCTGACAAGATATGCTTCGGGGGTAATCTCACACCCTGTGACAAGCCTTGTTTTAACTTAGAATTTTCGCTTTAGGTAAAATTTCACAATAACTATAAGAGGTATTGACTTAAACTCAAAATACTTGATCACAGTTATGAACCATTTCTGGAAACAAGATGAGGTAACTATGTCAAGGATTTTGGTGGAGTTATTGCCCTTTTGTCAACTTAGAATTGTATCTTTAGGCCAAATTTTTCAATATCTATAAGAGGTATTGACTTGCGATTCAACACACTTCATCCCAGTGATGAACCGACTCTATTAAGAAAAGGCCACAATGTTTTTAAATACGAGAAGGTCGAGCGTCCATCTCCTGTAGGCTGTGCTCTTGTCTGTCTTTTTGTTCAAAATAAACTAAAGAAAATCACCGAATAACACGATAAACATCAAATGACGTCATGAAAATAAACAAATTGACATCAATATAATGCACGTGTTTGCTGTTTTCAACAAGGTGGAAATGCAGTTAAGTTTATCCCACTGGGTGTTATTTCGCCACTGCAGACGTAATGATGGGATATAAATCAGTTTGATATTTTTAAAAAAAGGTCAGGGGGTGGGGCAGTTTGACCATATATGGCTATGGGTGTCAGATGTGCATCATTATCATTCAACTTCAAAAATCATATGTACTCGTTATTCAGTTTTAAAAAGCCATTATGATGCCTTAAACTCAGCTGTGCGACCAAGGGCCATCTTGACCCTCTTGTTACTGTGTCTTATTTATTTCTCAGACATGAAAAATATTTGTAAATATATTGATAACTCTGCTTTCTTGGCGGTCTATGGGATAATTTTTTTAGATTAAAAAAACACCTGCACGTCTAGCAATGAAGTTTATCCAAATATGTTTTGTTTATTTGTCAAATCAATATCATTAGAATCATCTCAAGTTTTAACACTTCTTTATTGCATACAACACTCAGAGGACTATGCAATAAGGCTCACGTTCAGATGATGTTTTTGAAGCCACTCAAACTGTGGTATAAAATGTATATGTATTAACAAAATAAATAAGAAATGCTGATGGCTTCAAGTAACACTGTATCTATTGTTTTCCACATGAAAATTAACTGTAAATGATGTGATCCTGAGAATCCTTGGAAAATGCATATTTAAAAAAAACTGTCAACTAATTTTGCTGTGTAACCAGCTGTTTATTTGGGCACAGAATAGCGAAGTTTGTATGGCTCGGAAAATCATTTTAACAATATACAAGATGTCTTCAGGTCATCAACAAGTTCAAACGCAAGGGTTAGGTTTTTATTTTAATAAGATTGTGTGTCAGTTGTGTGTCAACAAAGGGATTCTGTTGGTCACGTCACTGTGTAAAAGTCACAGGTGAAGAAGGTCAGAGGAAAGCATTGACTTAATATTCTTGGGCACTGTCCTTTTAACACCAAACATGCATATAGAATTTATAATGCTAGGGTCAATCCCTGGAATGTTTAGAACAACTTATCAGTTTAAATATTGCTTATGCAAAAGTAAATATGATCAGCTTTTATTGAACCAATGAATAATACTAATTGGGACACATTTGCAATCAAATTTGCAAACTCCTATACCACAGTTCCTGCCATATTGTAGGAAAAGTAATGGATGGCATATAGGTTTACTAGAACTTTGCTGTACATCTTGCTCATTATGACATTTTTAGTATCAACTACATTCAAGCACCATTATTTCAAAGTCATCGGGACTGGCGAGAAAACTTTAAAATATCGATATTTCGGATTAAACGTTTTCAACATTTTATAGAAAAGAACATAACAGTCGCGTGGCATTTCGCTTTTTATCCACATTTGCTAAATAGAGTTCCACAAATAGTAAATAAAATATTTATAAAATCAAAATTATTATCAAGCACACCTGAATTAGTAAAAAGATATAAATGCAAGCCTTTAGTTATTTGGTGTACCTTTTTACATGGGTTTACGTTTTTTTCCACTCGTGGACAGCTAACAGATTTGAAAGTCTTGCGTTGGCAGGACAACAATAAGAAAGTAGTTTTAGTTACCCAGAATACCTTGCAAGAACTTACACAGATCTCACGTCACTTGCCTTAATGAGTGTTAATTGCGCTAATTGGCAAATATTGGCCGACATTTTGACATGCTCGGTCCGCAAATCTTTTCATCAAAGGTGTGAAAACATTAAGTCCCAGTTAAGACCTTGACTTCGAATTAACAATGGGCAAATAAGTGTGAAATATTCATTTGGGACCAAATTTTAGACTTCGAAATAACGATAATTCAGATTAAAATTGTTTGAATGAAACAAGTTTATTTTAGTTAAATATAGAAGGAATAAATTCGGGACCAGAAAAATACCTCAAAATAATGCTGACTTTGAATTAACAGAGTTGGAATTATATCGAGTTTTAAATGTACTTTGTCTTTCATTTTAAATATTGTATTTTCCATAAAACCATTCACCTATAATAACACAAATTTGAAATGCAATTGTTGTTTCACACACCTTGTTGTATCATGTCCATATTTGCTTGTTAATGTATTACTTTCAAAGTTGATGTTAAGATGAATTAAAAAAGAGTTTTGATGTTTCAGATCCATATCCACCGCCAGGTACAGTAACACTATATCCAGAAGACTGCTATTAGTAACATCCCAACCACTTGTATATCCATAATTACCAGTGTTTCTTTCTATATGTCCAACATACAAAACGTTATCAGAAATGTAATGGAAGCAGACTGCTAGTGCATAATGTGTTGTGCTTCATTAATTCTTCCGCAGTGGGTTTTTTGTATTATTTGAATATGCTTGTACAATGTTTTCCATAATTATATTCTTAAATATTTTAAACTTGTTACTATCAATTCTATTGTTTCCACATTTTGTTGCCTGGGTACCTTGGATCTTTGGGCTAAAATGCAAAAACAGAGAATGTGTTTATAATATTATGTCAATAAGTCGATTAACCAGAGACAATTATAATTATTAACAAAATCAATTTTCATTAATCTGAGGAACTTCATAGAGTATAAAAAAATAATTGTTGAAATCTTTGCGGATTAAGTCATTTCATGTATGGGAGCTTGCTTATCTTTACAAAATATGATAATAAAGCCTTCCATGTGCATGCAATTTCACTTATCTAAAATCTTAACAGGACGAAAACTTATTTTTGTAGCCCCAATATTATAATGAAAACAAACTTGCTATTCTAATAATCTGACTTCTGTATTTGAATGTAATGTTTTGATGTGATTAATTTATAATTGTAAACTTTCAATAAATAATAACATATGTTTAAAACAATTATAACATTGTTGATTTTTAAGTAACACACACGTCATGTTGTTATCTTCTATTGTGTATTATGTATGATGATGGCACCCATGTGTTTAAATTTCTAGTGCAGCTTAAAAGCTTTTATTAAATGAAACTACATAATAATGCAAGACTCTTAACTATATTATAAAGATTTATTGTGTTATTGCTTGTTGTTTTTAGCAGATGACAAAACAAATGAAAACAAATCAAATGAAAATGTATATGCTAGAAGGCATTTAGAAGAATACTCTTCTACAAGTTCATAACTCTGAGTTACTCTATGTGTGTAATTGCCATATTATTTTCTTGTATGTAGTATCATGTGCTAATGGTGTGTAAGAGAAGGCTTAAGAAATGTATCATTTTTTAACAATCTAGACCAGTTCTTCTAACGAATTGTATGGCAATTACCTTTTAACAGTGTGTATGGCAAGTGACTGAAACATCCAGATCAGTCAGTTTGTGCACAGAGTTATTGGCCCTTGTTGTTTTAGTTCACCTGAGCACAATGTGCTCATGGTGAGCTTTTGTGATCGCCTTTTGTCCGTTGTGAATCTTTCATCGTTCGTCGTCAACATTTACCTTGTGAACACTCTAGAGGCTACATTTGTTGCCCAATCTTCATGAAACTTGCTCAGAACATTTGCCCCAATGATATCTCAGACAAGTTCCAAAATTGGTCATGTGGCGTCAAAAACTAGGTCACTAGGTCATATGGAAGAAATAGCTTGTGAACACTCTAGAAGTCACATTTTTGGCCCAATCAACATAAAACTTGCTCAGAACATTTATTCTTATGATATATGGGCCAAGTGTAAAAATGGTTCCATTCCATTGACAAACATGGCCGCCAGGGGGCGGGGCAGTTTTCCTTATATGGCTATAGATAAAGCTGGTGAACACTCTAGAAGGCACATTTATTGCCCAATCAACATGAAACTTGCTCTGAACATTTGTTTTTATGATCTCTCGGCCGAGTTCAAAAATGGTACCGCGAAGGTGAAAAACATGGCCTCCAAGGGGCGGCGCAGTTTTCCTTATATGGCTATATTGAAAACTTTAAAAAGCTTGTGAACACTCTTAAGGCCACATTTATTGCCCACTCTCCATGAAAGTTGCCCATACCATTTTTTCTAATGATATCTAGGAAGAGTTCAAAAGTGGGTCATGTGGGGTCAAAAACTAGGTCACTAGGTCAAATTGAATAAAAGGCTTGTGAACACTCTTGATGTCATTTTTTTACCCAATCTTCTTGAAACTCGCTCAGAACATTTGTTTCAATAATGTCTTGAACAAGTTCGAAACTGGGTCACGTGGGGTCAAAAACGAGGTCACCAGGCCAAATTGAAGAAAAAGCTTGTGAACATTCTGGAGGCCAGATTTATAGTCCAATCATCAAGAAACTTGCTCAGAACATTTGTCCCAATGATATCTCAGGCAAGTTTAAAACTGGGTCATGTGGGGTCAAAAACTAGGTCACTAGGGCAAATGAAAGAAACAGCTTGTGAACACTTTAGAAGTCACATTTTTTGCACAATAATCGTAAAACTTGCTCAGAACATTTGTTACAATGATATCTCGGAAAAGTTTGAAACTAGCTCATGTCGGGTTAAAAACTAGGTCAGCAGGACAATTTGAAAAAAAAACTTGTGAATTCTCTAGATGCCACATTTATAGCCCAATCATCATGAAACTTGCTCAGAACATTTATCCAAATTATATCAGGGACATGTTCGAAACCAGGTCACATGGGGTCAAAAACTAGGTCACCGGTCCAAATTGAAAAAAAGAGATCTTGTGAACTCTCTAGATGCCACATTTTTAGCCGAATCTTCATGAAACTTGCTCAGAACAGTAGTTCCTTAGCTCCTAAGGTGAGCGACCTAGGGCCTTATGGCCCTTTTTTTATTTTTGTTGAGCTCAAGATCCTTGTTGGTGACTTCTTTTTTCAACCAGTCCTAAGAAAACTTGCAAATGCTATGTATAACAACAAATTCTTTTAATTACAATTATGGGTTAGATGATGAAGTCTGTAACACCAGAACTGTTGATCTTTATGGTCAGAACGTCAGAACATCCAATTACATTAATTTTTGAACGGGTGCAAGCTTTTGATAAATTTAAAGTAAAGGTATGCCAAGAAGTTGAAAACGAAGAACAGTTTAACGTTCATATGACAGAAAAATAGGTTGTTATGACACTGATTTTGTTTTACTAGTATTTTGTTATGCTCGGCCATAATTATTAAGGTTTTCAATTCAAGGCATCATGGACCTATTGTTAATTACTAATTTTAGGTACCAACTTACTTGGGTCTGGTGTGTGAACAATGCAGTCCCTGTGGGTCATTGTATCTGTGTGGGTGAACACTGTCTGGTATCACTGTGGAAAGAGGTGTCCACATTCACAGAAAGTATTCACTGAATGTATACTTCCAACAATTTGATTACACAGACATTTAGCACATTTTGATGCCCTGTCTTCAAAACATCTAATTGGCAATACCTCAAAGTAAAATTGTTTTGTAAGCATATCAATATTGACATAACAGAAAGTAACAAAAACAATCTAATACAATGATTTAAAACGATGTGCTTGTTTTTAAATTCATTCCAGAATGCATTGAAATAGCAAGAACATTTTGAAAATAATGCATAAAAAAAGACATATAATTTATTTACATTTGTTGATAAATATAGATTAAGTTTAGGTTTGAAGTTTTAAAAGCACTTATTAAAAAAAAAGTATATATAATTAGTTTGTGTGAAAATGTTAAAATATATAATCCATATAAGAAACTTATTAAAATATAAATATGTGTGTTGATTTAAGAAAATTACATACATATTGTTTAAGCTAACCGAAGCACAAAGTGCTCAATGGTAAGCTCTTGTGTATCGTCCATCTTGGTATATTTTGGACTCTTCCTCTGAAAGTGCTGACTGTAAGGTGACAAACTTGGCATGTAGGTTCCTTTTGTACTCCTTTATGAACTGTTTGCTATGGCAGCCAAATTGAAATCTTAAAAATTGTTCTTGTCAAAACCACTAGCTTGATTTTAATTTTAATAATAGCAATCATGAAAATGTTCCTTGTGTGACCCATTACTAAATTCCTTTGGGGTTTGATTCCTTAAAAACATGTCACCATGGGATGGTTAGTTTTTCTTCATCATATGGGTCTGTATGCAACTTTCTTCTTGTCTGAAATTACTTACTTCTGTTTAAAGTTTACCAAAAAGCATACTTTCTTGTTCCATTTAATTATGAGCTTAACCTTTGTAAGTACCAATATGTAAAACTGAATTATCTGTACAAAAAAGCAGGTCTTAAGTCGTTTTTTGCAGATGAGAAGTATTTTACTACATTTTTGAAAACTGAATTAATTTTAGAAACTGTTACTGGATTTTGATGTTTTCATCAAGCTAATTCATTTAAACAGTTCACACATTCTGTGGCAGGAAAACACTTGTTATTTTGAATATATATTTACATTTTTAGCTCACCTGAGCACAATGTTCTCGGTGAGCTAGTGGTATAGGGGATCTCTCCTGCGTCGTCCTTCGTATGTCCTCCGTGTGACGTCAACAGTTTGTTTTGTTGTGTATGACCATAAAATCTTGGACGGGATTGTTATTGGGCCAGATCAAACCAGTAACATTAGAGTTATTGCCCCTTTTTCATGCAAAAAAGTGAAAAAATGCCTTTTTCCAACATATAGACTTTATTTTCCATCCAATCTAAACCAAACTTAGTTTGTGTATGACCATCAGATCTCAGCAGATGCCAAAAAATGACTCAGATCGTGTTTCAAAGACTGGAGTTATTGCCCTTTTTTTATAGAAAATATACAAAAATGGACATTATTCAGGATAGAGACTTCTTTTTTCTATCCAATCTTCACCACTTGTGCACAGTTTGTCTTTGAACGTTAAGATAATAGGTGAAGTCGAATATAAGCATGTTTGGGCCAGAAACACCCTGCTCTTTGCACCATGAGATGACAGTTGAAGTTGAATATAAGCAAGATTGGACCAGAAACACCAGAGTTATTGCCCTTTGTTTTTGAAAACAATATGCAAAAATGGACATTATTCAGGAAAGAGACTTCATTTTTCATCCAATGTTCATCAATCTTGCACAGTTTGTCTATGACTATAAGACTACAGGTGAAGTTGAATAAAAACAAAGTCAGGCCAGAAACACCAGAGTTATTGCCCTTTGTTTGTGAAAAAATATAAACAGAAATGGACATTTTTTTCAGGATAGAGACTCATATGTTATCCAATGTTCACCAATCTTGCACAGTTTGTCTATGACCATTCAATTAAAGGTGAAGTCGAATATTAGCAAAATGGGACCAGAATCACCGGATTGATAGCCCTTTGTTTGTGAAAAAGGTATACAAAAATGGACATTATTTAGGATCGAGACTTCATTCTTTCATCCAGTCTTCACCACTTGCGCACAGTTTGTCTATGAATATTAAGGTAACAGGTGAAGTTGAATATAAGCATGTTTAGGCCAGAAACATCAGAGTTATTACACTTGTGTGTGGAAAAAATATCAACAAGTTATCAATGGTTGGCTTGCAGACACGATTTTTATGCCTCCACCATCAATGATGGAGGGGCATATAGAGTTTACCCTGTCAGTGGGTACGTAAGTATGTACGTACATATGTTCGGATTCTTGTCCGAACAATAACTTTGTCCAGCATAGGAGGATTTTCAAATAACTTGGCGGAAAAGTTAAGCATGATGAGACTTTGTGTTGCGTGCAGGAACCAGGTCCAAGGTCAAGGTCACATTTAAATGTCAAAGGTCAAATATTAAAATTTAAGCCATAGACCCTCTTCAGAGCATAATTTTGTCCAGTATGGAAGGAAGTTAAAAATAACATGGCACAAGTATTGAGCATGGTGAGATGGTGTGTTGCTCGCAAGAACCAGGTCCAAGGTCAAGGTCAAATATTTAAGTCATGGACCCAGTCCGGAGCATAATATTGTCCAGCACGAAAAGGAATTTCAAATAACTTGGCCCAAGTGTTGAACGTGGTGAGACGATGTGTCTTGCGCAAGAACCAGATTCCTAGGTCCAAGATCAAGGTCACACTTAAAGGTCAAAGGTCAGATGTGAGAATTTAAGCCATAGACCCAGTCCAGAGCATAATTTTGTCTTGCATGGAAGGAATTTCAAATAACTGGGCACAAGTGTTGAGCATGGTGAGATGGTGTAAAGCATGCAAGAACCAGGTTTAAGGTCAAGGTCACACTTAAAGGTCATAGGTCAAATATAAGATTTTTAGCTATAGACCCTGTCCTGAGCATAATTTTGACTAGCATTGGAAGGAATTTGAAATAACTTCGCACAAGTGTTTGGCATGGTGAGACAGTGTGTCGCGCGCAAGAACCAGATCTCTAGGTCCAAGGTCAAGGTCACACTTAAAGGTCAAAGGTCAAATATAAGAATTTAAAGCCATAGATCCTGTCTGGAGCATAATTTTGTCCAGGAGGGAAGGATTTTAAACTAACATGGCCGAAGTGTTGAGCAAGGTGAGTCACTGTGTTGTGCGCAAAACCCAGGTCCTTTCATATAATGTCAAGTTCACACTAAAAGGTCAAACATCAAATATAAGAATTTAAGCCATAGACCATGTCCAGAAGGGAAGGCTTTTCAAACAACTTCGGATAAGTGATTTTGCGGCGATGTCGCATGCAAGAACCAGTTTCCTTGGTCCAAGGTCAAGGTCACACTTTAAGGTCACGTATATGTATGTATGTTAAGATTCTTGTCCAGGCAATAACTCTGTCCAGAATTGAAGGATTTTGAAATAATTTGGCAGAAGTGATAACCATTATAAGACGATGTGTTGCCCACAAAAAGTAGGTCCAAGGTCACACTTGAAGGTCAAAAGTCAAGTATACGAATTAAGTCCATGGATTCTGTCTGTTGCATGATTTTGTCCAGCATGAAAATTTTTCAAATACTTGGCAGAAGTGCTAAGCATTATGAGACGACATGTGGCTTTCCAGAACCATGTCTTTAGCTGAAATGTCAAGGTCATTAATCATCGTGAAAGGTCAAATAATTTTCCAGTGCATAATATTGTCATGCATGCAGGGATTTCAGATAAATTGGCAGAAATGATCGCAATCGCTAGATGATGTGTTATATGCCAGAATCTGACTTGAAGTTAGTGAATTACCTCGCTTTATTCATGAGTGTGCAAAGCATAATTCAAAAAAAGATAAAAGGCATTTTGTTGATTTTGCACAGAATTATATAAGAGTAAGTGAAACATACAAGAACCTTAACTCATACTTGCCTAAAAGATTTAATTACTACCCTTAATTGATTTTTTGTGATGACTAAAACTATTTTGTGATACCTCAAATTACTTCACAGAATAAGAGGATACATTAGCTGAAAGTACAATATACAAGGACAATGCTCCTTTTGCAAAATAATGTGTATGCGATCAGACAAATTGGCACCTTGTAGAAATGGCTGCATAGGTGGTAGCATCTGTGTCTGCAGACACATTTCTAGTTTATTCAATGTTGACCAAACTTACACATTTTGTATATGACCATAACAGTTGATTGATAAAATTTGATTTCCAACAATTGCAAACCTTGCATGCTGTTATTTGTGCATGCAACATTGATGGCTTCAGAGCCTGCATTAACATCATTTATCATCATTGGACAGAAAATTATCAAAGAGAGAGCAAAACTTGACCCTATCGCACAGCCATTGCAATTATCGCATTGCAACTAGTTCTCCAAAACTGTCTGCGAAACAGACATCAAAATCTATTGTTCCGGCATTTTCCAGAATTGTCACTGACTATGAAAAATGGTCAGGTAAGAATATAGAGAAAATGATTTGAGAACCATTAGCAAAAACATTGCACATCCACTATACAACTCATACTTTATTAAGCCCATTGAACTAACCGATGTTTTAAATTAAATCGATCCTATCCCCCTTTGTGTATTGTTCAGATACCTTAATTTTCAAACCTATCTCAACATATGGTCCTCATCTGTACCAGTTCTCAGGTGAGCGCTTTGGGCCGTCATGGCCCTCTTGTTGTATTCTGTACACATGCAAACTATAATATTTGATACTGTGAATGATACTGTGAATTCATTTATTTTTGATGGCACAATATTTAGTGGATTTACCGAAAATGACAATTTTGTTGGCACTTAAAGGCACACACAAGGTGCTGCAAGTTAAGACAACCACCAATATTTGAACTAAGATTTAATCAACACATAAAACAAAACATTATGACCGAACACTAGTTTACATTTTCTTAAAATAAATGGAATTTGACTCGTTTTATTTCCACTTGATTGTTTACCTATCCCGCTGTCAAGTCTATGCCACCTTTTACGTAATCAGGATTAACGAGACCCTCCCGTGGATAATTGGGGGGCACATTCACAGTTTTACATCATTACCCCGTAAACGTTCTAGCCCATCAGTGAGCCCAGATTACGTAATTATGGTCAACAAGAGGTGTAATTAGAGTTGTAATAGCTGTTGTGCGAACAATTAAGCATGTCAATTAAAATCTTGGTTATTTTGGCAATTAGTGAAGTGCGAACATGCGGTTCAAATCGCACACTCCTACTTCACTTCCATTCTAGGTTTTGCAGTAAGCAGTCATACGTTTCCATAATACTAGCACTACATGCAAGAATAAATGAACGCTAACTTAGTCAACAGGAGACAAAAAATGTGTCTTACAAAGTGGTTGAAATCTGGGTCTTACAGTCTCGAACGGTTATTATGCGCTACGAAACTTATATACAAAAGTATAGATCTCAATGTTCTCTGCGTTAAAAAGTTCTTATTTGGCAATCAGTATGCCCACGCTTTCAATGCGGATGACGTGATGTTGTCAGCATATTTTTCGTGCGCTTTTATAGCAGAACAAATGTGCATTGTAATTGTAAGCGAGAGCGTGTTTCACACTGAGCATGTGGAGATGTTGAAGGATTACAACACGCGCTTACGACATCAAATCATATTTAGTGAGTAAGCGTTCTTTTGGAAATTTATTACTGTGACAACGTTATGCAGTGTTTTATAAAAGAAAGTGTATACAATTACCGTGCATTACTTTATTTACCAAATTTTTCGAAGAATTCGTTGTTTCCTTGACCCATGAAAATCCTCGAAAATTAGTGCCCCATGAATAATAGTGAATTCACAGTATCCGATTCTGTAGTTTACTCCATGACTTCCAGGATAAAGTTAACATTTCAAAAAGAAGATCCCATTTGAAATTGAAGTGACATAATACTAGACAATATCATTGTTACTCTTTTGTTGCATAGATTATTTATTATAAATAAGAGTTGATAGTTGTGTGCAGAAATGTCCATCCTGGACAGTGATGTATGAATTGGGTAAAGGATTTGTAAATGAGACTGCCATGGCCAGAACAAGCAAGAAAACACAAGTACTAATTGCTTGGTGTATTGGTATTTTATACAATAGAAATTGGGATATTTATTCATGTATCACTTATTTAAAGGTCCTACTTTGCCATAATATTTCTGGAATAATATCTTTTTCTTACCCTTCTGTTCCATCAAAAGTATTCGTTGTTTTGCCTTTTGTTTTGATCATGTTCAAGTAGAAAGTCTGTATCTATTCTTAGCAATAGTAGAGTACTTTTTAAGTCATTTAATGCTGTATATTGTCTATTTCAGCTCCTGATGTATGTGACTGGTATTGCGATGTTGCCAATTCCCTTATCTGCGTATATGGTGCCCTGATAATCATTGTATGCATCATATATATCCTGGCCATATGTGATGTAGTTGGTGAGTGTGATGTTTATTTAAGTACTAATATAACCAGTATTTAAAATTTATTTTATTTTAAAAATAACCTGCACATTTTACATCGGATTACCGGATTAAATTTTTAAAAATGTTTTTATCTCGCCTGAGCACGAAGTGTTCAAGGGTGAGCCATTGTGGTCAGTCACTGTCCAAGATTCGTAGCCAACAATTTACTTAAACAACTTTGTGGATTATAGCCAAAATAGGTAAGAATGTACCTGGGTTATATGGGCTAACCAAAAACAAATGGTATGTAAGAAAAAAAATTAAATAAAAGATTTGCCTTTGCCGGACCCAGAACCTACAACGATATCGTGATCAAAAATCTGTTTTACGTTCCATTCGGTTCTTCAGCCTTACAACGTTTACAGTGAATTTAAAACACAATGTAAGTGATAATCCTGTTTTCCAAAATATTAAGGACAATGTTACAAACTCTTCATAATTTCATCCATTTTAATTGATGATTTTAAGCTCAACTGGCCAAAGGCCAGTTAGCTTATGCCATGGCGGTTTGTCCGTCGTGCGTAAGTGCATGCGTAAACTTATCCTTTAAACGACATCTTCTCCGAAACTGGTATGCCAAACTTGATGAAACTTCACAGAAATGTTCTTTGGTTGTTCCTCTATCGAAGTTGCTCAATGGTTCTGGTCTGCTGCACAATATGGCCGCTAGAGCTATATATAGAACAATCATTGAACGGCATCTCTTCTTAAACCCCTGAGTGGATTTTCAAATAATTTCAGAGTGCAGAGTACAAGGACCATAACTCTTTCTTCAATATTTATGGAGTTATTGCCCTTTTTTATTGTTTGTGCAGAGCGTAACTCCATTAGTATTGAAGGGATTTTAAATACAACCACACATATTGATAGAGGATGTTGAGAGGAAGTGCAGACTACATGTACAAGGCCCATGACTCATTTGTTCTATATTTACGGAGATATTGCCCTTTAGTTCACTTTCTTGTGCAGTGCATAACTCCATCAGTATTGAAGAGACTTAAAATAAAACCAAATGGATAGAGGACTTTGAGAGGAAGTGCAGAGCACAAGGACCATAACTCTATTTGTAGGAAGCGTTATTTTTGCCAACATGTAACTGACATTATGTTGCCTTTCTCTGACAAGCATAAATTATGCTTCGTGGGCATACGTCACATCCTGTGACAAGCCTTGTTCCTTATATGTGGCAGGGAACACAAAATTGAGCCTTATGGTAAAAGTTTCACACTTTGTTTTTCACATTTTATTATTGTACAAACTTTCCTGAATGTTTGCCTGAAAATTCTTGTTTAATTCCAGAGATATGGTTATTTTTGTATATGTGGTATATAATTTAAACACGACGTCATTCTGACGTTAACATGACAAAATGACATTAACATGACGTTACAGTATTGATAATAATCCTGTTTGTAGGAAATGATTGTTTGGTTGTGTGTATGTAAACAATTTGCTCTCTTGGTGTCCAACCAAATGTTTGCTTTCGTTTATAAATAATTTCATCCAAACAAAGATATAATGTTAGTTTTCATCATCACATTTATTACATTTAATAGATGCATCGGTTAGCAGGATTTAGAATAACAAATGATGGCAAACATATAAATTTAATGATCACTAGCAAATGAGATTACAACATTCTATCTTAAAACAATATATCCAATCCTATCATGAGACAACAGATGTGTGAATAGATAATATTTGAACAGAATACTGTAAATAATAATAATGATATTATTATATTTAACGACTAGATCATGGAATATTTCATCACCAATATGAGATACTGATAACAGTAGTTATCGACCTATCGTTGCTCATTAATTTCTTGCAATAAACAATAAAATTGCAACTTCGAACAATAATATGTGACCTATAAAATATTATATTATTATAACAGTATAAACTGTTTGTGTTCATCTACAATATATATTTATAATGTACCAGTTTTGTAATGTTCATTTAATAATGTTCTTTTACCACTTAAAATTGTATACTGTTATAATTACACTGCTGTATTGTGGGCCGGTGGCCTTAAATTGCCGAATAAATATTGTATTGTATTGTATTGTGCTGCAAAAATGGGTCCTATGAATAAAAAATCGCATTTTTAGTTTTTTACATTTTCATTTAGTACTATCATTAAAAAATTATGCTTCTATCATTTTTATTTTTTGAGATATTGCCAAAAACGTTATACCACCGTATAATACAAAATGTGCAAAAATAAGAACAAAAAAGTACACTTTATATTACTTATATTGATATACAAACAATACACAATCACAACACTATTATCAAAGACTATACTACAGTTGTACAAAATAAATAATTATTTTTTATTTTGTCCTCACATTGTTACAAAAAATGTTTCAAAACACAGTTTCCATGGTAACTACATTAGAAAACTAGTTATTTAGATTAAAAACTGAGTGCACATTACCAATTTCAATAATTTTACCAAAATCTTTGTGAACTAATTGTATTTGCATATTAGTATCTTATTTAGAAGTTATAAAAGTACATTTTTTGTGATAATTGCACTGCTATGAAATATCTTTACAAACCTGTTGGAATCAATTTATATGTATGTAGGTTTAAGAATAATAATCTGTGTTACTTATATGATATCCATAATATTTGTTTCTATCGGCCAATATACTTCTTTTAAATACGCACACTACAGCTGATGCATAAAAGATTCATTTCATTGAAAGCACACATTGTTGAAGACAGTAACTGTCTCCATAGCAACAGCATTTTAGATGCTAATGGGGCAGTATAACAAACAAACATGCAATAATGATTTAAGTAATGCATGTCACATGTGTTTGTAAAAACAACCTTTATAGTTTTAGCATCCACACTAGTATCGTTTAATTGAATATTAAACACATGAACAAAATTAACAATATAATTGTGTGTTACTGGCATCCTTAAACGGTAGGTTAAAAAATCAAACCAAAAGTTACTAGTATCATTTATTCAAACTTGACAACACTAGAACAATTACACATAACATAATACTTAAACATAATAGTTTGTAACAAAAAAAGAAACATAATTCTTCATCTTTACAAAAACAACTAAAACTTATCCAGTTTTAAAATACTTAGGTTTTGTCCAAATAAACACAAGATACATGTAATAGAGTATAATAAGATACTGGTAAATGTTCTGGGCCAGTATTCAAACATTTCCTAAGGGAAATCTTAAATATAACTTATGTGTTATACATGTGTTAATTATTTCTGTTTACAAAATCGTAAAATACTAAACACCTAAGTAATTTTTACTAGTTTAAAACATTTAAATATAAAAAGACCTCTTCATGAAACCTCCATAGACTTACAGAATTTTGTGATTTAAAAAAACTTCCCCTATAGAGCTTTTTAGAGATTTTGTTAAGTTTAACAGTTATGGCAAAACACTCTTTTTTTTTTCCAGTTATGATCAAACATTATTAAATGTGTACACATTAAAACAAACATTCAACACATTCATGTTTGTCTGTGATGATCCCATTTAGGAACTAGAGGTAATTGGCAGGTTAGCAAAAGT
Organism: Congeria kusceri; assembly: GCA_027627225.1. NCBI lineage: Eukaryota > Metazoa > Mollusca > Bivalvia > Myida > Dreissenidae > Congeria > Congeria kusceri. The sequence goes on along the minus strand of CM051030.1, from coordinate 28,623,026 downwards.
TGTAGGACAAAACTGTCAGATTTCATCATCGAGATACCATTGTCTTTCTGAAGACAAATGGTGAAACCTGGTCCAAATATTTGGTTCGCCATTGCATCAGACTGAAGGTTGACACCTGGCCTCCCCACATTTTACTTTTATCTGGGGACCATCAGCAAGCTTTCAACAGGAGGTGCATCTACATTCTACGGAAGAAACCAGATGTGGCATATTATGGTTATAGAGGCACGAGTTCTTGACTGTTGTGGCTGTGTCCTGTATAAATAGTACAGTACAAGTACTGGTATTCTTTTGTAAACAATAATCATGATTTTTTGTAATTGTAGGTCATAAATTAAAACTTAATATAATATAATTTAATGTAATTCATTAACTATCAAGTCCTTAATAGATGTGTTTTTTAATTAAAATGTACTTATAGTAGGGATTTCTTATGGCATTCATCATCAGATTAATCTCTCAAAAGCTCAGTATGGTTTCTGTAATTTGGTGACATGATCATCTCATATCATGAGGAATAATACTCGGTTCATAGTTCATAATACCTGTATGGTTACAGCATCTATATGTCGCTATTTGTTTTCCCACAGCCAAAAATGCCAGTCACTTGATAACTTGGTGCGACCTGCCAGCATCAAGGAGTATTCGATCTCCTAGTGTGTTCCTTCAAAATATAAATTTAAGATATCAATTTTAAGATTGAGTATCCAACAAATGAAGATATTCTGTTAAATACATTAGGCTTTGGGACTGTTTTTCGGCGTAGCTGTCTAAGATCACTTTTGACCTAGATTTCTTGCTATAATTATGCAGCGGGGAAATTGAATGCCAATAGAATTGGGCAAATCTTCTCATTTTAGGGAGTGCAAACTTCAAGCAATGGTGTAACGTATACCAATAACTGTTTCATACTTTTGGGGATTAAAAATTTACATAATTGTTTACATAAGCGGTTTAAATGAAGTTATAAACATATCCTCGACATATATTCTAGAACTGAGGCTAATAATGAACGTATTTTCTCATTGTATGCCATAAACATAATGCTATTCATTAACGTAACGAAGTAACTATTTTGTTTAGCCTACATTTATATAAGCATTACGCTCTATAAATAGCAATTGTGCAATGTTCCCATTCATAAAGCTCACTCACACAGTTGCCGTTCCATGTAGCCCATTGATTCTAGCGAGTTCATCGCATTCCAGAGAAAGTAGTGTCATTCTAAAAATAGCACGCGTAGCTAGCAACCGTTGTAAAGCTGTGTTAATATACTTGTACATGCATCAATAATAGCGTTCAGAGAATCATTAACCTGAAAAGTTCAATAAATGGGGAGTTGATATTATAAACGTACTGTTAATTTGAATTAAAATTGTGGTTACGATTTATTAACGATTATTTATAATTGCATCTTTCTATCAACTTAACCAGTAGATGTTATTTAAGCTATAAAAAGATGCTACATTTTCTGTAGATAAAATGTTATTAAAGAAGATTCGGAATACGTCAAATTGTTATTCGCGTAGCATGAATACTCAATTTGCAATACGAATTGTACACATGAACCCTTGATATATCACATTTGTACTGATTTAATTTAAAATCGTCATAGTCTAATGAATTTTTATGTTTGCGTTATCAAAAATAAAGTCTTAACATTCCAAAAGACGCTGAATGTTCCCCGACTATTGCTTTTTATTGGGATACACAGTATAAATGCTTATTTGACTTCAAATCGTAATTATATTAGATAACTAAAATGAATGGTGTATTACCGGTACTATAAATACATATTTGGACTCGTCTGATACATAATAATTTTAAATCATTCCCGAAATTATTTTCTTACATTGAAAATTTGTTAAATTGGCTTTACAAATTCAGATAACAATTATGTTAACCTAAATTATTTTGTTTATTTATATATCACTGGTGGAAACATGGAGCTGTATGATTGGTTTATTCACGGCATAGATATTAATTATAATTTTATTTAATTTTTAAATTAATAAATTTATCTCAAATTAACTTTTGGATCCGAGTAGTTTTCTTATAGTGTCCGAAAAATCTAGGGTCCAATAAGTCTGTTAATATTGGTGGGGACCAAAAAATCTGGGGTCTGAGAAGTCACGTAACCGATCATCTTGGCCGTCTGTTTAGGTAATTTTTAAATGACATCTCAAAATTAATTTCAACGCCAATTGTCTTTTTTAAAGACATTTCTTGTTTAAACAATGTGGAAACTGTGCCCATTTTTGCACATTAAATTAAATCAATCCAGTGTCAAAGAAAATAACATGTGAATGGTATATGACTTATGTATAACTATAAGCATTTTAAGGCACACTACTTACCAGTCAATTTCCTCCACACAGCATAGACCAGGACGGTATTATGTTTATTCTGTCCATCACAGTTGTCGAAGTGGAATTTAGCATACCTCTCACCAAGATTATAATATTTCATGTAATGGCGGAGGAAGCTTATAACTGGGTGGGCCCCTTTTCCTGGCGCCAAGCCTTCATATGCAAGATAAAACACTTGCTTCTAAAAACAAATATAGTTTCTGATGTTGGATCACAGGCACCTTCTTTCTGGTGGATTCAGTCAACCTAACAGTTTTCTGAACATAACAATAACCTAATTTTGTACAACTTCCACCAGAAGTTTTGACAAATATATTTGATGACAAAATTGCAACAAAACAAAATATTAACAAGTTCAATTTTATTTTTAACAAAGTTTCTGTGCTCATGTTATGATTAAATACTATTTCAAGTAGTAAAAACTCCTGCAGACATGTGTATTGTCAGATATTTTGGTTGGTTAAATGACCTTACAGTTACAAAGCAATGAGGCGGGTCAATCTGGCCATGCCTTAAATTCATACAATGCTCTTAAAAAACAATCGGCCTATTATATAAGAAACAGTGCAACTGTCTGGGCTTCTTAGGGTACCTGCTATGAGCCAGCCGATCAGAATTCACAAACCATAAGAAACGTGTAGAAGAATACAACTTGCTTTTTTAAGTTTGTTTATGCAGTAAACTTTCTTTACCAATTGTTATTGTTAAAAATACTAATAAGTAGAAATGTTTATTGGTTTCAATGACAAAAATTTACTTATGCAAAAACTAAATTTTTAAGTGCGATCAATGCGCAGGCATGAGTTCAACATAAAAGATGGACAAACCACAAGTCTTTATGAAAAAAATGCAAAACACATTAATAATGTCTGAAGACTTTCATTAACATTTAATGGCATAATTATGTTCGCATTTTAGAAATAAAAAGTAAAAGCCTTTGCAAAATTTCCTTATCAAAACTAGTAAACTTATAATATGTATATTAGTTTTTAAAGTTATTTTATTAAAAAAAATTTACAATTTGAAATTGCCGCCACTTGAATATATTGTCTGACAAAATTACTTCCGGGTCAAACTCTGCTGATAATTTTTAGAAGGAAAAGGCAAATAAGTTGATAGATAAACAATGACAACAACAGAAAATGCCATACGTACCTGCTGAAATTGGTTTCCACATAAAAAGTCCAACAATACAGCTTTTATGTTAAAATTAACAGAAAAAACAAGGACATTTCCGATATCAAAACGACATTGTTTACACGAAATGACGACTAGGGACACCTTCCGCTCGGAGGAAATTACCCTAATAAACTGGTTACAAAACAGTAACTTTTATTGATTTCAAAATATTTAAGGGTTAAAGAGATTAACTTTGTTACTCATGAGATTTTCTATCGAAATTACTGCATATTAATGACATATGTGCTTAATTAAACAAGGAAATAATTGGAGAAAATCGTGTAGAAATTTTAATATTTTTTCTCGATAACGTCGTTACCGCCACAGGACTCATTTTTGCTGACTGCGTCACATATAATAAACTTTTGAAGTTTAACTGGCCATTAATTTCATTATTAGTAGCAAAGTGTACAAGACATATATACATGTATGACACAATAATACCGCAATAATAACGTTTTGTACATTCATCTGGTATAAATTGGCATTTTAAAAATGAAAAGAATGTTTTGAACAAAACTTGTTTATCCTTCACTGTACTAATGCTTTTAAACCACAAAAGGGGATTTAGAAAACATAATAATTATTCAAGGCATTTTGATACATTCGATGCACAAGGCTCTGTACAAAAACCTTTGCAATATAAATGCACCACACTCTTCACCAGGTGGTTATGTAAACTAGGTTACTAGTTAACAAATGATACCACAGTGCTATGCACTTATAAATATTTTCCCCCAGTGGGGGAGCGGCGGGCTTATATGGGACTTGAGACTGAAAGCAATTCCCAGTAGGCGGGAATTTGACACGCCGAATGATTCTGGGTCCATGGAAATATACTTTGTTCGGATTTTAGATCCTGGTTATATTGGCCCTTGGACCAGTTGATACACCAATTAAGCATCCCCCAGTGAGGGGATTTAGACAAAAATGCTTGGCTCTAGGGTGGGGAATTAGACCTCCCAAAGTACAATAAGTCTAATTCCCCTGGGTTTGCCCGCTGCTCCCCCCCCCCCCGGGGGAAAATATTGATAGGTGTACTTTGACTGCACAAAATCTATGTTAAGTTGCATATGATTGAATAAGTTGCATATGATTGAATATAGTGGATAAGTCCATAATCTGAATTACAATTTCAAAAATTACGCCAGATAATGGCATTTTGTTTTAGCAAATTTACTTTAACAACAGAGGAATAAAAAAATTCCTTATATGGAACAATACCTGGCTCTTCTGATATAATGAAGAAACTGTGATATCTAGAAACAAAAATCAATGACCTGAAAAAACTGTTCAAAGTAACATTTCCATTTAAAAAATAAAACTGGTCTTTCTGCTTCCGAGACAGGCTGTGGAATATTTTGTCCATTCCAAGATGACAATAACACTGGATCAGCCACATCTGGAATGGTCTTGGCATCAGAATCAAGCCACTTCACCTTCTGTATACCAAAATGCCAATCTCTTGCAAATTTGGAATCTCCATCAACCAGCAGGTTCATTGAGAATGTCTGACGGAGCCCAAAAAAAAAATATATCAACTAGGTTAATGATTCACCATTTTGCAAACAAACTAGTCGTTGTTTTATATTATACATATTTATACACTACTAAAGTAACTGTCTAAGTTTTAAACAGTAATAGCGTGACAGTATATTATTAAAAATACATAGCTATTTACTTATTATTAATGTTTAAATTTTACTTCAATAACACCAAGAGGTATGTAATTTGTGTCAGCCATTACAATGATTTTAGTTTGTGAAAAAAACAGCAATTGTCCATGTTTCCTATGAATATTAGTTGCATAAAAACTGTGTTTAAAAGTAACTGTGCAAAATATGGAAATTTTCAAACCATATCATTATTTGCCTGTGCATGTTATCCATAATTATTGTAGTTATTGTGAACCATGGAAACCACTGTTTCAGCCCCTTTCCCCATGCATACTGCTTCATCTGTCAGATAGAACACCTGTTCACCAGGAAAATACAGACAAAAAAGATGATTTACTATCATACTATATCAGCTGAAATGTTAGCATATCTTGTTACATGCTGGGCCAGTATTGAGCTACTTTTTCATGACTTGTCATCTTGTTGCATTGTTCTTTATACATTATTGATTAAAACTTTCAAAAAACGAAACTGCACGGCTGCCCATTGTAGTGATTTGTGCAACTACATGTATCATTTTAAATTTTTATGCCCCCAGCATCTTGATGCGGGCGGCATAGTGATCGTCCTGTCCGTCCTTCTGTCCGTGACAAGGTTCAGTAGAATTTATCGTTTCGTCTAGCACCAACACCGCTTACTACAACACTTTGATACTTACACAGTTGTTGCTTATGACCATTCCCTATCCACCCATATCACCCAACCTCACCTTGACCTTGACTTAATTTGTACTTAGAATAATTCAAAAGTGCCATTTCTTGGTTAACTAGATTTTACCGTTTCGTCTAGCACCAACACCGCTTACTACAACACTTGGATATTTACACAATTGTTACTTATGACCATTCCCAATTCACCCATATCACCCAACCTCACTTTGACCTTGACCTAATTTGGACTAAGAAATGGGATACCCAGCACCAACTGGGGGCATGTGTGTTTATCAAACACAAAGTCTTGTTCAGTGTGCTTATTTTTCTAAAACAATCCACTTTACTTAAAGGGCTATATCGCCTTAGAACTACAATAACATTTGCAAAAATAAAGTTCATTTTCATATAATTATTAGGTAAGCATTGTTAAAGTAAATTGCCTTATGTCTAAACAGTTGACAAATACATGCAATTTAAATATATAAACAGTGGTCATTGGTGACACTTTCGATATGAATAATATGTACATGAAGTACCATTATGTGCATGCGTAACATTGATAAATGTAGTATAACCGGTACTATATCAAAGTTTTCATTGAAATGTGTGATTTTGTAAGCATGAGTTATAATCCATCTGGAACCACATATCCAAATAAAAATATTTAACTTTGCATATATTTTGTCTTAATGATTCCATGAATACATTACTGATTTGACACCAACCTAATAGTGCAGGACAACAACCAATTTCTGTTTAAACCATACAATGATACATGTATGATGTACCTTTGGAATTTGCAGAGAAAATGCTATATTTTGTTACAGTTCATTTAATTCAAACCACAATATTTGATATTTTACGTGTGACCATGTCTGACAATATATGCACAATATATACACATGAATCAAGAAACTTTGTGATTTTAGATATATGTTTATGGCAAGTAACATTGACATGCCCCTTTAATGATTCTGGCAAAATTTCATTAATATCATCTACATCTTCAGATTCATTATACAAAGTATTGTCATTGTCAGAGGAAAAAGATTTCTATAAATTTCATATATCAACTGATTGTTAACATTAGGCAAAGAGGGGCTGATATTCTCAAAAGTTCTCTTTCATCAGAAATAATGACAGCAGGATTAAAAATTTTCTCATTTTTGTAAAGCTGGTCAACTAAATGAAGTTGTTCTAAAAATTGTTCGATTTGGTTTTAAAATAGATCATTTGGAATAATATTTGATTCGCTTAAAGGACTCATTTTATATTAGTGCATTTTTACACTTGTGTCACTATTTTCAGTTGCTATAAACAAAACAGTTGGTTCCGCATCACGACAGTTAACTTCTGGGTCAATATTTTGTGTACAAACTACACTGTTTATTGATTAATTTTTGTGAATAATTGCATAAAATTAAAAGAAATGTACATACCTTTACAGAAAATACTCTAGACTGCTGGTAGTTTTCTCGCACTGTCTGTGAAATGACGGAAGTACCATAAGGGTCAAAGTTGCGTTCCAGGCCACATATGACTATTTTGAAAACTGGTTCTCTACCAAAGTTGCTCAAAGGCTCCATTGAAAAACCTGGCGGCCAGGGGACAGGGCCATTTTTCCTTAAATTACTAATAGTATATTGAAAACTTTGAAAATCTTCTTGTCAGAAACCACTGGTTGGATTTCGAAATAATGTTACAGGAATGTTCCTTGGGGTAGTCCTCTACCAAAGTTTCTAAAGTCGTTCCTTAGGTAGTTCTCTACACAAATTCTTTGAATTATTTTGATTTGTTGAAAACTCATGGCCTCCAGAGATCGAGGCCTACACCATATTAATTATGGGTTGGACCTCTGGTCCGGTGTTCCCATTCTAGATTTGAGCTCACTGAATTTTCCGTTTTTCCTTATTAAGCATATCAGGATTTTTAGCTCACCTGAGCACAACGTGCTCATGGTGAGCTTTTGTGATCGCCCGTTGTCCGTCATGCGTGCGTGTGTGCGTGCGTGCGTTGTCAACTTTAAATTTAAACAACATCTCCTCTTAAACCACTTGGCAGATTTACACCAAACTTCACAGGAATGATCATTAGGTGACCCTGTTTCAAAGTTGTTCAAATCGTTACAGTCCACTGCTTATGTAGCTTACCAGAGCTAAAAATAGATTTAAAAAAGTGTAAACTTAAAAATATTCTCTGAAACCGGAGGGCCCAGAGGTTTCATATTTGGTATGTAACATCCTATAGTGGTCCTCTACAAAGATTGGTCAAACTATGCCCCTGGGGTCAAAACGGGCCACGCCCCAGGGGTCACATAGTTAATATAGAATATATAGCAAAATGACTTTAAAAATCTTCTCCTCTGAAACCACAAGGCCCAGAGGTTTCATATTTGGTATGTAACATCCTATAGTAGTCCTCTACAAAGTTTGTTTAAATTATGCCCCTGGGATCAAAACTGGCCACGCCCCGGGGGTCACATGGTTTATTCAGAATATATAGCAAAATGACTTCAAAAATCTTCTCCTTTAAAACCACAAGGCCCAGAGGTTTCATATTTGGTATGTAACATCCTATAGTGGTCCTCTACAAAGATTGTTCAAATGATGCCCCTTTGGTCAAAACTGGCCACGCCCCGAGGGTCACATGATTTATATAGACTGAAATAGCAAAATGTCTTTAAAATCTTCGCCTCAGAAAACGCAAGGCCCAGAGGTTTCTTATTTGGTATGTAACATCATAAAGTAGTCCTCTACAAAGATTATTCAAATGATGCCCCTTGGGTCAAATCTGGCCACGCCCCGAGGGTCACTTGATTTATATAGACTTTAATAGCAACAAGTCTTTAAAAATCTTCTCCTCTGAAACAGCAAGGCCCAGAGGTTTCGTATTTGGTACGGAACATCCTCAAGTGGTCCTCTACAGAGATTGTTCAAATTATGCCCCATGGGTCAAAACTGACCGCACCCCAGGGGTCAAATGGTTTATATAGACTTAAATAGCAAAATTATTTTAAAATTCTTCTCTTCTGAAACTGCAAGGCCTAGAGGTTTCATATTTGGTATGTAACATTCGTGCTGTGGTCCTCTACAAATATTTTTAAAATTATGCCACTGGGGTCAAATCTGTTCAGGCCCCGTAAGCATATTCATCTGCATCGGGGCTTGTGCACCTTGAAATTTTGGTGAAGTTTTTTCCGACATCAGCGGAGTTATGGCCCTTTTTTTTAGAAAAAAAAGACATTTTGGGACTAGTGTTGTGCGTAACTCTAAAAGTATTACTGCTAGAGTGATGAAACTTTATTAACATATAAATCAGCATGTGAACTTGTACACTTGGGTATTTTGGTGCATTTTTTCCAAGATCATTTGAGTTATGGCCCTTTTTAGCTTACCTGAGCACAAGATGCTCATGGTGAGCTTTTGTGATCGCCTTTTGTCCATTGTGCGTCTTGCGTCGTCAACATTTACCTGGAGAACACTCTAGAGACCACATTTATTGGCCAATCTTCATGAAACTTGGTCAGAACATTTGTTCCCATTAATATCTCAGCCGAATTCGAAACTGGGTCATGTGGGGTGAAAAACTAGGTCACTAGGTCAAATTGAAGAAATTGCTTGTGAATACTCTAAGTCACATTTTTTGCCCAATCAACATAAAACTTGCTCAGAACATTTTTTTTTATGATATTCCGGCTGAGTTCGAAAATGGTTCCGCTCCATGGAAAAACATGGCCGCCAGGGGGCGTGGCAGTTTTCCTTGTATGGCTATAGAAAAAGCTTGTGAACAGTCTAGAAGTCACATTTTTTGCCCAATCAACATGAAACTTGCTCAGGACCTTTGTTCTGATGATATCTCGGCCGAGTTTAAAAATGGTTCCGATCTGGTGAAAAACATGGCCACCGGGGGGGGGGCAGTTTTCTTTATATGGCTTTAGGAAAAGCTTGTGAACACTCTAGAAGTCACATTTTTTGCCCAATCTTCATGAAACTTGGTCAGAACATTTGTCCCAATGATATCTTGGCCGAGTTCGAATCTGGGTCATGTGGGGTGAAAAACTAGGTCACTAGGTCAAATTGAAGACATAGCTTATGAACACTCTAAAAGTCACTTTTTTTCCCAATCTTCATAAAACTTGGTCAGGACATTTGTCCCAATGATATCTCAGCCGAGTTTGAATATGGGTCATGTGGGGTGAAAAACTAGGTCACTAAGTCAAATTGAAGAAAAAGCTTCACTTTCAATATGTACTTCAAAAGGAGTAGGTTTTTTTAAGGGCCGATTTTGGCCTCATTTTGAAAATTAACGAAATTTGTATCACTGAGTTGGCTATTTTTTCAAATTTTAGACTGTAATATTTTTAAAACCTTACAACCACACATATGTTTACGCTACAACGTCAATCATGACTACTGTATAAGTTTCTGAAGTAATTTTATAAGCGTTCTGACGTAATTTTACATTACTTTTGGAGTTGACGGCGTGCCGTTGATGCTTACTACTCAACTAATTACAAACACACGTCCAACAAATTCAACTTATGTTTAGAGATACAGATTATAAAAATGTAGTGCATGTAAAATAAGAATTTTGTGTTGTTGCATGTTGAAAAGTCAATGATTTGCAATATTTCATGGAAAATTCAGCCTTTTCCGACAATCCCACATTTTAGAAAAAAAAAATATATTTTTTTTACAACTCTGATCATTCTAAAGAAGGCAAGAATATAATATTTAATAAAATGTTTGTTGAACTCTTACATACCGAAATTTTAACATGCGTACGTCACATTCAAGAAAAGAACAACACATGACGCAGTATCATACTTAAAAGTGGGCGTAGCGAGTGGGTCGAGTTTTTGATAGTATGATTTTTAAAGTTAGATTAAACTGTTAATCTAGTTTATGAAGTGTTTCAAACTGAATTATTCTGGTCTTAATTTTAAAGAAGACATTGTTCTTAAACCCTACTACACGACCAGACCTTCGTATAGTATATTTTATTTACTACGAGTAAGCAAAGATAATTCTACATTTTAGTATATATTAGTATATATTACTATCAGTATATTAAAACTATACTTATTATTGTAAACGAATCTATTTTAAATATATTTTTGCTTGTCAAGAACATTAGGTATGACAACGCATATTATAAAATCGAAATCCGAAACGCCTATCTGAATTTTGATTTTCAAGTGATGAAATCACATATATTGACAGTTAAGATGCAATGTTTTTCATGTAAATCCAGTCAGATCTCCTAGAAAAGTGCCCGAAAATTATGCTGACATGCACAACAATATGTCATCCGCATGAAAAGCGCGGATGTTTTGACTGTGATTTATGTTATAAAACTTGTGTAGCGCAGAGAACTGTGATATCCTTACTTTTGTATAAAAATCTAAATTGAATGATGGTTAAAAACATGAACAGTGGTGCGTGTGAAAATTATACATTTTATGATATGCAGAAAATGTAATTTTTCCGTTGTCTATTCTGTTAAGGAATTGTCCTACACGCGGAACTGCTCATGAAAGCTTGTCAGTAAGTTTCATTACCACATTCATGGTATTAGAGTAACATGACCCGCATATATACCTATCCAGGAATAGTTTAATTCCTTCCCAACTATTGTTAATGGATTAATTTCCATATCACAAACATAAACACAAGTTTATTCGAATATCACAAACATTACCACATGCTTTCTTGTGTGAAATAGGTTAATTGCTAAACATGTTATATCCAATTGCAATGATTGAACAAAATTGAAGATTAATTTGAATATGATAGAAAATTGTGGAAGCGTCCATTATATGCGGGACGGAACAACGCTTTCTGTATTTTTATCACGTGCACCACGTGCTTAACATCAGTAAGCGTCTTAGTCAACATTGTTAGATATAGAGCATTATTGGGCATTGAAACTTGACCATGTACCCTATTAATCTTTTTCCTGAAAAAGGTAAAACACATAAACAAAATGTTAACTGACTGGTACAGTAAATGTTTGTATATTTACACTACTATCTATAGGAACAAATGGCTCAATTGCAGGGGCGAATCAAGGATTTCCGGTTGGGGGGGGGGGACGTAATTTTTTGATCGTGCAGTTATAACCCCATGTTGTCTATGGGTCTACAGTGATCAGCTACAGATCCGTATCAAAGATAAATCTTTGCATATCATCATCATTATCATAATCATCGTCAAAATCAAATGCAATTGTTTCACTGAATAAATACTTCACCATATTATGTTCGAAAGACATGTTGGTTCATCTGTATGTCATGCGCCTGTTTTGGCGGTAAATTGCCCTTGTTTGATGTGCCTCACCACTAAATACATATTTGACATTCAATGTTATATTTATCTTGAATATCTTTAAACGTGTAAATCAGTAGCTGACTACATTGAAACGCACGCACATCGAAAATAATTTGTATTAATCATTTACCAAAGTGTCTCTTTTTGAAATGAATGTTTTAAGTAATTTACACGTACACACTCATGCTCATCAATTGTCTGCAAATGTGCTATACGCTGTGTTTTTGTTCATCGAAACAAACTAACGGACTGACAGACAAACTTGTTTTTAAACGAAATATTATGAAAGATACTCATTTGGTTGAGTTATGAACTAATAGGGCAAGTGATGCTGACTTCGTGTTAATTTTGCTGAAATATGGTGCCCGGAAGAATAAGAAATCGCCAGGATTAAGAGCCAACGTTGTAAACACCCCTCTAATTTATAACTATATATCTTTCTTATGAATGCAGAAAACAATATGAAATCTGGTGTGATTGATAATGGATGATTTCAACAAATAGTTTGCAGATTTAGAATATTGGGAACTAAACTATGTACCTGTGCCAATGGTATATTGCATCTGACATCTTTATAAAATACATTAATTTATGAAAGAAAACAGTAGCATCTTAAATAAAGGTTTATATACCCACTGTCTATAGTTTTTCGTTTTCACTGAACTTTGGCGCAGGTGCAACGGTGTATGTAAGAAATCGTAGGCAGCGGGGCTATGTTTTACTAAGACAATGTGTATCTTGTACAAAACTGAGCGAGCGAAGCGAGCAAATTATTTTTTTTAGCATATTTTTCCAGTTTTTACCCTTTTATATATGCCCATATATGTAAGGTCGCAACGATTTGGAGTTAGAATGCGTAAGGATTATACCACGTGGAGCTACCCCGAATGGTTTAAAAACGCTTATCAAAGCAAATATGGTTGTTATTTTACTGATAACGATAAAATAGAAAATTATTTCCACTCAAACATGATCTGACAACATAAGTTTTTATTCGTTGCTCCGTAGCCGATTTTAAACACCATTTGCCACATATCAAGAACTTTGACTATCCTTCCTAGTTAATGTTTGGTTTTCTTGATTTTTGTGTCGCCTGCGACGTATAGGTGTTGGCGGCATCGGCGGCGGCATTGTTTGCGGCGGTGTGAATATAAAAATCAATATATCAAGAACAAATCAGAATAGTATTATTGAAGTATAATTATACTTTCGGAGGCAGAAAACTAGCATGTCGCTTCTTCTTTTTCCATCCGTTCACTGCACGATTCATCGTGAATGCAGTTACGGACACGGGTAAATCAGACAATGCGAAACATGTCAGACAGCCAGACAGAGGCGTCTTACAAAATGTATAACACACCTAAGTTATATATATTACCAGTATGCTAACGTTTGTTTACTAAATAAAGGACTTATGACTTTACAATTAGCTGTATAGCCTACATCATTCAATTAATTATTTAACAGTGTATTTATCATGTATATAACATTTGGTCCTTACGAATGATACTAATTATGGTAACAGCTGATTTAGAGGTTTCACAAAGTCTGATATACGAACACTAATGCGGGCTAAAAAACTAACTTAATAATATAACCTACATTTTGAGCAGAGCTTGACAGTTATGTTTAAAATGAAAGCGATGTATTTGGATTGAGTTATATATCGATCAGGATCTAAATAAAATTTTGAGAATTTTTATAATAGTGGACGATACTGTTCGATTTCCCGACCAAATATTCAGAAAGCAAGTGTATGATTTATTCACACAATATCAACTTCTGGGACTTCTGATTGGGTACAAAATTGGGACAAACACTAAACATGAATATTACATATTTGAATAAGCATAATAAAGTGACGAAACACGGTTAAAATGTGTGTGTGTGTTATTTTAAGATGAATTTGATGAATTGTAAATCGCCACCTTAGAATTCAAAGGACCTATGTGCTTCTTTAACACACGTAAGATACGCCCTTTCCATTCTGAGGTGGCAAATTGTAGTTTAATCTTTAAAAAAAAATCTTTTCAATATAAATCTTAACATCATAAAGTTTATATATATTTGTTTATGCCCCCACCGTCAATGATGTGGGGGCTTTGTTTGTTGGCCCTGTCGGATACTGTACTGTTCGCGCTATGTCACTACAGTAATCATAGGTCAGCTATGTGACGTAATAGGATCGTCACAATTTTGGGAAAATAACTTATGACGTAGATCAGAAATAATCTTCAATCTTGAAAAAAACCCACATGATTCTATTTGTAAGAAATCATGAAATAAAATGTTGTCGACAAAAGTGTAAGCAGAAGAGTAACAAAAATCTAAAGACGAAAATTATGGAGTATAATGCCTACTGTACGGTATGTACAAATGTGTCCTGGTTTAAATACGTTGTAATTTGAGCAACATCATGCCTCATGGAAAATGGAATGTGGCAGTGCTGGTAAATACCATATTTGGAGCTAGGAAAATCACATAATTGGAAAGAGTTTCAAACTAGTATAGTGTGTTATGATTATGTTCAAATCGAACATAAGTTGATCTAATGCATGTTGGATTATTGATATATCAAATCAGGTAAGATTTTGTTATTTGCTATTATATCTAATGCATCTAGGAAGTATTTACCTTAAAATATAAGCCGATAAGGCTAAAAACGTTAAAGTTATCTACTAGCAATGTTCTTCATTGTTTGATTTAGTAGTAATAACATCCAGGGAAACAACTGAATGACACGGTTCTGTTGGATTACTGGTGTTAAGTGCATTAACAAATGACGGTAAACTGCAAGTGTAGCGACATCATTGAGCCACGAATGACAAGTTGCTTACTAATCAATTAATGATTTCACTTAAATGTCTAAATTTACACAAGTTTATTTTTAACCAACAGCGCATGCGAGTACCACAAAGATAATAACACAACAAAAAGTCAACAAAAAGACTGATTAAAATGACATGTCTCTTTGAAAAATGGTTGTGGGACTCACATGCGCTGCTAGTGAAATTTTACAACAAAAGTGATAAAATTGACAAAAATCTTTGTTTTCGAAGAAACGCACGCTGTTTGAACGTTCTGCGTGACGTCATAAGTCCACGCGATGGTTCAATATTCATGTCAACGTCAAGCGCACATCATGATCTAACTCCAGGCATGATTGGTATTGTTTGTAAATAAAATTAAAATATCGTCAATTTTATGGGCCCTTACCAACCGTAGTCCTTTTGAATGTCTGTTGTCACTTTGACCAACTGCGCTATTGTGCTTGGTAATGAATCATGTGTCAACTATGGTTATACAAAATACTCACAATTCTGACGTCAAAATGTAAACATGAAAAGGGCCAAACAAACACGACCCTTATTATGAATTGATTTTATTCTCAGAATGCATACATTTTGTTTCCCATTATATATACCCAGTTTTCACCGTACTTATATGCCAGTATTAATATCTTAATTTCATTTTTTAAGGAATTGCCCCCTTCAGGCCCTTTTCGATGACTTAGCCCCTTTAAGTCTTAGATATTACCTAATGAAATGCTCGTATGTTGCAACCGTTTCCATTGGTCAGTTGATAAGTTGGTCATCAATCTAGGCCTGGGCCCATTCCAACAAACTTTCACTCTCAATCTTAAAGCATTGACCAATGAAAATGTGTGTTACCCGGTATATATGAGCTTTGCCTTCATTAGTTCAGAGTTAAGTATGGTTGTAGGAATGTGGCCTGTATGGCATACTTTATTTAGTTCTTTAATTAGACCACACAGATATATACGCCAAACGCGTATTATATTAATTACTGTAAATTCTCGCGTATAAGACGCCCCCGCATATAAGACGCACCTAAAACTTCAGGTCGTTGTTTGTGGAAAAAAAAAATTCTGCGATTAAAAAGATTCTAAATGCTTCGTAACACATCAAAATCTTAAATGTTGCGCCCATTGTTTATCAACACCGAAAATATTTTTGTCATGAAAATCGCTATCTACAAACGTGGATACATTACACTAAATGTATTTTCGCTGTATTGAGAGGTGTTGAGAAGTCTCTTTGTCAACACGTTTCATTACACCATAAGGGCTAATTGTTTGTTTGACAAACACGGAGAGTTCTGCAAGTAAATCAATGACACCGTGGTTATTGTTTGCAGAGTAATACAAAAGGTGTGAAGTAGTTTATAAAGTGGTGTTTACACTACTGTTCGTTTAACCCTGGTTCTTATTTCTTATGCATTTTGTATTATTGCACATATATTTTAATTTCATAAAATTAAGAAATAAAATATAAAACACACAAAATTAGAACTATATATTATATTTTTAAACAATCCCAATATAAAACATAACGAAACGTATCGGGTACAAATATTTGCTTATCCATGTATAAGCGTCTTAGTGACGTCGATCGAGAATCTATTGAAAATGGCGGCCAAAATACTACGGATGATATTTATAATAGAAACGCTAGGAATTTTTGCTTATATCCGCATATAAGACAAACCGAAAAAATGATACAATTTTCAGATGAAAAAAAGTGCGGCTTATACGCGAGAATTTACGGTAATATGTTTGTCATACTAGAGCCTGGGATTACATTGCCGAAAATTAAAATTGCTAATATTAAAATAAAGTTTTTGAACTTGTGTTCTGAAATTGGACAAGATTTTGCACTGACTAGGCAAGTGTTCTGTTAATTGAACTTGAACTTATTTGCAATCTTACATGATAAATATCTCATTGAATCTGGCATAAATTTTATATAAATACCGCCATCAAGCAGTGATCGGTGCGATAGCATTAAATTTGACAGGCGTGTATAGTTGTATACGTATCCGTTATGATCCAATATAACCAAACATTCTGCCTTCAGATTGAAATCAAAACGCTGACAGCGTAGAAAGACGGTTGGCGACAAAATAAACTTAAAACATGTGAATTATGAGTGCATTTTTGCTAAAAATGGCGACAAAATAAACTTAAAACGTGAATTAATGTATTTTTGCTAAAAAAGAAACATTTGCTTTAATAAAGTTCAATTTCACATATTTAAACTTGTTAATATGGCTTCTTCATCAATACTATACGACGTCATAATAAAAAATAATTTGTGAGTGACGAACAAATATTTTTCAAACTAATTATGTAATTTAAATGGAATTATATTCAACCAGTTAACAAGTCAATCTGCAGCGAGCCATGTAAAATAACTGATGCAGCGTGGTAATTATAGGAACATCGATTGTTAGTGATTCGTAGCCCACTGAGTCAAAATAAGGTCATATGATGCGATAAAATCAGTTACAAGAAATAGCACTTTCGCAAAGAGTCATAAATTACTGATGTAGCGCATTCATTTAAGGTCTTATTTCAGGACACCCAGGTGAATATTTTGGTTACTGTAATTGACCATGTATTACTCACACCAATGTATAACGTGCACCCGATTTTTGAAGCAAAATTAGGAGGGAAAAAAAGAAAACAATTTTCAGCTGTTGTTTGTGAATGTCCGCTGCTGTTATTTTACCAACTTTTGTCCATGTTTTTTGTTGTTGTTGTTCTGGAATATTGTCCTCAATTAACTTTCATATGAAATGTAATCAATATAAATTTCATAAAAGCATACATAATTACCTTGTGCATGAAACACTTATTAATCCAAATTGAATATAAATATTCATGTTAATATTCAATAAAACTTAATATTCAATAAGTTTTATGCCGTAGGACAATCTCCATTTTAATTCCAATCCATGTATTTTCTTCACTCCCTTTTAAATCTCCAAACTGTCCAATGCATTAACAAAACAACAGTCTGATTTTAATGACACCCTTAAAATTTCCCCTAGAACGCTAATTCATTACTGCTCTATCAACAGTGCTTGCATTGTTCAGGTACAGTAGTATTGATTGATTCTTTTTCACTGACCATGTGCTAATCATGTTACATGCATAACTGCTGCAAACTGCTGGAAGCTGGCCTCAGTTTGGCAGTCACATCCAACACTTTTTGAAGTTTGATTGATGGCATTGCTATGCTGTTGCTAATGGCTTGCAGATTTAGAGGCCTGGCTAATTGATGATGTGGCACTTTCACTCTTTTCAGTTTTAACAGGTGTTATTATCAATGACTGTGTTTATAAAGGATTTTATTGTTTATTCAATTCGGAAATGTAATTGCAAGGTAATTATAATTGTAATGTTTTGTTAATAAAAACAATATGAAATAAAAATAACAAAAAATAACTAAAATAAAGAAAAAACATGGCTGAAAAAGACCGTTGCTGTGTATAACGCGCACCAAATTTTCATAGCCGAATTTTCGGGTAAAAAGATGCGCGTTATACATGGTCGATTACGGTACATACAAGTAAATAGCGAAAAAATTTAGTGTTATTAGTTTAACATTTTAATATATTGACTTTTTTTCGAAACTGTAATTGTAATAAATCACATAATAGACACATGACATACATTATCTTCAATAAAAAAAGTTAAGAAAACTGGCGTGAATGTTTGCTGTTTTGAAGAAGGACCCTTTCAGATTTTGATTAACTGACCTGTAGCCTGCAAAGGAAAGTAGTTTTCCGCGATACCTGTTTTGGAAATTACCCTTTCAAAAGTCTGTTGGCTTCCACTAACGGTCTAAAAATGTGCTGCACACACCCAATGAAATAAGACTGATTGTTTATAATTACCGTAAATGTCCTTTTTGACGTGCAGGGCGTGTGTCATTTTAGGACCCCTGTGTGTTTAAATGGAGCCATTTTTTGTTAATTCTGCCATTATCCAGAAATCAAGTTTTCATGTATGCGCACTTTCCAATGACGTAATACACATTGGTACAGTCTTAATATAGCCAATGGGCTCTGTCCGCATGAGAAAATTCACGATGGTACTGTCTTAATTAATATCGTCGATCGACACGACAAGCTCACTCGCACGACATAATGCACAATGGTACAGTCTAAATTATTAACGTGATCGACCTGATGAGCTGTGACACTGCAGACGCACATGGAAAGTGGTTGAAAAGCATACCATAACACTATTTTTCTTCATGCTATAATGTTCTCCAATTTAGTTTTATTAGATAATATGCGGTTGTCATTAATAAATAAAATACTATTTATTATTTTTCACTATTTATTCACCTTACTACATAAACTAAAATTATGTTTTGTATGGTCCCATTCACTTGCGTCATATATGGTTGCGTGTAAACCGTATAGTGGGGCATAGGTTTATTTATATACAGGCAATTCCTGATACATAAATATGGCGGTCTATTTAATCGTTTCTATCAAAATTAACTTTAGTTTTTCGTTAATGTTCGAAAAAATAGATCAACAAAAAATATTTCGGGACCAAAAAATACCCCATGCGCGTCTATTAGGGCATGGGCGCCAATAAGGACATTTACGGTAGTTTCCTAAACGATTCAGTAAAATGCACATGACTCATCCATACAGGGTTCTATGTTGGAAAGGATCTGCTGCAGAGAAATGTTCCTTGGGTGACCAACTACCAAATTCCTTGAAATCATTTTGTTTCGTTAAAAAACATGGCCATTAGGGCAGGGCAGTTTTCCTTGTATGTCGATATTAAAAACTTTCAAAATTGTCTTGTCTGAAACCACTGGTTGGAGTTTAAAATCCTTGCGTCACCCTCTACCAAATTCCTTATATTGGTTGTAAATCCATTATTACAACATCAACACAATTTTAACATTCAAAATCAAATAATTGTATTATTTAATGAATTATATTGATTCATAAAAATATATGTATATAAAAGATAAGTTTAGCGAGGCTTAGAAATCCTAAATCACAAGCCATGACCACCCTTAATCCCTTTTATCTAATTACAAAAGTCTTTAATCAAAGGGTCATAGACGAACGCCGTATTGATCGATAAGGTCTCACTTCTTTTTTAAGGGAAGTGTTTATACTTTACTAACAACTAAAAAGTGTTTGATAACCAATGCTAGCACTTGCCAGGAAATACAAACAGGCATTTTAAAACATATTATTATTTTCTTTACCAGTAAATTTTATCTGGGTAATTCCCTAATCTATTTCACTTACTGACAATCAAACATATTGAAACAAAAAATATAAGAGCCTCATTTTAAAACACAATTTGACGTCGTCAAACTTCATAAACACAAGACAATTGAGCGTAAATTTCTACATGCACGATTTAAATGACGACATAATTTGTGCATGCTTTTGTAGCAAAACACGCTTTTACATGGACATACATGACCGTATATTATGTAGATTTAAAACAAAACCCACCTTTTCAGCCTATTAGCTTGCAGATAAACACCATTAAATGAAAGATTGAATCATTAAGGCCTCAGTCACACATTCTCGATTATGGCTCCCAATAGCGTTCCAACAGCGCTATGATGCAAATTATAAAAAAAGTCGGGAATGTCGGGACGCTGTGGGGGCGATGTCTGGAGGTGTCAGTACACTGTCCTAAGAATCGGGAATTATCGGGACATGTTCGGCGTGATTGGCCAAGCACTCCTGACAGTTAAGGTTTTCCCTTTACATTCTGGAGATTGAGCCGAATTTGTATAGTCGGGACTCTGTCGGGATAGATTGAGCTATATCGGTTCAAATTCGGGATGGTGTGGGGACGTTATCGGGACAATGTCTTGTGAAATGGGATTGATAATGCATTATAAATTAATTATATTTAGACATATCACGTCTGGAGTATTGCAGCAGTCACACATTCCCGATTCTGGTTCCCGACAGCGTCACGATACAAATTATCAAACAGTCTGGAATGTCGGAACGCTGTCGGGAAAGTGTTGGATCACATTCGGGAGAATCGGAACGCTGTCGGGACGCCGTCGGGACATATTCGATCTTATGATCAAAAATTGAATTTCGAACCCCAATTCTCAGAATATTGTCCCGACTTTGACATATTTGATTTGGGACGCTGTCGGCTCAAGAACGGCAGTAAAAATTGGGAATGTGTAACTGAGTCATAACAGCATGACCTTTGCGAATCTTATTTCTGGCATTTGATTGGCTATTTGGAACCTCGCCTTCTCAGAACTTGTAGTAAACATTACCATATATGGATATCTATTATTCACATGTTCTGATGAAGTACATGCGCACGACCAATCAAAATGTAGGAGTTAGGTGAACACATTTTTATTCAATGGAGTAAAACCCTGTAATTGCGATTTAAGTAGGATAAAAAAAAGTAGGGTCCACCCAATTTTGGGCATGTGGGGTCGAGCGTTGCGGCCGATTTCAGGCTGGTGAGGTCGAGCGTATGGATGTCACAATATACCAGTCTGTTGGTTTATTGCAGTATTTGATTTGAATTTGAATACAATATAATATTTGAATAAAATATCACAATATGAAGGTCCATACCGATATATTGCATTATTTATGTGGTCTTTTTACAGTTTTGTGTTTTTATACGCCCATTTGAAAAACGGGTCGTATTATGGGAACACCAAGCAGGCGAGTGGGCGGGCGGGTGGTCGGCGTGATAGAAGTGATAGGCATGATGAGACAGAGTGTTGCGCGTAAGAACCAGATCCTTAGGTCAAAGGTCAAGGTCACAATTCAAGGTCAAAGGTTAAATATAGGAAATCAATCCTTAACACTTTGACCGGAGCATAACTTTGCCCAGCATAGATAGACTTTCAAATAACTGGGCAGAAGTGATAAGCATGATGAGACGTAGTGTCACACGCAATAACCAGGTCCCTAGGTCCAAGGTCAAAGTCACAATTCAAGGTCAAAGGTCAAATATAAGAAATCTATCTTTGTCCAGCATGGATGGATTTTCAAATAGCGTGGCAGAAGTGACAAGCATGGTGAGACGGAGTGTCGCGCGCAAGAACCAGGTCCCTAGGTCCAAGGTCACATGTCAAGGTCAAAAGTCAAATTAAAATAATTCAATCCTTAACACTTTGTGCAGAGCATATCTTTGTCCAGCATGGATGGATTTTCAAATAACTTGGCAGAAGTGACAAGCATGGTAAAACAGCGTATTCCATGCAAGAACCAGGTCCATAGGTCCAAGGTCAAGGTAAAAATTCAAGGTCAAATATAAGAAATCATTTCTAGACATTTTGTCGGGACATAATTATCTTTGTCCAGCATGGATGGATTTTCAATTCAAGGTCAAATGTCAAATTTAAGAAAACAATCCTTACCACTTTGTCCAGAGCATATCTTTGTCCAGTATGGATTCTTTTTAATAACTTGGCAGAAGTGATACTCATGCAGAGACAGCGTGTCCTGTGTAAGAACCAGGTCGCTAGGTCCATGGTTAAGGTCACAATTCATTTTGTTTTCCACTCTCTAACTTGAGAAGACATTGTGATATTTTAATGAAATTTAATACATACATACCTTATATTGAGACCTTGGGATTGCATATGGGGTGGGTGGGGTCAAGGTCAAGGTCACTGTTACTAAAAATTGAAAAACTGTTTCCGCTCAATAACTTGAAAACGAAATTGAGATATTTTAATGAAACTTAATACATAGATACCTTATATCGAGACCTCGCTTGGGATTGCATATGGGGTGGGTTAGTCAAGGTCAAGGTCACAATTACTAAAATAGAAAAAAAAATTCCGCTCATTAAATTTAGAATGCATTGAGATATTTTAATGAAACTTAATACATAAATACCTTATATCGAGACCTCGCTTAGGATTGCATATGGGGTGGGTGGGGTCAAGGTAAAGGTCACTGTTACTAAAAATAGAAAAACGGTTACCGTTAAATATATTGAGAACGCTTGGGATATATATTGAGAAGACGTCGCTTAGGATTATGAATCGGGTATGTGGGGTCAAGGTTACCGTAACTAAAAATAGAAAAACAGTTTCCACTCAATAACTTGAAAATGCATTGAGATATTTTATTGAAACTTCATACATAGATAACTTATGACAAGACCTCGCTTGGGATTGCATATAGGGTGGATGGGGTCAAGGTCACCATTACTGAAAAAATATACAAAACAGTTTCCTCTCAATTATATACTCAGCTTGAGTAGACATTAAGATATTTTCATGAAACTTCATATGTTGTTACCTTATATCTAGACCTTGCTTGGGATTGTGTATGAAGTCGGTGGGGTCAAGGTCACCATTACTAAAAAATTTGTGTGCTGACTTTAATACAGTTTGGTTTTTATGGAATGTCCCCGTTTCTTTTTGAATTGTTTCACTTTTGTTGAATCTTTACCCCCAAAAAGCTACTTTGACAGGCGTATCTTTGTGACAATGGCATTGGAGTTATTCATTTGAAACTCCACTCATGTCTTCGAGGTCATTAAATAAGGTCACTGACCAAGGCCCACTACTCTTACAAACCGGTATGAATAGACGAGGACCCTGTCCTGAGACAGCTCTTGTTCATCTGATCGTGACCAAACTTGCACAGCTTGTATATGACCATACAATTGCAAAATAGTCCAAAAGTGGCCTTTGTTGGGGTACAAACACTAGTTATTGCCCCTTGTTTGTGAGAAAAAGACAAAAAAATCTTAACTTGAACAAACTTTTGTGCTCATACAGTCTCAGTCTAAGTGAAATACCTGTATGGGCCAGATCGGACCATAAAGACCACAACTATTGCCCCCTGTTCTTGAAAAAAAAATCACTATAATTTGTCAACAACTGGCTTTCAGTCTCCAAAGAGAATAAACTTTCATTCAATGTTTACTTAACTTGTCGAGTCTGTGTATGACCATTAGATATCATCTCATCTGCGTGCATATAGCACCAGGAACACAATAGTTATTTCCCTTTTTGTGAGAAAATTTGCTTTGTGCTTCAAAGATACTTCATTTTTTACCTAAAATTTCGGTTATTAGATTGGCATATGTAGTTGGGCTTAGAATCGGCATCTACTTTTGGTTTCCGCTCAATAGCTCGAGAATGAATTTATCTATTGTAATTAAACTTTATACACAGATACCTTATAGTGAGCCCTCGCTTGGGATTGTATATGGTGTTGGTAGGGTCAAGGTCACTGTTACTAAAAATATAAAACAGTTTCCCCTCAATAACTCAAGAATGAATTTAGATATTGTAATGAGACTTCATACATAGATACCTTAATTATAGCGAGACCTCGCTTTGGATTGCATATGGGTTGGGTGGGGTCAAGGTAACTGTTGCTGAAAATAGAAAAACGGTTTCCACACAATAACTTGAGAACATAGATATATTTTAATCAAACTTCATACATAGATACCTTATAGTGACACCTTGCTTCCTATTGCATATGGGCTGGGTGGGGTCAAGGTCACTGTTACTAAAAATAGAAAAACAGTTTCCGCTCGATAACAAATTGAGGTATGTTAATTCAACTTCATACATAGATACCTTATAGTGAGACCTTGCTTGGATTGCATATGGGCTGGTTGGGGTCAAGGTCACCATTACTAAAAATAGAAAAACAGTTTCGGCTCAATAGCTCTAGAACAAATGAGATATTGTTATAAAACTTCATACATAGATACCTTGATACCTTATACCGTGACCTAACTTGGGATTGCATATGGGGGGTGGGGTCAAGGTCCATGATACTAAAAATAGACAAATTGTTTCCACTCAATAACTTAAGAACAAATTAAGACATTTTGATTAAAATTCATACGTAGATACCTTATAGGGAGACCTCGCTAGGGATTGTATATTGGTTGGGTTGGGTCAATTTCAAGGTCACTGTTACTAATATAGACAAAGGGTTTCAGCTCAATAATTCAAGAACGAATTGAGATATTGCAATTAAACTTCATATATATATATATGTATATATATATATATATATATATATATATATGTCTTTGAGATGTCGCTTGGAATTACTTATAGGATAGGCGGGATCAAGGTCACCATTAATAAAAATAAATAAAATGCTTTCCACTCAGTAATTCATTAGCTGATTAATCTATTGTATAGCTATATGACAATCACCTGGCATTCAGAACTTTATTTTTTTTACAGTACTGACTTGTATGTACTTCATTTGAAAAATTTGGTTTTCATTGAATTTCCGTGTTTCTTATTCACCTTATTATGCCCTGATCGAAGATGGCGGGGTATATTGGTTTGCTGATGTCGGTCGACTTTGTTTCCGCTCTCTGAGTTCAACAGTTTTCATTTGATCTTCACCAAACTTTATGAAAATGTTTGTAGTAATAATATCTAGGTCAAGTTCGATAATCAGCCAAATCGCTCTAGAAATTGTGGAGTTATTGCACTTGAATTATCGGAAATTAGCCTTTTAGCTGTCTCTGTTCTCTAAGTCCAACAGTTTTCATCCGATCTTCACCAAACTTCATGAAAATGTTTGTTATAATAATAGCTCAGCCAGATTTGACAAGCAGTCAAATCAGACATGGAATTAAAAAGTTCTTGCCCTTGAATTCTCTGAAATTGGCCTTTTTGCAATTTCTCCTCTCTAATACCAACAATGTTCATCCAAGCTTCACCAAACTTCATGAACATGTTTGAGGGTATACTATCTCTACCAAGTTTAATAATCAGGCAAATCGCCCCAGGAATTGTGGAGTTATGGCCTTGAATTATCTAAAATTGGCCCTTTTAGCTGTTTCCGTTCTCAAAGTCCATTGATCGTCACCAAACTTGGCGAAAATCTTTGTGGGCATATTATCTCAGTTAAGTTCGATAATCAACTAAATGTCCTAGTTACTGTTGAGTTATGGCCCATGATTATCTAAAATAAGCCCAGATTGAGGGACAATCACTAGAGTTATTGCTCCTTGTTGGTGAAAAAATGCCAAAATAGCACTATGAGCACAGCAACAAATAATATTTTAATAACCAGTAATGTTAGTGTGATTGGGCATGGTAAATATGCTGCCGATTGCTTGTGGTTTGTCCTGTTTTTACCATAAATGCACTGTACTGCACCTGTCAATTGCCATGTGAATAACAGAACTAGGCGGGTCAGGCATCTGCATAGTGCCTTCGGATTGCCTGGTTAAGTACAGAAATAAGCTGGACAGGCATTTGTATTGCACCTGTAAATTGCCAAATCAACAACAGAAAGGAATCTGGCTAACGTGAGTCATTTTGTAGGCAATGACATTCAGATGTCAGAGCTGCTCTATTCCCAGGTGATCAGGTGAGGGCTTTGGGCACACTTGTTTTCTTACATTAACTTATAATGGTATTTTCCTGGAACCACTGATGAATTTTTATATCTTATTCAAATTTTATTGTATTTCAGTACCACAATGGGCGATGTATGTCATAATTATTGCACTGTATCTGATTGCGATTTGGGCACTGGTCCTGATGTGCCTTAAAGGTAAATACACATTTATCTTGTTATAGTTATTGTTGTTATTCTTGTTGAAGATTTTTGTATGGGATTAATAGTCTTGTCAATCACCAACCTGTTATTAGCATTTCACATAAATTCTGAAGAAAACTCTTGTGGAGTGAAAGGTTAAGCCAAAGGGTTAATATAATTTATTAATAATTAATATCAATGATATAATACCATTATGGCACTATTATGAAGTTGTCTCAGCATTAAGGTCTCAGTCATTGCCAGTGTAAACAGATGAGCACAAAGTGCCATCATGGCCCTCTTGATTTTTTTGGAAATATAAACCTGCCTAATATGAATACATGACACAGTGACAGAGTGCTAACCAATAAACCAATGAAA
Organism: Congeria kusceri; assembly: GCA_027627225.1. Classification (NCBI taxonomy): domain Eukaryota; kingdom Metazoa; phylum Mollusca; class Bivalvia; order Myida; family Dreissenidae; genus Congeria; species Congeria kusceri. The sequence continues at coordinate 28,596,102 of CM051030.1, read as the reverse complement.
AGTTTCATTATCATTTATAAGTTTTATTGACAATGTGAATTGTTCAGTAACAAATATTGTAATCACATTGTTGCATCCTTCATAGCCCAGCCAATGAAGCACTAGAATTTCAAATGAAATAGCTAAAGTTTCCAGATGTTTATATTGTGTCTACAGGGATGTGAATTTACACTCACAGAGTCACCAATGACAAGTTGTTTTTCAGCTGGGCTACTGGATCCAACAAGTAATTAGGCCAGTTGGCAAGCCAAAGTCCAGCAGTGAATAATATTTTTAAATAATACATATTGTTACTAAAAATAGTAACAAATTGACATCGATTAGGGGCCGTTACTCGGCTCCACTGAGCCGATGTAATATAATTGGCATCGGCCGATTTTTCGATAATCGAAGATAATCTGATCATGCGACGTCAAGACAACGTATGGCGCATAACGTTAGTCAAAATTAAACGGTTTTATCCGATAATGAAACAACTGAATATTAACGAAAGTCTGTAGTTAAATTGATTAAAAATTATATATGATTTACAAATTACATGCATCTTCGAGTTTTATGAAAAGGCTATCACTGAACGAAATTTAGCAAATCTGCAACTTTTACCTCAATGGCAACTTTTTGAACAGAACATGATTTAAGAAATCGCAATGACTGGTCAGAACGTTTGATTTTATTATTATTTAAACGCTCTAAATATTTATCCAACTGACTAACTCAACATTCAGAATAATTTTTCAATTTGTCCATGCAAGATTTGGTAAACTATTTGATATGTTTACTGAAAGCAAAAGCCAAACACGACACAATCTTTGTCACAACAATTCTGAGAGTCCAGCAAAAACTGGTTTGTTTCGTCACTGTATTTCTGTTTATAAATTACGTCATTAGTTAGAATTGCGTCACAGTATTGCATAATTAGTTGAATGTAAATCAAAGTACGAAAGGTTGGTTTGTTGGTTTTGTTAAAAAATTTGTAATGAAGGAACTTACATGATTGATTCTTTTCATGTGACAACATGATATGTATTATAAACGATAATAAACAGCAGAGCTGGGCTGGGCGTAAATAATCGGCCCTGGCCATATAAGGGCCCTCGGGCCGTTATATCTACAGGGGGCCGATTATAGACGCCCGGCCCAGCTCTGCCGTATATTATTGTATAAATATTACATACTATAATAACTTTCTGTCCCTTAACATTGCGACACATTTGGGAATGGATTTGTTTGTGTCCCTAATTACTGGAATCAAAAGATCACCTTATAATGTTACTGTATAAACCTATTTACCCTGTAAATATGCCTGTTATTGTTTGCTTGTTTCTAGCTTGACTTATTCATCGAATAGTTTGAGCTATACTACTCACCTGTTCGTTGGCATTGGTGCCAGTGTATTGCTCAGGTTAAGTTGATACCAGGCTGACATGTTCTAGGTATTACACTATCAACTGTTTTGTCAGCTAAGGTTTGTGTGCAACAAGTCCATATCTCTGTAACTACTACAGATAGAGAATTGAAACTTCACTCATTTCTGCGGGGTCATTATGTAAGATCACAGACCAAGGCCCATAACTCAGAATTGCAATTTAGCAGAACTATGCCCCTTTTCGTACTTTGAAAATCAGGTTCAAGTTTGTGTGCAACAACGCCATATCTCTATATCTACTACAGATATTCAATTGAAACTTCACACATGCCTTCAGGGTCATTATATTTTTAGTTACTGGCCGAGACTCATACCCTTGACCAGCATTTTAGCATAATAATGAGTCTTTTTAGCTCACCGGAGCACGAAGTGCTCGGTGTTTCGTGCTCGGTGCGTGAGCTATTGGTATATGGGGACTGTCCTGCCTTGTCCGTAATGCTTCAACATTTGGGTCGACGGACGGTCCACGGACACAATAGAGACTTCACTTTTCATGCAATCTTGACCAAACTTGCACAGTTTATGACATTAAAACCTCTGACCTTTTCAATAATGGGCTAGATCGGACACCAAACTTGCACAGTTTATGACATTAAAACCTCTGACCTTTTCAATAATGGGCTAGATCGGACCAGGAACACCAGAGTTATTCCCCCTTTTTTATGCGAAAAAAATGCAAAATGGGTTTTTTGCAACATACAAGCTTCTTTTTTCATCCGATCTTGACACTTCTTGCACAGGGTGTGGATGAGCATAAGATTTCAAAATTTTCCAAAAATGGTCTAGATTGACCTTTGCGAAGCGGTTGCCATTGTCTTTCAGAACTGCAGCATTAACACTATTCCTCCAAAATTGCCCGCAAATAGAGATACCAGGGTAGAAAAAACATATCCAGGTCCTTACTTGTATGTATGAGAGTAAATCAGCTAAACAAATTATTTGTGGCGTACATGCCCTTAAACCTTTCACAACAGTTATGCTTTCATCTTTGCCAGTACTCAGGTGAGCCATTTGGGCCATCATGGCCCTCTTGTCTTAGATTTCTCCAGTCACTATAAAAATCGTGATAATCCCGCGATTTCAATACACAATACCCACATTTTATGGCCCCAATGCTCTGTAGGTGTGAAAGCGAGATCAGTAATGCGTGATAGACCACATGCAGTCGTGTCACTATCGATTGATAATTGGAGTGTTTTTGCTGCAGTTTGTAGACTGCATTATATAACTGACACTGATTGGTCTCTGATGTGGACATCAGAATGCACTTCTTCACGACAAAATCGTGTCCAGCTACTTTTGAGACTGAGCATAGCAACTGCATGTAATCCTCGTGGAAAACATGCATTTCCTGGATAATTGTACTGAGGTCATAATGATATAAAATATTAATAGTGATATAAATAATAACTGAAAATAAAAACAAATCATAGTACAAATAGTTTTCATTAAAATTAAAGTGTACTTGGTAGTTGGTTTAATTGAGGTTCATGACATCACATTATTAATTTAAATATGTAATAAGTGACCATATTGCATTACATTGTAATTAACTACATTATATTTTAAGTTTAGTTAAGCAAAATTTATATAACAGACAAAGAAATTAAAAGTTTATTGAAGTTTAAGGTGTGGAAACTTAGTTTATATAAAAAAAAAAATTAATACACATTTTGGGGCATGCATAATTCAGATACAGATTTAGCATTCTTATTGTATTGCATCTTTAATCTTTCGTGAAGTTAACGACTCATATTAAACATGAAAATGAAAATTCATTGGAGTTTAAGGCGTGAAAATTGCCAAGATAATAGTTATACTTATTATTTTCGAACATGCATCATTTTCGGGTACACATAATTTGGATAGAACATGAGCGTGACAGGGGAACTTCAGGGCCGATTGACTTTCCAGAAAAGTATGATCCCTGATTATGCCCCTTTTTGTAATAAGAACATTCTGGTTAAAGTTTGGGTGCAACAAGTATATATCTGTAACTACTACAGAATTTTCATTTGAAACTTCGTCATTATGTAAGTTCACTGACCAAGGCCTATTACTCTAAGCTGCATTTTTATGCCCCACCATCCATCAATGATGGGGGGGGGGGCATATAGAGTTTACCCCGTCCGTGGGTACATACGTATGTATGTGTGAAGGTATGTTCGGATTCTTGTTCGGGCAATAACTGTCCAGCATTGGAGGATTTTCATATAACTTGGCAGAAATGTTGAGCATAACGGGACAGTGTGTCCCGCACAAGAACCAGGTCTCTAGGTCCAAGGTTAAGGTCACACTTAAAGAACCTTGGACCTAGGGACCTGGTTCTTGACCTAGGGAACTAACTTTTCAAGTAACTTGGCAGAAGTGATAACCATTGTAAGACGATGTGTTGCCCGCAAAAACTAGGTCCAAGGTCCGGGTCAAAGGTCAAAGGTCACATATAAGAATTAAGTTCTTGGACTCTGTTTGGAGCATAATTTTCTTCGGCATGGAACATTTTAAAAATAACTTGGCAGAAGTGATAAGCATTATGAGACGGCATGTGGCATTTAAGAACCAGGTCTCTAGCTGAAATGTCAAGGTCATTATTCAAGGTCAAAGGTCAAATAATTTTCCAGAGCATAATATTGTCATGCATGCAGGGATTTTCAGATAAATTGGCAGAAATTATCACAATCACCAGATAATGTGTTGCATGCAAGAACCTGACTTGTGAAGTTAGTGAATTACTTCCCTTTTTTCATGAGTGTTTTTCAAAAAATTTCAAAAATTATAAAAGGCATTTTGTTGATTTTGCACAAAATTAAGTAAGATAGCAAGAGTAAGAGAAGCATAGAAGAACTATAACTCATAATTGCCTAAAAGTTTTAATTACTACCCTTTATTGATTTTTTTGTCAGGACTAAAACGAATTTGTGATACCTCAACTTACACAATAAGGTAATAAATTAGCAGAAAGTACAATATAAAAGTACAATTCTCCTTTTGCAAAATAATTTATATGCATACAGACAAAGCGTCGCCATGTATAAATGGCTGCATAGGTGGGGGCATCTGTGTCTATGAACATATTTCTAGTTTTTATTTAGCAGAATTATGCCCTTTTTGTACTTTGAAAATTCAGGTTAAAATTTGCGTGGAAGTTAATATCTCTGTTACTACTACTGAGTGAAACATGTCTTCAGGGTCATAATATAAGGTAACTGGCCAATGCCCATAACTGTAACCAGCATTTTAGCAGAATAATGCCCCTTTTTGTTCTAAGAAATATTCAGGTTAACGTTTGTTCGCAAGTACATATCTTTGTAACTACTACATAATTATATTCAGTTCAAATTTCACACACGTTTTCATGGTCATTATGTAAGGTCACTGACAGAATATAAACTATCAAAGCAGAGTGATGTTTGAGCGTGATTTCCTGAGACAGCTCTTGTTTCTCTGATATTCAGGTGTTTGTTTCTGAATCCACTGATTAATGTAATTATTAAATAAACATGTTTCTGAATCCACTGATTAATGTAATTATTAAATAAACATAGTATTGTATTTCAGATGCAGAAAGTTGGCATATTATCCTGGTAGCTATCACTCTGTATGGGAGTTGTGTTAGTGTAATAGTGCACATATGTGCAACATGCCGTACGTGCTGTAAAGGTAAATAAACTTTTATATTGTATTTTGATGGCATTATATCACTTGTAGAAGATTTATGAATGGTTTTAATAGTCTTAGATTTATGAATGGTTTTAATAGTCTTAAATTACCATATTTGTAAGTAACATTACATATTCATCATACAGTAAATTCTCAATGGAAATAGATTTTGGAGATTGTTCCAGTGATAAGAGTAACTTATTTTTATGCCTGCAAATGGTATCTCTGGAACATGTTCCAGCCACCACATCTGTATGCATGTCGATCTGTGACATTTATTGTGAGGAGCAAAGTTATGAGATAAATAGCTTGTCACAAACCACATTAAGCTGTCTTTTATATTTATTGCATTATTGGCCTTAAATTGAATGATTAAGCTGGACTTAGCTTCGTAGTAGTAAGGCGAATTTTGAGGATAATTTTATCGGACACAAAACTCCCTAAAAGCTCATGCAGATTAGGACGCTAATCAGCGGCATTCAAATGAAGTTTCAAACAAGAGATGTATGTAAAACAGTTATGCCCCCTCTAGCTTAAAAGCATTCTTTGAAATATCAAGTTTGGATGAAAACTGTTGGACATTAGGAGCAAAACTGCTAAAAAGGCCAACTCAAAGGCCATAACTCAGCAGTTCCTGGGACAATTTGGTTGATCATTAAACTTGGCTAAGACTTAAAATATTTTCATCAAGTTTGTGACGATCGGATGACAACTAGGGAGATTTGGCTGATTATCAAACTATGCCAAGATATTTTGCCCACAGATATTTTCATGAAGTTTGGTTAAAATCGGATGAAAACTGTTGGACTTAAAGAGCATAAACGCCTTAAAAGGCCAATTTCAGATATTTCATGGGCCATAACTCCACAATTCCTGGGGTAATTTGGCTGGTTATCGAACTTGGCAGAGATATTATTATTACAAACATTTTCTTTAAGTTTCAGCGCTGATGGGATGAAAACTGTTGGACTTAAAGAGCAGCAATAGCTAAAAAGGCAAATTTAAGATAATTCAATGGCCACAACTCCCCAATTATCTTGGGCGATTTGGCTGGTTATCGAACTTAGCCATGATTTGATTAAAATATCAAGTTTGGTAAAGATCAGATGAAAACTATTGGACTAGAGAGCGGAAACGGCTAAAAAGGCTAATTTTAGATAATTCAACAGCTATAACTGCACATTGCTGGGGTGATTTCCCTGATTATCAAACTTTGCCGAGATATTATGCCCAAAAACGTTTGCCCAAAAACGTTTTCATGATGTTTGATAAAGAGCGGATGAAAACTGTTGGACTAAGAGAACGGAAATGAAACTTGTTTACTGACGGACCAAGAGACAGACTGACCAACGGAGCCCGCCATTTTCGATGGGGGCAAAAAATTTATTTAAGAGCTATGGGTGCCGGTATTCCCCCCGGGCAACTAAAACATCAAAATCTACTGTTTCTGCATTTTCCAGAATCGTCCATGACTTCATGAAAAAGGGTCAGGTTAGAATATCGAGAAAAAAGATTTGAGAACCATAAGCAAAATAACGCACATCCACTTCCCAACTCGTACTTTGGTTAGGCCATTGCACTAACATATGTTTTAAATCAAAATTGATTCTATCCCTCTCTGCGTATTGTTCAGATACCTTAATTTCAAACCTGTCACAACAGTATGGTCTTCATATTTACCAGTTCTCAGGTTAGTGCTCATCATGGCCCTCTTGTTTACCATTCCCAGATTGTATTGAGTATTTTTCTTTCAACATTAAGGCAGTATTTCACTTGGATAGTAATGCGGTGTTTCAATAGAATGGCCCCATGTCATGTGTCAGACCAAAGAGATATTGAATACACGGGTCAGTTTCAGTCGCCACTTGTCTAGTCGCAAGTAGTACACAATTACACCAGACAGTTGGAAACCATAACTGTAAATTGGTATAATTACAACTCCCGTTTAGACTTCTGAAAAGAGTAACAAATAAAAAAATAAAACGTGTGATCAAACATTTAGCAGTCATTATAGCTGAGAAACCTGGCTCAATTTTGCGGATAAACTAATTCTTATCGGAGCGTTTCCAAATTGATGAAACTTTGTGGTGTTTTGAAAACTTCTTGATTAAAAAACGAGTTAAAATGGATCATTCAGTTGTTAATGCTTTTGTACTGTGAAAATTATGCATTAATTAGAAAGGGCATCTTGTTAATGAAGATAGGACGGTAGTGGCTAATCGGTAATAAAATGTCATAAACAAATAATGATTATGTCTCAGTTCAGGCCATACAGTTCACAGTAGTTAATATGAATCTATGCGAATATTCAAATATTTGATTGAATGAAAAAGCAAATATTGAATTACCCATTTTGGTATTCCATGCCATCCCTAACTATAAGGAAAAAATGTGTTAAAAAATTTGATGCATACATCCATCCTCATAGTCTATTTACTGAAAGATAATGCGCCAATTGAATAATAGAACCTCTACATGATTTTTTGGTAGAAAAGTGTCCTACTTAATAATTTTCTCATTACATTGTCTGAGACTGGGAATGTTGCTTATTGAGTATTTTTGAACGATTTCACCAAGGGCATATTAATACGTTTTAGGTTATCAGTGGACTTCGAAAGTAGTTCTAATTGGTGCCTTTTTGTTATTAGTTTTTTGCCCAATCACCATACAACTTGCTCAGAACATTTGTTATTATGATATCTCGGCTGAGTTCGAAAATGGTTCAGCTCCATTGAAGTACATGGCCGCCAGGGGGCAGGGCGGTTTTCCTTATATGGCTATAGGAAAAGGTTGCGAACACTCTAGAAGTCTTATTTTTTGGCCCAATCTTCATGAAACTTGCTCAGAACCTTTGTTTTGATTATGTCTCGGCAGAGTTCAAAAATGGTTCCGGTCCGGTAAAAAACATGGCCGCCGGGGGGGGGCCAGTTCTCCTTATATGGCTATAGGAAAAGCTTGTGAACACTCTAGAAGTCACATTTTTGGGCCCAATCTTCATGAAACTTGGTCAGAACATTTGTTCCAATGATATCTTGACCGAGTTTAAATATGGGTCATGTGGGGTCAAAAACTAGGTCACTAGGTCAAATTGAAGAAAAAGCTTGTTAACACTCTAGAAGTCACATTCTTTGCCCAATCGTCATGAAACTTGGTAAGAATATTTGTCCCAATGACATCTCAGCCAAGTTTGAATCTGGGTCATGTAGGGTCAAAAACTCGGTCACCAGGTCAAATTGAAGAAAAAGCGTGTTAACACTCTAGAAGTCACATTTTTTGCCCAATCTTCGTGAAATTGGTAAAACATTTGTCTTAATGATATCTTGGCAGAGTTTGAATCTGAGTCATGTGGGGTCAAAAACTAGGTCCTAGGTCAAATTGAAGAAAAAGCTGCGATTTCAATATGTACTTCAAAAATGTTGAATGTCTGTTGCCACTTAAGTTTTTCAAACCATGATGATTAAGGCCGCATTTCCATCAGTCCGTATCAGTATATCCGTATCCGTATAAAAATCTAACACATGGAAAATTGTTCTACTAATGAAACTCAGGGGAGCAACCCAGGGCCATTTGGCCCTCTTGTTTATTCAATCTTGACCTAATATGCACAGTTTGTGTATGACCATAAAATCTTGAATGGGATCGATAATGGGCCAAATCAGACCATGAACACCAGAGTTATTGACCCTTTTTATGTGAAAAATGCTGAAATTCATTTTTCATCCAATCTTGACCACACTTGCACAGTAAAGTCTTGGCCACAGTCAAATATAGGCCAGATTGGACCAGAAAGACCAGAGTTATTGGTCCTTGATTGTGTTAAATAAAAACGCTGACAGCGTAAAAAGACTGTTGGCGAGCAAAGAAACTAGAAGCAAATGAGTTATGAGAGTATTTTTTTATCATAAGGAACATTAAGGAACACCTGTCTGTTATCTCTACAAAACAAATATCGAAACTCTTAAATAGACACTCTATTTTAAATAAATTGATATAAGCTGGTATTTGACCTAATTGAATATGGAGATTCAGGCCACTGTCTTTTGCAAATTAAAACTTATACGTCTAACTCAATGCTATTTATCTACAACATTCTCACATCATTATTTTTTTTGTAATTCGATCGTGGGAGGCAAATTTTTGTGTGCAAACTTTGTAAAAAGCAAACAGAGTTATATGCATACAAGTCAATCTACAACGGGTAAATATGGTCGATAAACCGTATAAGTTTGCATCCAAGTTGAGTGTTTTTATCACAAGCGCTATGCTTGGTAAGTATGGAATTTAATTAAAAATATGTTAAATTAGTAAAATACATTAAAAACTCTCCTTATAAGTACAATGCTTTTCCACAATTCTTATGCATACTTAAAAACAATAGCAATTGTTAATCAAGTAATTACAATTGCTCCGCTATATGTACTGAGTCAATACACTGTGAAATATTAAACTTACGCAGTATGATGTAATACATGCGCAGACAACCAGTAAACAGCACAAACAGATACGATATCATGCCTATGTGAATAGGCACACATGAATTCACTTGTTGATGTGGACTAAATGGATTATTATTATTGTTTATTAGTGTTTAAAGAAGGATATATTTCTTGTCATCTGTTCATAGATAGTAGCATTGATAACAGGAAGCCTCACTGCTTAGCGAGCGATACGCAGTAATTTATCGATTTACTGACTCGTACCTGCAAAGTAAAGAAGTAGATCCCTCAAGAACAATTTCTGAATACAACTACTTAATCCTGTTGGATTGCGGCAACAGTCCAAAAAACTGCAAAAAATGGACCTTGTGCGGAATAGAGACTTTATTTTGTATCCAATCTTAACCAAACTTGCACAGTTTATGAAGGACCATAAGACAAAGTCAAATGTGGGTCAGTTCAAACTAGTAGCATCAGGGTTATTGCTCCTTATTGAAACAGAGCAAAATAGGAATGTATTGATATAATTTTTTCTTATTGAAACAGAGCAAAATAGGACTGTATTGATATAATTTAAGTGTTTATTTTGCATGCAGACTATACCCAACTTTCATGGATTGTCCATTGAAATTATATCTCAAACAAGTTTAATAATAACCAGATTAGAACAAAAATACTGGACCTATAGCCCTAGTTTGATTATGACATGCAAATACTTACATTTCATTATTTTTCCGAAGCAAAATATATATTCCTGAATTAATTACTGTGGTCTAAGGGAGAACATGTGTAGTGAGTCCATGAAAAATCTATATGCACCATCATAAGTAGCACTCCACATAGCAGAACATTCATAGCCATTTCTAGAAACTTGCTAGTAGGCAGTGTAAGCACATGGCCTGTGGTTAGTGAATACACACCCAGATATTTCAGTGGGCCTGTTTATAGCATACTGGATTTAATTGTCCACTTCTGTGTATTATTTTAATGCACAGTATGTTAACTATTTATTTGAATGTTTAAACACTAATCGATTTTGAATTCTTGCTAAGTAGAACAAACAAGAAATGTGTTTTAAAAAAGACAATCGGCGTTGACATTAATATTGAGATATCATTTTTACCCTAAACATAATATAAGAGGGCCAAGATGATCGGTTACGTGGCTTCTCGGCCCCAGATGTTTCGGTCCCCACTTAGACAAGGCAACTTCTCGGACCCCAGATTTTTTTATCACCATAAGAAAACTTAACAGATCCCAAAATTAATGTGTGCTTAATTCAATATTTGTACCGTGAATAAAGTGATCATACCGCCCCATGTTTTCAACAGTTTTACACGAATAACCTAAATAATTTACGTTAATATCATTATTATATAAATTTATAATATTTGTACCGTGAATAAAGTGATCATACCGCCCCATGTTTTCACCAGTGATACATGAATAACATAAAATTTACGTTAATATCATTATTATATAAATTTGTCAAGTCAAATTTAACAAATTAACAATGTACGAAAATAATTGGGGGAATGAATGAACATTATTTTGTACCAGACGCGTCTAGTTATTCAGATCTTAAGTAATATACCCTACCTTCATTTTGAAGTTATCTATGCATAATACATACACATTTCAAAGTCAATTAATCATTTATACTGTGTAGCCTATTGAAAAGCAATATTCAGAGAACATTCAGCGCATTTGAAATAATGATGACTTCCATTTTTGATTACACAAACATTAAATTTCATTAGACTATGGCGATTTAAAATTATATTCGGTAGGAATATGATGTATCAAGGGTTTCTGTGTATAATTGGTATTGCAAATAATGTATTAATGCTACGGAAATGAGGTAAAAGTAACATGAATAACATTTCGACGTATTCAGAGATTTATTTCACCACATTTTATTTATTGAAAGATGTCTTTTTATAGGTTGATTAATAGAAATGTGCAATTCTATTTTATTGTTAATAGAACGCAACCACCATTCAATTTCAAATTAACATGCACAATAAGTTAATTAAAAAAATGCCAATTTATTGAAATATTCGCTCTTATGATTCTCTGGACGCTAATTGATGCATGTATATTATAACAGCTATACACTGGCAGCTAAACGCGCGCTAATTTTAGAATGATCGTGAGTGTGTTGAACTCCCTAGAACTAGATTGCATTGCTTTGACATCAGTATTCATAACTTGATACCAATCTATGATCAATAGATTTGGAATGTTGCATACCCTTCTATTATGACCGGTGTATTGCTAATATTTTCAAATAAGCCAATGCAATATGTGGATCTATTCATTCGGGACAATTTGCCAGAAATTTTCCCAACACTTTATTGGATATTGACAAAGGTCAAACGTTTTTGATGGACAGCTAGGCTGAAAAACATTTTCGGTAAATCTCGACCACATTCCTTCAAATTAATTTAAGAAACATATCCGTCAGTGATCTGTTGTTGTAATCTGTTGTCAATGTTTTACTGCAAACATCTCTGCTATTAAAATTTTACATTCCATTAAGACTTATTTAACTCAAGCAACCAAATGTCATCTATGCACTGATTTATAAACAGGCACAAAAATAGTATTACATACAACAAGTCAAATAACATAACATTAAATATAGTACTATTGTAGCGAAATAAGGTAATATTGGCAAAAGCCCCATTATTTTGTAAGTTATAACGTAGACGCTTGACAATGGGCACGCAGAGTATAAACGAGCGCGTCAAATTCGAAAAGGTCTGTTGTGAATTGACTCGAGAGCAGGACAGATCTTGAGTTGTTAAGTAGCTCGCTATCAGTAAAAGTAAAGAACTGTTGTAAGGAAACAGTAGTATCTTCTCCTTGGAACTGTTAGGTTTGTCTGCTGAGTAATTTTCACACAGCACTGCGTTCTGTGAAACAGGAAAAGCGGTAAGCTCAGGTTATCGGCGAAGGAAGATTGGCGACTTTATAAAGGTGGATAGGGTAGGTGGATAGGAACATTGGCGACTTAATAATAGTGGATTACAGTTAGGTGGATAGGTGATTTGATATAATACAATAAATAAACGGCCAAGTAGCCCCGAGGAAAATGTATTATATCTATATATTTGTGGTAGCTCATGAACTGATAGTGATAGGCAATCACTATCATAAAATTATTAAGCAAAATAGCTTTCAAATAAGATATAAATATATAATCGTTTGTCCGCTATTTATTAAATAACCCTCGGCACGTTACACTACTAAGTAGCAAAGTTAGTATTACAGAAAATAAATGAAATGACTGGCCAAATATTAATACTTCTCAAGAACGGGTCTGATATATCCGTATGAAACATCGGCTATGGATACAATGTACTTTGACCTTGGGACTAAGTTCAAATATTTTAATTGATATATTTCTACAAAACTTTGTGAATCTGTTTACAGTTAAGTACAGTTAGGTAAAGATGAGTTGTTATTAGGGATGGCAACAAATACCAAAGCAATGACAGTTTATCTGGTTTTGGTATTCAAGCAGCTGATCTGATATAAAATATGTCAATTATGGTGGTTTGTTCAATTGACTAGTCTTAAACGCCTCATCAATGATCTAATTAATGTAGAACTGACTGGTGTCATTGACATTATTGCTTTACTTCTTTACTTTGTTTTCATTTTGTTTTGTAAAAAATCAAGAAAACATCATACATAGAATTCATCGGGATGCTGGAACCTTATTTGAAAATAGAGTTAGAATGAACCTACATGTATTGTGTGTTCGGAAACAGTATTCACATAACTGATTTATTGTCAGACACATCGTTTTAAATCTAAGTCTAAAATAATTTTAAATCTTGGTTCATCACATCATGCTCCTGAACCAGGAGAATCATGGTCCTCTTGTTTATTACAGACAAAGTGGACAAGGAGGAGCACACAGATATATGTGCGGTTCTGCTTATAATGTTCTTAATACCATTGACATTTGGGCTCATCTTGCTGGTGCCATGCTGTTGTGAAGGTAAGTTTCATGCATATAATTATGTATTTACTGATATTGGTACTTTATGCACAGGTTCAGTAACAATGTTACATCTAATATTTATTATTGTATTTATATTGTTAGTTGTAAAGGTCATAACTGAAGAAACAAAATATCACATATTTAAAATATTAAACATATGGTGGATTGGTTTGATTTGATGTAGATTGTTTTACTTAAGTGTTTGGTTTGTTTTATTTCAGAAGGACGATTCACACGAAGTGTTAAGATGTTCTGGTGCCATGGTAATTCTAATAAACCACAAACTACACAAAATGAACACATAATCTGAGAGAAATGCCAAATTAAGAAGCAAATTAATGGAATATATTAAGGTTCAATACAAAAGAACAGATTTAAAGTAGTTTTGCTAAGCAGTAAAGTTGCACAATTTAAACTATCATTTTTTGTTTGTAAATATACTAATTATCGTTTTAACATAATAGAAAAGACGTGAGGGAAACTAGGAAATTAATGTATGCATTATATAGTTGATTAATATAGTGCATCAAAATAAAGCAAGTTTGAGAGGACTGAAACAAATTGAAACACAATACCATTATCAGTAAATAAACTTGAATATATTTGAACACATAAATCTATCTGTGTATCATTCTAGATTAATGTTGTACCTACTACTTCTTGCCTGTTCTTTGTTGTATGTACCTACTAACATGTTACACCGCATGTAAATCACATAACCCGCATGCTAGCTGTTTGTTTTCAAACATATTTTACCCTTGGGATGTGCTTGTTAGACACCCTAAAAAATCTAGCTTTTCACTATAAGCACCCTTGGAAAAGTGGGTATGACATTTGTATTATGGAAACATTGATGCCTGATAAGCATAATCAAGTTTTAGGTAGGGAAAGATCCAGGGTGAACTAGCAGGGAGCTGCACCATGCCCTGACGGACATTTTAAAATTTTATTCATTTTTGCAAATTGTAAAATTATAAATGAAGAGTTATGTAAAAAAAAAAAAAAAGGAACAAGTAAGAAGCATTTAAATTATAAAATACCAAAATTCATTTGTTTTGAAAATTGCCAAATTACCCTGCTATGCCCCCACCCCAGCTTTTTTAGCAGCACTCTGTCTTTTTTCTGATCCTAGATTTTTCCATATTTTGGTTTTAACAAGTCAAGGAAATTGCTCTCTGTGTAGCAGCTATCTCACAATAGACATGTGTTACTTTTCAACAAATAATGACTGGTTTGTACAATTGTTTTGATTTTGCGATGCAGTGCAGTTTTATAATTATTTTGGAAAATGTTGCCAATGAATTGATGGGATCTCTTTGAACACCTTGTAGCATCCTATTGCACATGATAAATCCGTACAAAAATGTATAGTAAGCTTATGTTTAAATTTAACATATAGACAATGAAGAGTTTTGTTGTTTTTTAATAAGGGAAATTGTTGTTTTTTAACAACAACATATAATTATGTAGTGTCTTAGTCTATGATTAAAAGCTTTATTGTTCAAAGCTAGATGTTGCAGAGTTTATTGTTTAAAGTAAGATTTTGTGCAGTTTAAATTTACCTTTATAGAACATTGAACCTTGATGAAAAGGTGTGTTCTTGTGGTCTGTTTTCTTGTTCAGGGGGGCTGTTTATAGCATACTGGATTTAATAGTCCACTTCTGTGTATTATTTTAATGCACAGTATGTTAACTCTCTTATTTATTTGAATGTTTAAACACTAATCGATTTTGAATTCTTGCTAAGTAGAACAAACAAGAAATGTGTTTAAAAAAAGACAATCGGCGTTGACATTAATATTGAGATATCATTTTTACCCTAAACATAATATAAGAGGGCCAAGATGATCGGTTACGTGGCTTCTCGGCCCCAGATGTTTCGGTCCCCACTTAGACAAGGCAACTTCTCGGACCCCAGATTTTTTTATCACAAGAAAACTTAACAGATCCCAAAATTAATGTGTGCTTAATTCAATATTTGTACCGTGAATAAAGTGATCATACCGCCCCATGTTTTCAACAGTTTTACACGAATAACCTAAATAATTTACGTTAATATCATTATTATATAAATTTATAATATTTGTACCGTGAATAAAGTGATCATACCGCCCCATGTTTTCACCAGTGATACATGAATAACTTATAAAATTTACGTTAATATCATTATTATATAAATTTGTCAAGTCAAATTTAACAAATTAACAATGTACGAAAATAATTGGGGGAATGAATGAACATTATTTTGTACCAGACGCGTCTAGTTATTCAGATCTTAAGTAATATACCCTACCTTCATTTTGAAGTTATCTATGCATAATACATACACATTTCAAAGTCAATTAATCATTTATACTGTGTAGCCTATTGAAAAGCAATATTCAGAGAACATTCAGCGCATTTGAAATAATGATGACTTCCATTTTTGATTACACAAACATTAAATTTCATTAGACTATGGCGATTTAAAATTATATTCGGTAGGAATATGATGTATCAAGGGTTTCTGTGTATAATTGGTATTGCAAATAATGTATTAATGCTACGGAAATGAGGTAAAAGTAACATGAATAACATTTCGACGTATTCAGAGATTTATTTCACCACATTTTATTTATTGAAAGATGTCTTTTTATAGGTTGATTAATAGAAATGTGCAATTCTATTTTATTGTTAATAGAACGCAACCACCATTCAATTTCAAATTAACATGCACAATAAGTTAATTAAAAAAATGCCAATTTATTGAAATATTCGCTCTTATGATTCTCTGGACGCTAATTGATGCATGTATATTATAACAGCTATACACTGGCAGCTAAACGCGCGCTAATTTTAGAATGATCGTGAGTGTGTTGAACTCCCTAGAACTAGATTGCATTGCTTTGACATCAGTATTCATAACTTGATACCAATCTATGATCAATAGATTTGGAATGTTGCATACCCTTCTATTATGACCGGTGTATTGCTAATATTTTCAAATAAGCCAATGCAATATGTGGATCTATTCATTCGGGACAATTTGCCAGAAATTTTCCCAACACTTTATTGGATATTGACAAAGGTCAAACGTTTTTGATGGACAGCTAGGCTGAAAAACATTTTCGGTAAATCTCGACCACATTCCTTCAAATTAATTTAAGAAACATATCCGTCAGTGATCTGTTGTTGTAATCTGTTGTCAATGTTTTACTGCAAACATCTCTGCTATTAAAATTTTACATTCCATTAAGACTTATTTAACTCAAGCAACCAAATGTCATCTATGCACTGATTTATAAACAGGCACAAAAATAGTATTACATACAACAAGTCAAATAACATAACATTAAATATAGTACTATTGTAGCGAAATAAGGTAATATTGGCAAAAGCCCCATTATTTTGTAAGTTATAACGTAGACGCTTGACAATGGGCACGCAGAGTATAAACGAGCGCGTCAAATTCGAAAAGGTCTGTTGTGAATTGACTCGAGAGCAGGACAGATCTTGAGTTGTTAAGTAGCTCGCTATCAGTAAAAGTAAAGAACTGTTGTAAGGAAACAGTAGTATCTTCTCCTTGGAACTGTTAGGTTTGTCTGCTGAGTAATTTTCACACAGCACTGCGTTCTGTGAAACAGGAAAAGCGGTAAGCTCAGGTTATCGGCGAAGGAAGATTGGCGACTTTATAAAGGTGGATAGGGTAGGTGGATAGGAACATTGGCGACTTAATAATAGTGGATTACAGTTAGGTGGATAGGTGATTTGATATAATACAATAAATAAACGGCCAAGTAGCCCCGAGGAAAATGTATTATATCTATATATTTGTGGTAGCTCATGAACTGATAGTGATAGGCAATCACTATCATAAAATTATTAAGCAAAATAGCTTTCAAATAAGATATAAATATATAATCGTTTGTCCGCTATTTATTAAATAACCCTCGGCACGTTACACTACTAAGTAGCAAAGTTAGTATTACAGAAAATTAATGAAATGACTGGCCAAATATTAATACTTCTCAAGAACGGGTCTGATATATCCGTATGAAACATCGGCTATGGATACAATGTACTTTGACCTTGGGACTAAGTTCAAATATTTTAATTGATATATTTCTACAAAACTTTGTGAATCTGTTTACAGTTAAGTACAGTTAGGTAAAGATGAGTTGTTATTAGGGATGGCAACAAATACCAAAGCAATGACAGTTTATCTGGTTTTGGTATTCAAGCAGCTGATCTGATATAAAATATGTCAATTATGGTGGTTTGTTCAATTGACTAGTCTTAAACGCCTCATCAATGATCTAATTAATGTAGAACTGACTGGTGTCATTGACATTATTGCTTTAATTCTCTACTTTGTTTTCATTTTGTTTTGTAAAAAATCAAGAAAACATCATACATAGAATTCATCGGGATGCTGGAACCTTATTTGAAAATAGAGTTAGAATGAACCTACATGTATTGTGTGTTCGGAAACAGTATTCACATAACTGATTTATTGTCAGACACATCGTTTTAAATCTAAGTCTAAATTAATTTTAAATCTTGGTTCATCACATCATGCTCCTGAACCAGGAGAATCATGGTCCTCTTGTTTATTACAGACAAAGTGGACAAGGAGGAGCACACAGATATATGTGCGGTTCTGCTTATAATGTTCTTAATACCATTGACATTTGGGCTCATCTTGCTGGTGCCATGCTGTTGTGAAGGTAAGTTTCATGCATATAATTATGTATTTACTGATATTGGTACTTTATGCACAGGTTCAGTATCAATGTTACATCTAATATTTATTATTGTATTTATATTGTTAGTTGTAAAGGTCATAACTGAAGAAACAAAATATCACATATTTAAAATATTAAACATATGGTGGATTGGTTTGATTTGATGTAGATTGTTTTACTTAAGTGTTTGGTTTGTTTTATTTCAGAAGGACGATTCACACGAAGTGTTAAGATGTTCTGGTGCCATGGTAATTCTAATAAACCACAAACTACACAAAATGAACACATAATCTGAGAGAAATGCCAAATTAAGAAGCAAATTAATGGAATATATTAAGGTTCAATACAAAAGAACAGATTTAAAGTAGTTTTGCTAAGCAGTAAAGTTGCACAATTTAAACTATCATTTTTTGTTTGTAAATATACTAATTATCGTTTTAACATAATAGAAAAGACGTGAGGGAAACTAGGAAATTAATGTATGCATTATATAGTTGATTAATATAGTGCATCAAAATAAAGCAAGTTTGAGAGGACTGAAACAAATTGAAACACAATACCATTATCAGTAAATAAACTTGAATATATTTGAACACATAAATCTATCTGTGTATCATTCTAGATTAATGTTGTACCTACTACTTCTTGCCTGTTCTTTGTTGTATGTACCTACTAACATGTTACACCACATGTAAATCACATAACCCGCATGCTAGCTGTTTGTTTTCAAACATATTTTACCCTTGGGATGTGCTTGTTAGACACCCTAAAAAATCTAGCTTTTCACTATAAGCACCCTTGGAAAAGTGGGTATGACATTTGTATTATGGAAACATTGATGCCTGATAAGCATAATCAAGTTTTAGGTAGGGAAAGATCCAGGGTGAACTAGCAGGGAGCTGCACCATGCCCTGACGGACATTTTAAAATTTTATTCATTTTTGCAAATTGTAAAATTATAAATGAAGAGTTATGTAAAAAAAAAAAAAGGAACAAGTAAGAAGCATTTAAATTATAAAATACCAAAATTCATTTGTTTTGAAAATTGCCAAATTACCCTGCTATGCCCCCACCCCAGCTTTTTTAGCAGCACTCTGTCTTTTCTGATCCTAGATTTTTCCATATTTTGGTTTTAACAAGTCAAGGAAATTGCTCTCTGTGTAGCAGCTATCTCACAATAGACATGTGTTACTTTTCAACAAATAATGACTGGTTTGTACAATTGTTTTGATTTTGCGATGCAGTGCAGTTTTATAATTATTTTGGAAAATGTTGCCAATGAATTGATGGGATCTCTTTGAACACCTTGTAGCATCCTATTGCACATGATAAATCCGTACAAAAATGTATAGTAAGCTTATGTTTAAATTTAACCTATAGACAATGAAGAGTTTTGTTGTTTTTTAATAAGGGAAATTGTTGTTTTTTAACAACAACATATAATTATGTAGTGTCTTAGTCTATGATTAAAAGCTTTATTGTTCAAAGCTAGATGTTGCAGAGTTTATTGTTTAAAGTAAGATTTTGTGCAGTTTAAATTTACCTTTATAGAACATTGAACCTTGATGAAAAGGTGTGTTCTTGTGGTCTGTTTTCTTGTTCAGGGGGGCTGTTTATAGCATACTGGATTTAATTGTCCACTTCTGTGTATTATTTTAATGCACAGTATGTTAACTCTCTTATTTATTTGAATGTTTAAACACTAATCGATTTTGAATTCTTGCTAAGTAGAACAAACAAGAAATGTGTTTAAAAAAAGACAATCGGCGTTGACATTAATATTGAGATATCATTTTTACCCTAAACATAATATAAGAGGGCCAAGATGATCGGTTACGTGGCTTCTCGGCCCCAGATGTTTCGGTCCCCACTTAGACAAGGCAACTTCTCGGACCCCAGATTTTTTTAGCACCATAAGAAAACTTAACAGATCCCAAAATTAATGTGTGCTTAATTCAATATTTGTACCGTGAATAAAGTGATCATACCGCCCCATGTTTTCAACAGTTTTACATGAATAACCTAAATAATTTACGTTAATATCATTATTATATAAATTTATAATATTTGTACCGTGAATAAAGTGATCATACCGCCCCATGTTTTCACCAGTGATACATGAATAACTTATAAAATTTACGTTAATATCATTATTATATAAATTTGTCAAGTCAAATTTAACAAATTAACAATGTACGAAAATAATTGGGGGAATGAATGAACATTATTTTGTACCAGACGCGTCTAGTTATTCAGATCTTAAGTAATATACCCTACCTTCATTTTGAAGTTATCTATGCATAATACATACACATTTCAAAGTCAATTAATCATTTATACTGTGTAGCCTATTGAAAAGCAATATTCAGAGAACATTCAGCCCATTTGAAATAATGATGACTTCCATTTTTGATTACACAAACATTAAATTTCATTAGACTATGGCGATTTAAAATTATATTCGGTAGGAATATGATGTATCAAGGGTTTCTGTGTATAATTGGTATTGCAAATAATGTATCAATGCTACGGAAATGAGGTAAAAGTAACATGAATAACATTTCGACGTATTCAGAGATTTATTTCACCACATTTTATTTATTGAAAGATGTCTTTTTATAGGTTGATTAATAGAAATGTGCAATTCTATTTTATTGTTAATAGAACGCAACCACCATTCAATTTCAAATTAACATGCACAATAAGTTAATTAAAAAAATGCCAATTTATTGAAATATTCGCTCTTATGATTCTCTGGACGCTAATTGATGCATGTATATTATAACAGCTATACACTGGCAGCTAAACGCGCGCTAATTTTAGAATGATCGTGAGTGTGTTGAACTCCCTAGAACTAGATTGCATTGCTTTGACATCAGTATTCATAACTTGATACCAATCTATGATCAATAGATTTGGAATGTTGCATACCCTTCTATTATGACCGGTGTATTGCTAATATTTTCAAATAAGCCAATGCAATATGTGGATCTATTCATTCGGGACAATTTGCCAGAAATTTTCCCAACACTTGATTGGATATTGAGAAAGGTCAAACGTTTTTGATGGACAGCTAGGCTGAAAAACATTTTCGGTAAATCTCGACCACATTCCTTCAAATTAATTTAAGAAACATATCCGTCAGTGATCTGTTGTTGTAATCTGTTGTCAATGTTTTACTGCAAACATCTCTGCTATTAAATTTTTACATTCCATTAAGACTTATTTAACTCAAGCAACCAAATGTCATCTATGCACTGATTTATAAACAGGCACAAAAATAGTATTACATACAACAAGTCAAATAACATAACATTAAATATAGTACTATTGTAGCGAAATAAGGTAATATTGGCAAAAGCCCCATTATTTTGTAAGTTATAACGTAGACGCTTGACAATGGGCACGCAGAGTATAAACGAGCGCGTCAAATTCGAAAAGGTCAGTTGTGAATTGACTCGAGAGCAGGACAGATCTTGAGTTGTTAAGTAGCTCGCTATCAGTAAAAGTAAAGAACTGTTGTAAGGAAACAGTAGTATCTTCTCCTTGGAACTGTTAGGTTTGTCTGCTGAGTAATTTTCACACAGCACTGCGTTCTGTGAAACAGGAAAAGCGGTAAGCTCAGGTTATCGGCAAAGGAAGATTGGCGACTTTATAAAGGTGGATAGGGTAGGTGGATAGGAACATTGGCGACTTAATAATAGTGGATTACAGTTAGGTGGATAGGTGATTTGATATAATACAATAAATAAACGGCCAAGTAGCCCCGAGGAAAATGTATTATATCTATATATTTGTGGTAGCTCATGAACTGATAGTGATAGGCAATCACTATCATAAAATTATTAAGCAAAATAGCTTTCAAATAAGATATAAATATATAATCGTTTGTCCGCTATTTATTAAATAACCCTCGGCACGTTACACTACTAAGTAGCAAAGTTAGTATTACAGAAAATTAATGAAATGACTGGCCAAATATTAATACTTCTCAAGAACGGGTCTGATATATCCGTATGAAACATCGGCTATGGATACAATGTACTTTGACCTTGGGACTAAGTTCAAATATTTTAATTGATATATTTCTACAAAACTTTGTGAATCTGTTTACAGTTAAGTACAGTTAGGTAAAGATGAGTTGTTATTAGGGATGGCAACAAATACCAAAGCAATGACAGTTTATCTGGTTTTGGTATTCAAGCAGCTGATCTGATATAAAATATGTCAATTATGGTGGTTTGTTCAATTGACTAGTCTTAAACGCCTCATCAATGATCTAATTAATGTAGAACTGACTGGTGTCATTGACATTATTGCTTTAATTCTCTACTTTGTTTTCATTTTGTTTTGTAAAAAATCAAGAAAACATCATACATAGAATTCATCGGGATGCTGGAACCTTATTTGAAAATAGAGTTAGAATGAACCTACATGTATTGTGTGTTCGGAAACAGTATTCACATAACTGATTTATTGTCAGACACATCGTTTTAAATCTAAGTCTAAATTAATTTTAAATCTTGGTTCATCACATCATGCTCCTGAACCAGGAGAATCATGGTCCTCTTGTTTATTACAGACAAAGTGGACAAGGAGGAGCACACAGATATATGTGCGGTTCTGCTTATAATGTTCTTAATACCATTGACATTTGGGCTCATCTTGCTGGTGCCATGCTGTTGTGAAGGTAAGTTTCATGCATATAATTATGTATTTACTGATATTGGTACTTTATGCACAGGTTCAGTAACAATGTTACATCTAATATTTATTATTGTATTTATATTGTTAGTTGTAAAGGTCATAACTGAAGAAACAAAATATCACATATTTAAAATATTAAACATATGGTGGATTGGTTTGATTTGATGTAGATTGTTTTACTTAAGTGTTTGGTTTGTTTTATTTCAGAAGGACGATTCACACGAAGTGTTAAGATGTTCTGGTGCCATGGTAATTCTAATAAACCACAAACTACACAAAATGAACACATAATCTGAGAGAAATGCCAAATTAAGAAGCAAATTAATGGAATATATTAAGGTTCAATACAAAAGAACAGATTTAAAGTAGTTTTGCTAAGCAGTAAAGTTGCACAATTTAAACTATCATTTTTTGTTTGTAAATATACTAATTATCGTTTTAACATAATAGAAAAGACGTGAGGGAAACTAGGAAATTAATGTATGCATTATATAGTTGATTAATATAGTGCATCAAAATAAAGCAAGTTTGAGAGGACTGAAACAAATTGAAACACAATACCATTATCAGTAAATAAACTTGAATATATTTGAACACATAAATCTATCTGTGTATCATTCTAGATTAATGTTGTACCTACTACTTCTTGCCTGTTCTTTGTTGTATGTACCTACTAACATGTTACACCACATGTAAATCACATAACCCGCATGCTAGCTGTTTGTTTTCAAACATATTTTACCCTTGGGATGTGCTTGTTAGACACCCTAAAAAATCTAGCTTTTCACTATAAGCACCCTTGGAAAAGTGGGTATGACATTTGTATTATGGAAACATTGATGCCTGATAAGCATAATCAAGTTTTAGGTAGGGAAAGATCCAGGGTGAACTAGCAGGGAGCTGCACCATGCCCTGACGGACATTTTAAAATTTTATTCATTTTTGCAAATTGTAAAATTATAAATGAAGAGTTATGTAAAAAAAAAAAAAGGAACAAGTAAGAAGCATTTAAATTATAAAATACCAAAATTCATTTGTTTTGAAAATTGCCAAATTACCCTGCTATGCCCCCACCCCAGCTTTTTTAGCAGCACTCTGTCTTTTTTCTGATCCTAGATTTTTCCATATTTTGGTTTTAACAAGTCAAGGAAATTGCTCTCTGTGTAGCAGCTATCTCACAATAGACATGTGTTACTTTTCAACAAATAATGACTGGTTTGTACAATTGTTTTGATTTTGCGATGCAGTGCAGTTTTATAATTATTTTGGAAAATGTTGCCAATGAATTGATGGGATCTCTTTGAACACCTTGTAGCATCCTATTGCACATGATAAATCCGTACAAAAATGTATAGTAAGCTTATGTTTAAATTTAACATATAGACAATGAAGAGTTTTGTTGTTTTTTAATAAGGGAAATTGTTGTTTTTTAACAACAACATATAATTATGTAGTGTCTTAGTCTATGATTAAAAGCTTTATTGTTCAAAGCTAGATGTTGCAGAGTTTATTGTTTAAAGTAAGATTTTGTGCAGTTTAAATTTACCTTTATAGAACATTGAACCTTGATGAAAAGGTGTGTTCTTGTGGTCTGTTTTCTTGTTCAGGGGGGCTGTTTATAGCATACTGGATTTAATTGTCCACTTCTGTGTATTATTTTAATGCACAGTATGTTAACTCTCTTATTTATTTGAATGTTTAAACACTAATCGATTTTGAATTCTTGCTAAGTAGAACAAACAAGAAATGTGTTTAAAAAAAGACAATCGGCGTTGACATTAATATTGAGATATCATTTTTACCCTAAACATAATATAAGAGGGCCAAGATGATCGGTTACGTGGCTTCTCGGCCCCAGATGTTTCGGTCCCCACTTAGACAAGGCAACTTCTCGGACCCCAGATTTTTTTATCACAAGAAAACTTAACAGATCCCAAAATTAATGTGTGCTTAATTCAATATTTGTACCGTGAATAAAGTGATCATACCGCCCCATGTTTTCAACAGTTTTACACGAATAACCTAAATAATTTACGTTAATATCATTATTATATAAATTTATAATATTTGTACCGTGAATAAAGTGATCATACCGCCCCATGTTTTCACCAGTGATACATGAATAACTTATAAAATTTACGTTAATATCATTATTATATAAATTTGTCAAGTCAAATTTAACAAATTAACAATGTACGAAAATAATTGGGGGAATGAATGAACATTATTTTGTACCAGACGCGTCTAGTTATTCAGATCTTAAGTAATATACTCTACCTTCATTTTGAAGTTATCTATGCATAATACATACACATTTCAAAGTCAATTAATCATTTATACTGTGTAGCCTATTGAAAAGCAATATTCAGAGAACATTCAGCCCATTTGAAATAATGATGACTTCCATTTTTGATTACACAAACATTAAATTTCATTAGACTATGGCGATTTAAAATTATATTCGGTAGGAATATGATGTATCAAGGGTTTCTGTGTATAATTGGTATTGCAAATAATGTATTAATGCTACGGAAATGAGGTAAAAGTAACATGAATAACATTTCGACGTATTCAGAGATTTATTTCACCACATTTTATTTATTGAAAGATGTCTTTTTATAGGTTGATTAACATCTGCTGGAGAAGTTGATAGAAATGTGCAATTCTATTTTATTGTTAATAGAACGCAACCACCATTCAATTTCAAATTAACATGCACAATAAGTTAATTAAAAAAATGCCAATTTATTGAAATATTCGCTCTTATGATTCTCTGGACGCTAATTGATGCATGTATATTATAACAGCTATACACTGGCAGCTAAACGCGCGCTAATTTTAGAATGATCGTGAGTGTGTTGAACTCCCTAGAACTAGATTGCATTGCTTTGACATCAGTATTCATAACTTGATACCAATCTATGATCAATAGATTTGGAATGTTGCATACCCTTCTATTATGACCGGTGTATTGCTAATATTTTCAAATAAGCCAATGCAATATGTGGATCTATTCATTCGGGACAATTTGCCAGAAATTTTCCCAACACTTTATTGGATATTGAGAAAGGTCAAACGTTTTTGATGGACAGCTAGGCTGAAAAACATTTTCGGTAAATCTCTACCACATTCCTTCAAATTAATTTAAGAAACATATCCGTCAGTGATCTGTTGTTGTAATCTGTTGTCAATGTTTTACTGCAAACATCTCTGCTATTAAATTTTTACATTCCATTAAGACTTATTTAACTCAAGCAACCAAATGTCATCTATGCACTGATTTATAAACAGGCACAAAAATAGTATTACATACAACAAGTCAAATAACATAACATTAAATATAGTACTATTGTAGCGAAATAAGGTAATATTGGCAAAAGCCCCATTATTTTGTAAGTTATAACGTAGACGCTTGACAATGGGCACGCAGAGTATAAACGAGCGCGTCAAATTCGAAAAGGTCAGTTGTGAATTGACTCGAGAGCAGGACAGATCTTGAGTTGTTAAGTAGCTCGCTATCAGTAAAAGTAAAGAACTGTTGTAAGGAAACAGTAGTATCTTCTCCTTGGAACTGTTAGGTTTGTCTGCAGAGTAATTTTCACACAGCACTGCGTTCTGTGAAACAGGAAAAGCGGTAAGCTCAGGTTATCGGCAAAGGAAGATTGGCGACTTTATAAAGGTGGATAGGGTAGGTGGATAGGAACATTGGCGACTTAATAATAGTGGATTACAGTTAGTTGGATAGGTAATTTGATATAATACAATAAATAAACGGCCAAGTAGCCTCGAGGAAAATGTATTATATCTATATATTTTGTGGTAGCTCATCAACTGATAGTGATAGGCAATCACTGTCATAAAATTATTAAGCAAAGTAGCTTTCAAATAAGATATAAATATATAATCGTTTGTCCGCTATTTATTAAATAACCCTCGGCACGTTACACTATTAAGTAGCAAAGTTGTATTACAGAAAATTAATGAAATGACTGGCCAAATATTAATACTTCTCAAGAACGGGTCTGATATATCCGTATGAAACATCGGCTATGGATACAATGTACTGAGACCTTGGGACTAAGTTCAAATATTTAATTGATATATTTCTACAAAACTTTGTGAATCTGTTTACAGTTAAGTACAGTTAGGTAAAGATGAGTTGTTATTAGGGATGGCAACAAATACCAAAGCAATGACAGTTTATCTGGTTTTGGTATTCAAGCAGCTGATCTGATATAAAATATGTCCATTATGGTGGTTTGTTCAATTGACTAGTCTTAAACGCCTCATCAATGATATAATTAATGTAGAACTGACTGGTGTCATTGACATTATTGCTTTAATTCTCTACTTTGTTTTCATTTTGTTTTGTAAAAATCAAGAAAACATCATACATAGAATTCATCGGGATGCTGGAACCTTATTTGAAAACAGAGTTAGAATGAACCTACATGTATTGTAAGTGTGTTCGGATACAGTATTCACATAACTGATTTATTGTCAGACACATCGTTTTAAATCTAAGTCTAAATTAATTTTAAATCTTGGTTCATCACATCATGCTCCTGAACCAGGAGAATCATGGTCCTCTTGTTTGTTACAGACAAAGTGGACGAGGAGGAGCGCAAAGATCTAGTAGCTGTTCTGCTTATAATATTCTTAATACCATTGACATTTGGGCTCATCTTGCTGGTGCCATGCTGTTGTGAAGGTAAGTTTCGTGCATGTAATTATGTATTTACTGATATTGGTACTTTATGCACAGGTTCAGTAACAATGTTACATCTAATATTTATTATTGTATTTATATTGTTAGTTGTAAAGGTCATAACTGAAGAAGCAAAATATCACATATTTAAAATATTAAACATATGGTGGATTGGTTTGATTTCATGTAGATTGTTTTATTTAAGTGTTTATTTTGTTTTATTTCAGAAGGACGATTCACACGAAGTGTTAAGATGTTCTGGTGCCATGGTAATTCTATTGAACCACAAACTACACAAAATGAACATGTTAATCAGAGAGAAATGCCAAATTAAGAAGCAAATTAATGGAATATATTAAGGTTCAATACAAAAGAACAGATTTAAAGTAGTTTTGCTAAGCAGTAAAGTTGCACAATTTAAACTATCATTTTTTTTTTGGTAAATATACTAATTATCGTTTTAACGTAATAGAAAAGACTTGAGGGAAACTAGGAAATGAATGTATGCATTATATAGTTGATTAATATAGTGCATCAAAATAAAGCAAGTTTGAGAGGACTGAAACAAATTGAAACAAAATCAATACCATTATCAGTAAATAAACTTGAATATATTTGAACACATAAATATATCTGTGTATCATTCTAGATTAATGTTATTCATACTACTTCTTGCCTGTTCTTTGATGTATGTACCTACTAACATGTTACACCACATGTAAATCACATAATCCGCATGCTAGCTGTTTGTTTTCAAACATATTTTACCCTTGGGATGTGCTTGTTAGACACCCTAAAAAATCTAGCTTTTCACTATAAGCACCCTTGGAAAAGTGGGTATGACATTTGTATTATGGAAACATTGATGCCTGATAAGCATAATCAAGTTTTAGGTAGGGAAAGATCCAGGGTGAACTAGCAGGGTGCTGCACCATGCCCTGACGGACATTTTAAAATTTTATACATTTTTGCAAATTGTAAAATTATAAATGAAGAGTTTTGTAACAAAAAAAGGAACAAGTAAGAAGCATTTAAATTATAAAATACCAAAATTCATTTGTTTTGAAAATTGCCAAATTACCCTGTTAAGCCCCCACCCCAGCTTTTTTAGCAGCACTCTGTCTTTTTTCTGATCCTAGATTTTTCCATATTTTGGTTTTAACAAGTCAAGGAAATTGCTCTCTGTGTAGCAGCTATCTCACAATAGACATGTGTTACTTTTCAACAAATAATGACTGGTTTGTACAATTGTTTTGATTTTGCGATGCAGTGCAGTTTTATAATTATTTTGGAAAATGTTGCCAATGAATTGATGGGATCTATTTGAACACCTTGTAGCATCCTATTGCACATGATAAATCCGTACAAAAATGTATAGTAAGTTTATGTTTAAATTTAACATATAGACAATGAAGAGTTTTGTTGTTTTTTAACAAGGGAAATTGTTGTTTTTTAACAACAACATATAATTATGTAGTGTCTTAGTCTATGATTAAAAGCTTGATTGTTCAAAGCTAGATGTTGCAGAGTTTATTGTTTAAAGTAAGATTTTGTGCAGTTAAATTTACCTTTATAGAACATTGAACCTTGATGAAAAGGTGTGTTCTTGTGGTCTGTTTTCTTGTTCAGTGGGGCTGTTTATAGCATACTGGATTTAATTGTCCACTTCTGTGTATTATTTTAATGCACAGTATGTTAACTCTCTTATTTATTTGAATATTTAAACACTAATGGATTTTAAATTCTTGCTAAGTAGAACAAACAAGAAATGTGTTTAAAAAAAAGACAATCGGCGTTGACATTAATATTGAGATATCATTTTTACCCTAAACATAATATAAGAGGGCCAAGATGATCGGTTACGTGGCTTCTCGGCCCCAGATGTTTCGGTCCCCACTTAGACTTCTCGGACCCCAGATTTTTTTAGCACCATAAGAAAACTTAACAGATCCCAAAATTAATGTGTGCTTAATTCAATATTTGTACCGTGAATAAAGTGATCATACCGCCCCATGTTTTCAACAGTTTTACATGAATAACCTAAATAATTTACGTTAATATCATTATTATATAAATTTATAATATTTGTACCGTGAATAAAGTGATCATACCGCCCCATGTTTTCACCAGTGATACATGAATAACCTAAATAATTTACGTTAATATCATTATTATATAAATTTGTCAAGTCAAATTAAAAAAATTAACAATGTACGAAAATAATTGCGGAAATGAATGAACATTATTTTGTACCAGACGCGTCTAGTTATTCAGATCTTAAGTAATATACCCTACCTTCATTTTTAAGTTATCTATGCATAATACATACACATTTCAAAGTCAATTAATCATTTATACTGTGTAGCCTAATGAAAAGCAATATTCAGAGAACATTCAGCGCATTTGAAATAATGATGACTTCCATTTTTGATTACACAAACATTAAATTTCATTAGACTATGGCGATTTAAAATTATATTCGGTAGGAATATGATGTATCAAGGGTTTCTGTGTATAATTGGTATTGCAAATAATGTATTAATGCTACGGAAATGAGGTAAAAGTAACATGAATAACATTTCGACGTATTCAGAGATTTATTTCACCACATTTTATTTATTGAAAGATGTCTTTTTTTAGGTTGATTAACATCTGCTGGAGAAGTTGATAGAAATGTGCAATTCTATTTTATTGTTAATAGAACGCAACCACCATTCAATTTCAAATTAACATGCACAATAAGTTAATTAAAAAAATGCCAATTTATTGAAATATTCGCTCTTATGATTCTCTGGACGCTAATTGATGCATGTATATTATAACAGCTATACACTGGCAGCTAAACGCGCGCTAATTTTAGAATGATCGTAAGTGTGTTGAACTCCCTAGAAATAGATTGCATTGCTTTGACATCAGTATTCATAACTTGATACCAATCTATGATCAATAGATTTGGAATGTTGCATACCCTTCTATTATGACCGGTGTATGGCGAATATTTTCAAATAAGCCAATGCAATATGTGGATCTATTCATTCGGGACAATTTGCCACAAATTTTCCCAACACTTGATTGGATATTGAGAAAGGTCAAACGTTTTTGATGGACAGCTAGGCTGAAAAACATTTTCGGTAAATCTCTACCACATTTCCTTCAAATTAATTTAAGAAACATATCCGTCAGTGATCTGTTGTTGTAATCTGTTGTCAATGTTTTACTGCAAACATCTCTGCTAATAAATTTTTACATTCCATTAAGACTTATTTAACTCAAGCAACCAAATGTCATCTATGCACTGATTTATAAACAGGCACAAAAATAGTATTACATACAACAAGTCAAATAACATAACACTAAATATAGTACTGTTGTAGCGAAATAAGGTAATATTGGCAAAAGCCCCATTATTTTGTAAGTTATATCTTAGACGCTTGACAATGGGCACGCAGAGTATAAACGAGCGCGTCAAATTCGAAAAGGTCAGTTGTGAATTGACTCGAGAACAGGACAGATCTTGAGTTGTTAAGTAGCTCGCTAGCAGTAAAAGTAAAGATCTGTTGTAAGGAAACAGTAGTATCTTCTCGTTGGAACTGTTAGGTTTGTCTGCTGAGTAATTTTCACACAGCACTGCGTTCTGTGAAACAGGAAAAGCGGCAAGCTCAGGTTATCGGCAAAGGAAGATTGGCGACTTTATAAAGGTGGATAGGGTAGGTGGATAGGAATATTGGCGACTTAATAATAGTGGATTACAGTTAGGTGGATAGGTGATTTGATATAATACAATAAATAAACGGCCAAGTAGCCCCGAGGAAAATGTATTATATCTATATATTTTGTGGTAGCTCATCAACTGATAGTGATAGGCAATCACTATCATAAAATTATTAAGCAAAGTAGCTTTCGAATAAGATATAAATATATAATCGTTTGTCCGCTATTTATTAAATAACCCTCGGCACGTTAAACTATTAAGTAGCAAAGTTAGTATTACAGAAAATTAATGAAATGACTGGCCAAATATTAATAGTTCTCAAGAACGGGTCTGATATATCCGTT
This sequence comes from Congeria kusceri, assembly GCA_027627225.1. Classification (NCBI taxonomy): domain Eukaryota; kingdom Metazoa; phylum Mollusca; class Bivalvia; order Myida; family Dreissenidae; genus Congeria; species Congeria kusceri. The sequence goes on along the minus strand of CM051030.1, from coordinate 28,564,370 downwards.
TGAAACATCGGCTATGGATACAATGTACTGAGACCTTGGGACTAAGTTCAAATATTTTAATTGATATATTTCTACAAAACTTTGTGAATCTGTTTACCGGTAAATACGGTTAGGTAAAGATGAGTTCTTATTAGGGATGGCAACAAATACCAAATCAATGACAGTTTATCTGGTTTTGGTATTCAAGCAGCTGATCTGATATAAAATATGTCCATTATGGTGGTTTGTTCAATTGACTAGTCTTAAACGCCTCATCAATGATATAATTAATGTAGAACTGACTGGTGTCATTGACATTATTGCTTTAATTCTCTATCTTGTTTTCATTTTGTTTTGTAAAAATGATGAAAACAGCATACATAGAATTCATCGGGATGCTGGAACCTTATTTGAAAATAGAGTTAGAATGAACTTACATGTATTGTAAGTGTGTTCGGATACAGTATTCACATAACTGATTTATTGTCAGACACATCGTTTTAAATCTAAGTCTAAATTAATTTTAAATCTTGGTTCATCACATCATGCTCCTGAACCAGGAGAATCATGGTCCTCTTGTTTATTACAGACGTAGTGGACGAGGAGGAGCGCAAAGATCTAGTAGCTGTTCTGCTTATAATATTCTTAATACCATTGACATTTGGGCTCATCTTGCTGGTGCCATGCTGTTGTGAAGGTAAGTTTCATGCATGTAATTATGTATTTACTGATATTGGTACTTTATGCACAGGTTCAGTAACAATGTTACATCTAATATTTATTATTGTATTTATATTGTTAGTTGTAAAGGTCATAACTGAAGAAGCAAAAGATCACATATTTAAAATATTAAACATATGGTGGATTGGTTTGATTTCCTGTAGATTGTTTTATTTAATTGTTTATTTTGGTTTATTTCATAAGGACGATTCACACGAAGTGTTAAGATGTTCTGGTGCCATGGTAATTCTATTGAACCACAAACTACACAAAACGAACATATGAGAGAAATGCCAAATTAAGAAGCAAATTAATGGAATATATTAAGGTTCAATAGAAAAGAACAGATTTAAAGTAGTTTTACTAAGCAGTAAAGTTGCACAATTTAAACTATCATTTTTTTTTTGTAAATATACTAATTATCGTTTTAACATAATAGAAAAGACGTGAGGCAAACTAGGAAATTAATGTATGCATTATATAGTTGATTAATACAGTGCATCAAAATAAAGCAAGTTTGAGAGGACAAATTGAAATTGAAACAAAATCAATACCATTATCAGAATAAACTTGAATATATTTGAACACATAAATCTATCTGTGTATCATTATAGATTAATGTTGTACATACTACTTCTTGCCTGTTCTTTGTTGTATGTACCTACTAACATGTTACACCACACGTAAATCACATAATCCGCATGCTAGCTGTTTGTTTTCTTTTCAAACATATTTTACCCTTGGGATGTGCTTGTTAGACACCCTAAAAATTCTAGCTTTTCTCTATAAGCACCCTTGGAAAAGTGGGTATGACATTTGTATTATGGAAACATTGATGCCTGATAAGCATAATCAAGTTTTAGGTAGGGAAAGATCCAGGGTGAACTAGCAGGGTGCTGCACCATGCCCTGACGGACATTTTAAAATTTTATACATTTTTGCAAATTGTAAAATTATAAATGAAGAGTTATGTAAAGAAAACGGAACAAGTAAGAAGCATTTAAATTATAAAATACCAAAATTCATTTGTTTTGAAAATTGCCAAATAACCCTGTTAAGCCCCCACCCCAGCTTTTTTAGCAGCACTCTGTCTTTTTTCTGATCGTAGATTTTTCCATATTTTGGTTTTAACAAGTCAAGGAAATTGCTCTCTGTGTAGCAGCTATCTCACAATAGACATGTGTTACTTTTCAACAAATAATGACTGGTTTGTACAATTGTTTTGATTTTGCGATGCAGTGCAGTTTTATAATTATTTTGGAAAATGTTGCCAATGAATTGATGGGATCTCTTTCAACACTATGTAGCAACCTATTGCACATGATAAATCCCTACAAAAATGTATAGTAAATTTATGTTTAAATTTAACATATAGACAATGAAGAGTTTTGTTGTTTTTTAATAAGGGAAATTGTTGTTTTTTAACAACAACATATAATTATGTAGTGTCTTAGTCTATGATTAAAAGCTTGATTGTTCAAAGCTAGATGTTGCAGAGTTTATTGTTTAAAGTAAGATTTTGTGCAGTTAAATTTACCTTTATAGAACATTGAACCTTGATGAAAAGGTGCGTTCTTGTGGTCTGTTTTCTTGTTAACTGTTGTGCTTTTGCAAGTTCTGTTTTCAAATTGTTTGTGGTGTTTCATTTGCTTGTTGAAATGTTAAATGGTGCATTGAGTCAGTGCAAGTCCTTATGGGTGTTGTGTATATATCGCTTGGTATACCGCTTAAGTAACCTGGATGACAATAGACAATACCTTCAAATTTAAACATTGGTAAAAGCAAGTAGTTCAGCTAATTGTATCATTACAATAGAACAGCCTTTGTTAGAAATATTCGGACCCTTCTTAAAGATTATATTAAGGATGAAACATGCACATGCAAATTGATGCCTTAGAGTTACATTGAAACAAAGAGGTTTAAAACGAAATGCCCAAAGGTATGGTAAGGGGGATATGTAACAATAAAGTATGCAGCACATATTTACTGCTCTTGCTTCTTTTAAGCATTGGCCATTGCAAATAACACAGTGTTATGTCAAGGTTTCATAGATTAAAATAAATAAATAGGGATTACAAAACTGACCATGTGTTTATGCACTTTGTAGCCTTTAACACACCTGCCTGTGATATGCCACTACTCTAGTCTCCCTTAAAGTTTGTACAGACAGTTTTAACAACACATTTCATTGTTGTTACTCAAAACAAATTTACAAGTGTAAGTACAGACGGGTTTAAGCAACTTCATTCGTTCAGTATTATTTTCATTTTTTTTGCATGTACTCTCTTTTATCTTTGCTCCAACATCTTTTTAATCAGAACCAGTATCTAGGGACATTATAAGCATGAACAAAATAATAAGTCAATGTTCTATTATTATGAACAGAACTCTACGGTTATTGCCTAAACATTCCTTTTACATACATGCCGTATGTCCCGTATGGTTCAGGATTGTCCCGGAAATGCAGTGCCCTCCCACGGTCCCGGAATACGTTCATATGTCTTGGAAATCTTTAAAATTGTGCATACCTATTTTAGTTGAACTTTTGACAGACCACTAATCCCCTAATTTGTTCCCAAGGCAATGGCTACCTAATTAGGCAACGTGTCATAAACGACCAATTAACCTCACTTGTCACGCTTTCACTCTAATCGACTGCATTATTAAGCTGCAGTTAGTCACCAAGTAGATCTGCCCTGAAGGCAAAGCTTCATTCCCACGAAAAATCTATATTAGCCAATTAAAACGCCGAGTTATTTCAGCTTACCTATTCTATTCTGTGAACATTCCACCAATCGGCGTAATACACATTTATTCACGCATTAGTAAGTGTATACATGCATCAGTTGATAACGAAAGAGTACTTATAGTCTCGACAATAAGTAAAAGCAGCACTGCATTTCCACAATATCCACAGTTAGTTTACTTAATAAAAACGGCATTGTTTTCAAATACTTTTCTTGAAATTTCAGGTAAAACAGTCGTTAACACAAATTTGTGTTATGCCATGTTAAACCTGTGTTTCGCTAGAAAAGAGCGCGAAATGTCTGCTGGCACCAACGACGTCACGTTCAACGGGTGATTGTACCGACTGCTAAATATAGACGTGTCAACTGGCAATAAAAACTTCATAGTGAAAGAACTTTGAAATCTTTGCATTTTGTATAAAAGATTCGTAGTGCAATAACTGCGATCTTCGGCATTTTAATGAATATTTTTACTTTTATAACAATAAAACATTTTTTCATGAAAAAAAGTACATTGCCTTGAATTAAAATAAATACAGGAACACAAGCCCCAGTTTCCCGCCAAAATGATTTTCTCACCAAATAAGAACGCTTATCTGAAAAAAATAACGCACGCACATGTCCCGGAAAATCAGTAAAAATGTGCGGGGAGAGTCCTGGAACTGATCCACATAATAATGGCATGTGTGCCTTCTTACAAAAAATTTCATCTAGAAACATAACTTTTCTAAAGCTTTGATAAATGTATCATAACAGTCAAAACGTGATACTACAAATTTCCACGGGGATACTTTTTTGTAGTATCACACATATTTAATATTTTCGCATCTTTAGGAAATACAGATGTAAGGAATAGTTTTGCATTTCGTGTTAAATTACGACATGTTGAAACATTTAGGAAAATTTGTGCTTATGACACTTAATTGCATTTGACAATGTACTTTTGCACTTGCAAAATTAAGCAAAAAGAAAAATCTACGCACAATAATCAAACTCAAATGTCACCAGTAAACAGGAATTCAGTCAAATGCAAATCATCTTACATTCACTACTTAAATAGACTAAAAATGGTAATTATCAACTATGTTTGTACCTGATGCAAACTAACTGGTATTTGCACTTGGCTGCCCCAAGGACTGACTTGGCAGAGGAGTAAATCCTACCTCTCCTATCTCCAGAAAGTGTGAAAGTCACCATGAATATTCCGTTCATTTAGATAGGACACAAAAGTGGTTTATAGGAACACATCTTTTGTCAACTTGCAAATTCATAGTACTGCAACTTTCTTTCGTGAAACATATAAGGAAATTGGACTGGATCAGCTGCCTCATTAAAAGTATTCTGTCATTTGATATTTTTGTGATTTGCAGTATATGTTTCTATTGTCTGTTGTTTTTTTTAATGTTTTTGCTTGGGCTCAGGCACTTTTTCAAAAAAAATCAGGAGGGAGGGCGATTTTTTTATTTATTGAAGTATTTTTTTTCCTACTCTTTTGTATTGGCACTATGTAATGGCTTATTAAAACAAGTGAATAAGTACAGATTAAGGACAACTTTATGTTTTAATAACAACATAAGCATCCCTTTTTCAAACATTCTAAATATAGATTTATTAATCACAAACTGTCATTTGTGCAAGCTGACGTAAAAAGACAATCAATTTGAATTTTCATAATTAACATAAGTGCCTTCAAATTGATATACCATCAGCATTAAAGTACTTCTATTTATAGAATTTAACTTTATGTAATTTATATTTTTTTATCTGTCAAAAATAAGAATTATATTTGCAAGAAATCACCTATAATTTTTGGAAAGGAAAATCAAGACTTGTCAATGCAGCTGGCATTTTTGTCTGTTTCCATAGGACTTGTATTGACACCGATTTTCTTAAAAAACTATGGGATGCTATTACACAAGCAAAAGCATCTACGAAACAAAAATTAAATCAACAAATAGATTATATTTATCGAATATGACTCTTTTTCTTCAAAATTTACACAGTTATTCACAATGTGTGTATATCTGATTTATATAATTAAATCAGGCAGGAAGAAAGTTACTGGAAATACCGAAATCCCTACCGGGTTACTCTTCTTTCGTTATGTTAAAATGGGGATTAGTTTAATTTTAAGCGGCTGTCCATGGGATCTAATTCAATACATCGTAATTTTAGTAATAGTTCTTATGAACGTTTATGGTGTTTATAATGTCCGAAATTTGTTTCTTATTTACGAAAGGCATTGTTCAAAAGCACATGGTACGAATAGAATATACTATAATGAATATGCTTGTTTACTCCAGAGTCATCACCATTTATCGCATACAGAAAATAGACTATAGCAAGTTATCAAAATGTTAATAACTCACAGATTTCAATGTGTAGGTTTTGTATTTTGTTCGGTAACATGCCCATTAGAAACACTTTGCAAAGTTTTATTTTTATTAACATATTTATGGACTGCTCCTTTAAAACCCGGGTGCGATCTTAAGAAAATAGTGAATAAAAAAAAATTGGGGTATTAAATTAAATTCGTCACGGGCCATACAAAAAAACCGTTGTGAGAGCGCTGCCTGAGAAACAAATCATTATTTTTTTTAGCCTTATGTGTAAAATATATAATGTGTGCTTCTCGGTGCCTCTCACGTCCAACTTCCTGTTTCCCAGAATGTACCTAGTTGCAATGACTGTTGAATGAAGTTTTCACATTCTTGTCTGTTAATGTAAATAATGTGAAGTTCTTGTTTAGAATCATCACAAATGGGTACTTGGAGCTGTTTGGCTTATGAGACTAAGAGACCATTTCTGTGACCTACATCTTTATGTTACATAATACTGTTGAGAACTATGTTGTTTTAGTTTCGTATACAACATACTACAGTCATTGTCATGTTTATTGAAGGACTGGTTTGACTACCAAATCAGATTTGATTTTGTTATTGTTCAAGTAATTGGGCATGCAATGCATGTATCTGTATTTCGTTAGACTAGGTGGTGGTTATTGCATAAATATCATACATGATTTGGCATGTTGTCTAGTAAGTTATGGTACTGTTAAAAAGTGTACATTGTTGCATTATGGGATCTGAGCCTGCTTGGTTTTTACCACAATACTTTGTTGTTGTTTTATGCAACAGTTACGTTTTGTTTCAATAACTTGAAACTTTTATACAACTTGATATTCATGTGTTCAGTGTAGTTGTTAATGATACCATATTGTTTATATAGTATGTTACAATATTAATGATAGCAGCAAGTACAATAACAGATTCTGCTAGCTTTGATTCTGCTAGCTTTGACCCAAAAGCAATTTAGAAAAAGTACTTTGCAAAGAATCTGAAAGCCATATATTTACACTGCAGATCCGTTATATCGCGATTCGCGGGATCCATGGATCGCGATATAGCCGGATCGCGATATAACTTGTCAGGTCATTCATGTACATATATATATACATGTATATACTAGCCTATTTTCACGTTTTCAAAACATACACGTAATTAACTCACCTTTTGCATTTTTGTTAACATCCATGATGTGTTATATCCATATGTAAAATATTCCATTTGTAAATAAAATATAATATTATTTATGGTAATTAATTTCAAATTGTGTATAATAAATTCCTTATCCGAAACGCCTATCCGAATTTTACTGTTCACATGACGTAAACAAGAATCCTATATACAACTTAACTGCACATGTATTTCGTGCAAATCCTTTGTTCTGCTATAAAAGCGAGCGAAAATTATGTTGACATGTGCAACGTCACGTCATCCTCGTGGAAAGCGTGAGTGTATTGATTGCTGTATAAAACCTTTGTAGCGCAGAGAACATTGAGAACTTTACTTTTGAATAAAAGTTTTGTAGCGCATAACAACAAATTTGGTTATCTATATTGCGAACGATGTGTAGTTAGCACTTCCTGTTAAACAAAACAGAAACAGAAAAATGTTACGCCGTATCGATAACATTATTGTCGTTCAGATAGGTCAGTATTGATCTATGACATACGGTTACTGTACACACCCTTCACGTGGACGGCGTGTAATTCGGCTGCTTATTAAAGCGATAACAATGAAAGGACGTTGTCATGGGTGGCGCGCGCAATGTAAGCTGAAGACGTCCAACTGTTACACTTTGATGTTGAGCGGGCTCTGGTTATTGTTTGTCGCACTACAAGTGTTGAATGAAAGAGTAGCGATATAGGCGCGAAAATCCAGACCAAACTGGATTTATGTATGAACATCATGCAATAGTAACATATTCAAGTACATGAGAAACAATCGGGATCCACGGCCGATTCGCGATATATTGGATATCGTGAAATAACAGATCGCGATATAACGGATCTGCAGTGTATTACGTGCAGGATGCTTATGATGCAGCTGTTGAGTGTGACAGACTATATATGATAACCAGTATTATGTAAATATCTATTGAAAACCTTTTCGTACCATTATGATGTAAATGTAAAAATAGAGTACTCGTAATTAACCCAAAATTTGTGTTTATATGATTGCTGTGTGCATTGTTTTTATGAGTTAAAACTTGGTTGTTGTTCATGTTCTGTTGTTAATAGTTATTGTTTTCATGTTTATCAATATATAATGTATGCATTACAATTAAAGGACAAAACAACAACAATGACAACAACAAAATCAGCCTTGTAAAATATCATGAATGTTACATTGAATTCTTTTAAAAATGAACACTTAAGTATAGTAGAAGCATAACATGTTGGTTGATTGTAAAAAAAAATGAAAATCCTACTTGGACTAAAACCTAATTTAGACTTAAACTAAATCATGAAATGGTGATAGAGATTAACATCCATAAGTTTCTCAGCTGACTTGTGTGATGCAGTGTGAGTCCTGAAAACATGGTGAAAGTTTGCTTTACAGAAAATTCCATATACCGGTTTTACTCCAGTTGTAAACAGTTCAAACTGTTATACATTGAATGATGTGTGTGAACTCGTGAAATGTGAATGGTCATAATTTGGTTATGTAATCACATTTTGTGTTTTATTATATAAAAGTTAGCTTTTTAATCACCATTACAGTTATAGTGTTTGTATTATTTAAATTTTCTCATTTTTGTCACTTCAACAAAACCATTAAATGTAATGTGAAATGGCTTATCCTCAAACATGAAATATTTTAATACGAACTTTGTATTCAGAGTGTTATTGAAGCTTCATATAAAAATATATTTAAACAGGAATACAGAAAATAAATTCATATTGAAAATATTATGCCAACTTATACCAAATTTTGTAAAATTATTTAAAAATAAAGATTTTTAGATGATTTGAGAGGCTGCAAACATAATCATTTGTATGTTTAGACATCTAGATATGCTAATTTTAAATAGAAGTTATATATATACCTCCCCCCGCACAACAACGTTGTAAGGGGGGGTATAATGGAATAAGCTTGTATGTCTGTCTATCTGTGTAGATGTCGGAGGGTTTTTTTAGTCCTGAACATTACTTTCACAACCTTTTAGATATTAACTTCAAACTCCATACATCGATAGATGGTTGTTAGAGTTCAGTGCACAAGAACTATTACTCTAGCTGCATTATTTACGGAGTTATTTCCCTTTGTAAATTTCCTTTGTTTGGCCATTTTCTCAAAAACTAAGGAATGGATTGACCTCAAACTTCATACATGGATAGATTTTGTTGAGTGGAGTGCAGTGTACAAGAATTGTGACTCTAGCTGTGTTGTTTATGGAGTTATACCCTTGTACCAATTTCTATACCCAGTTTAACTAATACATTTTTACACCTCAAAACTACATGCTACTTGTATCCATATCCTTGTGACAAAGCGGAATGCGGGGGGTATTTGCACCGTGACATTGGCAGTTTTAGTTTGATATGCAGTGCCATATTTTTATGTATGAATAATAATATAATGCAGGGCTCCAAAGAAGGTTTTAGGCTAAAGGGTACTGTACCCCCTGACCTCTTTGGTCAAAAGGTATTTTACCCCCTGACCATCAGCTTTAAAGTGTATTTGAGAATCATAAACGGTATTGTCAGAGATTCAGATATGTGTGGGCTTGAAAGTTTTTTTTTACCCAATGATATTAAGTGTGAAGTATATAGAACAGAACAGAACAGAACAGAATATTTTATTCAGTTACTTGAACATATATACATGTTCCTCATAACATGATCCAATGCATAACAATTATAAACACATGACAACGTATAATATATGTACATATATACACACTTTATAACAGAAGAATTTTAACAAACACGTAGTTAATAATTCAATAATTCTATATGAATATCAAACAGTAGATATATAGTAAATTACAACGTAGTTTATAAACAAGATTCACTCCCCGAGGAGGGACTTATAAGTTATAGACGAAAAAGTACGAAAGAAGAATGACAAATTTGTACAAAAGAAAACAACAAATGGGTAGTTATTGGACGAAATTGATCATAATTTTTCGTCTGTTAAAAGCATGGTATGTATATTTACAAAGGTTTAATATAGTTTTATAGCTTTTAGATTTAAATAAATTTATAAATTTGACCATACTGGGCTTAGTATAATAATATTTACTAATATATTTTTTACGAATATCTATATACAGTGGGCAGATACATATAAAATGGTACTCGTCCTCAATATCATTTTTATTACAAAAAGTACAATATCTGTTACAATGTTCGATTCTGTTATTACCATGACGTCCTGTTTCGATTTTTAATTGGTGAGATGACAATCTCAATTTGGATAATACAATGCGATATCTTAGTGGAACTTTATCAAGGTAACATTCAAATTCATAGTCAGTTTTAAACAATTTATACGTGCACATAGATCTACTAATATTTATGGCTGTATACCACGATTGTTTGAATTGATCGTGTAGTCTTTGTTTAAATTCTATATGGAAACTTTTCTCGTTAACTGAATGCGGTGTAATCCAAACATATGAAAATCCATTGCTATCTAACAGAGACTTAACATCAGTTAGCCAGTTAGATTTGCCTTTGTTAAAATCATCTAGCAACGCTTGGTACAACCGATTAATAATAATATTGTGACTATTTAATAACTTTAGCCAGTATTTTATTATGCGTGTGTGTCTATTGATATGAAGTGGGAATCGGCCAAGTTCACCGTATATTGCCATTGTACATGTAGGTTGTTTAACTTTAAGACGATTTTTACAAAATTTCAAACGAATTCGCTCTACTTTTGTGGATTTGCCAAATCCCCATACTTCGCAACCATAACTCAAAACTGATCCTACAAATGCGTCAAATAATTGACATATGGTACTAGGTTTTAAAAGGGCTGTTTTGATATTACTCATAAGAGTATTAAGAGCTTTCAGTCCTTTACCAGAAATGGTTTTGCAATTCAGAACGAAGCTACCTGTATAATTAAAAACAGTTCCTAAATAGTTAAAATCATCTACAACTTCTAACGGGATATTATTGTAAACCCATTTTTCTTCATGTTTTAAAGGACCTCGTTTTCTAAATACTACGACTTTGCTTTTGTCGGGGTTAACCTCAAGTCCCCATGAATTACAGTAAATTTGTAGACGATTTAGACTGTGTTGGAGATCTGCTGCAGTTTTCGCGAGGATAACCATATCATCTGCAAATAGCATCAAGATAAAAGTCAAATCATCTATCGATAGGCCACTATTAATATCATCACAGAGGAATAATTCGAGATCTTCTAGGAAGAGAGAAAATAGTATCGGCGACATTACTTCGCCTTGTTTTAAACCTACAGCGACTTCGAAGAATTCAGAATATGAGCTACACCCTTTTATACAAGCTTGCACTTTCGAGTACATATCCCTTATTACCCGTAAAGTTTTGCCTCTCAGGCCTATTTTAAATAATTTATACCACAAACCATTTCTATATATACTGTCAAAGGCCTTTTTAAAGTCAACAAACGCACACGCTAGTCTCCCATTTTCATTTAATACTTTACTTATAATTGCATTTAAAACAAATATAGCATCTACGGTGGAACTCCCTTTTTTGAAACCAAATTGTGCATCACTTATTATATTATTATCGGCCGCCCACTTCGAAACACGTTGATTAATAATACCAGTGAATATTTTGGAAAAGCAGCTATTCAACGTAATGCCTCTATAATTATTAGCATCATTAGGGTCACCTTTCTTAAAAATAGGTACAACTAGTCCGTTCATCCACGATTCTGGGTAGATACCAGAGTTAAGGATACCATTAAAAATATCAACTAAGTGTGAAGCTAAAATATCACATGATTCAATAAAGTATTCATTAAGAAGTTGATCCGCAGCAAAAGATTTGTTGCTCTTCAGGTTATATATAACGGATTCCACTTCTTGTATTGTAACTGGTACATCTAGTTTATAAATGTGCATGTAAATATTGTAAAGTCCTAGTAGTGTTTAATAAGATACATTAAGGAACTTAACTGCAGAACGAAAATGTGTTGTTTTCAAAATTAGTAAGTTTTCGGCAAGATTTTCAATGTTAACCAGTGCCCCCAGTGTAATTTTATAAAGGGTACTAGTACCCCCTTGCTTAAAATTTCTAAAGGGTATTTGTAATATTTTAAAGGGTATTTACACAAATACCTCTCTTATCTGGAGCTCTGATTAATGTACTAGTATATATTGTGTTATGAAAGAGTTTCTAAGCTGTTAATTTTCATTTGTAATGAATGTTGTGTTTAATTAGTTCATTTATTATATTTTACATTTGTGACAATAATTATTAATTTAATACAATTGTAATTTTAACAGGACTTTCATTATTTTAGACAACTTTGGGGAAATATTCAACATATAAAATGTGTTTTCTTAATCTATGCAGTTTAAGTTTATGGGTTTTGGTTTTAAATTTAAGAACTTTGATGCAGTTTAGCATATTAGCAGACATTCTGAAAAGTGTTTTTGAGATTTGTTTTTCTGGTTGCTTCATAAACACTGGACCCAACTTATGTCACAGGACAGAAAGGGATCATATCTTCAAATTTATATTACATATTTGAAGTGCATTCACAGTATGTATTGTCAAAACTTGTCAGAAGGTCTGGTAAAGTGTTATAGTAAAAACAATAGTCCGTAAAAAAGGCAAGTGAGAATCGTGATAAACATTGACAAAGCAATACATGTAAATCAAACAATTTAAATACAAACGATTGCAGAGTGTTTATAAACAGAAAATCACGATTTCCCCTATTTTCAGTATGGTCGACTCCCAATGCCTCGAACTCGCTTATCTCTATTTATCGTTGGCTCGAAGTTTCTTAAAGGGACTGATATTTTATTGCTATATTTTCATATAAATTTCTGTCGTTTGGCTCGAACATGGAGGGTTGAATTTTCAGATGGCTCAAAGTGTTTGTCACAGCTCCAGTTACAGTTTTCACACATTAAATTGTCGGCAGTCGACTGTAAATGGTTTGTCCCATCATTATCAAATAAATTTTAATCGACTATATACATGTTCCAGAAACAAAACTATTATGTGAAGTTAGAATAAGACAGCAAACATAGAAAAAAAAAAAAATATTACACAATGCTTAATATGCAGTTAACCATTCATAATTCAAAATTTGCATTGTTATTAGTGTCATAGAGACCTGCATTTATAATTGCATCAATAAAAATGATTTTATCACAAAACGCAATGCATTTACAAAATTTTTACAATAAAATGGAACCGTGTCCATGCGTGCATGAACACAGTTTTTAAATACAATAAAAACGATCAAAGATACAATCAGTTTTAATGAAAGAGTTATGGAAAATGCATATAATACCATAAGTATTGACAAAATATAACAAACATACTTAAACAAATACCAATTACACAGTTTTATGTGAAAAAAGAAACATTTCATGTCCATTCCATGTTTGTTGTCTTATTCTAACTGTGTTTTGTATATTCAATGTTATTAAAAACTGTTCTTGCATTAGTACACATTTTAGGACATTCAGTCTGGCTACCTTAGATCTTTTACAGAACTTGCTTGGAAATAACCAGGTTCTTCATCAGACACTTCAGAATGTCTGTACAAGTTAATGAAAGCCCTGTTTTGTTGTTTGACAATAGGGAACATTAAGTAAAATCTTGAAGTGACATTAGTGAAACTTGAAGTACAAAAATGATTTCAAGAAAAATCTTAGATTGTTTTGTAATGTGTGAACACTTTAAGCAGTACATGTATTTTAGAAGCATAAAATAAGAGAATTGACTGAGAAGTAGCGGTAACCTATTTTCAAACAATAATGTATTTAAAGTTGTATATGTTCATGTTATTCTGCTTTAATTTGTATTTAGCTTTTCTGTTTATGTGGAAATAAAATTTCTTGAAAAAGTACAGCATACTTTTTGTTAAGAAAAGCATTGACTGTTGTAAGGGTTCAGAATGACAGGTTAATCATTTCTTAATTGACCTCCAATCGAACTGTTAGGCAAACAGACCTTTTAATGTTAACCATTAGTTCTTTTACTGTATCAAATAAAAGGACTGTAGTATTATACAGAATTTTACACAAAAGCATTCAGTAAACTCTGCTTGTAACGATATTGAGGGGACCACAGGATTTCTACTGATATCCTAATATTGTTTTATCTGTAAATAGGCAACCAAGCGCATGGATATAAAAGTATATAACAGAGTCGAACACTGATCATTTACATACATATATTTAGTGTTGCGCTAATAACAATAAAGCAATTATTTCTTTTTCAGAATTTTCAAGACATTGTTTTTTACACTTGTTTACCTGGATCATTTTTTTTCACACCTGATACAAACTCAAAATATTGTAATAAAAGAGGAATATTTGTGACTGGGCCATGAAAACATCATCGTTATACCGGAAACTTTGTGACATGCTATGTCGTTACAAGCGATGTTATATCACTTGAAATATATAGGGATCCGGCCGGCACATTGAACTCAGCATCTTTGTATATGATATATCACTATAAATGATATCGTTACAAGTGGAGTTTACTTTATGTCAAGGCAGAGTGAGCGATTGACCAGATTTCAGAAAAAAAAATATTTAAAAATCACAGCTTCAAAAAATTGTTACAATTTGAATTTCCAAAAGAAAAAAGAAAACAGCAGTATATTAATGACACAAATCTGTGAATAAATCACTTTAAAGTTCTTTTCCAAGACTTAGCAAGACTAAGCAATAGGTTTTTAGACATGCAGTTAAAAAAAACTACAAAAAGAACTTGAACGCTTTTCTTTACTACATATAAATAATAAAGGATGTCATAATTGCATTTGTGTGTAGTGCATTGTCATAATGTCTATTACTGTTTATATAACTTGAAAAGAAAACAATACGAAAAACTGCCAGAAAAGCTGTTGTTGAAGACACTGCTAACAAACCTGGACCATTGTGACATGGTGAGTGTTTTGTAACCGTTGTAAGTTACATTGGTGTATTTTGCATGAGCCAATGCTTTTTCGGAACATATTTTGGGCATGGCTACTTTATACATTATTGCTGCATTGCACAATCATGGACTCGTCAGATTTGTTTAGGCCAAAAAAAAAATTGTGTGTTTCAGGCAACGATCTCAAAAAATTAGGTAGGGTCAGGATTTAATTTTTTAAAACTTGTTTGAAAGACACATTCCGGTCATTAAACATTGAAAATTATTTAAAATCTGACAAATACGGATTTCACGGTAAATAGATCAGGTTGCCCAAAAACACTGATTTTTATATATTTGTTTGGGGTGGGGGTGGGTGGGGGGGGGGGGGGGGGGCTAATCTGAATTAAGATCTTGAGGGTTTCTTTCGGTATACATGGTCAGCACTGGTTTTCTTACATCATCACTATAGTTGTTGTCCAATTTGCTTATTTTTCCATGTACAATACCAAAATAATAAATGGTTAAATAAACTCCTTAACACAATAATGGAATCAGAAACTGTGATTATGTGAACAGTCTGAGTAACTTTAAAAGGTTACATTAAACTAGGCTTTGTTTCTGCTTCCTTTAGGACTTTGAAAAATGTTTGCCTGGAAGGTGTATCAACGAATTCAGTTTTCGTATTTCTTCTGGTTTGCTGATAGCAATGTATGGTTGCCTTGTTTCGTTTGTTTGGCTGGGTTTATTGGTTGGCACAGGTTATTTGTTTGGCTATATGTCTAGATGGACTGATTTTTGTTGCAAGATTGCGGTGATCAAAAACTAATATTTAATTATATCAAGTTGAAATTAGTTCGTTTTCTCTTGATTTCATTGGTGATTGAGAGCGGTGTTTTTGAAAACAGGTATTAGGCTGCTCCCTACTTTCAGCATTCTGTTTTGAAGGGAAGGCCTTTAATGGTAAGAATTAAGAATTATGACCCAAACAAAGAAATTGGAATGCAAAATGCAGCACAGTAATATGTATAGTGATACTTATCTTTTAAAATGACTATACTTAACATCACTTCTGGCTAGCATGTTCAAGAGTTTTAAAGAAATTAAACAGTTTGTAGATCCGGAAGAACTTCCTCATGGACAACGCATAGGACATTCAGACGCCGGGCGAGGCAGAGCAGCTGAGTCAACAAGACCAAAGGACAAACATCAAGCAGCATTAATTGACAAGTCTTCTAGATATGTTCATGAACAACCTAGGTAAAAAGCTATACATGGTATCAGTTGTGAAAATATAATATGTGTGTAACGTTTAAGAAATATGCATTGAAGTGAATGTGTTGGAAACACAATATATTTTTGGTGATTAATTTAGACTGCTTCCACTTGCATGTTGTCTGTCAGCACAATGTCAGGGTTTTACGATTTACAAGTTACCATGCCCTAGCCAATCTACTGTCTTAGTTTGAAAGTGATAGTACTTAAAAAGTGATTTTCTAATTATACAATATGAAGTGATCTTTATAGTTTTACAAAATAGTGATTCTGTTTCAGATGTAATATACTGTAAATAGTTCTGCAGTGGTCATTGGTGACAGACAATCCGCATTTTACTAACAAGTCCAAATAAGCTCTTGTTAGGCGTAAACAAAAAAATGTTTGTTTCAGGTAACCTGACCTACCCTAAAAAAAAACGACCTGACCCTAGAACATTTTATTGGGTTTGTCAGATTGATTTTTGTTTTATTTACCTTTTTCTATAATTAAATGTGTTTTGGATAAATAAGTGTTTGTTTTGATAGTATCCACTTATAAACAATGTGTTTGGGCATGTTACCTGAAACAAACATTTTTTTTGTACGCCTTATGGTTATTTCAATACACACGTGTTTCCCAATATCTGTATTTTAGTTTTATACATGTTTTAAGTAGTTTTTTGTTTCCACTTTTTTCTTCTTTTTACTAAGTCAAAATTGGTAAACATGAAGTGCAATCAAATTCTTGCAACAAATTTGGCTTGATAAACGATATGCTAAAAGTCATATGTGTTTTGTTTGTTTTCACACAATTATTAGAGAATGTTAGTTAATATGGAGTAAAACAAAATGATAGCAAATGCAGCCAGGTTGTATCTATTCAGAGAAAACATATAATGTGTACTGTCAAAGTACAATTGTGATCTAACAGGGGTTCTGTAGTATCAACAGTGTCAACTTCATTATAATGTTCTGTTACTTTCTTGGACCTGTTTAGTTCAGCTAAGAATAGATACAAATGTAAGTCATCTGTCCAGAGCAGATTTCCTGTTTGTATCTAAACATAATGTTATAGCATGTTTAACGTCACTTCCAGAAAATCTTCATAATTATGTATGCAGCATCATGTTTGCCTGTAATGAAATACACTGCACTTACTTGGGATGTTTACCAACTCAATGCAATACACTTTTTTCAGTATGTTTACCAGTACAATGCAATACACTTTCCTCTGACATTATGTTTACCAGTACAATGCAATACACTTTCCTGAGAATGTTTACCACTTCAATGCAATAAACCCAGGGTTTTCCCACCATCAAAACATAACACTAGGTTTGCTGAGGATTTTTGTTCTATACTATTCAAATCTGTGTCAAAGTCTGCCAATTGGTCATTGTTGGAAAGCGATCTCTAATAACAATGTGAAATTCTGTTTACTTTTATGGGCTTAGTCCTAAAGAGATTTATGAAATGGTCATCTAGTTTTCAGTTAAAACTCTTGGTCTTGAATCAATCAGAATCATTTCATCTGTCTTCATTTTCTGATTTTCAATTTTAACTATACAAAGATTTAAAAACACAAGAAAATGGTTTTACTGTTTGTATGGATTGACCATCTTGTTTAAGTTTGTGGAACAGAGGCAATCTGAAAGGCATACGACTGATATTGTCCTTAAGTTGTGCTTATTAGGACAAATGTCATTTGTTGGGTACGTAAGGTTGCTTAATTTACTAATTTTCCAAGTAAAATCTCAACTTTAAAATCCAGATTCTAGTTCAATGTTGCTGTTCTATCCCTTTAAGTAGATGCTTGCTGATTTAACCCTAAGCAGGGCCCGTATTCACCAACCTATTCTTATACTTAAGAATAAAGAATAGACTTAGACTTTAGAAATAATACATGGATGTTTGCAAATATGTTGGCATTACTGTTGCTTATGTCATTAACAAATCGTTCTCAACACAAAATGCTGCAATTAGTTGGTGAATTACAAGTTAGATTCAAATTAACGGCTTTTTTAGAACAGAACTCTTTTAAGAATATTCTTTATTCTTAAGTCTTAAGTCTAAGGATGGATTGGTGAATACGGGCCCAGATAACCATCATGGTGTACAATTAAAGATTCAAAACATTTAAATTTTATTGTCTGATTTTATCTTTAAAATGGAAAAAGAACTATAATTATGTTGCAAGTTTAAAAAATATATATATAATAATGTTTCACTTTTGTTCAAATTTTAGTTTTTAGCTCACCTGAGCACGATGTGCTCATGGAACGTGCTCATGGTGAGCTGTTGTGATAACCTTTTGTCCGACGTGCGTTGTCATGTGGGCTTAAAAACTAGTTCACTAGGTCAATGTAAAGAAAAAGCTTGTAATCACCCTAGAAGTCACATTTTCAACACTCTAGAAGTCACATTTTTTGCCTTTTCAACATGAAACTTTCTCAGAACATTTGTTTTAATGATATCTCGGCCGAGTTCCAAAATGGTTCCAGTCCGTTAAAAACCATGGCTGCCTGGGGGGGTGGCAGTTTTCCTTATATGGCTATTAAAAAAGCTTGTAAAAACTATAGAAGTCACATTTTTTGCATAATCAACATAAAACTTGCTCAGAACCTTTGTTTTTATGATGTTTCGGCCGAGTTTGAAAATGGTTCTGCTCCGTTAAAAAACATAGCTGCCAGGGGGCAGGGCCATTTTCCTTATATGGCTATAGGAAAAACTTGTGAACACTTTAGAAGTCACATGTTTTGCCCGATCAACATGAAACTTGCTGAGAACCTTCTTTCTTATGATATCTCTGCGAGTTCAAAAATGGTTCCAGTCCGTTGAAAAACATGGCCGTCAGGGGGTGGGGCAGTTTTCCTAATATGGTTATAGGAAAAGCTTGTGAACACTCTAGAAGTCACATTTTTTTACCAATCTTCATGAAAATTGGTCAGAACATTTGTTCCAATGATATATCGGCGGAGTTCAAATCTGGGTCATGTGGGGTCAAAAACAAGGTCACTAGAGAAAATGCTATACAAAATGCTTGTTTACACTCTAGAAGTCACATTTCAACATGAAACTTTCTCAGAACCTTTATTCTTATGATATCTCGGCTGAGTTAAATGGTTTCGCTCCCATGCAACCATGGTCGCCAAGGGGCTGGGCAATTTCCTTATATGGCTATTGAAAAAGCTTATGAACATTCATGTAACATATTGTGCCAAATCAGCATGAAATTGCTCAGAACCTTTGTTCTTATGATATCTTGGCTGAGTTTGATAATGGTTCCACTCTGCTGAACTTGGCTCTCATGGGGCAGGGCAGATTTCCTTATATGGGTATATTGAAAACTTTAAAAGGCTTTTGAACAGTCTAAAGGCCACATATAATGCGCAATCTTCATGAAACTTGCCCAGATTCTTTGTTCCGATGATATCTTTGTTCCAATGATATACGAGTTTTTAACTGGTTCATGTGTGGTCAAAAACTAGGTCAAATAGAAACAAAAATGTGAAAACTGTAGTTTTGCCTAATCTTCTTGAAAATTGTACTGAACATTTATTTCAATAATATCTTTGGCCAAATTCGAAACTGGGTCATGTGGGGTAACAAATTAGGCCACCATGGCAAAATTAAATACAAAGCTTTAAAACATTCTTAAGGCCACATTTATAGGCCAATCATCACAAAACTTGCTCAGAACAGTTTAGTTACTTAGCCTGTCAGGTGAGCGACCAAGAGCCTTTTGGCCCTCTTGTTTCGACATGCTGACCTTCAGAAATACTACTCACTGTATGCAAAAGATTTGTGTGCTCAGCAAGTTTTGCTTTATAGCTATTAGAAATAAAATGTATCCATTAACAATTCACATTCATTTTATTTTGGACCATATTGCAGCAGTCAACTTCCAGCTTCAAATAACAATATTTGTGTTAGCTGTCTGTTGGCGAACGCATTTTGATGTAAATTAAAGACAAATAGAAATAACAAATGTGTCTAGACGTTTTTTATATACAATTTCCTTTCAAGCCATAACGTAAAGAAAGGTTATTTATTAAATGATGACAACAAGAATACCATTTATGCAATCCCCATGGTGTACATGGTTAACTATATCAGTTTTTCTTTCTTGAGCAATTGTGTCAAACATGGACCACCCCATGATCTCTATTCTTATTATGTATAATATTTTGGTGTGTGCTGTTTTTTTCGTTGCTTAAACACATGTATATAATAAAGGAATATATTTATTTACATGTTTTCAGACCACAACCCCCACCCCCATTGCCCGGAAGCGGAAAGTCTCACAATGACAAGGGAATAGCCGAACCTAAAAATACCAACACCAGGGGTCTGTCCATTAACTATCATGACCCAAATATGATGCCCAGTTTGACGTACGCAAATCCAGTCTTGCACCAATTTCTACCGGTTTTCAGGAAGAGTCAGATAAGAAAAAGAAAAAGAAGAAGAAAGAGGGAAATGATACGGGAAGAACTGAGGAAGATTAGCTCTTGTGAATATGATAAGAACTTTTACAATTATAACTTCTTTTTGTTGCATTTCTTAACATTTTTATTTACGGCGAAGGTTTATAAACAAAAATTGTTTGGAGTTGAAAAAATACTATTCCAGAGTCCAGACACTAAGATTTGAAAATGTTAACTCAACCAAAACTTTGATATTGTTCTGAACTCACACCATAATCATACATTGTTAAGCAAGTCTTATGCTACATCTTTTTGCACTGAATATTGTGCTTTGGTGAACACATTCAAACCAGAGTCATGCTACCTCCATCTAAAGACAATCCGAATGGAAACTACTAGGTCCGTCCATTATTACTGACAGCACCTTTAAAAGTATTTTGTATATTTGTCCCCATGTAGATGAGTGAAAGATAACAGCAGAAATTATATGATTCAATGTACCAGGTCAGCGAGTATATTGTAAACTATATTATCATATGTCATATATTTGCTCTGTCTACAAAAACATGTTATTGAGTAATACAGAATGCTACAGAGGTAAAGCAGTCAAACACACAATTTCGAACATCGATTTTGCATGTCTATTACTATGTGTATGATTTATATTTACAATACTAGACACCGCGAAATGTGTCAGATTGTCCGACATGTCCGACATAATTTGAAAATGTCTGACAGATCCAAAGCACTTGCCAGACATTTTGTATGATGTTTTCATGTTCTATTCTTTTCTAAGTGTGATTCTGACTTTCAATCTGGTTTATTGAAGGCTGTTAGACAGTTTCGTGACGTCTGCAATACCCATTTTAAAGATGAAATAAGTTATTTAAATCAAAGTTCATTTGTACATATTAAGTTTACTTATATCTGGGTTTACTATAACACATGCATGGAGATAAGTTTTAACAAGAAATGCTTTCAAAAATTACAATAGGTGTGCACTTAACCAAAGTTTGACTGTATTAGAGATCTGAGTACAAATTTAATAGGTGAATTATTGATGAAATATTGTTTGCGTGTTTGTGACCTTTTCAGTTGTAATGAATGTTATTAGTGATTTCAATACTTGTTCAAGTATTTGTCATAATTTATGGCTGTACATGGTTAGATAGAAACATTATGGTGTGTGTCAAACATGTATTATTTTTTTACTGAAGATTTTTGAATATTTGTATCCACTGTAAAGATTTTGTAAATGTTTATTTCTTGTAAACAGTTTTAATTATTCTTAGTTGCATATCACATGTATATAAAATAAGCTATATAAATCAGTAAGCATAATTATGTTTTAGTATGTTAAAGTTCAAGCATATAAAGCCAATGGATGATAACTCTTAGTCAGTATCTTTATTTGATTGCCATCTTAAAAAGAACATTATTTTGCTTAAACACAGTAATTTCGACAAATAATAAGGAACTTGACATTTTATTTGCACAATTAAAAACACCATACCCGAAGACTATTTATGTTGAAATAGTGCTCCCTCAAGAAATGGCCTAACAGCTTAATAGTATTTCTAAATGCACATGCCCTATATCAGTTTAACACAACGAATATACATTATATTATAGTATAATCAGCATTTTATGCATAGCATGCATGTTGTTAGGCATGGGAGTTGTACTTATATACACACAGTCAACTATAATAGAAAGAAAGACGGCTTTATTGAATGCAGAACTGATGTGCTATCAGCGTAATATTGTTTAACAAATCACATGATTGTACCATTGTATCTGCACTGTATTGTCAATTGTTTTCTGTTCACGCTATGGGACTGAAATATGAGCGAAGTGCCCTTGACTGATAACGATATCTTCGATAACAAGTAGTATACAGTTACGGACACCTGAGACATGCAAAACAAAACATAATAAGGCAGTTGCGCTGTTCGATTTGCTTTACCTGGTATTCACAAATAGTTGTCTGTAATGCGCGGGTATGACAATTGTTATTGTCTTTGATCACTTTGACACAGGCATTACAAAATTGTGCTTGTAATTTGGTATTCATGATACCAACACAGATAGTGGCCTTTTAATCACACTGAAAGCATGAGACAGTAAAATATCAACTGATTAGTTCATATAGTGGATAATATTTTAAGCAGTTCATTAATGGTATCAAAGAGATTTAAATATCATTCCATTCAATAAAATTGTTCTTAAAAAGACTGCATGCGTTTGTTGATTTAACTGATATTTACAAACTGTTAATATGTTCACCAGTTTTTCTGAGGCGAGAGATGAGGTCACATCCCATATATTAAATGTGAAAGTGTCAAATAATTTAACAAGTATACAGCCTAGCAAAGTGAAATACTTTTGGAACATTCAGAGTGATTTTAATTTTTGTGTATATGTTGTAATGTCTCAAAGATCATTGATAGAGAACCCACTAATTGTCTTATACACTGGACATTGTCACTTGACTTGTTATCTGTCTTTCTTTGATGTCAGAGCAATGTAATCTATGTAATTAGTTGGCAAGTAACTTGAGATTTATGATGTAAAATCAATGCCGTTTGACCATGTCCCAATTAAAATGATTCAGAAAGACTTCCTGTTTGATGTAGATTATTAAAATGTTATAATACCTGTTGATAACTACACAGATACTGAAAGTGGCTTAAACAGAAAGCAGACTATTATATGTACCAAGTCATGCTCACAATGCTTGAAGGAAGTTGAAATCAAGGACCAAAAAATAAGTGACCTAAGACTTGTTTACCATGAAAGCTATACCCCATAGCAGGTGTCATTGTACTTAATGGGAAATAAAAATCACTGAACTGGTAAAAGAAATAGCACAAGTCTACGCAAAATGGTTATTTGAAACCATCCAGTGTGAAAGGTTAAACCAACCTTGGCTCAAATGCATGATAATTTAAACTCCAGTCTATTTGATGAACAGTTAATAGATTATTGCTTTAGTCTCTTTACATCAGTTAAGATTTAAACATTTTGTCCTTAAATCTATTACGTGTTATGTGGGAATTTTCAAAGTTTAATGTATGCAGTATTGAGTTTTTGGGTTGACTTTCAGTACATTTGGATTTATTATTTACAATTGGAAAAACGCCGTGTATAAAATATGCCATTTAATGTCATTCCATTGAAATCCAGCTATTCAAACCTGTAATCTGAATAAACACGATCTATCAGGAAGTACAAATCTGTTGACTGATGTATGCTGGTTTTGTCAATAATTCAACAGCCACATGGATTCACAGTTTTGAATGACAAATTTTGTAATTTTACTATTTGCATTTTAAACGTTTAACTTTTTAGAGTAACTGTGCAGATATGCATATTGATGATTTTTAAATGCTATCACACCTTAATCTATCTTCATGTCTGTTCTAAAAATGACAGTAATTTATACCTTGTAATATTTTAAACTTGTTTAAGAAAGACAATATTAGTCATTAAAAGTCTTCAATCATTTGCACCTATTAGTTTTTTCAAAAGACAGAAATTGATATATTTTTGTGATTAGCTAAATTAATCACTCAAAAAGATTTTAAGATTAGGTAATTGTTTAATGACAACATATGACTTTGCATTAAGTCTGGGGTCACTTCTCAATAGATTTTAACAAACACTGATCTGTGGAATGTTATTGAAACCTGACTGAAAAAAAACAACATGTGTATAATATTGATCATTAACTACAATTATGCTGCCCATTTTTCGAAAATAAAGTATTGTCACCTCAATGACTCCCCATTATAAGGTTGCACTATAGCACAAAACTGACATCAGCATGCAAGAACATAAGACCTGTCTTTACATATATTTAGCAGATAGCATGGTTTGGCTTTTACTGTATGGATATTGAAACATGATAGACCTGAGTATACATAATTTAACCATATTTTGTAATTCTGGCTGTTGAAATTTACCTCGCCTACAGTTAAACACTACATTAAACCATTGGTATGCCAGTACACAGGTTATCTTTTAGAAGAATCAAAGGCTTTTGAGAGGTTTAAATGCGCTTAAATGTGTATAGGTTAATAATTGTAATGATAGAACTGAACATTTGTCATGGGCATGGTCTACATGCACCGACACATCATGCACCACTTTCCCGCCTAGATATGCTATCAGTCATGTACAAAATTACCTGCTGAACATGAAGCTTTATAAAAATTCTGTACGATAAAAAGCTTCCATATTGTTTACATAGAGACTTCAACAAGCTGTAATGTACACTATTTATTAGGGCTGTATTTCAATAATCAACAATAAGCAATAAAGCTGCCAAGGGAGTTTTAAGAACACTTAAAACATTGAGGCCACTGTAATCGCTGAACAATGTGACCTAGTTTTGAAATTTGCTAATAAACATGTTTTGAAACAATTGACAATACATTACTCCACTTCAAGCATGTTTTAGTATATATCTTTCAATTGTATCTGATATAACCTATATAATATTGTTTAAATTTGTAGTTTGCATACGTGGAATGTTTATGTGCTCCTTTTCATACTGTAACCTGTTCTTGCTATTGGAAAATGATACCATGTATTACCATGTTGTTTAAATGTGATATAGCTAAACCTTGCATTCAAATCTCTGTTAACTATGAATTGGTATATACTGAAATAGATACAACTAGCACGATTCAAATGCAATAATTCTGGTTAATTAAAAGATATCAATAAGATTATATTAAATTTTGTGTGATTAAAGAAAAAATAGAGAATTGAAGGCCCGATGTCGTTCTCATCTAATGTTTAGCAGTGT
This sequence comes from Congeria kusceri, assembly GCA_027627225.1. Taxonomy (NCBI): domain Eukaryota; kingdom Metazoa; phylum Mollusca; class Bivalvia; order Myida; family Dreissenidae; genus Congeria; species Congeria kusceri. The sequence continues at coordinate 28,539,030 of CM051030.1, read as the reverse complement.
TATAAGTTGTTGTCAACACGGCTTAATATGTTCTTTGTAAACTTCCCTTTTAATAGTTATAGATTGATTGAAGATTGCTGTTGTGCATGATATTTATCATATAATATAGAGTGCTGTGGGTTTGTTTGTGATCACTGTTACTTATATAAGGTGACTCATTAAAATTTAATGAGAAAACTACAACAAAGCTCTGAGATTCCACTATCAATATGCCATTTATTTGACATATTGATTGAGACAGAGGCCTTAATTGTTAAAGGCTGGCATCCAGATTTAGTCTGGTTATTGTAAAGTGTGCAGAAAGATACTGACTTGTAAAGTGTGCAAAAAGATACTGTTTACAAGTGTTTATTGACATTGCATGGCTTTGTTGTTAGAAATTACCCATCTGAATGTAATTTGCACTGAAATGATTGAATGTTTTCTTAGTTTGTTTTTTTATTACTTCACAATATTGTTACATTACTGTTCCCTTGTTTATTGAGATGTTCACTATATTTGCTGTTGTTGTATGGTAGTTTTGTAATTTTACATGTTTTGAATTATATCTAGTGAGAATATTACACTTGGATTTTGCAACTGTATGGAACTTGGAAGTACCTTAATTAGATTTAAAGAAACAAATATAGTTCCATCATGAGCTGCATAGGGATGATTAAAACATTTAGACATAATCTGGAAATAATTAGCATAAACAAGAAAAAAAACTAACAAAACTATTCACAGAAGAAAGCATAAGGAAAATGTAACATCTATTCAAATTATGTCAGTGTTTCTTCTGATTGGGGCTTCATTAATTTATTAAGATTTCAAGATTGCTACAGTTTGTTAGTGCTATACATACACATAAAAGAGCTATTATACTTCCTACATGTTGTTTTTCTTGCAGTTTTGGATGGTGTTTGTGGTTATTTATTAGTTTATTTTTAACTGTTAGTGTAAGTTTGCATCTTCTGAATGTTAGTTTCTTTGCATTTTTGTGTATTAATTAAATTTGCTATTTGTACAACCCCTAATATTTAGATTGCACTGGAACATTTGTATTCACTAACCAAGAAATATGCTTATTCTTCAGAAAAATAAGCATGTCCACTTCTTCGGTATCTGAAGTTGCGCTTTGCGCAGACAGAATATCCTCGGCAGTAATAAATCAATAACAATATATTTTCAAATGTTATTACATCCTTATGTCAACACTAGACTCATAAATAAAGGCATAAATAGTTATTTATCTAAACATTCCCAATGCATCATTACCCCCTATAAAATGCTTTTTTGGGTATGTTTATTTGTTGTTGTTTTTTTGTTGTTGTTTTTTGTTTCAATATTTTAATCATATATTAATTTTATTTTGTTTGTAATTAATTCATAAAGTTTTTTTATCAATAAAACAGGTGCATTATATTATCATGCATTTATTTTGTTCCAATTTGAACAAACACATGTAACACCTGTTAAAAATAAGAATATTGACAGTGTGAAGTCATCAATTAAATGGGTTTCCACATCTGCAAGCCGCTAGCATCAGCCATAGCAACAGTGTCGGTTTGACTTCAAAAGTGTTTGATGTGACTGCCGAGCTCCGGTCATTGGCTAGCAGTTTGTAGCAAGCGTATAACCCACTGAGTGTTGTCAAAAAGCATCAATCAATACCACTGTACCTGAACAACACAAGCATTGTCGATAGAGCATTTAATGATTTATGAATAAAGTGTTGCAGGGGATATGTCAAGTATGTCAAAATATTATATGTTGTTTTGCTGCATTGGATAAATTGGAGATTTAAATTGCTGTGATGAAATAAACATGTATTGGAATTAAAATGGAAACTGTGTTGTAAGGGAAAACTTATTGAATACGAACATGAATATTTACTTTCAATTTGGATTAATGTGTTTCGCGTATAAGGTATCGTAATCACTTATTATTTTGTTAAATGCTGTTATGTACATACAATTTCCTTAAATATGGCGGTACAGCGAAGCCGTATCGCAATAAGATATTACATTTGCATGTATCGCGATATACCGATATACCAGTATATCGTTGCACCCCTAGAGTGATGAATTGCATTGTCTCAGATACTTCAAAAAACTAAGTAAGGCAATACAAATTACCAATATATTTTTAAGAATTATTATAAAAATTGATAGAAATTGATAAATAAGTGATAAAACATGTATTAAGATCTCAAAATAAATATATTAAATAGAACTTACTACTATATAACAAGTAAGATTATGATAGAGAATGTGGAAGCTTTTTGCATCCTTATATAGAAGCAGTTGTATTAAAATGATGTAAATTGCTGTAGAATTTGTTTTTGAAAAAAATATGATCAATTTCTGATAATATTAAAAATAAGTTACTGCGTAAGTAAAATAGTTTGGTAATCAGAATCACCAGTTTAGTAAGCTTCCACTGTTCCAATGGTTTTTTGTCTTTTATGTTATTGCATGTTGTGTTCTTGTATGTTCTTTCATATCAGTACTCATTTGATGATAATTATGAGTAGGATTAGATAATAAGTTTGATGAAAAGTTAATTTAGGCATTGCTTATCATTGAAGGGGGCATGTTGAAGAGCGTTATGTAAACCCGGTTTGTTAGTTAGTTGTTACCTATAGAAATTCATTGAAGATCGAGTAAATTCACATATTATAAAATAAACGTCAATAAATCGTAAAAATAGTAATGAATTGGTCTTTTCTCAAGAACATTTACTATTAGAAAAATGGTTTCCGCTCAATAACTCGGGAAAGCTTTGAGCTATTGTAATGAAACATAATATATAGATACTTTAATATATCAAGACCTCGCTTGGAATTGCATATGGGGTGGGTGAATGCATAACGACTCGCCCCCTTAACGGTTCGCCCCTTAACGACTCGCCCCTTATTTATAACGACTCGCCCCTAATTTCATAACGATTCGCCCCCTCACTTTTATTAGAGTCAAAGTATTCAGCTTCAAGACAATGAATAGTGGCCACAATCATCCTTCGAAGCCGGGTCTATCGTTCGCTGTTCAACAAAAGTCAGCGGTAATATATACTTAAAGAAATTGTATAATGTAATAAAGACATCATCTAATAATATAATAATACATATTTTTTGATACTCGAAGACATTGTGTAAATATAATATATACATCGATTGCTGCCCAATATTAGAACGAAGTGTATAAACATTGTATCATAATTAAATGACATACATTGTTTTAATATATTTCCAGCTCAAGACGAAAGCAGTTTCAGACGTGTTTGAAACCGCAACCAATGTTATTAGAAGTGTAAGCGAGTCTCTGCAGGAAACGAACAGCCAGCCAGATGCTGCCCGGTGTTCGCAGGCTGCATTGACAATGCTGTGCAGCCGAGCAAGAAAGGGCTTAAGACCCAATGACCCAAATTCCCTAGAGTTCGACGTAAGTTATTAATAATAATAATTGCTATAATACTACTATGAATAATAATAATAATAATGAGAAAATAAGTACAATAACATTATTTATTTTAAAGGTCGACGAAGAGTACCTACAACGAACCTTAGGTGAGGAGTTCTGTAGGGAGACGGTATCGGTGAAGGAGAGACGACACGTCGTTTTTGCTACTAACGACCAGCTCACCCTCCTTTCCCGTGCAAAGACGTGGTACTTGGACGGGACGCTCAAAGTAGTCCGGGCGCCGTTTACGCAGCTGCTATCTCTGCATGCTTTCATCCGCTCCGGAGACTGCATGAAGCAAGTGCCTCTGTGTTTCGTCCTGATGTCAGGGAAAAAGCGCCGAGATTACAAGAAAGTAACTTAAGCATGTTTACAAATACTTTTTATGAAATGACATTTATAAAGCTCTTTAATTAAAAATATATATATAAATAGTAAGTATTGCATTGAAATATAAATAGTAAGTATAAGTTACAGATGAATCGATGGGGGCATACTTTATTTACATATAATGTGATTTATTATATTTTTTCAACTTTTGTTTTCTGTAGGTGTTCTCTGCTATTCTGCGCTACCTTCCATCGACGGAGGTCAAGACTTTCGTGGTAGACTACGAGGCCGGTCTGTGGCAGGCTTTGCGGGATGTTTTTCCCGAACCGGAGATAAAGGGTTGCGCGTTTCACTTCGGACAGGCGCTATATCGGAAGGTGCAAGAGTTGGGTTTACAGGTAATTAAAATTAAATCATTAAAAAATCATTTATAATAATCAAAAGGAAAGGCATTTATTACAAAATGATACGAAATTATCTACATGATAGAGGTATTTGAAAGGCATTCATAAAAAATATTGGTCTGATCTATAACAATAATTTTTCTGAATGTATTATTATACAGAGGTGGAATAAATGTATTAAAGCACATTCATAAACAACACATATTTTTATTTCCAGACTGCATACAATTCACGTGGTGATGTGTACGCTCTCCTGCGCAAGACGTTTGCGCTGCCACTCCTTCCCGCAGAAGACATCCGACCAGCTTTTGACCAACTGAGGACGAAATCAAATACGGATGAGACTGACCGATACTTCGACTACTTGGCCCGTACTTGGATGCAGAACGATCTCTGGCCCATTGAAAGCTGGTCGGTGTACGGCCGGTCAATAAGAACCAACAACGACTGTGAAGGCTGGCACAATAGACTAAACAGACGGGCCAAGAAGGGAAACATACCGTTCTACCTGATGATTGTACTTCTGTATGAAGAGGCAAAAGAAGTGAACGCCCAGTGCCGTCTGGTTAAAGAAAAAAAGCGAAGACGCCACCAGACCAAGCAAACGAAAAAAATTCAGGGAAGGCTCTGGAACCTTTGGGGTCAGTACAATGACCGAAATATAACCACAAGTCAGCTTCTGGACAAGTGTGCAAGGCTTTACGGACCCACGTAAAAATGTAAATAAAAAGAACAATAGACTGTATAAATCTGTAGCGTTATCTGTATGTATATGTTTTTACATTAATTACATATTTGAACACTAATAAAATTGAGGGGGCGAATCGTTATGAAATTAGGGGCGAGTCGTTATAAATAAGGGGCGAGTCGTTAAGGGGCGAACCGTTAAGGGGGCGAGTCGTTACAGTACCGGGGTGGGTGGGGTCAAGGTCACTGTTATCGAAAATAGAAAAAACGGTTTACGCTCAATAACTCAAGAATAAATTGAGCTATTGTAATGAAACGTTATACATATATACTTTATATCAAGACCTCACTTGGGATTGAATATGGGGTGGGTGGGGAAAAGGTCACGGCCACTGTTGTATTGTAATGAAACTTTATACATAGATGTCTTATATAGAGACCTTGCTTGAGATTGAATATGGGGTGGGTGGGGTCAAGGTAAATGTCACTGTTACTAAACATAGAAAAAACGGTGTTTGCTCAATAACTCAACAACGAATTGAGATATTGAGACATCAAATGCACTTCCGGCCGCCATCTTGCAAGAAAAGAAAAACATAAACAAAGAATATATACACTACAGAGTCAACCAGATTTGGAAACGAATAAGAATAGCAGAGGTCTACAGCCACCATCAGCGCCCACGTCATACGTATAGTCCTTCCCTCACCCGTCCCTCCTTTTTATATTTTTTTGTAATATTCTAAATTTGCACCGTTTCGGACGTCATTTGGTATCCGAAATTTTTCTTTGGCAATTCTCCCAATTGTAATTATAACATTACCAAATGACTTTTTCTGCTTTATTATAACATATGCAGAACGAATTGGGTTATTTACAGGTGCGGTGCTACTGTTTTATAAGTTATAACTAGTTGAGTTGCTGAGTGGAAATTAATATAATCATTAATATTACAATAGTGAGGCTTACTTTACATACAATTATTGCCTATCAATTAATATCATTAAATCTCGAGTATTTGCACTATTCCCTACATCTCTTCCTTCTCTCTTTAGTCTTGCCCCGGGCAAGTACACATATTAAGTATACTCATCATTTCATACGTTATATCTACCAGGCCCGGGAACAACAAGACCGTTAAGGGGCGGAGCACAAACCTGTCCCCTTTACTAGGGGAGGCGCTTTCTGGGCAAGACACACACCACCTGTCCCACAACACCATGCCCTTTAAGTGCCTCCTCCAGTCAGTCAGAAGTGTAGGAAAACTGACCTCACTTTTCACTATATTTCAGCTGACCTCGTGTCTGACCAAGGAACTCCCCGGACTTATTGAGCGGACTGTGCCTCTGGCCTCTGGCTGTGTTCTTTTACAGCTAAAGTCCGCTCAGGCGCTCACCAGTATCCTTTCCAAAGGAATCTTCAAACTTGGTGCAGTCGCGGTCCGGGCCTTATAACCGTAAACATGAGGACAGCTTCAGGTCTAATAGCAGGGATCCCGGAGAACCAGGACTTACTAGAACTTCAAGGATGCCTACATTTTCTCCCTGCAACTATTGGTACAATTACCAAATTAGAGCGGGTCAAGCCCTCTAGGCCACCCCCTCCTGGTTTTCCGCCTCTGGTCAAAATCACTACTTACTTCTGGCCCTGTCCCTCACAAGGTTTACGTTGCGGGGACCAACATCTCCCTGGACCTTGCCCTGTACCCCCTGTCAGATGTTATCGCTGTCAGGGGTACGGACATACCGCCAGCGGGGGTAAATGTCCTCACCCGTCTATTTGTTGCCGCTGTTCGGGAACCAGGTGCCTACGCCAATGCATCCGTAACATCCGCTGTTGTGTAAATTGCAGTGGCCCGCACTCTGCTTCCTACCAAGGTTGTCCGTCTTATATGAGAGCTTTAAACATTACCTCTTATTCAAAGTTTTATGGTGTTTCTTGGTCTGAGGCGGAGTGCAAGCTATTAGCACTTGATACTGTGACCCACAAGAATGGTGTCCAACAAACTCCATCACCAACCGACTCCAGATCCAGGTCTCCTCCCACACATGCAGCCCCCGGCCCTAGCATGACCGATACCGGGTGCGCATGTCCTTCAGTTGAGGGGCCAATAGGTAAGGTCACCCCCCCTCAACCGGTAAATAGCCTCCCACCTAAACAAGTTATTCCCCCCTTGTAGCCGGTTGCACACACATTGACATTATCACCCCCCCCCCCTGTTTCACCTATTCAGGGGGTCACACCCAAACAGCGACACCCTTCTGCGGGTCCCAGAGGGTCTTCCCCGCTGCCGGATTGTTGTAGCACCACTTGTTCCGGCTCTACAATTTCCGATAACTCTTTATTCAACGTTACCGGGAATGACTCTCTGGTGTCAGTGCACTCTAGTATTCTGGGGTCATACAGAATCATACAATCTCAGACGTCTGCGAGATAGAGGAGGAGCCCTTGGTTAGTGTGCCCCCTAACCGTCCCAGAATGGTCGGCACCCAGACATCCCCTATGAGTTCTCCTGCCTTTAATAACAGTAAGCGCAACTCGCTTTCAGGAGACTCATACATTAAAATTAAAGATCCACCAGCGACAGGTCACCATTATCGCCATATACATCTCAGCGAGCTGACGGATTTAATTGCTGAGATAATAAAGGACCGTGACAGGCAAACTGGGTGTCGGGTTATCGCCTATATCACTAGTAAAATAGATTCCCGATTCAAAAAGGGCAGGTAATCTATATCCAAGGTGGCTACCCCTCCGACCTTTTGAAACCCCCCTCTCAACCCACCTCCAAACCACCCTCCTCAAAGAAATCCAGGCCATCCCGGCCGGCTCGGACCCCAGCGAAGCTTAAAGGGGCCTACTCCGGCCATAAGCTGGCCATCAGATCCCCCCATGCCAAACTTAACAATTTTGAGGGCAGACTGATTTCCAATCACTATGGACAGTGACATAAATATTGTATCTTTTAATATTGGAGGTTTAACCTCCATAAAACATACTGAAATTAAACATTACTTAGACGAGAACCCCAACATCCATGTTCTTGCCCTTCAAGAAACTAAGTTTCCCAGAAATGAATTCAAATCAATTTCTGGTTTTACTTGCGAATTCAAAAATCATACAAACCCAGACAATAATATAGCTGGCGGTCTTGCCATTTATGTTAACAATTGTATTAACTATGAATTACTGGGGGTGAACAACCAATTAAAGATTGATGGTAGCACTGATATTGAGGCACTAGCTATAAAATTGATCATAAATAAGAACCGGCCCCTTATATTGATCAGTCTTTACTCAAGAGGATGTGATCTTGAGACTTTAAATGGCCTTTTAACAGACTTAAGGACCATTAAAGGACCCTATGATGTAATATTCACAGCGGACTTTAATGCACATCACCCCGCTTGGGGCTTCAACAACACAGATGCAGCAGGTCGCGGGGTCATAGAATGGTTGGATGAGCATGACCTTGTCTTGCTCAATAACGGTTCGCCAACCAGACTTAACCCCTCCGGGTCAACAACATGTATCGACCATACTGCAGCTAGTGCCGGGATAGCCAGTGCTTCTGCTTGGGACACCGTCTCAGATAACTTTGGATCTGATCATTTCCCACCATTGGTTACATTGTACAACTATCTTGTATAGGGAACTGATACCCCCAGCTCAGGGGAGCATAAATTTGTTCTAAATAAAGCAAATTGGGATCAGTTCCGGGACTTCTGGTCAGATCTTTCCCTAGCAGATGTTCACTCCCAGGACCCAAGTACCTTTTGCTCAAATTTAACAAATGAGATCCTGTCCATAGCAGAGTGCAGCATCCCCGTCTCCGCCGGGAAGGGAAAAGCCAGAAAGAATGTGCCCTGGTGGAGTGAGGCGTGTTCTAAAGCGGTACAGGAAAGGAAAAAAGCATTAAAAATACTCAAAAAGAACCCCGCTGAGCACAATCTCAAAAACTATAGGTCCCTAGAAAACTCAGCAAAGCGGGTTATTTTGGAAGCTAAAACTCAAAATTTGAAAGAATTCTGTGAATGATTAGCAGTTGTTAATAAAAGTAACTCTAGGGATTTTTGGCAAAAGATTCACAGAATTGAAGGAAATCGCACAAATCCTGTACCGCTACTAAAATATAAAGGCGAAATTGCCACGACCCCGAGGGAAAGGCTCAATTTTTGGTCACGCATTTCAAATCTGTCTCCAGTGATTCAAATCTCCCTCAATAAACTTTGGACTATCAAAAGCGATTTGAATCGGAGAATAAAAACATGTTAAACGAGTCTGGGGATAATAACACGCCTCTTAATTTACCTTTTACAATGATTGAATTAACTAATGCAATTAATTGTAGGAGTAACTCTGCCATGGGCCCAGATAGAATATCATATATGATGTTCAAGAATATGCCGGCCATAACTCTTAAAATCTGGCTCGATCTAATCAATCAAGTATACAAATCAGGAACGGTCCCGCCCGAATGGAAGCAGGCCACAGTGATTCCTATTCCAAAACCTAGTAAGGACAAAAGTGATCCAAAATCATATCGTCCAATAAGTCTCACCTCTCATTCAGGCAAATTATTGGAAATAATGGTAAAAAACAGATTAGAGCACTTATTGGAAACTAAAAATATTCTGAACCCCTTCCAGTCTGGCTTTCGGAAAGGGCGTTCAACTCTTGATCAGCTAGCAAGACTACAACACGATATCCTTTCTGCTAAAAATCAAGGCCAAACAGTATTAGCTATATTTTTGGACCTTCAGGCGGCCTTCAATTTAACCTGGACTTTTGGCATCTTAAAAAAGCTAGCTGATTATGGAATCACTGGATACTGCTTCCATTACCTCAGAGCTTTCCTAGAGGGCAGCAAAATTCAGGTCAAGGTCCATGGGGAGTTATCAGAGGAAGCCATAACTGACCGCCGTACCCCCAGGGGTCCGTAATATCCCCAACTCTGTTCTCCCTCATCGTCAATGATCTTCATGAAGCCGTCAAAGACTCAGGAATGGTTATCTCCCAGTTTGCCGATGGTTCCGGCACTTGGTTAAAGGGGTCTAACATGTCACGCCTGCAAAACAAGGCTCAAGCAGGTCTAGACTCCATTTGGAAATGGTCAATAGAATGGGGATTTAAAATTTCACCAACCAAAACAGTAGGTATGTTATTTGGCGACCAAATTAAGCACTCTGTTGACTTATATTTAGTCGGCACCAAAATTGTTTTTGAAAAAGTGGTGAAATTTCTAGGTATGTACCTAGATAAACAGTTAAACTTTATTCACCACTTTAAATATTTGGCTGAACGGTGCGAAAGGGATTTAAATTTAATGAGAATGTTAAGAGGCACAGGTTTCAGTTCTGATAAAAATAGCCTCTTACTTCTCTACAAGTCCCGTATACGTCCAAAGATAGATAATGGAGCCCAAATCTATGCAAATGCAACGCCAAATGCCCTTAAAATGGTAGATGCCATTCAGAACAAGGCACTTAGGATAGCTCTGGGGGCTCTGAAATGTACCCCTAGTGACATGCTTGAGGAGGAGGCGGGCATGCTGCCTCTGAGTCTGCGCCGAAAACAGCAGTCCATTAATTTCTGGGCCAGAGCCATGTCCCGGCGTGGTTCAAACCCCGTAAACCAGCTTGTCGGGACCGGCACCTTCATCAAGGGTAAAATACTTAAACGAAAACACATCGGGGCAAGTATTAAGACCCTGTTGGAGGATGCCGGTCTCGACAAGACCCCTGTAGCAGACCTGAGACCATCCAAAATGCCCCCCTGGACCCTGGGACCTGTTGATGTCGACATAACTCTATCAAAGACCCTAACGAAATCTGACTTACCGCAGGTCGTTAAGTCAGAAACTCTTATTCCTATTAATAACAGGTATGCTGAGCACCTAAAAATCTATACAGATGGCTCAAAATGCCCTAACTCTGGATTGGTAGTCTATTCGTTTGTTATTCCTTCTAAAAGCATTACAAAAACCCACCGACTCAGCAACCATCTCTCTATTTATTTGCCTGAACTTTTGGCTATTAAATATGCATTGTGCTGGATTTTGGTTAATAAACCTACTAAAACTGCTATTTTATCAGACTCATTGTCATCTCTTGAGTCTATCAAAAACAGAAATAGCAGATCTAGGCCTGATATTTTATCTAATATTTTGGAACTTCATCAACAGTGCCTAGATAAATCTTAAAAGGTCACTTTAGTATGGTGTCCAGCACACGTCGACATCAGTGGGAATGAACAGGCTGACAGGGGGGCAAAGGAGGGTCTCAGGAGGGGGACTGTTGATGCTGGGGAATCCCTGGCGCCGACCGAGATCTACTCACTGGCAAAGAAATTTGTCCTTGGTGAGTGGAATCTCAAGACCACCAATTTGTCTGCCTACCGACATACTTTTCTCAGACCCGCGAAAACCCTCAGGCCGCCTGACAAATATTCAGCAAGCGTTGTGCTTGACAGAGCCATCACGCGCCTGAGGATGGGAACCACTCTTCCACCTGGTGGCGCGGGAAAGTATGTCCTTGGGCTAGACCCTACATGTCCGCGGTGCCGGGAGCCCTTCACAGCAGCCCACCTACTGCTACAGTGCAACACATTTACAGGGCAGAGGGACCAGCTCAGGGCCGCATTGCACTCCCATGGACTAGTTTTAAACCTTACCAACGTGCTAGACCCCAAGGGAGCGGCTAGGGGCCCGGTATTTTCTGCCTTGACAAAATTCCTTCTAGACTGTCAGATAACTGACAAGATCTAGGTCTTTGGGGGGGGGGGGAGCAGTCAACACCCAACCAATTTCTATACAGTTCTTGTAATTGTTTTTATTAATTTTGTGATATATTGCAGTTCTGTATATACTTCTTATTGCATTGTCTCTCTATGAGTTTTCAATGCTAAACTTTTGTTTTAGCTTTTATTGGGAAACTATGGAATTCCCTGCCGTTTCTAAACCAAGTCAATGGTATTGACCTGGTATTCCTTATTTTAAAAACATTTTCCAGACGAGAGTATTACGTTAGTACACCATTTACATTTCTCAGTATCTTAATAAACCCCTTCTTATTGCAGTTTTTAATAACCAGAAAGGGCGGGGCCGTCCATTTTCCTGGGTACAGTTGACTGCATTGCACCCCCTCCCTTCCCCTCTGACACCCCCCATTCCCCTCTCATCCTCAAAGAACCATGTTGGACTGGAGTGCACGGTGCAAGGACCTGCGAACCTTGCAATTATTTTTGCATTCGGTCTTATCAAGACCAATACCACTTCATTGATATTGGAGCTTTTAATAGTATTATATTTGGCATACTGTGATAGGTACAGTGTCTTCTACTGTATTTTACTTATATAATTATATCCAATTTTATTATCTGGATATGACCCTTTGCTAGTTTTTGATCAGGGATTATTAAAATCCTGTATTATAGTTCATTTTTACCTAGTTGGTATCATTTCCTACTTGTATTATTCAACTTTTTAAGATTTTATGTCTTTTCTGTATTTTTTTGCTTACTTTTAAATAGTCTAGTCTTGCCGTGCACTCCCTCTGGTCCATGGGACAAAACTCCAATAACTACATCTTTTCCATTCAATTATCTCCCCTTCTTTCCAACCCAACCCAGACCCCAACCCCCCGCTGGCCTCCCAACCCTACACTTCTAATATACCATTTTATTCCTCCCTGGGTGGCTACTTGTCTTTTACCTAATTCATTACTGTGTATTACCTTGAGGGTACACAGTATCATATTCACCCATGTAAAGTATTTTTAAACTGTAAATATTATAAATAATCTCTCTTGTTTCTTTAATTCTTAACTGTAGGTAGGTCATTTTCTTAACATATTGTTTTAAAGTGGCCCTATATAGTTGACTGTTTTGTAACTAGCAGCTTATATTGCTGCATTTTATGTATATAAATAAATGTAGTTTTTACAATTGTTTTAATGCCACCCTGGGGGGTACTATTATTTTAAAATAGCCCAACTTTCTTAAGGTAAAAAACAGACAGGGTCTTAAGTTGGAGCACCTCGCTATATTCCCTGTCTGCAAGCGTTCAACATGAGTAAATTGCATGTAGCATAAATGCTAATAAATTAAAATTACTTACACTCATAACATACTTGCCTAGGCAAGTCCTTTCTCATTTATATTATATTAAATCTTCACTACTTGGTGACTCTTGATTCATTTTACTTATTATAAAGAGTATTCTTACTCCACATTCAGTTAAAAAGGGTTAGAGAACCCTAAATACCAACTATTTATTGCATTACATTGAAATACTCATTTTATTCAGAATATTATTATTATGACAGCATTTCTAAGTAACTTAGTTGTAATTTTCTGCCTTTTCATATACCGGCAGCATTAAATTGTAGCATAGACATGCACATATCATATCTATTCTGTAAAACTATGTTGAACCACTTAGAGATCTGGTAAAGCATTAAACTGTTCATTATTTTATTTTAAATAAACAACCGGTACTATTGTACCTGCATTGTTTCCAAACTTCTTTATAAGTATATGGTTATTAAATCATATATTTCTTCCAGATCTTTAAGTTACTAAGACTCCAACAATCCCATTACAGCATATGCTGGAAAATGGGTCTAGAAAAATGATGACACATGTAAAATTATATGTTTCCATCATTAAATCTTATTATGTTGGGCTATCTTCTCTCTTCTTTTCTATCTAAGTATTAAACTGCAAAGAAAACAATAAATAAACACAAATTACTCAACAAAGTGTCTTCATACTTTATTAAAGCATAAATAATTATGTCATATTCATAGAGAAATTAGTTCTCCCAAATTTCATAAACATTTTCATATTAAAATCTGCATATTTTCATCTAGCAGATCTATTATTTTCATTATTTCCTTGCAGTACTCGTCCAACCCTAACCGTCATTATATAAGCCTCACGCTGATTGGTCAGACGGATTAGATACGAGAATTTTGATTTGTTCAATTACTATCCGTTTTCAGCGTCAAGCTCAGTATGCAAATTAGGTTCCCACGCTACCGCATTCCTCTTAAAGGCTGTCTATTCAGTTTCAACAGTTAATACAGGTGTTGCATAAATTGCGAAAAGACTTTTCTACAGCATATATTACCGTTTCGCTTAACTATTTACAAAGATTTATTTAAAAACAGTATTTTTATGTACTTCTGGTATATTTTTGCGAATAGATTTTAATATAAAGCACCGCACCCACACTGGCAAGATTTTATGTGTCACACCCTTTAAAAGAATGGATGTATTATAGTTTTAGTCAACGCCGAGTTTTAAATGTTAAGCAGTGTGCTCGGGCAATGGTTTTTAACCGAAGTCCCGAGGGTAAATAACCCCACTCGTCGTCGAGATATTGTAATGAATTTTCTTATTCAGATACCTTATATCCAGGGATACAGATTAACATTTTTTTCTTAATCGCCTGCTGGGCCCCTAACTTTTGAAATCTAGGGGCCCAACTGAAAATGTGGTAGCCCAACATTAATTATCCGCTAAATAAAATCATACACTACAGCTGCATTTAACCGTGATTCGCGGGGGTCTAAATCGCGATCGCAATATAGCCGAATATAACTTGAGAAATGTCAGGTTTTTCATATATCTATAATTTATAAACAAAGTTTGGCGACCCCAAAAAAAGTACACGTCATTTACTAACCCTTTTCCTATTTGTTAATACCCATAATGCGTTAAATCCACACATAAAAATATTTCAACTATAAAATTATACAGTTGTGTATAATTATTATCAAACTACGGTATGACAACGCGTATAATAAAATCGAAATAAAATAAATCGAAACGTCAATTAGAATTTTACTGTTTACAAGACACACATACACATTCCAGGTACATTTAGTATGCACATGTATTTCATGTTAAACCCGTGTTTTTGCTAGAAAGGCGCGCGAAAATTATGCTGACATTTACGTCACGTCATCTGCATGGAAAGCGTGGGTGTACTGAATGCGATATAAAAACTTCGTAGCGCAATGAACTACGAAATCTTTACTTTCAAATATAAGTTTCGTAGTGCAAAATAACAAAGTTAGGTATCTGTAACGTGAACGATGTGCTGTTGCACTTATATCGCATATTGTTGCTCAGTTGACGCCATTAATAAATCCTCTAAAATGTAAAACAATAACGCCGTATCGATAATGTTATTGTCCTTCAGATAGGTTAGTATTCATCTATGACATGCAGTAATTTTTACACCCTCCCCGTGGACGGCGTGTAGCAAGTTTTTCATGACCCATAACTGTATGTAATTTGGCTGTAATTACAGCATTTAAAGGTGGCATGTGTCATATATGCTGATCAAACTGTTACACGTTGATGTAGCATCCCCAGCTAAAAAAAATTATTCCAGATGCATTAATTAAATTATTATCACATTAAAGCGCAAATGAAAACAATCTCAAAACACTTTGAATTATTCAAATATCTCTATTACTTACAAAGTTATGAGGTTTTGAAATTATGAAATTTTCGCCAAATTTTGCCAATTTTTTGGCAGGTTTTGTTCTGTTGAAGACTGATTTCTCAGAAATTCGCGGCACCGACGCCGCTGATATTTTATTATAAATTATTTTTTATTTATAAAAATATCTTCATGAAAATTGGTAACCATATGAACATTTACGTGCTCTTCATTTCTAATGTCCATTTTGGTCTATCTGCAAGTGCAAACATTTTTTTCCAATAAAAAGTGTGTCCTCTGTAGGTTTTTTTTTTCAATCAAAATGTTAAGTGACGTTGAATTTACATGCCATAATATTGTAATGTCCTTCTTCAATTGCTTTCTTGGTGATTAAAATTCATAAATCTTAGTAAACTTATTTAACATTTCAAAGACATTACACAAACATGTTTTACATCATAATGATTTTATTACAAATACACACATCAATGGCATAATGCAGATACATTGATTACTGTCAACTGCTCTAGGACTGTCTATAAATTGTTGAGCAAGGGAATTCGCTTCCTCCTTTTGTGGAGAATTTGTAACTGCCTCTTTGGTTGGATTTTCCTGGAACACGTGCTCCTCTGCGGACCTGAAAAGTTAAGATGATTCGATGCCATCCTGAATTCATCCTGTCCGAGTCAGACCGGCACATTGCACTTTACAGGGAATACTAATGCACCTGAAAAATAATAAAGGTACAGTAAGAAAGAAAACAATGTTAAGAAAAAGCTCAACTAATGTATGAAAATACAACAAACCTATTTAATAAATTTGTTAAACTTACTATTATTTACACAAGTATTGGTCATTTGTTTACTGTTGTCATGATTATTATTCTCGTAATATGACTTAAATACAGGATATAACCAATATCCTAAACGAAATACATTCTTTAAACATACACTTACAGGTTATCGACCTCATAAAATTAAAAAATATTCACAATATTTAGAATAATTTCTATGAATTTAGTGCATAAAAATAACAATACGCAAGTGTACGAGTAGAGAATGTGTTTTTTTAAACGATGACCGAAATGCTGCCTATCCGAAACTATACGTACTATTGTTTACAATCATTTTAATGTATTTATATAAAAGTTACTAGTGTTAATAACATATAACACCGAAATGG
Organism: Congeria kusceri; assembly: GCA_027627225.1. Taxonomy (NCBI): domain Eukaryota; kingdom Metazoa; phylum Mollusca; class Bivalvia; order Myida; family Dreissenidae; genus Congeria; species Congeria kusceri. The sequence goes on along the minus strand of CM051030.1, from coordinate 28,522,534 downwards.
ACATATATATATTAAATTACACATACTTTAGCGTTTTCCTTGTTCTTATCTGGGCTTATTTACTGAATAAATCGTTCATTCTTAGCAAATCGAAAGAAATTCAAGATGGCGGCCATTGATTTGCCAAAATGGATTTTTGATTTTTCCTGACCTTTGAAATTTTAACGCAAAAGCGGTCAGGTAAACATAAACCGATTTAATCGTGGAATATATCAAATTAAAGCTTCGAAAGTGTAGTTTTAGCTCACCTGAGCACAAAGTGCTCATGGTGAGCTTTTGTGATCGCCCGTTGTGCGTGCGAGCGTGCGCCGTAAACTTTTCATTTAAACAATATCTCCTCGTAAACCGCTTGGCAGATTTTCACCAAACTTCACAGGAATGATCCTTGGATGGACCTCTTTCAAAGCTCTTCAAATCTTTCCGGTCCGTTGCATATGTAGGTCACCAGAGCTAAAAATGGATTTAAAAACAGAAAACTTTAAAAATGTTCTTTTCTGAAACTACAAGGCTTGGAGCTGTCATATTTGATATCTGACATCTTCTAGTGGTCCTCTTTAAAGATTGTTCAAATTATGCCCCTGGTGTCAAAACTGGCCACGCCTCGGGAGTCACATGAGATATATAGACTTGTATAGCAAATGACTTTTACAATCTTCTCTGAAACCGCAAGGCCCAAAGGTTTCATATTTGGTATGTAACATTGTATAGTGGTCCTCTACAACGATTGTTCAAATGATGACCCTGGTGTCAAAACTGACCACACCCCGAGGGTCACATGGTTTATATAGACTTGAATAGCAAATGACTTTAAAAATCTTCTCCTCTGAAACCGCAAGGCCCAGAGGTTTTATATTTGGTATGTAACATTTTATAGTTGTCCTCGGCAAAGATTTTTAAATGATGCCCCTGGGGTCAAAACTGGCCACACCCCGGGTCACATGGGTTATTTAGACTTGAATAGCAAAATGACTTTCAAAATGTTCTCCTCTGAAACCGCAAGGCCAAGAGGTTTCATATTTGGTATGTAACTTTGTTTAGTAGTCCTCTACAAAGATTGTTCACATGATGCCTCTGGGGTCAAAACTGGCCACACCCAGGGGCACATATGGTTTATATAGACTTAAATAGCAAAATGACTTTAAAAATCTCCTCTGAAACCGCAAGGCCCAGAGGTTTCATACTTGGTATGTAACATTTTATAGTGGTCGTCTACTAAAAGTGTTCAAATGATGCCCCTGGGGTCAAAACTGACCACACCCCGTGGTTCACAATTATGCCCCTTTTTGTACTTAAAAAATCAAGTTAAAGTTTGCGTGCAACAACTCTATACCTCTATAACTACTACAGATATTCAATTGAAACTTCAAACATGCCTTCAGGGTCATTATACAAGGTCACTAGCCAAGACCCTTAACTTTGACCAGCATTTTAGCAGAATTATGCCCCTTTTTGTACTCGGAAGTCAGGTTAAGGTTTGCGTGCAAGAGAACATTCTGGTTAAGGTTTGCGTGCAACAAGTACATATCTTTGTAGATACTGAGATATTGAAGTGAAACTTTTGACATGTCTTCGGGGTCATTATTCAAGGCCACAGACCAAGGCCCATAACTCTGACCTGCAATTTAGCAGAATTGTGCCCCTTTTTTCACATTGAAATTCAGGTTAAAGTTCGCGTGCAACAACTCTATACCTCTATAACTACTACAGATATTCAATTGAAACTTCTTGCACATTACTATGACCTGCAATTTAGCAGAATTATGCCCCTTTTTGTACTTACAAAATAAGGTTAAAGTTTGCGTGGAAGAACTCTATACCTTTTTAACTACGACAGATATTCAATTGAAACGTCACACATGCCTTCAAGGTCATTAATAGAGGTCGCTGACCAAGACCCATAACTGTGACCAGCATTTTAGCAGAATTATGCCCCTTTTTGTACTTAGAAAAGTCAGGTTAAGGTTTGCGTGCAAGAGAAAGTTCAGGTTAAGGTTTGCGTGCAACAAGTACATATGAAGCGTGTCCTGGAAAAACAGGGCTTAATGCATGTGCGTGAAGTGTCGTTCCCGATTAACCTGTGCTTAACGGCACTTTCCGCTTTTATGGCATTTTCTGTTTGAGGAAAGTCTCTTCTAAACATAAATCAACTGTAGGCGGAAAGTGCCGTCCCGCACCGGCTAATCCTGGACCACACTTTATGCACAAGCATTAAGCCCGGTTTTCCCATTGGCTTGCACATACGATTTTTGATTCAATGTTGACCAAACTTACACTGTTTGCACATGACCATAAAAATAGATTAATAAGATTTGATGTCCAACAGTTGCAAGACTTGCATGCAGTTATTTGTACATGCAGCTTTAATGTCTTCAGAGCCTGCATTAACATTATTTACCATCATTGGAAAGAAAATTATCAAAGAAAAAGCTAATATTTACCTTATAGCACAGCCATCGCAATTATTGCATCGCAACTAGTTTTCCAAACCTGTTTGCGAAAAAGACATCAAAATCTACTGATTGTGCATTTTCCAGAATTGTCAATGACTTAACGAAAAAGGGTCGGGTAAGAATATCGAGAAAAATGATTTGAGAACCATTAGCAAAAAAACGCAGATCCACTACCCAACTCATACTTTAGTTAGCCCATTGCACTAACTGATGTTTTAAATCACAATTGATCCTACCCCCATCTGTGTATTGTTCTGATACCTTAATTTTCAAACCTGTCACAACAGTATGGTCTTCATCTGAACCAGTTCTCAGGTGAGCGCTTTGGGCCATCATGGCCCTCTTGTTTATTCAATCTTGTCCTAACTTGCACAGTTTGTGTATGCCCATACAATCTTCGTTGGTATTGATAATAGGCCAAATTTGACCAGAAACCTTAGAGTTTTGGCCCCTTATTTGTTGGAAAAAATTAACAAATTGCCTTTTTATTTTTCTTCCAATCTTGTAAACTTCCACAGTTTGTATGTGATAATACAACTGCAGCAGAAGCCAACAAAGGGCCAGATTAGGCATCAAACATCAGAGTTATGGCCCCTTTGTTAGTGAAAAAAATAGCAAATATTGGCTTTTTCGTGCATCAAGATTTCATTTTTCATTCAACCAAACTTCCACAGTTTGTGTGTGACCAAAAGTTTTCAGCAGGAGCCAAAAAATGGTTAAGGTTAGACCACAGACACCGGAGTTATGGCCCCTTGTATGTGGAAAAAAAGCAAACATTGCCTTTTTTGTTCATAGATACTTTATTTTTCTTCCAATCTTGTCTAAACTTCTACAGTTTGTATGTGATATGCAACTGCAGGAGAAGCCAACAATGGGTCAGATTGGGTAACAAACAAAAACTGAGTAATGGCCCCTTTGTTAGTGAAAAAATATGCCTTTTTGTGAATCAAGATTTTATTTTTAATTCAATCTTGATAAAACTTCAACATGTTTTGTATGGCCATAAGATCTCAACACAAGCAGCAAATGAGACAGCCAACAGCAGTTATATCCACTTAATTGTTCAAACATGAACGGGCACTTCGTTTTGAAACAGTCTGGACCAAACTTGCACAATTTGTCTATGACCATAAAATCTAAAAAGAATGTCAATATAGGACGGGTAAATGGCACTCTTTGTAACAAGCCGGCAAGCATGACATGACCTTGCACAGCGGTTGCCATTATCTTTCAGAAGTGCAGCATCAACACTATTCCTCCGAAATTGCCTGCAAAAAGTTGGATACCAGGGTAGAGGTAATATATCCAGGTCATTATTTGTTCTATGTTTGAGAGTAAATTAGCTAGACAAATTATTTAAGGACATTATGGCATACATTCCCATAAGCCTTTCACAAGAGTAAGGCTTTTATCTTTGCCAGTACTTAGGTGAGCCCTTTGGGTCAAAATGGACGTTTTGTTGTTTTTTTGGGGAGGTGGGAGGCGGGGGGTATAGTTACACAGAAATGTTTGTTTGGTGTGTTATTTTACTGTATATATATCAAACCAAACATGAACATTTTTCATTTGTTTGACATCAAGGTATACACTGGTCATAGACGTAATTCCGGCCTGTACGTAAATATTCGGCCACTCTTCAAAAAGCATTTTTTTGAAATAGAGATTAAGTTTGTTTTTCGAATCCAGTAAGTATATCTTTATTTACTTTTGAAATCTCGGTATCATAACAGGAAATATTCAGTCACGTGGGGAAACTGACGTCATCATACTCACGCACCAAAAATATGGTGTTGCATGATTACCGATTAAAATTTACTATTTCTTCTAACCGTTAACAAATTTTCACAAGCAAATTTGACGAAATTGGAAAAATCCGATTGTGTTTAAAAGATCACATCACTATTTTGCCCAGACGTGTTTTCTCTTTAAATCTAAGATTTTCTTACAATTCTCGCTGAATTTAATACCAATATCATCATAAACTCTAGGTAGTCCCGGTAAGTTTATGTAATAGCATTCTTCAGCAAAGGGGTTACACAAGTTATCGAGAATATTCGCCCCGTAGATTTTTTCTGGTCCCAGTTCTAGTTCCTTATTCAGTAGACAATTCAGCCCCTTTGACAATTTTGGCCCTTAGACTTATCAATCCGTATCATGATTGATGTGTTTATGCTTTTACAGAAATTTATATTCATATTAATAATATCTGTATTTAATTGAATAATGTATTCTCTATTTTATTTATATAAATTATAACTGTTTACTTACACCCACTGAAGTGAAAATTAACAGCTATACAGTAAGATGTTTCAAATTGAATTATCTCCCTTGAATAGAATTAAGATAAGTTTAAAGTTATTTATAGTTGACGTCACCCTTGGCTTCAGATTTGATCATTTTGTTTACTTTATTTTTGACATAAAAATGACGTTTTAACAAAAGAAACATAATATAACATAATATAAACAAGCAAAATAAAGAAACAAAACCATTTGCAGTTCACCATTGCCAACATTGATTTAAATTATACAGAATATAAGGGGGAGGGGGGGCGGTGCAGGTGAAAGAAATTCGTTTTGATAGAATATTTTAGTCCAAATTTTAATTTTTGTAGACCTTGATCGTTACTCTTTAGATAAGGATTTTTTTTTTGGAACTATTTTGTTATAAACGTTGCCGAGGATACTAAAAAAAAAAGGCAGATTTTTTACGTACATTAAAGCTAGGAAAAATGGACATTTTGTACGTTGTTTATTTCCCTTTATTTAGTTTCCTTACACTTGTCCATTCTGATTTAAACGTACACGTTATATGAGTTTTGAACGCAGGATTATTGATGCGAAGTTTATTGTGATCAGTTGTGTACAACGTGAGATGAAAATAAAAACAACCAGAGTGGCCGGAATTACGTTCATGACCAGTACAGTATTCCCCTTCCATTTATTATCATATGGGAAACTTAAAAAATCTTCTTGTCAGAAACCACTGGCTGGATTTGAAAATGGTTTTCACAGAAATTCTACTTGAATGACCCTCTACCAAATTCCTTCAAATCATTTTGGGCAATTTTCCTAATATGGCTTTATTAAAAACTTCTTGTCTGAAACCACTGGCTGGATTTCAAAATAATTTCACAGAAATCATTTTTATTTGTTAAAAAACATGGCCACCAGGGCGGCAGTTTTCCTAATGGTTATATAAAAAACTGAAAAAAAGTCTTCTAGTCTGAAACCACTGGCTGGATTTCAAAATAATTTATAGAAATGTTCCTTGGGTGACTCTTTACCAAAGTCCTTGAAATCAATTTGAGTTGTTAAAAAACATGACCACCAGGGGGTGGGGCAGTTTTCCTTATATATCTATATTGAACAATTTGAAAATCTTCTTGTTGGAAACCATTGACTGGATTTCAAAATAATTTGACAGACATGTTCCTTGGATGATCCTCTACCAAATTCCTTGAAATTATTTTGATTCGTGAACAAACATGGCCACCAGGGGGCGGGGCAGTTTTCATTGTATGGCTACATTGAAAACTTTCAAAGTCTTCTTGTCAGAAACCACTGATTGGATTTTGAAATAATTTCACAAATGTTCTTTGGTGACCCTCTACCAAATTCCTTCAAATCATTTTGTTTGGTTAAAAAATCGTGGCCGCCATGTGTTTGACAGTTTTCCTTATATGTCTTAATTGAAAGCTTTGAAAATTTTCTTGTAATGCATTGCATGATATTGGAATCATTCGATAGTTACTGAAAAAAGATGCTGTATAGATGGGTAAATTTGGTGAGGATTACTCCATGAAATTTCATTAAACCAATATAAATTATTTGTATATATGAATGGCTAATAAATGCATTTAAACAACATTTATAATTCATTTTGCTGCTGTAAAGTAGTATGAACTTACTGTTACTTTTAACAAATTGCCAATGTATCAGTCTGAATTCAGTTAAATCTTATTTGACGTCAACCTTAATCAAGTAAGCTGTTTATAAATGTTGCCTATAAGACATGGGTTAAAAATTGCAAAAACAGTTGTTAATGTTGCTTATAATATTGTGATTTTGGTGTTGTTGATAATTATGATCATGATGATGATGAAGGCATGAACATAAACATCAACCCATATTCGGATCATAGTTGAAAACTCAAATTGAATATTCCCAATTCTTAAGGTGATTATGATATTCTTCTACAGAAAATCTCATCAGAGAGAAACACACTTACCACAGTAACAGTTACTTGAATCTTATCTGAACTCCTATCTTATTTACATGCATTGCATAACCTTCTCCAACTGACCCAATTTTACCCAATAACATGTCTTCTGGGGGTGATGGCCATATGGGACAGAACCCTAGTACACACATACCCAATGAAATAAGACTGATTGTTAACAGTTTCCTTAAAAAAAAAACATCAGTAAACTGCACTGAAAATAACAATGGTAGTTGCACCGTTCTTTCTTATTGCAGGCACATGATTCATACATACTGGTTTCTGTGTTAGAAAGGTTCTGCTGCAGAGAAATATTTTCAATTTTCACAAGTTAGTATTGTGCCTAGAAATTGATTGTTTAACATTTTATATATCATTGACATTAATAGTGAATTTCCCTTCTAGGGCTTTATTAAAAACTTTCTTTCTATGGCTATATTGAACATTTTCAAATCTTCTTGTCTGAAACTACTGGCTGGATTTCAAAATAATTTCACAGAAATGTTACTTGGGTAACCAACTACCAAATTCCTTGAAATTATTTTGTTTCGTTAACAAACATGGCCGTCAGGGTCGGGGCAGTTTTCCTTCTATGGCTATATTGATAACTTTCAAAATTTTCTTGTCTGAAACCACTGGTTAGATTTAAAAATCCTTAGGTGACCCTCTACCGAATTCCTTCTCATTACCGTATATTAAATCATTAAAAAATATGGCCACTAGTAGGTGTTAAAGTTTGAGCGTATATGTTTTTCTGAACAATTTTGACATTCTTCTCAGAAACCATTAACCGGATTTCAAAAGAATTACACAGAAATGTTTCTTGTGTGACCCTCTACCAAATTCCTTTTAATAAGTTTGATTCGTTTAAAAACATGGCTCCCAGTGGTTGAGGATATTTGACCGTATATGACCATATAGGCAACTTTGACAATCTTCTTGTCAGAAACCACTTGCTGGATTTTGAAATATTTTCAAAGTAATGTTCCTTAAATGACACTAAAATAAGTTTATTTAGCGAGGCTTAGAAAATCTAAATCGCAAACCTTAGCGAGTGGCTTAGGTTTTTGAGCTGAGCAAATAACGTTATATGTACTGAATATTTACCTTGTATTCAATTTATCTCATCATTTTGTGTCTTCATGTTCAAAATAAACGACAGAAAATCACTGAATAACACGATAAACATCAAATGACGTCACACAAATAAACAAAATGACGTCAATATTATACACGTGTTTGTTGTATTTAACAAGGTGGAAATACAGCTAAGTTTAACCCACAGGGTGTTATTTCGTGTACGCAGGCGTAATGATGGGATAAAAATCACTGTGATCTGTTCCAAAACAAGGTTGCCAGGGGCGGTGCAGTTTGATTATGGGTTTCAGGTGACCATTGTTTTCATTTGTGTCAACATTTAACTTCAAACATCTATGTACCCACTATTCAATTTTTAAAAGCCATTATGATGCCTTAAACTCAGGTGATCCATCTTTGCCCTCTTGTTCTCTAAACAGATTCCCTTGCCATTTTATATGAAATTTTCCAATAGCCATTTTCATTTCATAAAATCTTTCCAGAAATATAGTCTGTTTTTTTCTGAACTGTCAAAACATTAATAATTTCTTCGTGGTTAGAATTTGACTTTCGTCCCAGTTTTCCGTCGTATTTATGGGTATTGATTAGCCTTTTATGATATGCAAAATACATGATAAATAACATTAGCAATTCTGCACTGACCATTTGTACGAATGGCCGAATGGTTTAAAGACGAAGTACATCGATTGTTAACCTAGTGAAGGGGTTCAAATCCCAGAGAGTTATACTTTTTATTTTATTATTTAACGCAAGATTTTTATCATCGTAGATTGCTTTAATTAGTGAATCATGATTTTCACGAATACAATTATATTAAAAACTCCACAGAGAAGAATATGGCAGAAGAAGAAGCACTTATCTGATTTTATTTTTAAATTGTTTTGTTATGGGAGAGATGTTTGGCCGAGGATATAAATAACGCATTTAGCCACCGCGAAATTATTAATGTTTTGACAGTTCAGAAAAAACGGACTATACACTAAGGTCAACAAACAAGGTCAATTCTGCCACCGTGTGGAAATTTTTTTATTTCCTAAAAATCAATACTGCTGTATCTGGAATATGCTTAACACAGAAATACAAATTTTTGGGACTGGTGATTTGCAGGCATTAGTGGTGCCAACGAAGTACATGTTTACAGGCATGTTTTGCTTTAATAAAGTAGCATGTTACTGTAATTGCCAATGTACCAATCTAAATTCAATAAAAGGCTTACCAGTATTTGGCATTAACCGTAAATACTGTAAGTTGTTTATATATAAATGCAGCCTTTAAGACCTTGATTTTTAGCTCACCTGAGCACATGGTAAAATATAAGGTCACCAGGCCAAATTTGAAAAAAAAAGCTTGCGAACAATCTAGAGGCCACATTTTCAGCCGATCTTCATGTAACTTGCTCAGAACAATTTAATTCCTTAGCCCCTCTGGTGAGCGACCTATGCCATTATGGCCCTGTTGTTTCAGAATGGCCCTCTTGTTTCAGAACAACACTGATTACATAGAATAATGTGGCACAATTCAGGTGTAAAAAAATTATGTTTGTTTCAGGCTAACCGACCTACCCGAAAAAAAGACCCAACCCTAGAACATTTTATTGGGTTTGTAAGATATATTTTTGTTTTATTTTACTTTTAACTAAATAGTTTTTTGGATAAACAAGTGTTTTGTTTTGATAGCATCTACATATAAACAATGTTTAAGGATATTGCTGATATGTTTTTAATATTTATTCAGTTTTAGAATCTTCAAGTTAACCATTTACCCCCCAAAAATAACAAAAATTGAACTACCTACCCTAATTGTTAGCTCACCTGAGCACAATGTGCTCATGGTGAGCTTTTGTGATCCCCTTTTGTTCGTTGTGCATCGTCAACATTTACCTTGTGAACACTCTAGAGGTCAAATTTATTGGCCAATTTCATGTAACTTGGTCAGAACATTTGTCCCAATGATATCTCGGCTGAGTTCGAAACTAAGTCATGTGGGGTCAAAAACTAGGTCACTAGGTCAAATTGAAGAAAAAGCTTGTGAACACTCTAGAAGTCACATTTTTTTGCCAATCAACATGAAACATGCTCATAACATTTGTTCTAATGGTTTCTCGGCTGAGTTCGAAAACGGTTCCGGTCCGTTGAAAAACATGGCCGCTAGGGGGTGGGGCAGTTTTCCTTATATGAGTTCGAAAATGGTTCTGCTCCGTTGAAAAACATGGCCACCACTTCTTTTTCATGATGATTTTAGATTTTAAAATGATGAAGGCTGTGATGCTTATGATATTGTGAGTTTGGTGTTTTTGATGCTGATGATGATGATGTTGCTGCTGATGCTACTGCTGCTGATGATCATGATAAGGATGATGATGTAGTAGTAATGAAGGCATGCACGTAAACAACAACCCATTATTCGAATAATATTTGAATACTAAAATTGAATATTCTAATACTTCAGGTTATTATGTTATCTTCTGCAGAAAATCACAGTAGCCAGAGTAACTGTTCAGTTGAATCTTATTTGACCTATCCTATATATACATGTTATGTCAGGAATGTTACAACCTTCTCCAACTGACCAAATTATCCTCATTTAACCCCATGAACTCAGCCACAATTTTCAATTCAGGCAAACCTTAAAAAATAGTTTGTTTGCCATTTTTAACTTGACTTTTCTAAGAAAAGGCAAGCTATTCTACTCGCCCCGGCTTCGGCGTTGGCGTCGGCGTCCGAGCTAGGTTCAAGTTTTTAGGTAAGCTAGTTTCTCAGGAATGGCTTGAGGGATTTCATTCCAACTAAAAGCATTTATTACCCACATTAAAATGAACATATCGGCCAAGTTTGGTAACTCTAGTTTGAAATAAGTCAAAATTATGGGCCTTTTTACACTTACAAATTTTACATAAGGCCAGAGTTTTTTAATTTTTAGATTTTCGGGAATTTTTTCAAAACTGAGCTCCAGGAGGAGGGAATAAAGATAAAAATAAAATAGAAAAAAGTGAGCATCGGAAATAATAACACAAATAAAATGATTAAAAGTACAAAAAATATTAATTTATTGTAACTGCACCTAAATTGAAAAATATATTATTACAAGAAAGGTTAATCTAGAATTAGAAGTAAATATATTTTTTCATATTGTTAGAGGATTTTGTAACTACTATTTGGATTTTCCAAGTTATATCTTTTTTAAAACAAATATCCCATCAGTCTTAAATTTATAAACAATCTGGCCTAAATCATTGTATTCTAGAACATTTTTTTTGCATAATGTGCATGTAGTAGATCTACATGTTGTTGATTCACATCGTTTTTAAGCTGAAATTATACGAAACAATAAATGCCTTTAAAAAAGACAGTCGGCGTTGAAATTAATGTTGAGATGTCATTTAAAAATTACCTAAACAGACGGCCAAGATGATTGGTTACGTGACTTCTCAGCCCCAGATGTTTTGGTCCCCACCAATATTAGGAGACTTATTGGACCCCAGATTTTTCGGACACTATTAGAAAACTTCTCGGACCCAAAAGTTAATTTGAGATAAATTTATTAATTTAAAAATTTAATAAAATTATAATATATATCTATTCTATGAATAAACCAATCATATAGCTCCATGTTTCCACCAGTGGTACATGAATAACCAAAATAATTTAGGTTAACATAATTGTTATCTGAATTTGTCATTCAATTGTTATGGTCATTGTACTCTGCACTTCCTCTCATTGTCCACTACCATTCTATTATGTTTCATTTGAATAACTTCAATACTAATGAAAGTATGTTCGCACAAGAAAATAAACAAACGGCAATAATTCTGTAAATGTCGAAGAAAGAGTTGTGGTCCTCATACTCTGCACTTCCTCTATCATTTGAATCTCTTCAATACTAATGGAGTTATGCTCAGCACAAGAAAATTAATGCTTAACATTATGAAATAAAACAAAAGGCAATAAATATTGAAGAAAGAGTTGTGGTCCTTGTGTTCTGCACTATGTCTATTGTCCTCTATCTTAATATGAAGTTTCATTTGAATATCTTCAATACTAATGGAGTTATGCCCCGCACAAGATTATTAAACAAAGGGCAATGACTCAGTAAATGTTGAAGAAAGAGTTGTAGTCCTTGTACTCTGCACTTCCTCTCATTGTCCTCTATCATTATATGAAGTTTCATTGGAATCCCTTCAATGCTAATGGTGTTATACTCCGCCAAATAAGTGTGACGGACGGACGGACAGACGGACGGATGATGCGATTACTATATGCCCCCGGGGGCATAAAAATATGTACCTGATTGTGTGGTGGTAGTGGTGGTGTTGGAACTGAAAAATCAATGCTGTTACATGTTAACTCAACAGTGTCCTTGCAAATAGCATTGGAGTCGATGACAGCAAGTTTGGACACTAGTTTGCAATACACCTCACTCAAAACAATAAATTTACTTGTTGTCGGCATTTCCTATTTGCATAATGAATGGGGTATACGGCATATTTACACACATTTATGGTGATTGGTAGCTCATACCAGACACAAAATTATGAGGCATAACTCCTGATTTTGATGCCGAGTTATGCATGAAATTGTATGATGATTTTTCACAAAGCACTTATATCCAACTTGACTTCCATCTGACTTGTCACCCAAACTGCGAATCGTGAAATATTTGCTTCGCATGAGCTGCACTTTACATGACATGGATGTGTAAAAAGCAAATCTGTTTCATTGGTTCATGCTGCTAAAAGAAAAAACACATTTAAAAAAAAATATTTTATAACATGTAATGCATGGGGTCGTACCGGAAAATCTGCTTCCTATGATTGTTTCCCATGTCTTTGTAATACATGTATATTCATCAACAGTTCTATACTGTTCATAAACTGACGAAGAGGGGCGGTTAGATTACACTGATTTTTTACTTTTTTTTTTTTTTTACATTTCTTTCATAACAAATGGGCAGGCCTGACGTCAGTGCCGTTTATTTACAATGACGAAGATAATTCTGTGATAATAGCAAAGATATTTATATGGCAGTGGCAAGGCTGATTGGACAATGAAAAAGTCAAATGTTCAGTAATTATAATTCTACCACGGCAAGAGGCTAATGGTCCATAGATAAAGAAGGAAAATAACTGGTGGTTATTCTGCAAGAAATATGGGCGGACCTTTATGTTTTGAAAATAGTTCCGTAAATTCGAAGAAATTGTTCCGTAAAATGCACGTGTTTAAACGCGCGATAGCAAATGTGACAACCACATCATTTTTGCATTATGTAGCGCAATAAAACCTAATTTATAGCACATATTTTATACTTAAGGTCACAAAAACGTTTACGTTTTGTTAATATGTTTTTAATTTGTGCTTTGTGGCATGATATTTTCACTGTATTATATCGATAAGTATGACGTCATTCGCTCAATGTGTATCAATAAAGCTGACGTCATTTTGAATTGTTATGATTTATTGACGTCACATAAACGTACCTGTGAATGCACTTCTCGGAAAATCGGTGGAGTATAGATAAATATTGTTCTCATTCATAACCTGTAAAATACGATTTATATATAAAATTGTGTTATAATCGAAATAATTGACGGGTAACAGTTTGTTATTGCGTTAATAACCAACGGTTTGTCGTTCCGATGCTTGTTATCAAACCATTCGGGCTACCGCCCTCGTGGTTTAATTCCTACCGGTCACATACCTGAAAAGAGAAAAATTAACGTTTAAGGTATATCTAAAATGGTAATCCTTATTGATATGCATATACGCTTTACACATAAACAATAGCCTTCATCGGGAAAAACGGCCTAAAGCACTTGTATGTATAACACGCACCCAATTTTGACATAAAAAATGAGGGAGTATATATGCGCGCAATACACGGTACTTCTTTTTTTTTATTCTTTAAAATAACATGACCGCCAGGGGGGGGGGGGGGGCCTGCCTTTTTCCTTATATGGCTATATTGAAAACTTTGAAAAAGCATCTTGTCGGTGTCCACTTCGGTGATTTCGTAATAATTTCACACAAATGTTCCTTTGGTGACCCTCTACCAAAACACTTATGCTTATTTTGATGCGTTAAAAAACATGGCCGCTAGGAGGAACTGCCTTTTTCTGTATATGGCTATAACGAAAGCTTGTCAGAAGCCACTGGTTGGGTTTCGAAATAATTAAATTTCACACAAATATTCCTTGGGTGACCTACCAGTTTAAAAAAAAATATGCGGGGCCCGTCTAGCTCAGTTAGCAGAGCGCTGGACTGTCAATTGGGGGTTCGCGAGTTCACTCCACAGCACGGCCACATAGATTAATATTTATACGGCCATTCTACCGCTGCCTCTGATTTAAGTAGGGCAGTTGTCAGTAATTGGCATCAGTATGTGTACTTAGTACTGGAAAGCCGCTCAGATCGGCTAAGCTTGCCCAGGAAAAGTGTGAGTTTTTTAACTGACCGCTGTGATATGACTGAAATACTGTTAAAAACGGCGAACAATCCAAACAAACAAACAAACTCTACCAAGATACTCCAAATTAGTTTGATACATTTAAAAACAAGGCCTCCAGGCTGCGGGGCAATTTTCCTTGTATGGCTTTACTGAAAATGTTATAAATCTTCTTGTCAAAAACCACAGCTTGGATTTTAAAAGAACTTCACAGAAATGCACCTTTGGTGACCCTCTACCAAAAAACTTCAAATTATTTTAGTACATTAAAACACATGGCTCCCAGAGTAGATGGACTTTTTCCTTGTATGGCTATATTGAAAACTTTGAAAACCTTCTTGTTAGACACCACTGGCTGGATTTCACATTATCGATCCTTTGGTGACCGACCCTCTACCAAAATACTCCAAATTATTATGATGTGTTAAAAAACATGGCCCCCAGACTGTGTGGGGGTGAGTAGGTGGGCTTTTTCCCTATATGGCTATATTGAAAACTTTGAAAATCTACATGTCAAAAACCACTGGTTGGATTTCAAATTAATTTCACAAAATTGTTCCTTTGGTGACCACCTACCAAATGCTTTCAACATAGTATGATTAATAAAAACAACAACAACAAACATGGCTGCCAGGGAAGTTGTTTTCTTATATGGCTTTAATAAAACCTTTCAAATATTCCATAACCACTAGCTGGATATTGAAATTATTACAAACTGCTTTATGAGTGACTTTTATCTAACAAATTCCTTCAAAGTATTTGGATATGCCTAAACATGACTGTTAGTGGTCAATCATTGGTGTAAGTTGTCAACTAGTACATCACCTCTGAGCATGCTTTAACAGTTTTACGAACCATTATGATTCATCTAACTCAGGTGAGCGATTTACATTTGCCCTCTTGTTATTTTATGAGATGTGTCTCTGTAAAATGTACATCAAAGAAAACAAAGACATTCTGTCAGTCACTATGTAAAAAGTCACAGGTGAGGAATGTCAAACGAGAAAAAAATTTACTGACTCTTGGGCACTGTTCTTATAAACACCAAACCTCAATAGAATTTACATGCTAGGGTCAATCCATGAATGTTTAGACCAACTTATCAATTTAAATGTTGCTTATTCAGAAGTAAATATGATCAGCTTTCATTGAACCAATGATTAATAATAATTATGACACATTTGCAATCAAATTTGCAAACTCCTATACCACAGATCCTGCAATATTGTAGTAAAAGCGTGATGGATGGCAGTAGAGGTTTATTAGAATTTTGCTGTATATGTTGTTATTATGACATTTTTAGTCTCAACAACTGTTATGTTACATATTGTGTTTTCCATAAAACCATTCATTTGTATTAACACAAAATTAATATTTGATATGCAGTTGTTATTTCACACCTGGAATGACCATATAAATGTTTTACTTTCAATGTCAATGTTTTGCTGTTTCAGCTCCAATTCAACCAGGTAGAGTAGCATTATACATATATCCAGAAGACTGTGCTATTATAAACAAACTGACTACTTGTATCCATAATTCGTCACTGTTTCTTATCTATATGTCAAACGTACAATAAGTTATCAGAAGTGTAATGGAAGCAGACTGCTAGTGCATAATGTGTTGTGCTTCATGAATTCCTCCGCAGTGGGTTTCTTGTGTTATTTGAAGGAGACAAATATATACTTGAACAATTTTTTTTTTTTAAATTATATTCTTAAATATTCTGACATTGTTACTATGAGTTCTTTTACATTAAGTTGCCTGGGTACATGTACCTTGGATCTTTGTGCCAAAATGCAAAAGCAGAGACAGTGTTTATACTTTCAATCAGTCTCTTGACACTAGACAATTATAAACAAAATAAATTTTCATTAATCTGAGCCAATTCAGAGAGTATAAAAACATAATTGAAATCTTGGCATATTAAGTCTCATGTATTTAAGCATTCTTATCTTCACACATTTAAATATGATATAAAAACCTTCCATGTGCATGCAATGCCATTTATCTACCATATTTACGGAACAAACAGTTATTTTTGTGGCCACAATATTATGATGAAAACGAATTTGCTATTCTAATAATCTGTATTTTAATGTAATTTGTTGATGTGATTAATTTATAATTGTTAACTTTCATCAAATAATAAAATATGTTTAAAACAATTATTACATTAATTAATATGTTGTTATCTTCTTTTGTTTTTATTACATGATGACGGCACCCATGTGTTTACATTTGTAGTGCAGTTTGAAAGCTTTTATTGAAATGAAACTACATAATTTTCAATACTATATTTAACTATGTTATGAATAGTTATTGTGTTATTGCTTGTTGTTTTTAGCAGATGACCAAACAAATGAAAACACATAAAATAAAATGTATATGCTGGGAGGCATATATTTAGAAGAATACTACTGTACAAGATTCATAACTCAGAGTTACTTTTTGTGTAATTCCCATGCTATTTTCTTGTATGTAGTATTGTGCTAATGGTGTTTAATAGAAGGCTTAAGAAATTATCATTTTTAACAATCTTGACCAGACCTTCTAACAATGTGTATGGCAATTACCTTCTAACAATGTGTATGGAAAATGCAATATGTGACATAAACATCCATATCAGTCAGTTTGTGCGCTGAGTTATTGGCCCTTGTTTTGTTTTTATAAGTGTAGAGCACATTATCCTTTTTCAGCCAGTTCTCAGAAAACTTGCAAATGCTATATATAACAAAAGTTCTTTTAATCACAATTATGGGCTAGATAATGAAAACAGTATCACCAGAACTAGAGACCTTTTTTGTGAGAACATCCAATTACATTAATGTTTCAACTTCTTGGCATATCTGTACTTAAAATGTATCAGCAGCTTACATGAACAATGCCGTCTCCGTGGGTCATTCCAGGTCCCTAGGTCCAAGGTCAAGGTCACATTTAATGGTCAAATGTCAGATATAAGAATTTAAGCTATAAGTACGGAGCATAATTTTGTCCAGCATTTAAGGAATCCCAAAGTGTTGAGCATAGTGAGTCGGTGTTTCGCGCGCGGGAACCAGGTCCCTAGGTCCAAGGTCAAGGTCACACTTAAAGGTCAAAAGTTTAATATAAGAATTTAAGCCATATAACCTGTCTGGAGCATAATTTTGTCCAGCATGGAAGAAATTTCAAATAACTTGGCACAAGTGTTTAGCATGGTGGAACGGTGTGTCAGGCGCAAGAACCAGGTCCCTATGTCCAAGGTCAAGGCAACACTTAAAGGTCAAAATTGAAATATAAGAATGTAAGCCAAAGGCACTGTCCGGATTATTATTTTGTCCAGCATGGAAGAAATTTCAAATAACTTGGCACAAGTGTTGAAGAGGTGAAACTGTGTGTCGCCTGCAATAACCAGGTCCCTAGGTCCAAGGTCAAGGTCACACTTAAAGGTCAATGGTAAAATATAAGAATTTAAGCCATATACACTCTCTGGAGCATAATTTTGTTCAGTATAGAAGGAATTTCAAATAACGTGGCATAAGAATTGAGCATGAGGAGACAGTGTGTTGCGCGCAAGAATCAGGTCCCTAGGTCTATGGTCAAGGTTACACTTATACGTCAAGGGTCAAATATAAGAATTTAAGCCATAGTCCCTGTCCGTAGCATAATTTTGTCTAGCATAGAAGGAATTTCAAAAAAGTTGGCACAAGTGTTGACCAAGGTGAGACTGTGTGTCGCATGCAAGAACCAGGTCCCTAGGTCCAAGGTCAAGGTCACACTTAAAGGTCAATGGTAAAATATAAGAATTTAAGCCATATACCCTGTCTGGAGCATAATTTTGTTCAGCATGGAAGGAATTTCAAATAACATGGCACATGTATTGAGCATGGTGAGACAGTGTGTTGCGCGCAAGTATAAGGTCCCTAGGTCCATGGTCAAGGTCACACTTATAGGTCAAGGGTCAAATATAAGAACTTAAGCCATAGTCCCTGTCCGGAGCATAATTTTGTCTAGCATGGAAGGAATTTTAAAAAACTTGGCACGATCGTTGAACATGGTGAGATGATGTAAAAAAAATCCTATTTAAAATTGAAGTAACATAATACTAGAAAATATATGTATTTCTCTTTTTTTACAAGATTATTTATTATAAATAAGAGTTGATAGTTGTGTGCGGTAATGTCCATCCTGGACAGTGATGTATGAATTGGGTAGGGCATTTGCAATTGAGACTGCCATGGCGAGAACAAGCAAGAAAACATATGTACTAATTGATTGGTGTATTAGTATTTCACACAAAGAAATTGGGATATTTATTCATTTATCACTTATTTTGAAGGTCGTACTTTGCCATACTATTTCTGTAATAATATCTTTGTCTTACCCTTCTTTCCCATCAAAAGTGTCCCTTGTTTTGCCTTTTGTTTTGATCATGTTCAAGTAGAGAGCCTGTATCAATTCTTAGCAGTAGTAGAGTACTTTTTGGTCATTTAATACTGTATATTATCTATTTCAGTTTCTGATTGGGACTGGAATCGCCCTGCTGCCATTGCCCTTATCAGCGTCTATGGTGTCCTGATCACAACTGTATGCATAATATATATCCTGGCCAGATGTGACATAGTTGGCGAGTGTGATGTTTATTTAAGTATAAATATAACCAGCATTTAAAATTTATTTTAATTTCAAAATAACTGCACATTTTACATGGGAAAACCATGATATTTGTAAAATGTTTAGCTCACCTGAGCACAAATGTTCAAGCGTGAGCCATTGGTCGGTCACTGTCCGACATTCGTAGCTGACAATTTACTTTAAACAACTTCTCTAAAAACTTTGTGGATTATAGCCAAAAGTGGTTACAATGTACCTGGTTGGTCCTCGACCAAATGTCTTCAATTTATTAACATGTGTCGAAAACTCCTTACAATTGCAACTAGCAACTAAGATACAAGGCTTTAACAATTCAAGAACTCTTCAGAACTGCTAAAACAACTGGATTTTGAAATAATTTCGCGAAAATGTTCCTTGTGTGACCCTTTACCTAAGATATTTGGAACATGTTCTTGTCAGAAGCTGCTTACGTGATTTCAAATTATTTCATAAATAAATGCTCCTTAGAAGACAGTTTAAAATTCCTTCAAATCATTTTGATTCGCCAAAACACATAGCCAAGAGTGGGCAGTTTTTCCTGATACGTGTACATGAACAATTTCTTGTCTGAAACCATCGGTGGATTTCGTAATAAACTCACAGACATGCATCTTGGACAACCATGTACTAAATTATTTCAAACCATTGTGGTTCTGTAAAAAAAAAAAATCCCCCAGGGGGCGGGGTAGTCTTCCTTATATAGCTTAAACTTTGAAAATCTGCTTTTTAAGCAACTTATTAACATTCTTGTTATATTTTGGAATATGGCGTTTAATGAATTAAGTACAATACATACAGCATATAAAAGTACCAAAAACAAATATTTTATAAGAAAACAAGAGGCACACAAGCGCCTGTAGAGCTCCAATGGTTTATTATGTAAGCAATATCTGAAGCAAAGGACCCTTATATGCTTTATGAGGAATAAAGGTTTGTTCTCTGGCAGCCATGATTGTTTAACAAATCAAAACTAGAATTGTCGCATGAGTGACGGATATTCCTCCACAATATGGCCTTGTCACACAAAACTATGACATCCATTTGAAAGAAATAGACACAGAGAGAACGCTTTAATTTGTGAATGTTTAACAGTGTATTTGGAAAAATTTAATTTCAATAGGAGCTATAACTCTGTCGAAATTAAGTTGTTGGTAACTGAATTTGAACCGGATCTGTATTTTATGCTGTAACATAACATAATTTAACAAGAAATGTGGAAATTCCTAATCTAACGAAATGCGTTAGTCAGCACAATAATGAAAAAAGTTCTGGGTTCAAGGTGAAGGTCATACACCTATGACTAGGACCTTGACCTTGCAATCCAAAGTGATGTCTCAATTTAAAGTATCTACATATGAAGTTTCATTAATTATCTAAAAAGTCCTGAAGTTATTGAGTGCAAAGAGTGTTTTTTTATTTTTAGTAACGGCGACCTTGACCCCACAAACTCCATATCCAAACATAAGAGAGGTTTAGATATAAGGTATCTACATATGAAGTTTCATTAAAATATCTCACTCAATTTGTTCTCTAGGTATTGAGTGGAAACATTTTATCTATTTTTAGTAATGGTGATTTTGACCGCATCCACCCCATATGCAATCCTATGCAAAGACTCAATATGAGATATTTAGATATGAAGTTTCATTAAAATATCTCAATACGTTTTCAATTTATTGAGCGTAACCTGTTTTTCTATATTTAGTAATTGGTGATCTTGACCCTGACACCACCCACCCCATTTGCAATCCCAAGCGAGGTCTCAATATAAGGTATCTTTGTATGAAGTTTCATTAAAATATCTCAATGAGTTCTCAAGTTATTGAGATGGATCAGTTTTTCTATTTTTAGTAATGGTGACCTTGACCCCACCCACCCCACATTAAATTGCAAGCGAGGTCTCGATATAAGGTACCTATGCATAAAGTTTTATTAAAATATATCGATGCATTCTTAAGTTATTGAGCGGAACCGTTTTTCTATTTTAGTAATGGTGACCTTGACCTTGACCACATATGCAATCTCAAGCGATGTCTAACGTATCTATGTACATGTTTCATTACAATAGCTCGACTCGTTCTCAAACTAAAAGAGCGGAAAAAAAAAATGTTGACGCCGCCACCCCTCTTTCAAACTTAAGTGGTGTGTAACCAAAGTCGAACTTAACCCGTATATTATGATGCTACACATGTATACCAAGAATTATTTTGAATATGCCAAGCCATTGTTGAGTTATCGTCAAGAAACCATAATTTTAGGGAATTTAAATCGAAAATGGGATATAACTATGTCAAAATTTAGTGGTTTATAACAAAATCGAACTTGACCTGAATTTTATGATGTTACACACGTGTACCAAAAATTATTTGAATATGTCAAGCCCTTCTTGAGTTGTCATCCGGAAACCAAAAAACCAACAGACCGACAGACCGGCAGGCCGACAAGCTCACTCCTATATACCTCCCCTAAACTTCGTTTGTGGGGGCATAATAATTCAAAGTATTTTGGTAGAAAACCACTTAAGTAACATTTCTGTAAAATTATTTCGAAATCCAAGCAGTGGTTTCCTACATAAAGATTTTCAAAGTTTTAAATGTTCCCATATTAGGAAAAATGTCACTGCATCCTGTCAGTTATGTTTTTCAACAGAGCGGAACATTTGAGCAACGTTGATGGCCAACCACCTAGGGAACATTTCTGTGAAATTATTTCGAATCCATACAGTGGTTTCTGACTGGAAGAATCAATATAGCCATGCAAGGAAAAATGGCCATGCCCCCTGGCGGCCACGCTTTTCAAAAACACTTATCAATTTGAGCAACTTCGGTAGAAAACCACCCAAAGAACAGTTCTGTGAAATTAGTTTGAAATTCATTCAGTGGTTTCTGACTATAGATTATCAAAGTTTGCAAAACAGTCATATAAGGACAAATGACCCCGCCCTCTGGCGGCCATGTTTTTCAACGAAGCGGAAGAATTGAAGCAACTTGGTAGAGAACCACCCAAGGATCATTTCTTTGAAATTATTTTGAAATCCATCCATTGGTTTCTGACAAGAAGATCTTCAACGGAGCGGAACCACTTGAGCAACTTTGGTAGGGGACTGCCCAAGGAACATTTCTGTAAAATTGTTTGAAAATGAAACCAGTGGTTTCTGACAAGAAGATTGTTAAAGTTGTAAATATAATCATTAAAGGAAACATTATACCCCCCCCCCCCCCAACTTCCTCTGGTGGACATGTTTTTCTACGGAGTGGAACCATTTCGTCAACTATGATGGTAGAGACCCTCCTAAGAAACATTTCTGTGAATTTTTTTTCGAAATCCAACCAGTGGTTTCTGACAAAGAAAATGTTCACAGTTTTCAATTTAGTCGTATAAGGAAAATGGCCCCGCACCATGGTGGCCATGTTCTTTAATGGATCTGAAGACACCACGTAGCAGGTCATGTTCAAATAACCTTTCGAACAATAAAATATCAGCCCTGCTGCACCCAACGAAATTGCTTTTTGCACAGCAACGTTTGGCCCAAGTTTTGGAAAAAGTGATTAATTTCTAGCTGATCCTAAAGAATAAATCATTTACAGTTAATTTGCACATGTATAGCAATTGATATAGTTGTACCTTAAGTGACTTAACGTCAAAAGTTCACGTTTATTTCGTGCATAGTTATTTGGGTTTATATATAAAGTTATACCACAACATTTTGAAGGCAACAATTTGATTGGCCCCTAAAACGGTCATCTGAATTAAATTCGAAGTTATGAGATCCAATCAACGGATAAAATAGTAGCGTCAGACTGGAGATGATTTTAAAGAGATTGAGGACCACCCAAGCAAAATTTCTATGAAATTATTTTAAAATAAACCCAGGGATTTTTTAGATGTCGTCCACAGATATTTATATTTATAGGTCTGGCGGCCATCTTGTGCAACCATCTGACGGCCATTTTTAGGGATTTCCTTCAAACCTAAAACACTTATTTTCCTAATTTCTTATATTTCGAGGGGTCCATGGATCGCGATCGCGATATAGCCGGATCGCGATATAACTGGTCAGGTCATTCATGTACAGGTATACATGTATACACTAGCCAATTTTCGCGATCTCAAAACAATAATAAAATTAACTCACATTTTTCCTTGTTGTTAACAGCAATCATGTGTTATATTCATATGTAAAATATTCAATTTAAATATTATATTATAAACACATGGCTGAGAGGGAGATATAAAATAATATCAACCCGAGCAGTGTTATATCACCCTCTCCGCCATGTGTTATTTATTTTATTATCCGTAAAACACATTGAAATGATAAGCTTCGTGATTGTTTTCAACATCACTTTAATGTATTCTCTAGTAATAAATGCTACGTAAGCCGAGGCTTGACATTACTCTTTCACACTGCAATAGTTATCTAATTAAAAAGTGCAGAATCGGTCTTCCGTACTTTCCAATTCTTCGCAGACATTGCCTTAACCTTCTACCGGCATGACCATTGAGTGTACACGTACAGCTATTTTTAGACGTTTTAATTTTGAAGATGGCTTCATCGATATGAACTTTCTACATCGCATTAGTTTAACTCGGTTATAAACATGGCGAAATACGGGCGAACGTTATCATGTGATTCAAAAAAGAAATAATATACAGTCGATGGAAAGTTTTAATGGATATTAATAGATAACATAAAAATAAATGTGTGGCATTATATGTTAACAAACATGTGCAGTGACGACACAAACCAGTTTTCAATAGACTGATATTATTGCATAGGATTGTGTTGTGTCG
The DNA here is from genome assembly GCA_027627225.1 of Congeria kusceri. Taxonomy (NCBI): domain Eukaryota; kingdom Metazoa; phylum Mollusca; class Bivalvia; order Myida; family Dreissenidae; genus Congeria; species Congeria kusceri. The sequence continues at coordinate 28,498,901 of CM051030.1, read as the reverse complement.
TCTCGTGTTTAAACATAGAATTAAAGGAACCATGCATCGGTGATGTCTAAAATTATTTTGGACGCCTATATTGATAATCGGATACAAGTTTGGAGACACAAAACAAATTTAAAGATGCGTTCTGACCAGTCATGGCAATTTTCAAAAATTCATTGCGTTTCAGGTTAGGTTAAGCTTTGTAATTACAAAAACGAATTTCAAATACTTTTGTAGCTGGATATTAATTGTAAAATGCCGTGGATGACGTCAGCAGTTTTGAGGTCAAATTAGCATAGTCATTCAATTTTATTTTGTTTGAAAAAAAATCGCTGTTCTATTTTTAGTTCTGCGAGAGGGTGATATGAAAACATATAACCCTGTGATATACTTTTGGTCTATGGACAAAATGCACAGAGTGGTCACTTGAGGTGTAATAAAAATATAAATGAATCGTTTAATAAATTTCAAATCGTGTATAATATATTCAAAATCCAAAACGCCTATCCGAATTTTACTGTTCACGTGAAGTAAACGCAAATTATATTTACACTGCATATGTAAAATGCTCAATAAATGTGTTTCACGTAAATCATTTGTCCTGCTAAAAAAGCGCGCGACAAATATGCTGACATTCACAATGTCACCTCACCCGCATGGAAAGTGTAAGTGTACATGTATTGATTGCTAAACTTTGTATCACAGAGAACATTGAGATCATTACTTATGTGTAACAATTCCGTAGCGCATAACAACAAAATTATGTATCTATATCACAGACGATGTGCTGGTAATATTTCCTCTTAAACAAAAAAGAAACAGTTACGCCATATCAACATCGCCATATTGTCATTCAGATATGTCAGTATTGATCTATGACATACAGTTACAATGTGTACACCCTCGATTTAAGCTTTGCACATGTCTTCGGGGTCATTATGAAAGGTCACTGAACAAGGCCCATAACTGTGGCAAAACGGTTTGAATAGTCGAGACAGCTCTTGTTCATCTGAACGTTTAACACATCTTCTATCTCCTAACAGCAACAGAAACAACAGCTTTAACAGTATTGAAAAAAAAAAATTCTGATTTCCCTGCGTTATTTGCTTCCTCAAACATTCAACTAAAGATGGGACATTCATAAAGTATCACAGCCGACAGTTTCACGAGTTATTACACAAGTCACACAGGCGTTAACGCAACCTGAAATAGTGAGCGAATTTATAAGTCTTCCAACCACAGCTGAGGAATTAAGACAGCTCAATGAAGACTTCTTCAGCATTGCCAAATTTCCGAAGGTTATCGGTGTAATTGACGGCACTCATGTGCGGATCCAGGCTCAAGTAGTGGAAGAACCAGAATATGTGAATCGAATGGATTCGATCAACACTCAGGTAAGAGGTGTATTGCCTTTCTCTGAAGTATGACAAAAAATCACGGATCTAACATGAAAATTGTATTTGTTTTTAAATGTTTTGTTAATGAGTCTCATTCTTATATGTTTGGTATATTATATTGCACTTTTGAAACCCTGATTTTAGGTAATAATCATGATATAATTGTTACTAAATACATGTTGGTTTCAGCCACTACATATGTCTGACAACGTCCATTACAACTATTAAAAACTATGTTTTACAAAGAGATTTGGTAATTCACTGATCCGTGACAAATAAGGCGTAAAAACAATTATGTTTGTTTCAGGTTACCCGACCTACCCTAAAAAAAGCCCCTACCCTTGAACATTTTATTGAGTGGGTCAGATATTTTTTTGTTTATTATATTTTTTTCAATAATAAAAAAAATGGATAAAAAAGTGTTTTGTTTTGAGAACATCCACTTCAAAACTATTTTTTTTTTAATAGAGACATGTTTTGAAAAAACAAAAAACAACAACATCATTCCCTACTTACCTACCCTAATGTTTTTGGGCATGTAGCCTGAAACAAGATAACATTTTTTTAAGCCTACTGAAATTGAATTTCATTTAATATCACTAATGTGGTATTTATAATGATATATTGCTTCACTTGTTGGCTTTTCCATTGGTTTAATATTTAATGAAAAATTCAGCACGGATTAAATATTCTTTTATAATTTATAATATAATTTATGTTGCATTGGACACACACTGTTCTTACAGGACTACATATTTGTTTCAATACTGCTTCTATTAACTACTTCCAATAGTTATTAATAATACTAGCATTAATAATAATTTTATACAGTACTTCTGTATCTTGATTTCGCTATAGATCATGTTCGATGCCAATGGCCTCATTCGCGACATAGTTCCACGGTGGCCTGTATCTGTACATGATGCCAGGGTACTGAGGAACAGTGGCCTGTACCAATACATGGATCAGAATATTGTGCCAGATCAGCACCAGTATTTGCTGGGAGACTCAGGCTACCCATGCAAAAAGATGGTTACTGACTCCATTCCTCAACCCAGTTGGTGAACATCAGATGAACTACAACACGTAAGTGCATGTTGCTACTTAACTTTGATATTTCAAATTTCTTTAGTTATTTTTTTTTGTTGCCAATAATTTAATGTTGCACTTATCACGCACACAATCAACAATAACGAAATTTCTGTTTTAATCTGTGCAGCATCATAAATCGTTTATGGTACAAGGTTAGATAATATGAATGTTATATGTAGTAATCACAGTAACAATACAACTCAATATTATTACAAAGCACTTCAGTTTATCTTATTATGTACATGGATATTTAAAGGGCACATAAACGTACGAGATCTATTGTGGAGAGAGGGATTGGAATCTTTAAAAGGAGATGGGCTATCCTGCATAATGAGATTCTCTTAGATCCACTGAAGTCATGCAAGTAAGTAAAATAAACATGTATGCATTATGAAATCATTTTCAATAGTCTGTAAACAGTTTCCGCTATGAATAACAATAATAGCAGAGTTTCTTTTTATAACTTCTCAAAATTTACATTGAACATTTTTTCTGCAATTTTGCAATTGGCCTTGTAAAATTGATGAAACCATTTTCAAAGTACATGACATAAATCAAACTTTACAAACACATACATTACCATTTTGCTGAAAAATTTATGAATTAATCGATGTAATGTGGCTTATTTAAACAAGTTACACGTATAGTGAGAATAGGCAGATTACATGCAATTTATGTTGAATTTAGTTTCCTGTATTATGTGTCAGTTTAACACACATGATAGATATATATGCAAACATATACAATGTAATACGACGTAGTGCTATTAAGATAATACATATATCTGTCAAACGTACAGAGTATATTACAAATATATATATGTATTAGTAGAAAGCAGCTAAACAACTTATATTTAATTTAGATCACTGCATTACACATAATTTAAAAGACACATTTGACATACAAATGATTTATAATATATTTAGACAATGTAATGTGTAAGTTAAAATAACAAAATCATAATAAGCAGCTAAATATCTTACCATTAAGTTCTTGCATTATAAATAAATTTGTGATATTTGAAGTTTGTAATATCATGCCCAATTCACATTCATTATCGCCATCCATGCATTCTTTTTAAGGGTTATCTTGTTATGTGCTGTCTTGCATAACCTCTGCAAAATGCGAAATCTGCCCATGGAGCCATTGGACCTTGTAGCATTTCAAGCACATCCTGAGTATAACAATGGCATTGAAGAAGGTCTACGTTGCAGGAATGTCATTGCGACTACGTTTTTTTTAACTTAAGCAGTTTAACATTATTGTGCAGTGCAATGAACATAAGTATCATTATAACAATAAATAAGAAAAGTATATAACAAGTAAACAGCGCTTGTGATTATAACAAAATATTAATGTATTTCATTTATATCCTTCTATAACAATTGGTTATTTGTTTAAATGTACTTTTCATTTATATTGTGTCATTTGCTAAAAACTGCCCATAAAAAACAGTACTCCTGTGCAGTACCATTAACAATATCTGCTGACAGACATATAATGTCATTTAAATTTGATTAATTTTGTAATACACATGTAACATATTTATTAAATTTTTAAGGACCTGTTACTTGTTCACATACTTTTGTATTTTGTTATGTCTGCATGCCATTAATTGTCTTTACTTGACAAATTCTAGCCTCGGAACTGAAGTACAACAGTGCAATAAAATAATGAAAAAAATAAAGAAAAGAAACAAGAGCTGTTAGAGGACAGTGCGCTCGACTATTCGAAGTATTTCAGTTGGTACATATTTTGGAATGTGGGAGGAGCATAAATTTGTTTAAGTACAAAAATTTTAAGCGAAGCCTTGTATAGGTTATAGATTATTGGAACAAAACATTTAACCACAAATTCTATGTAAAAAGTGATCTAACTCTGTCAAAATACAAAACAGATATTAGAGCTGATTAAAAAGGTTAGTTCCAAGTTTGAAGTGAATAACAAAAGGGGGCATAACTCTATCAACATACAAAATAGAGCTATGGGTAATGTTTCCCCTGATACTATAGTTGATGACAAATATATATTCCAAGTTTCAAGTGAATAACTTATGAATTTTTTAAGTTGCAATACTTTTGAATAAAAACGCCGGGGGTAGTAGGAAAGCTCACCTATTCTTCGAATAGTCTAGCAAAAAATAGTTGCTCCCACTGGGGTTTGAACTGCATACTTTCAGATCAAAAGGCTATTGCCTTAACCACTTGGCCATTTTGATTCATATATTTGATAATTTCTAATCTCCATTTTTACTTTTTATAAGTGATCCATGAGCTGTCAATAAATTTAACGAAAACAAAAGAAACATTCCAAATTATTACATTGTTTAGCGTTACAAACTCTTTATAATTTTATCAATTTCAATTGATGATTACTCATTAACTAACAGGTATTTACAGTCTATGTATATGTCCGTATGGTTATTTCGCTACTTTATACAAACTATTCGTTCCTTTTGGAAATATGTGACCAAAAATGGTGACCTGACAATTTGTTAGTTTGTGAACAGGTCTCTTTAAAACATTGAACAATTTATAATATTATCAGTTAAACTATTATTCATGCACCCCAAGCTGTTGCTCTAGCCATTTTATATGGATGGCGAGCTTCTTCTTCTTCAGGATATTAATCTCCTTCAGACTGCAGTGACTGCAACTAAAGTATGTGTCACACATTAGCATTGACTGTAGTGTAATATTTGTTAATTACTTTGTTGAAAATCATATATATCTCGAATTACTTGTAGATACTGAATACAGTATTACTTTCTGAGGTATTGAATACATATATATTTGCATACGTAATGTTTATTGTTTAATGCTATAAACAGTTGGTGTTAATATGTTATGTTAATGTTAATGATATTACCACGTTGGAGCCGATATGCCTGCAGATGATGCAGACTGTGAGGAATCCAAGCCTGTTATGTCAAAGGCATTGTATTTAAATGATTTGTTCTTTACACCGAGCATACATGTGTATATTCAAAGGCTTTTAAACAGACATAAATTCATGCATTATGATGATACATAGAGTGAATAATACCAAATGTTAGGTGTATATTTTACGTAGAAATGTTAATTATTATGTTCACATTCAGAAGTGTATTTCTATGTAATTGTGTATACCTCCTTTTGACAGCTCTGCTTTCATTTTGTTCCGGAACTTCCTGGATGATCACTTCCACGGATCCTGCTGCTGGATCAGTTTCCAAAATAAGTGTACATTGTGATGCAGTTGTTTTTCATGTATTAGCTTATTTTTATCAAAAGATCTTGTTATTGCATAATTTAAATTTGTTAAAATATTAAATCACAGAATAGTTAGTGATATACGGATGTATATCACTGATATTTTTCTACATTTCACTACTTAGCATAAAATAACACATGTCCTCCCTATTTACACATATAATGAAATAAGAAGCTTTAAAACTTAAAGGAGTTAAATTCCATAGATAGTATCAATATTTTGCATTAAATACTTAACAGCTTCAAGTTCATTTTGCCACTATTATTGACATTCATGTTTCCATATCAAATAGTTGTGTATAAAATACAATACTGACTTTTTGTCGCTGAAAAGTGCATTGATCATACCTACATGTATACACAAACCCAAGTTCTTGTATAGTTATTTGAGACTGATTATAATATTGCGAACAAACATGACAACTTACACATTTGGCAACTGCATGAATGTAGTGTCCAGTCCCATGAATGGCAATTGATTCTTTTCCAATGGCACTCACAACAGCTTCTGTTAGTATGCTATACTTTGACTGTACAGGTGCACTTCCTTTAAAAGAATATCACATATTATATATTACTGAAAGGGACCCGTTCCCATATTGCCAAATTGATTTCTAAAAGATTGCCCTATATTACAAAAATAAATTATACTTTATATACAAACAAGTTAAATTGTAACACTCTTGACTAAGAAATAAATTGGAAATACCATTTTGTTTATGAAAAATCATCAATGGAAATTGATAATATTATAAATAGATTACAACACTTTTCATCGTTAATTTGGAAAACAAGTGATGCATGTGTATCAATTAAATAGAGTTAAATATATACATTCGCAAGATATAAGTCTGACTGGACCAGTGGTTAGCGCATGAGGGTTTTATATCAAAGGTCCCAGGCTCGAGTCCTGGCAATGGCATTTTTTTTAATTTTACCTATTTTTCTTAATATAATATTTGTTTCAGATTATTCCAGATGCTGTAGTATTTGCAGTTACAACAAGTAATGATAATTTTTTTTAAACATGAAAAATCTGTGAAGAAGTGCCTTTAAGACGAGAGTCATATAGTGTTGTTTAATTCTTAGCAAAATATTGAAAATTTTAGCCAGTTGCTAATTTGGCAAATGGCAGAGTGAGCCCTGTATTGAAACAATATAATTATTATTTGTTAATTCCAGAAATAACAACATTGTACGATTCCAATTAAAATTGATGTACACTTATGCAAAATTTGTCGCATTCATAATTCTACACATAAAGTGTTAGCGTTATAATTATTCTTGCATAAACTGTTATTGTTTTGATGAATGCATACACACATTTACCATTTTAATTGCAATAATACAAAGAAAATAAATCTTTGCTATTTTGTGAGATTTGACACATGCAAATACAGAAAATGGCGTGTTAAAACGATGCAACAATCAAGTCGAAATATTAACAACCCAATGATATTCGATATCAATTTGGATTAAATCCAAGCTATGGCTAAATCAGATTCTTTACCAAGGCTCAAGACTTTGTTTAATAAATTGCCGAACAAAGTTTGTATCTATTATTGGATGAATGAAATGTTTATTGTATTCAAACATATATTTCATTAACCATGATCATTAAGACATTGTTTCAAATCATGAATAAATAAATATGAATAAATAAGTCTTAAATAAGACTTACTGCTGCACAATTTATGTTTGTCCAAACGGTGTCTAGACATGCCATGCTCTTCATACTCTTTCCCCATCATCTGAGCAAGAAGCAAATTTTCTTGTACAGAAAAGTTAGGCGATCGCTGCTTAGCCATTTTTTGTGATTTCTGAAGCACTGTATCGTCCGCAAACTCTGTTTATTTCCGCGTTTCTATTTTTATCCGTTTGGGGTTTCTAACACAATATGAATTTCCAGAGTTGTTCGCGAGGTCGACGAGAAAGGTATGTAATCGAAACGAATATTGTAAACAAATTCAGTAGCAACACATACCACAGCCGTAAACCTCGCTTAGTGTGTAATTATACTGTCATGACAAACGTTATTACGGTGAAAAATCATCATTTTACAACAACGCTGCAATCACATTTGACATCGTCCGCCATCTTGTTTTAAACAGCGCTTTCATGAAAATGCTATTAATAGATGCGGGAAACTCGTCGATGTCAATAATATGAATTGTATAATAAACGAAATTAAAATTATTTTCTCCTTAGGATAAAAAATATCTTCCCTTTGTTTAAACCTTAGGAGCTTTGTGAATACGAAAGTAAGGGAAATTCTTGCCTTAGGGAAAAAATACTTAACAAAGGATATTCTTCCCCTTCAAACTAATGAGTTTTGTGAATACGGGCCCAGGAACTCAAGAGTTATTTCCTTTATTATAAAAAAAAGTGCTTTGTGCATCAAAGAAAGTACATTTTTATACCCCAACAAACGAAGTTTAGCGGGGTATATAGGAGTGAGCTTTTTGGTCCGTCGCTCCGTCTGTCTGTTGGTCCGTCAATGTGTCGGTCTGTTGGTTTTTGGTTTCCGGAGGATAACTCAAGAAAGACTTGACATATTCAAATAATATTTGGTACACATGCGTAACATCATATAATACAGGTCAAGTTCAATGTTGGTTACAAACCACCAAATTTTGACAGAGTTATGGTATTTTTTCAACTTAAAATTCCCTAAAAACATGATTTCCTGACAATAACTCAAGAATGGCTTGACATATTCAAATAATTCTTGGTATACATGTGTAATATCATAAAATATGGGTCATGTTCGACTATGGTTACAAACCACTAAATTTTGACACAGTTATGGCGCTTTATTTGACTTAAATTCCCTAAAAACATGGTTTCATGACGATAACTCAACAATGACTTGACATTTTTAAATAATTATTGGTACACATGTGTACCATCATAAAATACAGGTCAAGCTCGGCTTTGGTTACAAACCACTAAATTGTGACACAGTTATGGCCCCTTTTTGACTTAAATTCCAAAAAAACATGGACAAAAACTAATGAAAGGCTTCACATATTTAATTTATTTTTCGTAAATAGGTGTAACATCATAAAATACAGATCAAGTTTAACTTTGGTTACAAACCACTGAATGTTGACAGAGTTATGGCTCCTATAGATATTATATTTTTCCAAATACACTGTTGTCCATTCACAAATTAAAGCATTCTCTATCTGTCCATTTCTTTTGAATGGATGCAATAGTTCTGTGACAAGGCCATATTGTGGGGGTATATCCGTCACTTATGTGACAATTCTAGCCCCCCTTATCCTGATCAAACTTGCACACATTGTGTATGGTCATAAGATCTCAGCATCAACCAAACAATTGCCCACATTGCCATTCAGTCACTGGAGTGAATGCTCTTTGTTTGTGGAAAAAATGCAATTAACAGTTTCAACCATAAATACCCTGTACTTCACATGTCGGTTGCCATGTGAATAACAGAAGAAGGTATATGAATAGCGCCTGTCGATTGCCTGGTTAAGTTTAGAAATAAGCCGGACAGGCATCATTCTGTATAGCACCTTTCGATTGCCAGGTCAACAGCAGTAAGGAATCTGGTTAACGTGTGTCATTATGTAGGCAGTGGAATTCAGATGTCAAAACAGCTTATGTCAAAACAACTATATTTCTACTACTCAGGTGAGCGCTTTGGGCCATCGTTGTACTCTTGTTTTCTAACATTAACTTATACAGGTATTTCCTGGAACTACTGATGAATGTTATTTTTTAAACAACATTTTATTGTTTTTCAGTACCACAATGTGTAATGTTTATCATAGTGATCATGCTGTGTCTGATTTTGGTTTGGGCACTGATCATGATATTGCTACTGATTATGTGTACAGGTAAATGCACTTTTAACTTGTCATTGTTATTAATCTTGTTCAATATTTGTGTATCGGCTTGTCCAACATGGTATGTGAGCATTGTACTCTTCCAAATATATCGCCGTATTTTACAGAACACTGTTAAATAACCTAATATTATTAATTCAGATCAATGATATCAGACCATCATGGCAGCCATGCTTAATCACATTTACTGACGTTGTCACATACTGTCTCAACATTATTGTCTCTGTCATTGCCAGTGTACTTAGATGAGCACTAAGTGCCATCATGGCCCTCTTGAATTAACTCTGATATTGTTTGGAAATATTAACCTGCCTAATTTGAATAAATGACACAGTGACGGAGAGTGTTGATCAATACACCGATGAAAAGTATTGACAATGTGAATTGTTAAGTAACAAATAATGTAATCATATTGCTTCAGCCCTTATAGCCCAGTTGATGAAGCTCTGGACGTTCAAATGAAATGCGTGAAATAAATTGTTCTTAGTTTGTGTTGTTTTCTCTTATAGAGGTATTTGTTTTTTAATCAACAGATGTAACCTATTGGTGTGTTGTTCTGGTAGCTATCACTATGTATGGGAGTGGGGTTAGTGCAGTAGTGGAAATATGTGTAATGACGAGGTGTACAGGTAAATAAACCGTTATCCTTTTATCTTAATGGCAATGCACCACTTTAGACGAAATTTATGAATGGTGTTCATAGCCTTTAATTATTTTATAAATGTAGGTAAAATTACACATTCACCATGAATAACATTATCTATAGAACAGGATTTGCTAATGGCTCCAGTGATAAGAATAACTAATTTTAATGACAGCGAACGGTATCTCTGGAATATGTACAAACAACAACATATGTATGCCTAAGCATAAACAAAAATATTCTTGTTTCATCTTAAATGACCCAAAAAAGTATGCTACATAGGTAGGGATGTGTTTTTATTGTGTCGCCTGAATAGGCGACATATAGGTGTTACTTTTTTCGTCGGCGGTGTGGGCGGCAGCGGCGCCCCCTTTCGATTGTCCGGAGCATAACTATTAAAGCTATCAACATGAAACTTCATAGCTAGATAGATCTCATTAAGTGGAAGTGCAGTATACAAGAGCCGTTACCTTGTACCTCATACTTTTGGAGTTATTGCCCTTTGTTTATTTTCATGCTTAATTTTTGTCCGGAGCGTAACTCTAAGACTATGAAAGCTATCAACTTGAAACTTCATAGGTAGATAGATCTCATTGAGGAAAAGTGCATAGCACCAAAACCGTTACTCTGCATCACATACTTTTGGAGTTATTGCCCTTTGTTTATTTTCATACCTAATTTTTGTCCGGAGCATAACTCTAAGACTATGAAAGATATCAATTTGAAACTTCATAGGTAGATAGATCTCACTGCGGAAAAGTGCAGTACGCAAAAGTAGTTACTTTGTATCACATACTTTTGGAGTTATTGCCCTTTGTTTATTTTCATACTTAATTTTTGTCCGGAGCATAACTCTAAGACTATGAAAGGTATCAACTTGAAACTTCATAGGTAGATAGATCTCATTGAGGAAAAGTGCAATGCACAAGAACCGTTACTCTGCACTTCATACTGTCTGAGTTATTGCCCTTTGTAAATTGTTATACTAATTTTTGTGTCGCATTTTTGGTTTCAATTAGTCTTGTCTTTGCAATTAGCAAGAGTGCAGTACTTTTGAAGATGTCAATAAATCTGTTATTTTTTTTTTACCATTACCCGTAAGTGCTTCTTCATTTCGATTCACGTAAGCTATCTGGCGTTAGGCAACACATCCGACTCGCGGAGTTCTAGTTTAGTAATAAGGCAACTAAAATATACCATTACTATCTGTAAACATTGTTTTGAAGTAGATGTTATTAAAATAAAACACTTATTAAACAGAAAAGCAACTAATTATTTAAAAAAAAAATTAATAAAAGAAACACATATCTGACGAACTCAACAAAATATTCTAGGATCGGGTCCTTGTTTAGGGAAGAACAGGTAACGTAAAACAAACATATTTGTACGACCTATCTTTCAGTTACAATTATTGTGAGGAGCTATGTTTTGATAGGAATTGCTTATATGTAGTGCAAACCATATTACCCCGTCTTTCATATTGATGGTATCATTGGCCTTCTTTAATGATTGTGCCAACCATTATTAATTTAAATAAAGCTTTAAATTATGCTTCGAATCAGAGCAATGTGGGCAATAAATCAGGGCGAGACAATATGTTCACTTAATGGTACAGTATGTAAAGCAGTACATGTATATTGCCATGATTGAATACATACGGCAGTACATGTTTTAGCATGTAAATACATGTTTATCACATAGTTTATATGTCATTGCTTATATAATAACTTATTTTCTCTTTCACTTAATAATGGCATGTTTATTTAAAGTGAGCATGCCTGGGAAGCTACTGCGGCAACTGTTTTATTTTGGTATGTACTAAATAATGAATTAAGTTCTAATTCATGACTTTAACATAGAGAGCGAAGATTTGCGGTCAGTTGTTCTACGTTGCCATTCACCATGATCTGTGGTCAACAATTTACTTCGAAACTTGTAAAACTGCTTGGTGAAATTTGACCGTTTTTTTTTCAAGAATGTTCCTTGGATGGTTGAGGCAGAGTAAACCACTACCACATGCCGTCAGCGTCTTATGATTTGTTAAGGATCTTGTCTGTGTCAGTATTCTGTCACTGTTGTTTGTTGTTCTTCTAACATGTTGAATATATTAGTTTTTACATTACGATTTGACTTAATTATCTCATTTGAGCATCCAAGTGCTCTCTTGTTTGGCACTGCTGTAAAACAGTGACAACAAATGTTCCGAACAATAAATGTACGTCAAATAACAATACTACTAATAATATTATTAACTAGGCGAAAGTAAGTATCACAGAAATTGGCATGGCAATGGCACATAACAGGGCATGACTTGCAAAATCACGGTGTTAAAACAAATCAGTAAATTCTCCTTTTAAATAGTTCTAAATGCAGCCTATCCGTTAAGGGCCCACATGGTTAGAAATCATAATTGAGAAGTAGATTTAGGCCACTTTCTTGTCAATATATATGTTACTGTCGCCGAAATCTGAGACATGTTCGGTTTCAGATAACGTCGTGCACATAGAAATGCTATTTCAGAACTATACTGGTGTAAATATATTTTTTGGACAGTATTGGAAAGTGCAAGTAACCAACCAGTAGTGATGCCTGTCTTTAACTCAGTTTATGCGGTTTGTATATATTATAAACAATGTTCATTATTTTTGGGATGTTTTCTTCCAAAGATATGGACAGACAATACAGCAAACAGACGCTTGTACAGCACAGCACACATAGGTACTTATTTCAGAAGTAAAATGTTTTTAAATACTGTCTGCAATTGTTTTTAGACTGTTGGCGGAAGACAACAGTCTTTTGAGTGGGTAATTTTCAAAACCGGTATTGCGGAAAACTACTTCTTTTTGCAGGCTATTAGTCAGTAAATTGAAACCAGAAAGGGTCCTTCTTCAAAACAGCAAAATTTCACATCCGTTTTCTTACATTTTAATTATTCAAGATATTGTATGTAATAAGTATTATACTGTGTAAATCATGTGATTTATTACAATTACAGTTTGTAAAAATGTAAATTTATAAAAAAAACACACTTTAAACAAATGACACCCTACTTTTGCTATTTACTAGTATGTAACCGAAATATTTACCGGAGTGTCCTGGAATAAGACCACTAAATTATTGCCCTACATCGGTCATTTTTGACTTGTTGCGAAAGTGTTTTTTCTTGCTACCAATGATCATTCTGAATATTTTGACAACAAATTACTGCATTTTATTAATTTTAAACTGTACTATGAACAATCGAGAGCTGGCATCGTATGATCTATTTTGACTCAATAGGCTACAAACAAAGATCTATAAATAAACATGTTTATTTATAGATCGTTGGCTACGGGGCACTAACAATCGGTGAGCGTAACTGCTACGCTTCATCGGTTGTTCTGGCCCTTACAGATATACTTGTTAACTGGCATGTATATAAATCCGTTTGCAAGAGATAATTAGCTTGAACAAAATATTTTTTGTTACTCACAAATTGGTTTTCATTATGATGTCGTATACTTTTGAATAAGACGCCACGTTATAAAGTTTATAGGTGGGAATTGAACTTCATTCAAACAAATGTTTCCTTTTAGCAAAAATGCACTCATATTTCACATGCTTTTAGTATCTTTTGTCGCCAACAGTCTGTCTACGCTGTCAGCGTTTTGATCTTTCATTTGTGTTTGTACAACTCTAGACCTACTATGCAGTTGCATACTTGAGACATGCTTACTGTTCTGTGCATGCAACATTTTCAATAAATGTATCTTATAATTGCCACATGTCCATGTTTTTTTATAGTTACATACACACAAAATGTCTTGATTTAACGGATAGGTTGAATTTGGATTATTTTAACAGAGAGGTTAGCGATTCATTTTAACACCGTGAACATATTAATTCTCAAGAACTTTAGACATGATTGATATATCACTATGACTCGCTGGATACAGATATACAGTAGTTATAGCTTGTGACTAAGTTCAAATATCTATATTAAGCTATTTCTGATACAACATATTTGTGAATATATTTACAGTAACTTGTGAAAAAAGATGTTGTTAGCATATCAGCAACCCTTTAACTGGTTTGGGTATTAAAGCGGCTCACAAGATTTATAAGAGTTTAAAACGTACGCATGTATACCAACTATGCTAAGAACGGCGGTCTGTTAAAAACCATCTAGTAATATACGTGACGACGACCAGTGTCCTTATTGCTCTTACTATCCGCTCTGTTTTAATAATTATACTATTACAAATGTTCAATGAAAAGAAAAACATCTTGCTACTGAACCAGGTAAATCATGGTCCTCTTAATTACAGGCACACTGGATTATGAGGAGCTCAAAGCTCTCGCAATTGTTCAGCTTGTAATATTTTGTATCTCGTGGACATTCGGGGCCATCTTGTTGGTGCCATACTGTTGTAAATGTAAGTTTCATGTATGTACTTGTGCTTGTGATATTTTATCTATAAACATTCATGTTCTGTAACAATCTAATAATATTTGAAAGTTGATATTAATTGATATTGGGGTATTGTAGTTATATTGTATGGTGTATAGTTCAAAACTAAAGATGTTGCATGCGACATATTTAACGTATTGCAGATAATAATGGTAGATTGGTTAAGTTTATGTACATTATTATTACAAATTTTTTTTTTCAATTCAGCCGGTCAATTTGCAAAAACAGTCAAGTCCTTCTTCCATAATAGCTACAGAAATTAATCACCAATTGAACAATGTGAAAATGTGAATCTGGAAGTAAAAACAAATACTACGGACAATTAATATAATGTTTTCAGATTTATACAAACTTTCAGTAGTTTTGCTAACCTTGTTTTCATGTTCTTACAAAGACAAAATATCAGGCACATACGAAGATCCGTTTGTTCTTTAATTGTGTTTAATTGTTCTCCACATTTTAAGAACATTTCTAAAAACTTGTAGTGCTTCCTCCCTTCTCCTTTTCAGCAGCATCCTGTAGCTTTCCTGATCCTATTTTTTCATATTTTGGTTTCAACAATTCAAGGAAATTGCTATCCAGGCAGCTGCTCCCACACGAAAGGCATGTGTTACTTTGAAAATACAATGTTGTGTGTACACTTGTTTTGATTTTGCCATGCTGTTAAATTTTGAAACACATTGCTAATTTATGTATGTAGAGTTTGATTTGATTTCTTTAAACACTGTTTGTCAACCATTTGAACGCAAAAAGCAACAAGCACATAGATAGTTAGTTATAAAAAAGGACAGCTAGAAGTATAACAAGGAAGTTTTATTGGAAAACGCACAGTAGTGTCTAAATGTATTATATACTGTTTTATTGATTGAAGTAAGGTGTTGTGCAGTTGAAACGGTTATTTTGTGGACATTGAATGTAAAAAAAATGAAATGGTTTATTCCAGTAATTAATTTTAATATTTATGTTTTCTATTTACCCGTTGGGTTTTTGCAAATTTTGATTTCAAGTGTGTAGTGCGTCATTTGTTTGTTGAAATGGTGCAGCAAGTTGGTGCTAGTATGTGTGTCGTATATATAGTTTGGCGTTCTGCTTATTTAACAAGGATTGCAGAATTTTGTCTAGGCAATGGACAACTCCTTTACATAAAAGCAAATAGTTAAGATGATGTATCATATTAGTAATTATGGGCTACAATGCACTTAATTGATGAAGCCATACAAAACCCGACGTTACTTACAACTGAATTGTATACTTAAATTGCTTTATATCGTTTTAAAATATATTTTCAGCTGTGTCTTAATGGAAAGTGAACAGAAAAAAAAAACACCACCAACAACAAAACTAGTAATGTTAACTGTTTTGAATTATACATGTGATTGTTTTTTCAAATGACCAAAATGTAGAGTAGAAGCGTAACGTGTTTGTCGTTTCTAACATTATAACGAAGGAAAATATATCTTCTGAAACCTAATTAAGACTCAAATTAAATTATGAAATGTTGATACATTTCTTAATCGGACACGAGTTGCAGTGTGAATAATGTCGTGTACATGTTGTGGATGTCCGATTTTAAATTACAGAAATATTCCATTTATCACTTTTAATCACTTTAAATTGAACATTTCAAAAATTCTATGCTCTATATGTAAAAGTGTATGTATATTGGTAATTGCAGTAATGTTATCACATTTTAGTTATATTATTTAACGTTTGATTTAAAATCACCAACATTTTAACAGTGTATGTGTTATTTGATTTCCCCATTATTACGGTAATTACTCAAACGTTTGGACACTCTAAATCTTGAGACAGCCCTAAAAATTGGTTAAATATTATTTTCGTCACTATACATTTTGGGACACTTAAAAAATATTGTTGTTTTCATATTTCTAAATTTAGGACAATGTTTTCCAAATTAGCAATAAAGAGTCCTTTCCAATTACCATTAGATAGGCAACTGAAAGTAGCCATATTAACTGGTGTTTACCAGTTGCGTTAATGGCAATGTATTAGCAATAATGTCAAAATCAGGAGTGTATGTGTGGATCATCTATGTATCGGTATGTCTTGGCAGATGTCCCCATCAATGTGCCGTATGTGGCCCTTTTCAGCGTGTTATAAACTATTCGCCTGGGGTAAACTAGCAGTAGATATGTTCAACTGTGATTTGATAGTTTTATTCAGATTAATATATACAGGTACAGCCATTGTGTAAGTGAATTTGTCATATCGTGTTTCATCAATCATAATATATATATATATTTAACTAGTATGATTAAATTTTGGTATCTTTATACTGATAAACACCGAACTGTGACGATAATTTAGAGGAATTGTTTTTTCTGCTTCAAACAATTGGGAGAGACAAACTAACATAATTATTAAGTGTCACAACATATATAGTAATTGCGGTATTGTTTTAACAATATCATACAAATAAAGTTTACACAAGCGGTTGCAACCATAGTTTACTAATATCATTTGTAATTTTAGACATATAGACATGTTGATTTTAACTACAGTTTATCTTTATGTTGTTGAAAAAAGAGTCATTGCGATGGGTGTGCTATAAGGTCAAGTTTTGCTTTTTCTTCTATAATGTTCTGTCCAATGGTGATAAATGATTTTGATGCAAGCTCTGAAGCAATCAATGCTGCATGTACACATAACTGCATGCAGGGTTTGCAGCTGTTGGAAATCAAATGTTATCAATCAATTATTAAGGTTATACTCAAACTGTGTAAGTTTAGTCAACATTGAATAAACAATCGTGTGTGCAAGCCAATCATTTCTAACTTGTTGATGTTTTTTTCCACACACAAGGGCAATATCTCTGGTGTTTCTGGCCCGATAATGCTTATATTCGACTTCACCAGTAATATTACGTTCATATACAAACTGTGGACAATTGGTAAAGATTTGATAAAAAAATGAAGTCTCTATCCTGAATAAAGTCCATTTTTGTATATATTTTTTCACAAAAAAGGGCTATACATCTGGTGTTTCTGGCCCAATTTTGCTTATAGTTAACTTCACCTTTAATTTTATTGTCATAGACAAACTATGCAAGATTTGTGAACATTGGATGAAATATGAAGTCTCTATCCTGAATGATGTCAATTTCTATATATTTTTTCACAAACAAAGGGCAATAACTCCAGTGTTTCTGGCCCGATTTTGTTTATATTCAACTTGACATGCAATCTTATGGTCATATACAAACTGTGCAAGATAGATGAATATTGGATAAACAATGAATTCTCTATTCTGAATAATGTCCATTTTTGCCAATTTTTTTTCGCAAACAAAGGGCAATAATACCGGTGTTTCTGGTCCGATCTAGCTTACATTCGACTTCACTTGTAATATCATGTTCATAGGGAAACTGTGCAAGATTAGTGATTTTGATGAAAAATGAAGTCTCTATCCTGAATAATGTCTATTTGTGTATATTTTTTTCATAAACAAAGGCAATAACGCCGGTGTTTGAAACACGATCTGGCCCTTTGTTTGGCGTCTGCTGAGATCTTATGATCATACACACACTGTGAAAGTTTGGTTAAGGTTGAATGGAAGTCTATATGTTGGAAAAAAAAGCATTTTTGCACTTTTTTGCACGAGAAAGGGGCAATAACTCTTGTGTTACTGGTGTTATCGTTCTCAGGTGAGCTAAAACAATGCACTGCGCAGACGTATGTACATGATTTTTCATGATGATCAATTACCATTTAACCTATCCAGTGTGCACTGGTTCTCGTCATTTGTCGGCACATATGGATTATATAAATTGTCCCTGATATCGCAGAAGGCATTTACCGGGGCCTATCGATGGTTGGCTGACATAAGTCAATTTGCCAAGAAATTTCTTAGTCCTTTTTTGTCGGTGTATGTTCGGAAATTCCCAATATTTTGATTGTGCCTCTGCGACGTTCATGTTGTGTTCGTGAATGTTCCAAAATCATTTATTGTAAGTTCCACAGTTGTATACACCAATCAAAGAACACTGAAAAATAAAAACAAATGACCGATCATCCGTAAAAATAGTATGCATTTTTTTTCTTTTTCGTGAGGGTTGTTTTGTGAAATACCATGACAGATAGTTCTCAGATCAAATGGCATTCTACGATTATTAAATCCCTGGTTCCAATTGATTCGACCGGACAAGCCTATACCTGTATTGGGACAGTCGATTGCCAGGTGTACCATAGAGAAGGTCGGACATTCATATGTACTGGAGTCCACTTATCCATGGCGGAAAACATACGGATAATTCATTACGATTTACCAAAGTGATTTCATATACTAAAACCTTTTTTCTTTGATGCGCATTGTAATGCTGCATGTGCTCGTCGATGCAAATACGTGAACAAACTTTTTATGGGGTGATTGTCCGCACAAAATCATGACTAGATTTATTGTTATGTGGCAAAAAGGGCACACATGCGACGCATGAACACACCCGATGTAAGTCTGATAGAAAGACAATGCTGTAATAACTCCGCATAACTAACGGTAAAACATAGGGAGGGAAATATCGGAAACAGCCTTTCTCTCTGGTGATCTTGTCCGTCCGTCAGCTTGTATGTGTTTTGAACAATAATATCTACATGTTTATCTTTAACAACAAAAATAAATTTCAAAGACGTGTGGCTATTTATGTTTTACAGGAATTTCAAACATTATCACATAGTAATACTATACCTTGTTTGCCGTGTAATACAGTCATTACGAATATGTTTGTCTTACACATGTGAACGGTAACATTTTGAGAGTTTTAATTGGCTAAATATTATGTGCGCCAAAATGTTTTGCAATAATCTTGATTTTCTGGTGAAACACAGTCCTAACAATACGTACGTTATGGCAAATGGTATACAGAATTCAAATTTGCAAACGTGAATTTCCTACAAAATTTCATTTACATGTTCTTTGCGTAAAGTTAAAAGTATGTGACTATGAGAAACAAATAGATTTGTTTGATTTTGTCATGTAATGCATGGATTATTTAGATGAAGGCTTTTTCAGGCTTTCATCATTCATTTGCATAAGTATACTGTTCCACATGCATTCTCTACATACCTTTTGAGTATATACTTTGTATATAAATACTGGTAATGATGAAAACTAAATAATAAGATACGATTCTATGAAAAAAAAATTGTACCTATATTTAACACTAAAGTTTAAGAACCTTTGAAATGTCAGTGAAGTTTGCCAGGCATGCACACACATGATTCTAGTTATTTTACATTACAACCGGTATTCCTTTGCTAAGCTGAGGCTATGCAATACTACAAAATGTATTGATTACAGAACACAATTGTCTATTATGAAGCAAAAGTAATGTAGACATATTAATGAATTACTAGCCGAATCAGCAACGTGAAAAAAAACATATCAATCTTAAAAAACGTTCTTAACAATAATTAGTCAGTCGTATTGTCATTGCATGTGATCAAATTAAGCAAAGACATTTGAAAATTGCGCTTCTAATGTGATACACATGATATCCTTACAGACAGAAGCATTTCCTTTATCACTTTTATTTTACATGTATGAGACAATGCAACGTATAAATTAGCAAGTTCGGATAAAGATATTTTATTTATGGCATAACAGAGATTTAAGTTTATGCCATTCAGTTGGGTATCATAATTGTTGTTAAACGACAGCACATATTTGTTGGTTGAGCTTAGAAGACTTACGGTGAACTTTTTTATCATGTTTTCGTAACTGACATATTTGCTCCCAACCCATATTTAAAATGTGTAAGAACAACTAATGTAACTAT